>BTHU01000014.1:10046508-10646508 GCA_036184795.1 Tokudaia tokunoshimensis
TCCTGAACCACATAAAGAAAGGCTTCCAACTGCAAGTCAGAGCCTGTGGACTGCAGATCTCAGTCTAACTGCAAATTGCTGTAAAGCCCTCAAATTTGGCATCTTGTTAAAATCATACCCTGTTGACTTGAAACAGACTCCCGTTCCCCAGGTTTCATTAACCCATCATTTTGCTAGGAATTACATCTCATGAAGGGCTTTTGCTTACACACCGGACATTGCCAGCTCTGCTTCCTGTACAGACAGTAGAGATGCCAAGGAATGAGGGGGTCTCCAGACAGAGTCCAATCTCATTCAATCTAGCTTTTCCTCTATACTTAGCAGCGTTGGCTTCACTTCTTTCCCGTCGGTGTGTCCCCCTTGAGGGATGAGCATGATCTTAAGAGGGAAAGCCTCAGGTTAAGGTCGAGTTGGGGCTGGAAGGGCTTAAAATCAGATCTACCCTATGGAAGATAAGGGAAGACAACTTCAAAGACTGAAGATTTCATTCAGCAGGCTTCAAACTGAAATGAAATGCCCTCCCAGGCAGACAAAGGACTCTGTGGAGTTTGAATCTAGTCTTGCTTAACCTGGAGGAAATGAAAATGTGTGTGTGTGTGTGTGTGTGTGTGTGTGTGCTTAGTCAGTTAGTTGTAGGGATCAAAACTCATTCAGAACAAGGGACCTATGGTGAGTGCACAGGTGACCAGCTAGAAATTCTCTGGCTTGATCTTTAAGCTTATTTAGTATTTAGTATTTATGTTGAATATATTATGCACTAATGTGGTTTGCCATTAAATCTTTCCAAATGGCTCCCGTCCTTAGTGAGAACTTATAACATCATCCCAAAACAGACAAAAACTCTAAGTATAAATACAGAGATGTGCTAAATTCAGATGCAAACAAAACTCCCATATAAATAAGCAATGGTTATTGGGAGAAAATAGCTTTGAGGTGTTAATTTCAAGTTTAATGTGTGTTCAGTACGGTTGAGATAACTAATACAGGAAAAATATGTCTGGAGAAATTCTCTTGGATATAAGTGTTCCATGTTGGCCAAATGATACTGTGAGAGGAATGTGCCCCAAGTAGAAAAGAGGACCCGATGTTCACTGGAGACCACATGAGAAAGAACATGTAAGAATGGTTTTCAAATCTTTGAAAGAAACTCAGAGTTTGAAGGCCTTCATATACAACAAAGAGTTAGATTTACAGAAAGCAGAAGGTGGGAGGCGGAGCTTCATAAAGTCCAAGCTATGTATTCCCACCTGGCTGAGTCCCATATGAGATGCTCTATTCTCTTGTATCAAGAGCCTAAGCACAGGTTATAGAATATGCTGAATGATGGGAAAGTTTCTCTCAAGACTAATGATACAAACTACAGTATTCAAACCTTAAATGGCCTTTTCTATTTTATACCATGTTTGCAAGAACTTTGCAATGATACTGCCTTTGTTATTTCAAGACAGATATAGAGAAAATTAGGATATTAAAGTGACTTGATATAGTTTGTTTCTGTCTGGTTTTAGAACTCATTACATAATCTAACTTGACCTGCAGCTTGCAATCCTGCCTCAGCCTGACAAATGCTAAGACTATCGGTGGGAACCCCCTGGGCCAACTGTACCACATTGTTCACTTAGACTGTGGTGATGCCAGGAGGCCTTCCCGATTTGCAGGAAGCCGTATGGAGAATCTGCCACATGACTGTCACAAGACTGAGGCCACAAACATGAAAGATACAATTCCCAGGGATTCAGCCAAATATGCAGGGTTATGCATTCTTAAGGCTAAAATAAACTTAAATCTTCATTTAGTATTCCCCATTTTCTAAAGCTTTGACATCATTAGATGAAAGCCAAGTATATGTTGATGAACCATCTCTAATGTTTTAGTGACTTTCACATGATACCCTTTTATGTTGTCAGCTAAGAACAAAATGGCTTATTACATTCTTTTTAAGGGTAGTAGAAACAAATAAGTGTGTGTGTGTGTGTGTGTGTGTGAAGTATTTTCCTGTATACTTCAAACACCTAGAGGGTTTATTCCGTACTTATACCTAAGATCTCTCTTTGTCTCATTAGTTGATGAAATTTAAGTTCTGAAGAAATCTCAGGTAATTACAGGCCCTTTGATCTAGAGCCTTTCACAGTGCCTGCATTAAGCACAATGATTGGGGGGGGGGACAACAAGTGAGAGGTTACTTTGAAAGTGCTTTAGTGGTACCCAACTGGCTCTTTGGGCTTCTTCTTTGAGATGGAACAACTGAAAAGTTAGGCTCCAGTTCTGATTACTCCTTGCCATCTAGGAACTTGGGTGCTTGTAGTTTTTCTTTAACAAGTTACAAATAGTTTGTAAAGTATGTTAAAGAACAACCACAAATGTTGCATGCAGTTTGCTGAAAGTGCCACAAGGCCGTGTGTGTGTGTGTGTGTGTGTGTGTGTGTGTGTGTGAAGGTCCCTAGGGTGGAGCAAGAGGTGGAGTAGCACTTTAGGAGCTGAAATGTGATTCTTTCTTAAAAGAAACAAACATCGATTAAACCCCACACCCTGCTCCATGGAGCACAGCCAGGCTTCTTAGCAAGCCTTCCACAACTTCCCTGTTGCTTTTGCTTGGACTATCTGATTAATCTGTATTTTGAGAACTCCACTGAGAGAGTCACATTCTTAAGGAAGATTCACATGCATTCTCTGACTATTCACTACCGTGACAGGTAGAATAGCCCAGTAGCAGGTGAACCGTTTTACATCAGAACATATATTAATTATATAGTAACTAATTGCTATTTGAGGAGTTTTGATTTTTATTACACTTATTTATGTTTTTTTATTTATTTGTGTGTGCACATGCCTATACAAAGGTCAGAGGATAATTTCTGAGAATCAGTCTTTCCCAAGGATCAAATTTAAGTCATCAGTCTTGGTAGCAAGTGCCTTTACCTATTGAGTCGTCTTGGTGGCCCTGACAAAAATCAAACATATGGGGGTGGATAGAAACCAGTAAGACAAAAAAGTGCCAAAACCAAAGCAAAATGAAACAAAAAGTTCACCACATATGTATATAATATATATATGTGTGTATGTATACATATACATTATACATATATACATATACATATACACATATACATCATTTAGTTCATTTTGTGTTGGCCAACTACTCTTGGCTGTGGAGCCTGCCCTGGAGTACAGGTGATATACCCAGTGATGCACCATTGGAGAAAAATGGTTTCCATTGGTCAGCAGCTATGGATTGCAACTGGCTTCTTGGTTAGGAGCGGGACCCTTAACCATCCCCACTTCTCCTTCTCAGCAACAGGGCAATACTTATTTATGTCATCAAGCATGGAGATACCAAACTGATGCCTAACTAGACATAGGGGTGATCCTATTGATTAGCATTCATGATACCGGAAGGCACTCTGCATACTACCAGAGAAGAAAGGTAATCAATATCACCCTGCTACAAAAACTGTGTCCTACAACATCGACTTGCGTGCAAGGTATATTGGTGCAATAGTGGTATAACTGTTATAGGAATAACCAATCACTAGGCATTGTTTTGTTTTAATTTGAGGTATACGTTATGGGATGGAACCTGTACCTGATACTACTAACATGGCCAAGACCTTGAGACTAGATGGATCATGGACCTAGGTTAAAAACCTAACATTATTATTCTGCTAAAGGAACATAGCAAGAAAATCATTCCTACCAGACATATTGCTATACCCATAGATGAGTGCATCATTCAACACACATGAGCAGCTTCTTCTTATAGTATATAGAAATTAGCATGGATATCCACAACTGGACAATTTATAGAGAGTGAGACGTTTGAGCATTCAATCCTGAATGGGATGTCTTTATCAAACCCCTCTCATTGGGCTCAGGAATCTATGTCAAAGAGAAAGATTATAAGAACCAGAGATTATGGATGACTCCATAGACACAGTATCTTCCAAACACAACAGGACTGATACACACATGATACACTCTCATACAATGCAGGAGAGGCCCTGGTCACGGTTGTCTTTGTATATTAGTGGAAACAAAATATTCTGTCTTTTGCAGTTTGAGGGATCCTGAAAAAAAAAATCATGTCTTGTGTCTTTGTAGTCTTGGGGATTCTTAGGTAGGGTTTGCTGGAATATTCATGCCAAATGGTCTTACCTAAGTTCTTTCTAGATACTTCTTTTGCCTGGTGATGCTGAGAAGAATACCTTCTGTCTTCATGACTGCCCATCAGGCCTGTCACAGGACCGTGACTTGGCCCATAGCATCAAGAACTCACAGTGACTTGCTATTACATCAGTGCAATGTTTACTTTTCATGTCAAAAATGAGCCTGGTGCCAAGCACGATAGAGCAGACCCTTTATCTCAGCACTAGGGAGACAGACAGAGGCAGGAGAATCTCTGTTAGTTCAAGGCCAGTCTGCTCTATATGATGAGCTCCAGGTCAGCTAGGGCAACAATGTGAGACCCTATCTCAGAAGTGGAGAGAGAAGAGGAGGAGGGAGAGGGAGAAGGAGAGAGGGGGAGAGCCAAGAGTATTAGCAAACTTAGAAGGATCTAAGGTAGGATAAGAAGGTCCACGGAAATAAGTTTCCAAGCCTGACTCTTCTTTTGGGGTGAAATGAAGCCATGCCCAGAAGGGATGCCTTCTCAAACTTTCCCAGTCCAGACCCATTGCTTGATCATACAGTACACTGTCAACCAAGTTTCCTTGTCACACATTTCTGAGAGTCAACCAAGAGAACTATATATCAAACACAGCCAGAGCCCCCAAACACAGCTCATACATGTACCAGATTACGATTGTTAAGGTCATAGAGTGAGAAACAGTGATGCTATTTCACATCAGCAGAAGAGCATCTCAGATAGCTACAACATCAGGACAGGTGCCCAGATAAAGGTTCTTAACCACTTCATTGGCTGGACCATCACTGTCCTTTTATATTTTTCTTAAGTCGTATTCCTAACAATAAGACATCAGTTATATCAAAACTTTTCCTTTCATTAATATAGTTATCCTTTATATAGCATCATCAAAATAAAATATGCATGTATGAGGAAGCAAAACCATTCCGTAGCCATCAAAATAAACGTGTTTCTCCCAAACAGTGAGTTCTAGGGGAGGAATGTGTACGTGTTTGAGTGGCTCTGACCGTTCTTGTGTCTGTTTGCATGTATCCCTGTAAGCACCTACAAATGAAATGTACATCCTCATGAAAGTAATGATGCGGTTAAGGGCTTCCAATCATCAGAAGATATCCTGGAGCTAGCACATGATAAACTAAGGCGAGCTTTATGTAGTGTTCAGAATGTCAGTATTGAGTAGACAAGCTCTCCTAGTGCCAATAACCTTCAACAACAGGCACCTGCTTAACATAGCTAATGATTAATCTAAGTAGAACATTGATAATGGACACTTAAAAGCACCAACCAATAGATGACAGACATTAACTATGGCGTTACCTTTGAGCTTAGACCAAGCGTGGCTACAGGCCAGCGAGAGACATGCGGCTGCAACATCAGAGCTGCTCCCATCAGACCAGTTCACAAAGTTTCCTTGTGGTTCTGGCCAAGTCGAACCTTGTGCCAGAGGTACCTTGGCTGTGGGCCAACCTTGCTAAGCATGTCAGCTCCACTGTTTGGCTTATCTCCTAGGTCCCTGGTGCCTTGCTGTCTCCCTCACTGTTCACCCGAATGACTTCCTCTCCCAGGGTTTGTAGCACCATTTTGTATTTCCTGAGATGATCTGAACACTCTTATCATGGATAAAGAGCACCAGACACCTCAAAATCCAAATGAGATGAGGGCATAGCACTCCTCAAATCTGTCTTTTAATTTTTTTATTTTATTTATTCATTTGTTTGTTTATTTATTTATTTATTGACGGCTGCATCTGGCCCAGATTGGAATGGGTTTTCTGCCAACATGTGACATACTGGTTCACTCCAGCTAATTTTTTTTTCTGCTAGGCAGTGAGCTATTCTGGAGACCCACCTAGGACTTACCAGATCCTTTCTCCCAGACAAAATCAGTCAAAGTGTTTGCCTCATTGTATGAGACCAAGAAATGCTTGCCATGATACAAAGGTAAAGTGGGTTTTCAAGGATAGCAACAACCAGGCATTTCAGACACTTATAGGGGACAGGATGGAGAATCGCCTGTAACACTTCAGTTTGAGGCAAACTTGAGAAAATGTGCTTTTGTGAAAACCGGTAAAGTCACTATTGGTGAGCTTGTTGCCTCTGGCAACTGACTTTAAATGTGCTTTACTCTGTTCTCAATGCCTAGTGCCATGTATGGAACGTTCTAGGTCCCTCAAAAGTAATTCTATTCTTCTTTAATCCAAATATTCCCAGAATTTTTTTAAAAATTAAAAATTACTTGAAAAGAAATAATTCCCATTTTTTGTTGTGTCTGAAAGTTCCAAAAAGCACCAAAATGATGAGGATCATAGACCAGTCCTGTCCAAATTCTTCATTTTTCCTCTCCACGAATCCCAGAGTTCAGGTCAACCGAGGCCTTCATTTACCCAAGGATGGTCTTGACCTCAGCAACTGGTTGGTGTTTACTTCTCACAGCTCTTCATCCTTGCTGTCACCAAATACTTAAGTGGCCATAATAAGAGACCGAAACAAGAGATTTGTAGCTTTTTAATTTCATTGAAACTCGAACAGTTGAACGCACAGAGAAAAGAAAATATCAAGAAACACCAAATTAAATGATGGAGGTTTCTTTTAGCTAAAGACTAAAAGAAAATCTGTGTGCTGTACGTAGTGTAGGCCTTTCTAAATGTGCAGGGTTGCTGTTCTCAAAACGTAGTCCTTACACCGGTTGGACTGCTGAAAGATCAAAACTCTTCACCTAGGAACAGGAAGGCCTCGTTCCCTTTTTGTTGTGTTGGCACTTGCACAGATAGAGCGAAGGGAGTGGTGGGTGGGACGTTAAATCTCGGCAGAAATCAAGGCACCAACTGGAACTGCAAGTAATCATTATACTCCTTGCCACCAGGCAGTTTTGTTTACTTTAACAGGCCAGTTTTACCTCAGACCATCCTTGAGGAAGCAGAACAGGTGACCAGTTTCATGCAGTCCCGACCCTTGAGTTTCTGTCTCATCTCTGAGACGGTGACAGTGTGAAGTACCCTCCGATGCACATGTGCTGGGGCTGTCTCCAGAGAGCGCATACATAGCCTGTTGTTTAAGTTGCAAGTGGAACTGTTACAGACCGATATTTCTTCATAAAGAAATAACTGATAGGCATGCTGTGATAGGTGATAGATAGTGATAGTAAAGCATATTTAAAGTGCTTTAAATAACGATAGGAATCGGTTATTTGGCAGATAAAACTGTGAAGTGAATTGCAGCACTTCAAGGCAAACACTATGATGACCCATATTTATTGACAATAGTAAAATTCGAGCTTTCACAAGAAAAATTGGCATTTTGGGACCCTTATCTTTGCCCCATGAACTTTCTAAGACTCTGAGAATGTTGGGGAACACTGGTAGCGATTCATGAGTGTAACTTTATGTTACAACAATATGAAATGTATCAACATTTAGCAAATGTACCTGGCAGAGAGCTTATTTTCAGGATGATTAACAAAAACCAGGCATGGATAAATGATTCATTCAAAACTTACAATTAAAACAGAAGATTTTAATGTGATAAGCTAGAAGTTTATTGATGTGCCTTCAGATTCTATATTGTAACTAAACTTTAAAAATTACTACTATATTGAATTTTCGTTTGATCAGAGAACAATAATCACAGTGATATGAGAAGATGATTTTGTTGTTCTGTTGTTTTGGGGGGGATTCTTTTGTTTGTGACTTGGTTAAGGTTTTATTGCTGTGAAGAGACACCAGACTAAGGCAGCTCTTATAAAAGAAAACATTTAGTTGCGGATGGCTTACAGTTTCGGAGGTTTAGTCCATTATCATCATGGTGGGAAGCATGGCAGCATCCAGGCAGACATGGTGCTGGAGGAGCCAAGAGTTCTACATCCTGATCCAAAGGGAGCCAGGAGGAGACTCTTCCACACTGGGCGGAGCCTGAGTATAGAAGACTAAAGCCCACCCCTCCCCCCCAGTGACACACTTCCTCCAACAAGGCCACACCTCCTAATATGGGCCAAGCATTCAAACACTTGAGTCTATGGAGGCCAAACCTATTCAAACCACCAGTTTGTTTCTTTGTTTTTTCCAAACAAGGTTTCTCTGTGTAGCCCTGGCTGTCCTAGAACTCGCTGTAGACCAGGCTGGCCTAGAACTCAGAGATCCTCCTGCCTATGCCTATGCTGGGGTTAATGGCGTGGGCCACCACACCTTGATCTTTTATTACAACACTCCTCATTTTACCAAAGACAGATCTGTATCAAATCAGATCTCCTTTGTATAGTTTAACTTAAAACAGTTTTATAACAAGTTGAATGCAGAAGTAAACATGAGATTCCTAGTGTTTTTAATTAGGCCAAAAATCAAAGAGATTTATAAATTTTATAAAATAATGCCATTTTTCTTTACTATATCTTTTTATCTTTAAAAGTATGGTTAATTTTAATTTTCATAAAATATTTTATTCACTTAAAATAGAATTATAATCTACTTAATCAATATACTTTTAAAATTTTACCAAGATTAGTTTCTAATATATAAGCATTTATATTGATATATCAACAAGAGCTCTCCAAGGTCTTTCTTAATTTTAAAAGGTTATTTATTATTGTGTATATGATTATATGTGCACTTGTATGTGATATGGACATGAAAGTGTGGGTGGTCATGTGCCAGGGTGTGCACATGAAGACTGAAAAAAAATCTTCCTTAAAGGCCCTGGGGATTAAGCCTAGGGCATTAGGCTTAAGTGGTAAACCTTTATGCCCATAGTATCCTCTCATTTATATAAAAAAGAAAAGAAGATATCTATATATCTATAGATATATAAATAGAATACACATATATAACCATTGTTAACATATGCATTGTGGTATTCTATAAAAAGATAAGGTGAGAAGGAGTATGTTTGGTGGATGTGCAGTCAGGTGTGAGGGAAGGGGGTGCCTCTGTGGGCCCATGCTGAGGGATCCCGAATAGAGTTTATTCAGGGCATGGGGAGGGGAGTTGAGGGAGTAGAGACAGAGAAAGGCAGAGAGAGAGAGAGAGAGAGAGAGAGAGAGAGAGAGAGAGAGAGAGAGAGAGAGCGAGCAGAGGAGTAGTGGCCAACCAGGAGCAGGTGGAGAGGGAGGGGGATGGGAATGGGGAGAGAGGAAGAGCAAGACAGCAAGAGAGAAGAGGGGGGCGAGCAGCCCCTTTTATAGTAAGCCAGGCACACCTGGCTGCAGCCAGGTAACTGTGGGGCGGAGCCTAGACAAAATGCCAACATGCATTGCATATAAATTTAGAAGTACATTGTGAATAAGGATCTAAGAAAGTAGTCTAGAATTTGGGTAGATTAGAGAATAACTTTCCATGCTATATCTTTATGTATTTTAATTTTCTTCTACAATGGGTTTAGGCTAGTATGAAAACTATGTAATGACTTTATTTTAGTTAGGGTTTTTTTTTTTTTTTGGTTTGTTTTTTTGCTATGTAGATGAGGCTCAGACTCACAGAGACCAGCCTGTCTCTGCCTGTATCTGGAGTGCTGGGATTAAAGGTATGCACAGTGCTCAGTTTGAAATTATATAATCATTTTTAAAAAGCAAAATTCACACAAATGAGCGATAAAGTACCCAATACTGGGTGAAAATTCTCAATAGAACAGAGAGGGCCACAGACCTTCAGACTAGTAACCCAGTGCCAGTTCCTTATCAGTTAAAAGGAGTCTCCTCTTGAATTCAGTTTCAGATTTTAACTCCAGGCTCAGCAAACAAGTACTTTTTGTCCTGCTTCCCACCCTTTTGCAACATTTATCTTTTCGTAAGTATGAGAACCAGTCTTAATTGGCAATGGTTATTTTTCTTAAAGCGGAAAGACAAAAAAACCTCATAGGCAGGAACTGCCATCTCCCCTCCCTCCTCCCTGGATTTAGTTTTGGAAGAAAAGAATGATAAACAGAACGGGAGGGACAGAAACTCTCAGGATCCTGCGCAGAGTGCCAGAAAGAACAGGGGCAAGATTCAAATGAGAGGAGACAAGAGGGGGTGGGGCAGTGAAGGGAAAATGGGGAGAATGTGGGAAAGAGAGTGGGGGCGTTCAAATGGGTACAGGCTCCAAGAGCTGAGGACGAGTGGAAAGGGGGAGAGAAGAGTAGAAACTGGAATGGGCTATAAACAAAAAGCCATATGATCGTGTCCTCTGGAAGTCACTGAAAGATTGCTGAATTTGTCTCCAAGGGAGACGGGAAGGGAACATTGACAACAGAAGTAAGGCTGAGAAATGGAGTGGGACGAGTCACTTTGATGAGATATCGAGCATATTTTGACTGTGATGAGACTTCTTACGGGGGTAGACCTTTTTCTGGATAGTTTGCTGGCGTCAATGACGGTTGTCCTTAACTTTCTGTCCCCATCTTCCAACCCGAAATCAGAGAGCTTAGAACTGTCATGGGTGAGAGAGAGAGAGGCAGAAATGAAGACACTTCTATGTTCCCTTATCCAGTGAGGAGGAGAACAGGGGCTCTGAAAGAGTGCTTTATCTCATGGCCATGCAGCTGGAGACAGCACGTCTGTCTCTCCAACAAACGTCAGTCCAGGCACTTCTGACCCAGACAGTCCTTGACAAGCGGCACCCCACCCACCGGACTGTGGCCAAGTAGCCGTAGGAGGCAGGGAGTTCACAGAACAACCTCCAGACTCACTAGGGAAATGGAAAATCTGAGAGCAGAGTAAATCAGGACCAGCGTTAGCAAAAGCAAAAACTCACAGGAGACACACTGGGGCAGGAAATTTGAGAGACCGGGGGGGGGGGCGGGGGGGAAGGGGAAAGAGGAGCAAACCCAGCTGTGTTCTGACTTCAGGACCCTCTTAAAATTCATTTTGAGGAAATGCAATTTACCCTGTGATGACAGAAAGTTTGAGGACTCTGTGTTAGCAGTTCGTCAATGCCATTGGAATCTCCTAAATGGAGATCCACCCCAGCTTCTATGTTTCAGTTTGAACTCTCCGAATCAGAGGATGCCTGACCACAGATCTGCTGGTGCCACACAAGGGGTGTCTTCAAGTCCTATGAGGCATCGACAGAGCTGGCTTTCCAGGGGCAATTTCCTGACTTGCTACAGTAAGACACTAATATTAGCCGACAGTGGATACTGTGACCAACATCCCTAGAAAACAAAGATGGGACAATTTCGTCACAATCTTGCCCCAGGCGGCTGTTACCTTTTGTTTATCTGTTGTCAGCCTATAGAGGAATTATTAATAGATTGGCCCTGATGCTGGCTTGCTACTTACAAAAGAAGAAGCTGTTCTCAAGGGGTGAGGGAAAAAAATGAGAAAATAGAAAAATAAAAGAAAAAAAAGTTTACCCTAAAACTTCTTGTGCGAGTCATTTGATAAGGTCAACAGCTTGTCTTTTGAAGTGCTACAATATCTTGAATGTTTTATGTAATTAATTTGTTTCTTGCTAAATAGCACAAAACATTCTCTGGATTTTTTTTTAAGTACACTTGGGTTATCGTTTTGTCTGTCTTTGGCTCCTCCCTGTTGGTTCTTGTTCAAACTGAGGTTGTCCTTGGCATGTCTGTGGCGATAGTCTGGGTCCTACTAAGGATGTGAGCTTGCTTGCATGTGTGTGCACTTCCTCTGTCACCGAGTATGTGAGGGTTTTTCTCTTGAGTCTCACTCTATGTCTTGCTGTCCCTTTCCTTTCTATGCTCTGTCCCACACTTTATGTCTCCTCTGATCATCTCTAATCCGCTAAGGTTGGTTAGTAAATAGCTGTCCATACAAAGTCATGGGCAACACAACAGGAACAGATTCTGAGTCAGTACAAGAGAAAGATGGTCACCTAAACTTCGGCCATCATGGCTGTCAGCCTGGACACCCAAACTCTGGCCATCATGGCTGTCAGCTTGGATACCCAAACTCCGGCCAACATGGCCGTCCCTCTGGGTTTCAGTGTGTTAACTTTGCAGGGTTATGGGATGTGGAGAACTGATTTTGTTTTATTTATATCCTTATCTATGATCTTGTTAACTAAGATACCTGAGTGCATTCATCGATAATGAAATACTTTTAGCATAAATTGAGGAAATCCTGGGCAGTTGTGATGTCATCAACACCAATGGTGGCAAAAATAGTTACAGAAAGGAAAGGTAGATTCTTCCTCCCATATCACAACACATTTATTATTTACAAAAAATTTATGTTTGTCTTAGTTAGGGTTTTACTGCTATGAACAGACACCATGACCAAGACAACTCATAGACAACATTTAATTGGGGCTGGCTTACAGGTTCAGAGGTTCAGCCCATTATCATCAAGGCAGGAGCATGGCAGCATCCAGGCAGGCATGGTGCAGGAGGAGCTGAGAGTTCTACATCTTCATCTGAAGGCTGCTAGCAGAATACTGACTTCCAGGCAGCTAGGATGAGGGTCTTAAAGCCCACACCCACAGTGACACACCTATTCCAACAAGACCACACATCTAAATAGTGCCACTCCCTGGGCCAAGCATATTCAAACCATGACAATGTTTATAATACATGTTTTAAAAAATATAGGGTCTACCTCTGTAGCTGGCCTTGAATTTAGGAACTTTCTGCCTCTACCTCCGGAATGTTGGAATTAAAGGCATGAGATACTCTACCCCACCTATTTTACAAAATTTTTAAAATAAAGAAAAACAAAAGTGATCTCAAAAACCCCACCAATATTATTAATATTATGATGTTTTAAACCCCCATATTTATATGATTTCTATTTTGACACAGTAGTTAAGAAACACTAGTATTTCATTTTATAGAGAATCTTGTAAAGTCTGTACTTAATGTACTATAAATATGTCTAGCCTTCTTTATCCAGTCTCTATTTATAGTTCAGTTATTGTATAACAAAGTAAATGAATGAGATGGACACTAAGGTACACATTTGTTGGTCACTATACACATCAATATATTTCTATTTTTACTTACTTTTATGAATATATGTATTTCAAACAAATAGTTCTCTTATTAGATCATTTAAAAAACATTTTTTTTCTTAACATTTTGTCGGTTTTAACTACACTGTTCAAGATAAATTTATTTCTCTAGCAAAACATATTTCACCAAGATATGAACTGGAAAATAGACTTCATTTGGATGGAAATTGTCTTGACAGCAAACTCAGTGAAAATACTAATCAAAGACAGCTGACAGTGTTTTGCTCACTCGGATGTCAAAAGCTTTTTTTCTCTTGTTCTACTTGTATAAAAGGAAAACTATCTTCCTTTCTTGATCAAAATAGTGATGTTTTTAAAAGGCTACTCTTTTTCTCAATTACCCATATCCCTCAATTTAAATAAAATAAAATGAATAGACCCCTTAATCTCCTTTTGAGAGAATGGCGACTCCATTGAACCAGGTGTATTGTTACACTGTAAAAGATTGTTCACTCCCTGCCCCCACCACTTCTGAACTTCACGAGACACACGGTAAGGAATTTAAAGTCAGATTGTATCACTTGTCAAATTTACTAAATTAGAATTTAGTAGCGTAATTATCCACTATAAATTTTTGTCAAAAGGAAAAGCAAAGTTAGATTTGGAAACCCCGTTGCAGGTTTAAAATTCCTGAGTATTACAGCTTTAGCAGACTCAAGGTATTGTTGAGAAAGACCCTAAATGCAATTGGTTAAGATGACCTAGCCGGTGGGACACATTAGACAGCTCAGGTGTATGGGTAACAGGCTTTTTGATTGCTTTCTCTAGATGTCAGTTCCTTCACTGAAAATATGAAACTGTTAAAGGTTATAGGAAAACATCTCTGAGAATCATATAAGCTGCCACCCCTGGCTGGACTCTGAAAGTGCATAAATGCTGGGCTGAAGAGCTAAGGGCTATAAGAACCCATCATCCACGATACTGGCTCTCTAATATCCCGCGGTTACAGAGGGTGAGTTCCTTCTCACTTTCAAGATCACAGTAGCGGGTTTTGTTTCCTCCTTTGTAGGAACCCCCTTTCTCTGACGTACAGGAAGGATGCTTGAAATAGAAGCAAAAGCAGAAGCTCCGGCCTTATAGGAAACCCTAAGTGAACCTGCAATGCCTACCAGGGGCTCTGGCTCCTTATTGTTCTGAGTCACAAGGGAGGAAAGGTGTTTAGCAATGTGCACTTCCTCGCACAAGGCCTTCCTTAAGTGAATGCTCTGTCTGGGTGAAGCATTCAGGTCCAGATCTGAAAGCAGAACTTCCCTGGGAGTTTTCCTTACAAACTGCTGTCACCGACTCTCAGAAGGTCAACTGGAATTTTTGTTGTAGATTACCATCAATTTCCTAATTCAGGAAAATAGTCCAGGAGGCCATCACATGGAAAAGTTCTTAGACTTGGCTTGTAGTAGAGACAGCTTATTAAGGGAATAAATTCACCAAAGGTGCCTTTTGGAGTAGGCTACTTCAAGTCCACCCAGGATACAGGCCGAGCATTCCATACACAAGGTGCTTTGCGATAGACACATTTTGGATTTTTTTTTTTAATATTTGCCTATGCGTAACAAGATATGTTAGGGATAGAACCCATCTAAGTGCAAAATATATGATATATCGCATATGCACCTAATACCTGGAGTGTGGAAGTAATTTTATACAATATTTTTAGGATGTCTGTTTTGACTGAGACCTATCACATGAGGTTAACTATAAAATTGTCCATTTGTGACGTCATTTCAACACTGAAACAGCTTTGGATTTTGGCTACTTACATTTTGGGCCTTTGAGGTTAGGACTGTTAATCCTACACCACTTATTTTGTGTAGGAAGGCAATGGACACCCTGCTCCGAGGGTCACACCCATTGCTCAGGAATCAGCATCAGGAACCTGCATGGCTGCTCCAAGGTGCCAGGCTGTTGGAATAGCCACAGCTCTGACACTGGGTCTGGAACTGCTAGAATCGCTAAGAAAATTACCACGCCGTGCAATGGAAACTCATTTTAAACCCCGAACCAGGACTATGATATGCAAGTGCATACATGCCTACATGTACATATGTGTGTAAATACTGCCAAATAAAAATCTCAAAATTATCTGTTCACCATGTTTAATATGGTCTGAGAGTTTTGAGTTTTGACTGTGTTGCTTTATTTGTTAAAGTATCGTGGTGCGGAATGGGAATATAATCAGGGCTAGGGTACTTGCTTAGCGTGCTCAAGGCCCTGGGTTCAATCTCCAGCACTAAAGAGAAAGGAAGGGATAGAAGGAGGAGGAAGGAGGGACAGGAAGAGGAGGAGGAAGAAGAGGATGAGGAAGAAGAAGAGGAGGAGGGGAGGAGGAGGAGAGGATGGAGGAGGAACATGGAAGGAAGAGAACAATAGGGAGATAAGGAGGGAGGAGGAGGATGAGTATTAGAAGGAGGAGGAGGGGAGGAGGAGGAGAAGAAGTGTGGAAGGAAGAGAAGAATGGGAAGGTGAGGAGGAGAAATATCAGGGGAGGAGGACGACCTTGAGAAGGAGGAGAAGGAGTAAGAGGAGGAAACCTCTCAATCTCTTACTTCTCATTATAAATGAGAAGTTTAAAATGGGGCATGGTGACGCACAACTCTCATCCTAGCAGGCAGAGGCAGGTAGGTCCTCAGCATGAGCTACTTAGGAGAACTCTGTCTCAAAACAAAACAAACCAAAAAAATTTATGTGGACTCACTGTATTGACTGTTCAATCGGCCGATAGGTTTCTGTCTATAGTTTAGGAAGCATTGGCTGACGGTGAAGAGTCAGTTGCCTCAGAAGAGTCTAGAACAGATGAGAAAGGACTTCTCTTTGTCCTCCAGGGAGCTCCTGGTTTGTCCAATGTTGGGCTGAATGTTTTGGTTTTTTTATTGAATATAATTTTCATTTACATTTCAAATGCTGAAACCTTTCCGGGTTTCCCCCTCCCCGAAAACCCCCAACCCCTCCTCCCACCCCCTGCCTCCAAGTATATGCCCCTCCTCCACCTGACCCACTCCCACCTTCCCCCCACCTCGATTTCCCTTTGTTAGGGCATCTATTGAGCCTTCACCAGACCAAGGACCACTCCTCCCACTGATGCCTGACAAGGCATTCCTCTGCCACATTTTTGGCTAGAACCATGTGAACACCTTGGTTGATGGTTTAGTCCCTGGGAGTCCTAGGGCCCTGTAAACCCCTTCAGCTCCTCCAGACCGCCCTCCAACTCCTCCGTTGGGGACCCTATGCTCAGTCCAATGATTGGCTGCTAGCATCTGCCCCTGTATGTATAAGGCTCTGGCAGGGCCCCTCCAGACCGCCCTCCAACTCCTCCATTGGGGACCCTATGCTCAGTCCAATGATTGGCTGCTAGCATCTGCCCCTGTATGTATAAGGCTCTGGCAGGGCCCCTCCAGACCGCCCTCCAACTCCTCCATTGGGGACCCTATGCTCAGTCCAATGATTGGCTGCTAGCATCTGCCCCTGTATGTATAAGGCTCTGGCAGGGCCCCTCCAGAGACAACCATAACAGGCTCCTTTTGGTATGCACTTCTTGTAGTCCATAGTAGTGTTGGGGTTTGGTGACTGTTTATAGGGTGAATCCCCAGGTAGGGCAGTCTCTGGGTGGCCTTTACTTCAGTCCCTGCTCCACACTTTGCCTCCATTATTGCTCCTGTGAGTATTTTGTTCCCTTTCTCAGAGGAACCAAAGCACCCCCGCTTCAGTCCTCTTTCTTCTTGAGCTTCCTGTGGTCTGTGAATTGTGACTTGTTTATTTTGAGCTTTTGGGCTAACATCCATTTATCAGTGAGTACATACCATGTGTGTTCTTTTGTGATTGGGTTACTTCACTCAGGATGACACTTTCGAATTCCATCCATTTGCCTAAGAATTTCATGAATTCATTGTTTTTAATAGATGAATAGTTAGGGTGAATGTTTAACAGATCTTCTAGATCTACTCTGGCTTCAGCCAGATGTGGAAGTTAAGAGACAACTTATATAACACGTCACTATTTTATGAGTTGTTAAGAAAAAAAAGCCTATAAGTGCAAAGTGCCCTAGATTATAACACATTAAACAGAAATGTTGAAATATGAAGACAAAAATTATTAACCTGAGGTAGTGACTCACACAGGTGATAGCTTCAAGCCTTCTGGATTCCCCGTGCTCTCCTTGATGGAACCCTTGGGGTTTACTTCATCCATAGAGAAAAGGATCAAGGATTGTGTTTTATACACTTGATGCTGGTTCATGGATCCTAAATTTGAATAGCATCCTTGATAATAGTCTAGACTGTACCTCCCTGTGTTACAGTGGAAGAACCTGATAGCTATGGTGTAGTGTGACTCCCAGACAACATATACAAGCAGAGACACAGAAGAAGTTAAGAAGGGGAAAGATCAAGTTGTTAGACCGGCCCAGGGAAATGGAAGTTCAGACCCCAAGCCTTTGGCCTGTCCATTATCTCCTCAATATGGAACTGGTTGTGTGAAAATGAGGCCACAAAAAAGAAGGGGAAGATGAGAGGCATTGACCCTCTTGGCCTTTGGGTTCAATGTCTCCCTTCTAGGGAGAAGCATAAATTATCATCAGAGACTGCTTTCTGCGTACACCATTTCCATCATGGTATGTTCCCCTTCTTAAGAATCTGGGAGAGTCTTTGACTAAAAGCAGTTACTTCCTGTCAAGTGACCAGGATCTTCCTATGTCATCTTATTGTTTGTTTATGGTAAGTTATGTCCCACCGACTTCCTGTAAGGATTACGGCTGGACTGGCTTTTTACCTACTTAAAGCAGTCATATTGTCCCCATCTCATGGGACAATATTTACTGGACACGGATACCTCACATCCTCCGCTGAGGTCAGCCCTACCTCTTCTGCTCCTTCTCTTTGCCAATCACCTGCCTCCCCTTTCATTTATTTATTTATTTATTTATTTACATCCCAAATGCTGCCCCTCCCAGAGTCCCTTCTCCCACCTACCCTTCCCCTTCTCCTTTGAGAGAATGCACTCCCCTCTCCCCCCTCTCCCCCTCTCCCCCCTCTCTCCCCTCCCCACTCTCCCTCCCCTCCCCTGTATTCCCCAACTCTGGCACATAAAGTCTCTGCAGGTCTGATGCCAGATAAGGCAGCCCTGTTGGAGAACGGATACCATAGTCAGGCTGCAGCTTTAGGGAGAGTCTCTCCCCGTTTTTAAAAATTCAACATTTGCCCTTTCTGGTTAACAGTAAATAACTTTGTTTTGTGGCCCGTTCATTTCTAAAACATCTATCTTCTTTCTATTTTAACTCAGTGGTTTACTTGAAAGGTGCTGCCTAGCTGAACTCAGTAGTTCTACAATCCTTCTAAGGGTGCTTGTCACACCACCTATGGCACTAATCCAATATTACCCCCTGATACTTGTGGCTCTCTTTCCTACCAGTAACTACTTAGGAGAAAGAAATATTCAAGTACACACACACACACACACACACACACACACACACACACACACCACTGAGATACAGGAAAGAACACGTGAACAGCAAAGCCATTACTGCTCATTCACTGAGATCGGTGCATCGCCCAGTGAATTGCTGAAGGGACAGGACATTTGGCTATGACTCTGACCTGCTCTCACCCACGCACAGCATCTTCACATTTAGCACAGTTTCAACCACTACGGACTATTCACAGGCTCACACATTAGGCACCTATCCATAGCCTCCTCTGCCTAGCCCAACCCTCGTGACCTTCTTCACCTGATTCTTCATGCCCCTCCTCGGAGGATCTCTCTTAGGAGGTCCTTTCTTGCCCCTCCTCTGCCCTACTCCCTCACTGAGCGGCCTTGGAGCCCAGAGAGCCCTTGGGCCATCCTCCCCACCCTGCGATGCTCTTTGATTGCTCACCTTTCTCTAGGTCCCATCACCTGGGACACTCTAAGTGCCAAGGAAACTTTGGCTCTTATAAGGGGACAGTCACAGTTGGGGTCAATTCTTATTGTCTCAAGAAAACATGCAAATGCTTCTGAGGAAAAAAAAAGACTTATCTTCCACTGAGAATAAACATACAGAGAAGTTATCCATTGTATGTACTAGAAGTTATTCACAGAGCCAGGTTCCCCCTTAGAGTTCATCTTTGACACTTTAGAATATCTGGAGGGGGGGGGGGAATAGCTCACCTCCCAAAAGGTTAGAGCCTCATCAGGCCCCATGGAGAGTCTGCAAAACTTCAGTTCTCTGGTGGTTTTAACACTGCTGTAACATTGACTGGGTTAGGTAACTTACGTTATTTTGTTTTGCTGGTGATTTTTAACACCGCTGTAATATGAACTAGATTAAATGACTCATGTTATTTTGTTTTGGTCATTCCTCTTGAATTACTGGTTTCTTTATCCTTTCAAATATGCTATGTATGCATCAGCTGTAATAAGTTTCTTATGATTATCATTGATACCACCCCTCCAACGAAGGGAAGGGGAGAGGTCCTCTTTAAGGAAGGGAAGGCAACTGAGATTCATTTACAAGGAGCCCTTGTTGCAGCTACTACTTATCTGCATTCAGGTTTCCATAATCTGAAAGGCTTTCCCATTACCTTGAAGTGCACAGGAGGGCTTCTTTAGGGCCCATTGCTGGAGTTCGGTCTTGGAAAAGCAGAATGGACTCCGGGGACCTAGAAACCTCTGTGGAGTGCTGGTCCACTGACAGGTGACGACGCAAGAGGCATCTGAGTCACAGGCTTGATCTCATCTCCTGTCTGTTTGCCACCCGGACGAGGCTGAGTGGCTTGCCTCAGTCACCACATCTGTAAAATGAGTTGTAAACGCTCGCCTCCTAGGGTTGTTGTGAAACGTGTTTGTGAAAGACTGTCTGAAAAGGCTCACGCTGTTCGTCATCAGGTGTGTACGGAGCGCTTCGGAGTGTAGCTTTTATTAGTGTTGCCATTTATAGCTTATCTTCTAAAATTATTAAATACTAATTGTCTTTAGTCTCTCACGTCATTCAAAAGTTTACGCCTGAACACCTTTGAATGGGTTTCAGCACCAGGATCAACACAGGAGAGCTGGAGCTTTCTATAGAACTCACTTTATCTTGTTGGTCCTCATTCAGTATTTACTGTTGCCTTGTCTGGTGCAAGCACAAGGGTTATCGTGAAGGTAATTCACACATGGATCCAGAGAACCATTGAGGGCACTTAAGAGAACTCTTTGTCTGGGGGGTCCATTATAAAGCTCGCTGGTAGCTTGTCTTACCTGACATGCATGCGTGTGCGTGTGTGTGCCAGAGGGTAGCATAAGACGTCTTACTCTATCACTCTCTGCTGCATTTACTGAGATAGGGTGTGTCCCTGATTCTGTTAGTCTAGCTAGCCAGGTCGACCCAGGGATCCCAGTCTCTGCCTTCTGAGCAGTAGGATGACAGGCAGCTGCGTTTCTGTGGGCACTGAGTACCCACAGTACAGTTCTCACGATTACATACATAGCCATTTGCCCAGGCCCCGAGTAAATTACCTTAAAATTTTGTATTGATGTGAGAAAAAATAGAGCTGATAATGTGTTTCATGGCATGACTCACAAAAACGGAGAAGCGGCTTCCAAACTATTCTGTCCATGATATAGGAAGAGATATCTCTTATCGAGTCAGGAACAGTAAGAGGGACTCACTGTGAAGAACAGTGGAATTGTGCCTACATGATGGCTGGGGGTTATCGCAGGTTCTGCCTCTAGAATAAAAGTCAGGCAGGCTGTGTCATCATCTCGCAAAGTTGATCATAGCTCACACAGGAAGATAGATTATAAAATGAAGATGTAGACATATAAATATCAAAAGAGTGCTACATTTTTCTTCTTTATAGGATTATTTCTAACTTTAAAACAGATACACACACACACACACACACACATTGTGAAACGAGAGTCACATAAAAAGGAAAGTGGGGAGGGGCTCTCTCAGTAAAGTGTTTGGTACACCTGTGTTCAGTGCCCCAAGCTCGCACTAAGGAGAATAAAGTCCAGCGAGACTCAGTGCACGATTGGAATCCCAGCACTGGGAAGCAGACAGCAGGATCCCTAGGGCTCGTTGGCTAGACAGCCTAGGCTAATTGGCAAGATCCAGGCCATTGAGAGAATTCAAAATCAAGGAGGACAGTGCCCGAAGAGGGAGGATTCTCAAGGCTGGTCTCTGCTCTCTCCACCTCTGTGTCTTTGTCTCTCTGTATCTCTTTCTCTTGTACACACACACACACACACACACACACACACACACACACACACACACTTTTAAAGTGAATGCCATTCAAAATTTATTCACATGAAGTTCAGGGACTTTTATGGTAGTTCTAGATCCCAAGTGTCAGTCATCTCAGCTACTAATGTAACTGTGAAGTGGGAAGAGGATTACAATGGAAGTAAGTAAATAAGTTAATGGTTTTTAAAAAAGGAAAAGTATCAAGGAAATAAGTAACCTAATCAATAAAATAATGGAGAAGAGTATTACAATAAGATTGTCTAGGTATGTGCTTATAGCCTGTGTGTGGGCCTGTGTGTGTGTGCTTGTGTGAGTGTGTGTGTGCCTATGTGTATGTGTGTGTGTGTGTGGTTGTGTGAGTGTGTGTGACCTGTGTGTGGGCCTGTGTGTGTGTGCCTCTGTGAGTGTGTGTGCCTGTGTGAGTGTATGTGTGTCTGTATGAGTGTGTGTGTCTCTGTGAGTATCTGTGTGCCTGTGTGTGTGTGTGCCTGTGAGAGTGTGTGTGTGCTTGTGTGTGTGTATGTGTGTGTGTGCCTGTGTGTATGTGCCTGTGTGAGTGTGTGTGTGTGTGTGCCTGTGTAAGTGTGTGTGTGTCTGTGTGAGTGTGTGTGCCTGTGTGTATTGATGCCTGGGAGAACAATAACTTTTATTTTCTCTTAATCTGATGAAAGCCTCTTCCACAGAAGATTGTTAATGGCACTCTTATCAGGTTGCTGAAATCCACACACACCCTTCAGTACTTAATAGTAGTGTTATTTACTCATGGATTCTCTCACCTGAGAGGAAAAGCCTGCTTGTCTCCACAGAGGTGTGTGGCATAGCAGCCTTATGGCAAACAGCTGGAGCTCCTGTTAGGGATAAGTCTGCAGCGCCCCTAAACCCAGATGCTCAGGAAAACCAAACACATGGAAAGTCATCTTTAAAATCATAAAAGAGACTGACCTTAAGAAGCAGATACTTAAAAAGTAAAAATCTGGCACCACCCTGAATTAAACTCTTAATTAGAAGTCATGTACGGGACATAACAATGTGCTAAGTAATCACTCACCACCAAAGAACAAAAATACCCAACCGACTCTTACGGAGCCCGACTTCTTTGTAAAGCAGGAAAGACAAAGCCTGTCCTGTGATAATGAGGGCTCTGTATTTTACACATTTAGATTCCCAGCAGCAGGATAAGAAACATGTTTTCCCAAACTGAAGCCAAGCACTCCAGAAGGTGAAGTCTGCTGGCCAGAAGCCAATAGACTTTGAACTTGTGGTTAGATTTCTGTTAAACTATACTGCAAGTCAGAGAAGGAGGCACCAAGTCTGATGACTTCTTACCTTCTAGTGGGTGGGCCGCACCCCATGTGGGTTAAAAGCTGGTGTTGGCTGAGGGCAAGGGGCTCTGGGAGAGAAGCTCTGTTGACTGACGGGGTGTGTCCAGGCCATAGAATATCGACTTGCTCCTTCGGTATGCTGGCCCCTTCAGGCATCAGCATCTCATGGCCCAGGAAGTAGCCTGCAGATTATATAGTTCTTTGCTCTAACAAAATTCTGTGATTAGGCCCTGCCTTTTCCTGCCTCTCTGAACACTATTTGTCTTGAATTACAAGTTACATGGTCTGTGAGTCATTAATCTTTCTTAATCATTTCTTTTCGTCCAGAAATCCATGAATAAACAGACCCCACCAACAAGCAATGACGGATGGTGGGGGGACTCTAATGGTTCATTTGTAGAGTTTTCAGAGGTGGGACATAAAGGAAAATATTCAGTCTACCTTTAGTTGAAGGAAAGATGAGTTTTGCTCTTAAAGGATAAATGTTAGTAGAGTTAGGAAAGTGAACGTGATTGTTTTCATCTAGAATTGGCTGGGAAGAGTCTGGGTGAGAGCTTTCTGTGGGCCTGTCTGTGGGAGATCATCATGATTCTGTTAATTGATGTGGGAAAACCCAGGCTAAAAGTGGGTGACATCAGTTTCCTAGGTTTGGGTCCTGAGTTGTGTGAGCAGAGAGGAAGCCGGCTGAGCGGGAAGCAAGCATATTCAGTCATCCCCTCAGCTCTTGGCCCTGGATGTGATGTGACTGCTTTATGTTTCAGAGATCTTAACTTTCCTGTTCTGATGTGCTGCACCCTGTTATTGAGAGCTAAAATCAACCCCCTTCCCCAGAAGTTGCTTCCAGTCAAGGTATTTTTATCATAGCAACAGAAATTAAACTAGCACAGTGAAGTTGTATGCTACATTGTCAAATATTAATATATGTTTATTTTCTATTAATTTTGGAGTAGGCATAATAGAAGCTAAATTGTTGGTCTTTGTGCAGGCTTCCTGATCATCTGAATTTAAATGCCAATAACTTCAATTAAAGAAGAAGGTCCTATTTTTCTGGATATGTTTTTATTTTTGTAATTCTATCAGTAAAAAATTTATTAGTGCACAGTCTTTCTTAGATATCTTTAAATGAAGTAGTTTATAACTTCCTGCCCATACATATAGATGTTTGATAATTATATAAAACCTGTGGTCACATTATCTTAAAACCTAATATTTCTATGCATTGGATGCCGAATAAGTATATCTTTTTAGTTTTAAAATTTAGCCTCTTCTAAAATCTTATTACAATATATAAATATCAAGTTGTATAATTTTTAAGGATAGATTTTGAATCCTCATAGAAATATTTATGAAGCATCTGTTATTGTCAGCTAATGGGGCAGAGTGTTGTGATCTCAAGGCATTTAAAATGTTTTGAGACAGGAAGAAGCTAAAGAGTTGGCCACTCTTCTAGAGGATCCAGATTTGATTCCTGATACTCATGTGGTTGTTCATGACCATCTGTAAGTCCAGTTCCAAGGAATCTAATGCCCTGTTCTGATCTCCATGGGCACTAGACATTCTTCTGAGCTTCAGGGACACCAGTCACAAATGTTGTGCACAGACATATATGCAGCCAAAACATCAATACGCATAAATAAAAATAAATTTAAAATCTACTGGGGACACAGGCAAGAGATAATAAGACATTAATATGACCAATGGGAACTTTAAGCAATAGATAATAAATTTAGTAATTTGTCAACTTCATTTTTTTTCCTGTGGGTCAGGGAACCACATCAGTACCACAGAGTCTGTTTCTCTTTCTATCTCTCAGTTTCCCTGTTTTGGGGGATGACATTCTTAGACAGAAGACAGATTTTAACAGCCCCCAACTCACTGTTGCAGAAACAGGAACATCAACTCCTTAGTTCCTGAGAATGCCAGGGCTGATTCTGGCTAACCATTCCTAAGTCACACGTCCGCTTTCCATTGCCAGCACTGTGGGATCAGTGACACACCATTCTCAGGGGTTATCTGATCTTATGGACTGAGCTAGGAATGGGCGAGTCTCTAAGGAGTAATCAGGAGGCTAGAGTTCAGATAAAAGGTGAGTCACGTTCTTCTGTAACCCCGGCATTGTAGGGATATAACAAGGGAGATGCCTAAGACTTGCAGGTCTCCAACCTCACTCTTGGTCTAGCAGAGACCATATATCAAAGGAATGGGTTTATAGTGATAGAACAAGGCACTGGGCATCCTTCTCTGGCCTCTGTGTGTGCACAGGACCAAGCAAATGTACCTGTACACACCAGATGCATATTGTATCAACTGATCTTAGTTGTTGACTTGACACATCTTCAAAGAGGGAGCTTCAGTTGAGGAATTGCTCAGAACAGACTGGTCTGTGACTGTGTCTGTAAGAGATCATCTTGGTTGCTAACTGATGTGGGAGAGCCCAGCCCACTGTGGGCATTACTATCCCTAGGCAGGTGAGCTTTGACCATATAAGAAAGGTAGCTGAACATGATTCTGGAAGTGAACCAATATGCAATGTTCTTTCTTCTGCTAGTTTCTGCTACGGTTTCAAAGAATGGGATATTATTGCAAAGACAGCAAACTTGAGAAATTAAGATAAACACGGGCAGGGTGGTCCCGATGCCACCAAAGTACTTGTTATGTTTTGGCTCTGACTTCTTTCAAGGATGGGTTGTGACTTGATAGCGAGACTTTCCTCCCCAAGTTGCTTTTAGTCATGTTCATCACAACAATAGAAAACAAACTACCATGTGCACATGAACACACATACACACACACACACACACACACACACACCACAGAATATTTTACTGTAAAAATATGTTACCTCGACTTCTAAGTGCAGTGGTTAAAGAATTCCAACCTCAAAGAAATGTTGCATAACTTTTATATTTTCATCTTGTATAAATAAATCCATAAAAATAACAAATATTTTTTAATTAGAATTCATTCCTTCTTTGAGCAAAACATTTGCTCCTTTTTTGGAGAAAAAAACTCAGCTCAATTTATTTTTTGAAATATTGCTTGAATAACTCTTAGCATGGCAGGTCAGTTACATAAGCAGGAAATAAATTATCAGTAAACACATAACTGTGTTTTTCCACCAGACCAAGATGTTCCAATGGTTTCCTAGTAAATGAGTTTGCTTTATTGAAATATATTTCCATAAACCAGAGGCTATCACTGGTCACTGATACCACAATTGTACCATAAATAAACCATAACAGAAGTACATTGAATGCACACTATAATAGAAATCGAAGCTTAAAACAGTTACACATCAAAACATGAAGCATCCTATCTTTTGTGAGTTCACTGATTTTTCCGGTGTGGGGACTGCCTCATGAATATAATAAAACCTTGCTGCTTCCCTGTACTTCACAGCATTCTTGTGTCTGTTACAGCCTTTTTGTTACATGTTCATAAATTTCCTAGTGCTCACCCTTTTTGTGGAGGATTTATGGTAGTTGGTATTGGTGTATTTGCATTCCCACCTAGACTCTGAGATCATTAAGACAGAGACTAAGTCACATTTATCCTTCTATCCCTAGGCACTGTGTTTAACTGAGTAAAGAATAAAAACTAACAAATTCTTCTGTGACTTCCAAACTCCTGTTTATTATCTTTGTTAGTGCCCTGGAGCTCAGTTTTATACCAGCTCCCAGGTATATACCTGCCTACAGAATTAGATTATGATTTATGAAGGGAGTAGCAGGGATAGCAAATTGAAACAAGGTGTGGTTGGCAATGTTTGTTGACTCCCCCAGATAAATCTATAGTGAACACACTCAAAACAACACAACAACAACAACCACAAAAATAAAAACAAACAACAAAACAAAAGAAAACTAACTTTGTTGATAAAATGCATAGAAGTAGAGGGGGACTCATGTTAGGAAGGAGGAGGTGAGTAACCGAGATTTAGGAGGATGTAAATATGATCAAAGTGTGTTATATTCACATATGAAAATTTCACAACAAAGCTCATTAGTTTGTACAGTTAATATACACGAAAAATAAAATGTACCTCTATTTTCTATTAGAATTTAACCTTTACTGATCTCTTTGACAAGTTCTCAGCCCTGCCTCAGGGAGTTTTCAGTGAGGAAGGGGGCGCTCACGCCTTCTGAGAGAGTTAATTCCAAAGAAAGAATTACCCATCTTGAAAAACCATGCCAACAGTGTCTTCTTTACTCTGGTTACAATACCACGGACAGTCATGGTGACCACTTTGTTTACTCTGCCAGCCCCACTAGAGCCATGGATGGTGAAGCTTTCCTAAATACTGTCTGACATTGGGGTGCGGGGTAGGGGTCCACTTTGGGGGTCCCTCTTATGGAACATATAACGCAACTGGGTTAAGGTGGCCACTTTCTCCCCATGTCACTTTCTCCCATCCACCTACAGAGTCACCAAGGAGGATATTCCCTGTCCCAGATACTCCTCAGAGATCATAGGATTTCTAACCTTCTTCCCTCAGAGCAATGACTTTCAAAGGAAACTCTTAGCTTTTCTGTCAACAGCCTACTGACCCCTGTGAAGCTTAAAGGGAACAGCTTTAACTGGCAAGGCTGCTCTTGCCCCTGACGTTTCTTGCTCTTTATGCCCAATGCTGGTACCCACATTTCACAGATTTCCTGTGTCCTTGTGATAAAGCACAAAGGAGATGAGCTGACCTTTGACCTTTGCATTCTGGTCAGCCAAGTAGGACTGGTGAGGATGGCCCGTGAATCTCCCATGTACCTGACTGAGGAATGACTTTGCTCAAAGCTCCTTTACCTCTAATTTCCTAGGTCCATACCAGGCTCCAGATAGTCCTATATATCCTGAACATTAGTGGGGATGATGTGCCACATTTTGGCTTTTGATCCAAATTGCATTTCCCAATTCATACTTAACATAGGCACTTGGCTAGCTAGCTAGCTAATCTGATTTCTGATAACCCTGCAAGTGGTCATCCACTAGCCATCACTTCCTTGAGTCTGTACTAGCTGTGGGAGTAGGGTAAATCATAGCTCATCTCCCATACAGGAAGGCACTTCTCTGACCCTGTACAGAGAGTTGTGCAATGTGTCCAACATGGTAGTGGTAGAATACCCTAACCGCATGTGCCCTATTGGCAAGCCTGGTAGACCAGATGTACTGACAAAGCACCGAGCACAATACTATCTGGAGGAGAGTCTGGAGAGGATGTGGAGACTCCCTGAGCACTAAAGGGGCTACAGTGTCCAACAGACATCTGTCCTGATCACTTGTGTGAGAAAGAGGCGGTGGCAAGGGACTCTGGGAAATGTTGGGCAGCAGCGAGGCTTCACTTGATACTTAAGCTACCTTTCCCTTTCTAGGATGAAAAAACCATGACCAAAAGTGACTTACAGAAGAAATAGCTCATCCTGACTTACAACTCTAAAGAGAGAACCCACAATGGTAGGGAAGGCATGGCAGCAGGAGGCAGGGACTGGCAGACTGCAGCTTATCTATAGACAGGAAGCAGAAAGCCAGCAGGGTGACACTAAACCCTTGGATCTCACTCCCAATAACTTACTTTCTCCAGCAGCACTCTACCTCCTAAAGGTTCCATAACCTCCCCAAATAGAGCAATAACTGGGGACCATGTTCAAATACATGAGCCTGTGAGGGTCATTCCTCATTCAAACCACCATGCCGGACTGTTGGTAGGTGAAGCCAGTGGAAATGAAATGATTGTTTGAAGTAATCTCTTTGTTTTCACAGGTTGTGACATGTCTTTCCATTCTCAGCCTGAAAGTGAAAATGGGGCTGGATTAATTGATTCAAGGGATGTCCACTTTCCATATTGCTGTTTAAAGAAATAGTACTTAAATAAGAAACTCACTGTTATGATAAGGTGCTGATATGCTAGTAGAAGTTTGTGTGTGTGTGTGTGTGTGTGTGTGTGTGAGAGAGAGAGAGAGAGAGAGAGAGAGAGAGAGAGAGATTATGTCCGTACCCACACATGCACACATGTTTCTGTGAACCCAGAATTTAGAATATGGTAAAATATAAGCCTACAGAAGAGAATACTTCTTCCTTAAATAATTTTTCAAAGATGATGGCCTTATCTAATCCAGTTCCTCTGTCATGAAGAAATTCTCTTTGCAGATCAAAACTGTTTGTTTCAAATTGAATTTCTTTCAATGATTATTTCAAAGATAATGGCAAAGACACATATAGTTCAGACTTAAAAACTGTTGCAAGAAGTGAATGCCACTTAGTGCTCTTTTTAAAATGGAATTTGGTACCTAAAACATGTACTTGTGCACATTCCCACTAACTTCTACTGTGAAAAAAAAATACAGCTCTCCATCTACAAATATAGTAGATATTTCTCAAATTTTATTATTTGTCTCCATTTCTATAGCAAACAATTACTCATTTTATTCCAGGTAGTAGATATAATTATTTCCCGTTTTCAATAAAAATGCAACCTAATATAATGTTGAAAGCATAAAATATTTTTATTTGTGTTAAAATATTTACATGTTCTCTATCATTTTATCTCTTTCTTTTTTTCCTCAGAGGCATGGGGGAGGTTGAGGTATAGTCTCTCTATGCAGCCCAGGCTGGCCTGGAAATTATAGCTCAGACTAGCTTCAAACTCTGATATGGTTTATTATAATGCAGTGGGAGTATGGTTTATCTTGATGCAGTGGGAGATGGTGTATCGTGATGCAGTAGGATATGGTGTATCATGAAGCAGTTGGGGATGGTATATCTTCATGCAGTGGGGAATGGTGTATCATGAGGCAGTGGGACATGGTGTATCATGATGCAGTTAAGAACTGGAAGACCTGTACTCAAACTTCAGTCCTGCTCCTCACTAGTTATATAGTCTCATTCAGGTTACTGCAACTCACTAAACCTTGGTATCTCCATGTGAAATGCAAACTGTGCTTGTGTGCTAGGCATTAGTGAGACAAAGTTGTCAGCTATTTGTGACATGATAGGAATTGAAATTAGATAGTTTTTATACCCAATAAAACCTCTCTCTTTCTCTCTCTCTCTCTGGAAGCCCAGATACCTCTATGCATTTGCTATGTTATTTGTCTTTGTAACAATCATGCCATAGGTCTTTGGAGCTAGACGTCTCCCTTGAAGGTTAATTAGTGAGTAGCATTTTATAAATGGGGAGATCAAGACAACAAAAATATGAATAGTGTGAAAATTTCTTTTATTCAATTTTCTATCAGTAAAAGGTAGGATAAATCAAGTGGTAAGAGTCATCTCATTTGTAAATTTTAAATTCTTAGCGTAGCCTTGCTCCATTCCTACTCCTCCCCAGGACTCTTCGAGTGAAGCAACATTGTCCTTCATTTCCAATGAAGGACAAATATTTCTAGGCTCAAGTTAAGGATCTTTAATGAAAAAAAAAAAAGAGCCACCACCCTAGATCTATGAGCTTTGGGGGCCTATGAGGACATGGGTTTGAATCTATAAGAGGACAGGAAGGGAAATAGAGTTCAAGTTTCTTCAAAGTATTGGTTTAAAAGAGGAAAGTAGTCTAAAGGGATGTCTCAGTGGGTAAAGATACTTGTCAGCAAGTTTAAACATATCAGGACCCAGATAGTTAAAGGAAGAGAATAGAGTCCCAAATTAATTTTTAAAACTGAACCAACCAGCTCTATTAAAAAATATTGTTTGTTTTTTATTGACTTCAATAATAAATTGAATGCAATCTTTCATATCAGCTTGTACTGGCCCACGGAAACTTGATGTAAAAACTAAGTCTTTAATAAGTTCTTAAAAGGTTATGAAAAACCTGACAGTCTTCAAAACGTGATGTCTAAGAATAAGCATATGAATAGAAACATGTAGAAGAAAGCACACAAGATTACCCTTCATTAATGAATAACACGTATGTTGTCAAAGGTCTAGGAGAATTAAAGGAATCCCAGCCCTCACACACATGCCTCAGAAGATACTCATCTCTTGATTGAACCGTCACAAAATCACCCCCTACCCCATGGCAAATATGTTTTTCATATTTTTTCTGTGTGGTATATAGACAAGTATATAAATGTACATATATACACACATATATTAACTCATGAAATGCTTCATTTGAAAAGAGTTTAGTTTGTACTGATAGCAGGAACTTTCAAACCGTTAACTACAATTTCCATGTCAAGGTTAAGTGGTTACTTTATCAAAAAGATCCTTGATAAAACGGTGTTGATAAACATGGGATTGTGCAAAAACATTCTGCACATTTTGAATTCCCAAAAGTCTCTTCAATAGTTCTGACAGGACCTGAGAGGTTCTGCATTTCTGACAAGCTCACAGGTGATTCTGAGCCTATTATTCCAAGAACCACACTTTGAATATCAGTTTCTTAAAACACTGTTTGGTGGCACATGCCCTTACTCCTGGCACTTGGGAGGCAGAGACAGGCAGATTTCTGAGTTTGAGGCCAGCCAGCCTGGTCTACAGAGTTCCAGGACAGACAGGGCTACACAGAGAAACTCTGTCTCAAGCTCCGCCCTCCCCCCACCCCCAAACGCCACTATTTATCAGAAAACAATGTTTCCTAATTGCAAACAATTGATTCTCTAAGACTTGCAATTGGCTGGGGTAATTGTTTTTAGATGATGTTCAATGATATGAAATCAAGTCCAAATCTCTCACATCAGCTTGTACTGACACAAGGAATTCCGTGTAAAAACCAACAGTCTTTATTAATATTCTCAAAAGTTACCGCTGAATCATTGTATTTAATTTAATATCCTACGTCAATTTTAAAATTCATTCTCCATTTAAGTACTACAAGTTAAAACCTGCTCTCACCCCTTCTGTGGCTTTGTTTTACTTCACTCTGATTATGTTTTGGAAATTTCTGAATCATATTTTAGTTCAGGTCTTGGTGAATAATTTTAGAAATAAAGGAACGGGTAGGAGTCTCTTCAGTTCTATTCTCCTCTGTAGTGAATTGTGTGTAAAAATGGTAGTTGACTCCTATAACTGAACTTCATTTTTACTGGCAACTGTTAAGCTTTATATTATTGGCATAATAATTGTTGAGCATGTAATCATGATATCACATAAAAAATCAGCCCTCTGCTTTAGACATCCAGCAAGGCAGCTGCTATCATTCCATACCTACTCATCTAGATATCCGCCTGTCAATCAAAGCCCTTATCCACCGCCACACATGCCCAGCCCTCCTCACCTCTTCTCTCACTCACACCATGTTTGCACCTACCTCTCCATCTGCCATGCATTCCTTTATAGACTAATGTGACAATGTTTGTATGTTTCTTTCCTTTGTAGATTTTTCAATAAAAACAAAGTTTATCCAGGTTTAATGTAGATAGAAGAGTAAATTAACGTTGTTCAATAATAAAAAAAAAAAAAACAAACCACGTATTATTTTAGGATTTCCAAATTCTTCCCTGTGCACACACTAAGCCCTTGATCTGCGAAGAGAGGCATCAGGGCCTGGTGTGGCAGTAGTGTGTGTAGTGAGAGGAGAATGTAGTATGTATGTATGTACATACATATGTAGTGTGTGTAGTACAGGGAGAGAAGCATGTAGCCTGGAGGCTAAGAACTGTCTGACCTCTTGAACCTGACAGACCTCATCTTCACCCTATGAGGGATTCCTTCCGTCCTTTCTGTCCTGACCAACTGCTCAATTTCTCAAACTATCTACCCTCAGTCTGGTTCCTAAGCCAGCGTGTCTCTCCCCTTCTAGAAGATTCTTTCAGGTCTGGTCTCCCCTGATTTGTCATCTATAATCTCATTACCCTTGGCCTTGGATGCTAGTTATTAATGACCATGAGTGATGTCACCTTTGGACACAAGGCTCCCTAGAAAAGCCCCTAGAAGGCTCCTAATTGATTTACCATGATGTGCTTCACCAAAGGTCACACAGCGTTGCTTAGTGAATATTTCAGGAGTGAGCTGGTGGCCTGACTTCACTTCTGAGCAGATGAAGATGTTGGATGTCACGCTTTTATGACTGGTTGGTGAATTTGAGGCTAAGAAATACTGCTGACTGTCGGGTTCTAAATTGACTATGTTAATAGCTTACTATCGATGAATCTTTCCCAAAGCAGTTTCCCATACACCTGATTCGATGGTAGATACATCTTTCTGGAGCACAAGCTACTGAACTGATGTGTCTTTACTCATAGACAACGTACTCCTTCCTCTTTCAAGGGTTCTTTCAATTAATAATTAATGTCAAATTTGCAAAGAGCCACTCAGGACTGTGCAACGTCTCCTCTGCTGGCCATTTTTTCCCTATTGCCTTTGGTTTTCATAGCATGTGGAGGTACATCAGCAGAGTTCCTGCTCAGAACCCAATGTTTCCTAGTTCAGAAGACGTTGACAGCTTTTGTTGCTGCTGCTGCTGCTGTTCAACGCTTTACATTGCTCCAAACACTCTGAGCTCCCAAACCTTGTATTAAAGAAGGAAGCAAAGGAAAGAAAATGGCTCAATGGGTAGGGTTGCGTTAACATTCATTCAGTTGTTGATTTAATGTGCCTGGCCCTTGAAGACTGGGATTGGAACTGGCAAACTCACCTTACAAAGGGACCCCTGTGTCACACACAACTCAGGGGCAATACAGCTGCTTTGTGCCTGACATACAATGAACTCCAATGCTGCAGAAGGTGCTTTTGTTTTGACGGTACAAATAGGGTAAGTTAACAGTACAGAGTCTTCCCACTCCCCCAGGCCTTCTCTGTGGGGCTCCACTTCTCCCTACCCACCGCCTCAGGCCTGTCACTGCCAAGGTTCCCCAGTAAGTATGGACCATGGCCAAGGGCTATCTGACACCTGGACATGAAGCTTTAGGTTTAGGCCCCTCGGACTTTGCTTTCACTAAAACAAAGAACAAAAGCAAAAAACTAAGCGCTAGTCCGCTGAATGGAATTTTCCTTCCCTAGGAGATTTGAACAGTTTGGCTGACAAATGTAAAATTTTACCTTGCGATCTGAGCCCTCCTGAAAGGCACCCTTTGATTGATCTGGACATTCTAAACCCTTTTGACTCTAGATGGGGTCCCACTGTTGCCTTTTCAGCCTCTGAAAGACTCCTTGTTGGTCCCCTCCTCAGAAAGGTCCACCCCTTTACCTCCCTCCCTGCTCTCACAACAGCCACCCAGGATTGAGCCCCAGGAGAATCTGCAGGGGGCTCCCTGGATAGTCAGGGCAGGAGGCTTTAGATATGGAGGAGGGGAGGAGCAGCTGTCTGTACTTTCTCCTTAAAGTCCTTGAGAGGGACCCATTCCTTTGTATAAATTATCTCTGTTGTAAAAGACAGTTTGCATTACAAAAAGGATAGTTACCAAGGAAGCTAGGGTACTGGCCTCATTTGACCTGGGGACTGTCTTTGCCTCCCTAGAGACAGCAGGGTCACCAATGATGCCTGCCTTCTGTGTTATTGTATAAATAGTAAAATTTTGTAATGATGGGGAACTGCAAGCCATTGCTTTCTTACCTGTCCAAGACTCACCTTGCTCCTCTCTAGGAAAAGCTGTGCTGTGAGCTGAAAGGAGAGCGTCCGGTGGCTTACGTACATTGGTCGCCATTCTGAAGGCTGTTGTGTATGTCCACTGGATGGTGTGTTAGGGATGTAGCCCCAGAGAAACACTTATCTCGCTGCTTGAAGATTAGAGCAAAATGTGGAGGGCGAGGGTACCCAGAGTAAGGGGGAAATAGTATGCCCTACCTCAGAGGCATGCCTGAGATTTGAGAAAACAAATATTTTTTTCCCTGTCATTTCCAAGCCACTGTATGAAGCTAACTTCATTCTGGAGATGTGTAGGTGTCTGGGCTATCACTCACTCCCTTACCCGAGAAGGTGCTGTCTTAGAAACACAGCAGTTTATTAGATTAGTACCAGGTGTTGTGATCATAAAGAGATAAAGAGGTATTAAGATATGTTCTGTGGTGTGTGGTGATGTGTGGGGGAAGGGGATGTCTCGGCCGGCCCATGCCGAGGCATCCCCTCCTCCTTTGGGACCAGCCACACACCAGTATAGTATAGAGTAGAGTTTATTTAGAGAATGGGAATGGAGTTAAGAGAGTAGTAGAGGCAGAGAGAAGGAGAGAGTAGAAAAGTAGAGGCCGGCCATGACCATGTGGAGAGAGGGGGGAAGGTATGGGGAGAAAGGGGGAGCAAGGGGGCAAGAGACAAGAGAGTAAGAGAACAAGAGGAAGAGAGAGAGAGGAGGGGATAAGCAGCCTCTTTTATAGTGGACCAGGCCTACCTGGCTGTTGCCAGGTAACGGTGGGGGTAGAGTCCAGACCAACACCAGGGATAAGCATTTTGTAAATTAGACTTATCTCCTGCCGGGCAGTGGTGATACATGCCTTGGATCCTAGCACACGGGAGGCAGAGGAAGGTGGATCTCTGTGAGGCAGAGGCAGGCTAAGTCTACAAAGTAAATTCCAGGACAGCCAAAGCTACCCAGAGAAACCATATGTCCCCGAAGAAGAAGAAGAAGAAGAAGAAGAAGAAGAAGAAGAAGAAGAAGAAGAAGAAGAAGAAGAAGAAGAAGAAAGATTTCCTTAAAAATCCACATTTTTAGTGTTGGATAAAAGAAAACATAAATAGCATAAGCTTTAAATATGTAAATTATAGCTCATGAGAAAGCCCACCCCAAGCTTAAGAGCTAGAGTATGTACTGCCATTGAACATGTATCCCTATTAATAATTAGTATGCTATTAAATGCTGCTTGGTGTTTGAGCATCACAGTATCATCCACACAGTGTATCATGCAGATGGTAATACAGTATCATCCACACACAGTATATCATATCACACAGATGATGATACAATATCATCCACACAGTATATCATATAGATGGTAATACAGTATCAGCCACATAGTATATTATGACGATATTAATACAGTATCATCCACACAGTATGTCATGCAGATGATAATACAATATCACTGCACACAGTACATCACGCAGATGACAATACAGTATCACCTATATTACTCTGCATTTTGTTTCTTCTTTCCAAAAATGTTATGTTTCTGAGATTTGCGTAGGGTTTAGACTATAACTTAGTTCTGGGCCCCATGCTGAACTGTGTGAGGTTCTGGGTTTCATTACCTACACCCTAAAACAATAAATCCACAAATTAAATTTTGGAGGAGGATGATTTTGGGGATAGGGACTCTAGAACCTTCCTGTCTTGTTTTAGAATAGAATCATTGCAAGGCAGAACTTCTAGTTTCCCTTCCAAGTGAAGCAGGAAATGTTTTAGGAAGAATTCAGACCATATTTTTACAATTATGATAGCACTGGGTCAGCCTTAGATCATAAATTAACCTCTTCCTACTTAACCTCATGTTTTTCTTCAAAAATTTTTAAAATAGTAGAAAATTTTCCATTTCTAATTCTCCCCAGCACATTTTTTTATTTTTAATTATCTTTCATCATATATATGCACATATATACATATATATGAATTACTAACTGGTCTAAGTTCTTATCCATGAAACTGCCCTACTTTTTAAGTTTGTATCTGTTTGCAAATTATTAGCTGTCTTATAATTTTCATTGAAAAATTGTTTATGAAGAGAAAATACTTATTTTGTAAAGTCCTTAGCAGTTATGAATGAGAATTCACAATGGCATATGACTATAATCTGTGTAGAAAGGCTGGTGAGGCAGGCACCATTGAGTCTGCAGCCAGCCTAGGCTACAAAGCAAGATCCTATATAGATAAAATTAAAAAAATAATAATAATAATAAAATACAAAAGATGAGAAGCCTAGAAGCAACCTGCTTGGTCGGAACCCAGCCCTTTTGTTTACTTCTTGGGTAAGTCATTTGGGAAGTTCCTCTAACCTTTGTCCCTGTGCTCTTTCACCTGTAATATAGAAATTAGGAGCATTAAGCAAATCAACATATAAAAATGTACAAATACTAGAAGCAGAGGTTGAACTAGGATCTTAAGTGTCCCTGTAACTGCCATTTTGTACATCACTATGACACTTTACTAAATGACAACACGTCTCTCACATACTGTCTTGGTACCTAAGACTAAGTTATTTTTGCCTTATAATGAAAGCAACACTACATTCTCAACATACCTTTCCAAATAACCTTCTGTAACTGGCCAGTGGGGAAAAATTACAATGAAGCATCAAACAAAAAAAGGTTATTTGGGCGTTGCCATTATAATACACCCGACTAAGGAAAGTTTCTGCTTTTCTAGATACCATTATTAGCGACGCCTTCTGCTCTTTCTCTTGCAAGTGGATTTGAGATGATTTTTCCACACAGAGTGTGATTTTCAGAGCCTCAAATATCTTACACTAAGGCTTGCTGATGGTACTGGTCATGAATGGATAAGGATTAAGGTCACATCATATCGTATCAGCTTCTCCTTCAGCAAAAATGTAAACAGATTGTTTCCCCTCTTTTATCAAATAAAGCAAACCACTCTTGGTTACTGGAATTTCAAAAATAGATCTTAAGCCCCAAAACTTCCATTTTCAGGCCATTTGTTATGTATTTTCTTTAGCTAAGTATAGCTAATTACATATTTAATCAACTTCCTGGGAAGGAGATAACCCATTGCAAACCAACCCTTAGATGCCATAATCCCTGAGGCCATCAATAGTCATCAGCGCTTTCTTCATTGGTTAAGTTACATACAACCTAAGATGCTCTCTGCTATTTTCTCAAGCTGTCAGCTGATCCACTTTGTCATTTCAAATAATGATATCACACATAAGGGTGTTTCCTGTACCTATTTGCTTCCTCAACTAATTTTAAGTCCTTGAATCATGACAAAGCATAGGCTACTCAGAACCTTTTTATGGGAATCAGAAAAAAACTTAAGACTACAATATTTGTTAAGTGAATATTGACTGATTGATCAGTTGAAAGTCACACCGCAGGGAGCAGGCCAACCCAGCAGGCAGCAGGATTATTGATACCTATAATCCTAGTATTTAGGAGTATTTAGGAGGCAAAGGTAGTTCCATGGTAGGTTCTAGGGCAGCCTGTACTATACTGTGAATTTAAGGCTAGCCTGGGCTACACATCAAGGTTCTGTGTTAATTAACCAAAGGCTGGAGATGTAGCTCAATGAAAGGCCACTTATCTAGCACATGCAGGCCCTGGGTTCAAGCAGCAGTATCACAAAAACAAAGAAAAAACAAATGAGACCTCATACCAGCTCATTCTAGAGTCCACAGAGAAAAAAGTCCATATTTTCCTCCAAATGAACTGCAACCTAATAACAGGAGAGTTTTCATTTCTTTTTTTCCTTAACCATTTTCCCAGGCTTCCCTGACAATCTGGGACCTGCAGATACAGAAGTATGTGGAGGAGAAGCACAAATAGATTTGAGATGCTTGGACCTTGGTTCTAAATGTGAGCAAGGACTTTAACCTCCCAGCACCTTGGGTTCTTTCACCTATGAAATGGAGGGAGGGTGTGCTGTCTGCATTTATATGCTGAAGACTGGAGAATATTTCACGTACAATGCCAAGTTCTGGATGTTGTTAGGTCGTAAGAAAAGATATCCTCTTAAATCCCTACTGAAGTGTGGGTGCTGATTTAACCTTTACTGTTGGCTTCCTGGAAATCCAAAAATCACATTTATGACCTTTTCCATCCCTAAACCCAGGGAATTCACCCTCAGGGAAGACACCACCATCCACTGACACAAATCAGAAGTACAGACTTCACCGACACGTCTCATTTCTCCTTCCCTGCTTCCCATTTCCAGACTCACTCAAACCCGTGGCCTTCTAAGGCCTTCCCCTGCTAGCCACAACCACCAGATTGGTAGACTTCTTTTCTCTGGTCAACACACTACAGAACAACTGAGTTTTCTATGGCTTCCATGCCTGGCTCCAACTGTTCTGATTACAAGAGCAGCCTCCTTTGATGAACAGGTATCTTATCTCACCATCTCTTGCTGTCTATCACTTCTAGAAAAACTGATTCTGGAATCTTTCACTAGACCAGTGAAATCTGTTTCCTATCCTACAGGATATTCTCATCTCTCTGAAAATCCACTCCATCCTTCTCCTGTGCCCTGGGAAGAGGATGAGTATTATACTATGTAATTTTCCCCTGGATTCTTCTCCTGATGTGCAGCCTCAGACTGTATCCAAGTCTTTGCAGAAGGCCACAATTATTATGAAGTAAATTATTCCTGTAACTATCTTCTCATAGACATCCCTGCCTTCCACTTTGGTACCAGGCACAGCTGTAGCTTTTTATTCTTGCTGTGCTAGGAGACTGTACATCCCTTGTTGATTATCCTTAACCATTTAGACACCACAATAAAGAGCCCTTTAATTAAACTGTCCTCAGATGGCCTCTGAGAGTGCCCGAAGTTTTCTGCTAGGATCCTGGCAGACTGAACATCTACCCTCTCCTTGAGTTAGTCTTTGTGTTTGTCAAATACTCCGCAACTCCTTCTACCTCTGTCTAGGTAGCCATTACTCACCTTAAAGTCTCAGCTCAAATATTCTCCATGGATGATTTCCTGTCTCCCCAAATAGGTCAAATGTGTACACCATGCTTACCCAAGTCTGTTTAATTTTCCATGCCTTTGTGATAAGATAACAACAATTATTACACTAATTACTTAATTATCAAAGTAACATCATACAGTCCCTAAACAGGGAGCATGGTACACATGAAGGTTGGAACATACATGATACTTTACTTACTATCCCTTAACTATAAATAGGCTAGTTCTAGCTGTAACCTGGTGTTGATGGTATTTATCTATTATTTTTTAGGGTAGTATCACATATACTAATCATATTTGGGACAAAGAAATTACTTGGGGGTGGGGGTCAGGATATTTGGCAAATGTTTATTTTTTCTTTTCCAGCATCCCTACTTGTAGCTTATAGCACCTCCCCTCCCCAGTCAGTATCCACGTAGCTGAATTCTTCACATCTTCAAGGTTTCGCTCACACATTTGCCCAGTGATACCTAAACCAGATCCTCTGTCCCAGCCCTCTGTGCCTTGCTCTGCTTCTCAGGGGTCTCACATCCACCCTTGCCTTTTAGGCTCTTATGTTCTACTACTGTTCTATGTGTACACAGTAAAAACTACGTACACAAGGGCTTGCACGCACCCGTGTGCAAGCACTTAGGCACGATTTCTCAAAGAAAGCAAACTGATATCCTTTTCTCCACCTTCATTTACTTAAAGTGTTTTCCTAGGAACCAAAGATTCAAGACTCTCACTTATTCTTTTACCTGTCTGGATGAAACATTTTGAAAACAGTGAGTGAGTGTGTGTGTGTGTGTGTGCGCGCGCGCATGCACGCGCGCACGCAAGCTGTGTGTGGAAGGCAGAAGACACCTGCACAAGTTGGTTCTCTCCATCCTCCATGTGGATCCCAGGGATCTGATTCAACTCAGGTCTTCACATCTGGCAACAGGTCCCACTATGCTGTCTTGCTAGTTCTGGATCATACTTTGGATCTCAAAATGTTAAGAGAATTTCACAGAACTTGAAGTCAATGTCCTCTCATACATACTTCTTAAGTTCATAATTAAACAACGTGAACACAGGAAATATAAATTTGGGGTTAAATGCCTAGGACTTGGTAAATATTTTCTTATGAGAGTAGTGTGGGCAGGCGATAATGGCTACCTATATGGTGTGAGTGAGCTATTACTTACTGGTTGCCAAGCAGTTAATTTCCACCTCTGCACTCCCCACAAATTACTTTAGAAACAGCACATAAAAAGCTAATTCATTGTGTAATCTAACAGAAAGAACTCCTCATGAGCTTGTGTTTTGGTCACTCTGTGTTATTTTCATTATATATATGCAAAACGACTTATTCGGGCTCATTCTAAAATCATTCAATATTTTAAGCAACGTTTGAAGTTTACATTTATTGGCTACTGTTTATCCATGCCTTTAATATATGGTTAGTCTTTAGTAACCAAAATGTCCCAGTCAACCAACATGGAAATGTCTAGAGCACACCTGCCCCAGCATTATTTCTTAAGCAGGCCACTGGACCCATAGACATGGTGGATGCTTGACTGTCTTAGTAACAATGTGACATCTGACAGGGTGATTATTCAGACACCATGGAACCTTGGTTCTCATCCCTGTGAGTCTCCACACCTCCAGGACACTGACTCTTGAGACTTTTTCTCCTCATGGTTATTCATGGGGAAACTTTGGGGTTTGTTTGCTTGTTTTGTTTTTCTTCTCCTTTAGCTGAGAAAGGTTAGAACATTTAATGTGAAACACCTGTACTGACTGGTTTTGTGTGTCAACTTGACACAGGCTGGTGTTATCACAGAGAAAGGAGCTTCAGTTGAGGAAGTGCCTCCATGAGATCCAGCTGTGGGGCATTTTCTCTGTTAGTGATCAAGAGGGGAGGGCCCATTGTGGGAGGTGCCATGCCTGGGCTGATAGTCTTAGTGTCTATAAGAAAGCAAGCTGAGCAAGCCAGGGGAAGCAAGCCAGTAAGTGACATCCCTCCAGGGCCTCTGCATCAAGTTCCTGCTTCCTGCCCTGCTTGAGTTCCAGTCCTGACTTCCTTTAGTGATGAACAGCAATGTGGAAGTGTAAGCTGAATAAACCCTTTCCCCACCAACTTGCTTCTTAGTCATGATGTTTGAGCAGGAATACAAACCCTGACTAAGACAGTACCCATGTCCTTTTTGATCTCTATTTTACACTGTGGTTAGCAAAGGAACAGTTAGGTCTGGAGATGAAGGGGGGGCATTTCCAATTTACCCTGCATTTTATCACTAAAGGAAATCACTGTTCATTTAAAAACCTTTTCTTTCTCTCTCCTTTTTTTTTTTTACATAGAACAGTCAGCCCTATAAAAGTTATGTCTAATAAAAATCACACCCAAAAGTGTTCGTAAAAAATGAATGAAAAGAATGAATGACTAAAGGTTAACACCGAGTTGCCATTTCTACGTACTGGGAAAGGGAAGATCTGTGGTCACCAACGAAGTGACACTGGATGTATTCACCCCTCCAGAGCAGGCCTCATGTGCAGGGTAATTGACAAGAGATAATGAACTCCGTTGACGGTTTGTTTGTTTTTGTGTTTTCTTGTTTTTGTTGTCTTTTTTTTAAATGAGCTTCTATTTGGTTATAGTACAACGAGGCTTTTTTGTTTGTTTTTTTCTTTTTTGGGGTGCTGTTTTTTTATTTTCTTGGTTTTGAAGGGTTTTATTGTATTGGGGTTTTGTTCTTTTTTGATTTTGATTTTTGAGAAGGAACATGAAGTCGGAAGGATAGAAAGGGGGCAGGATCTGGGAGGACCTGGGAGAGGGAAAGAATACGATCAAAATATGTTTCAATTTAAAATTTGTTTTATATAATCTACATATAATCAGAAAGAAATAGTACTGAGACAGAACCAAAATTTCATAATAACTTCAAGTATGTAATCCATTCCTTTGTTGTAAAGAATATTCCTCTATTTTCTCCTTTCCTTAATTATAAAGTACATTCTAAATTTTGGTTTTGTTTCTTTTTGTGTTTGCTTCTTTTCAAAAGCATGCTTAAAAGTGATTTATTTATTTATTTATTTATTTATCTTCAGTGAAAACCTAGTCACTAGGGTTAAGGTTAAGGATGGACATGACATTTAGAGACCGTGATTTGCTTCTCCTAAGCTTAGAACTTTCAGGGAATTTAGTTAATGATCCTAGGCTGCTCTGTTGGGGTGGGGGTGGCGGGTGAGGGGTAGCTGGTGCCCAGTTAGCCCTAGTTATTACATTTGTTTCACATTTCTACTTTAACAGTTAACCCTTTTCTAATAGGTCTGGACTCTGGCAGCCACAGATTGAATCAGAAAGTCTTTCTTTCCCTAAATGGACTTTTGTGCGTAGATAATAACCCCACTCTCTTGAATAGGGTGTCTCTCTAGGCATTATAGTTAACGGCATCACTCAGGAAGCAAAGCCAAGAGATCCTGCAAAGAACCTCCTGCCCTGGCGGACTTGCCTGCCCGCTCCCTCCCTCTCCTTCCCCCTTATCTTCCCCAGACCCTGCAGAACACAGGACTGAGATGGTGTGAGTGTGGGAGTTAAGAACAAAAACTGTCAGGATCAACGGCTGTCAACATCTTCCAAGGTCCATTCTGTTCTGCTGGCCTCCCTTTCCCAGGGAACTGAGTCAGAGCCTTCCTAGTGTCTGAGCTCAAAAACACAGCCTCTTCAAGGGCCCAGGCTACAGGGCCTTCCTTGTCTTTGGTCGTGTTTTCTCCTGTGCTAGGTAGTCTGAATTCCCCATGTCCCTGAGCCTTGAGCAGCCTTGGGGACAAAGAAAGCTCTTGAAAACCCCATCTTCGAGTATCATTTTATGGGTCAAGACTGAGAAAAATAAAAATGAACTTTCCCTTCCACATTATACCAGAAATAACAATGTCAAAGGTGGAGAGTGAGCCTCTATTTTACAATTCTAGGTATCACTATAGTCTTCATGGTTTATTATCTCAGGTAGCAAAGCAATTCTAAGGCCTAAAGAAGAGACCATGAGTATTAGTGAAACCTTTCTACCCAAGACAGTTTGTTACCTGACATAGGAGTCATAGCTTTTGCCACAATAAGCCAGATTGTACCACCCAGCCTTAATATGTCAATTAAAGGAGCCAAATTGCTAGTGAAAAGCAGAAACAGAAGATATATATATTCAATATGGTCACATTGAGAAAAGGGATAAAGAAACCCAGTGACTTCCTCAGGGATCCTGATATCCTTGAAGGTTGAGGTGGGTTGAGACAGAAAGCAAGAGACATATGTATAATTAGTCCATCAAGGTGTGGCCCCCTTCCCACTAGGGTCTCAGCTTCAAGTCTGTCCTTCAAGGACATCTGGCTACTTGGGAATCTTTGTCCAGAAGACCAGTTCCTCCTCTGGCTTTGCCCAGGGCTTCAGCCATTTCCTTCCTGCCCAGGAGATCTCTGGAGAGATTCTAATTTCTTCAGGTCCACTGTTCTGCTGGCCAGTGTCTAACAGTCTGATAGCCAGAGAAGGGAACACAGTTGTGTCTTTAGAACACATTCATTCCTTCCAAACAGGGTAGTTGCATACTTCTACTCTTTGTTTTAGCACTTCTATCTGTAGAGGAAATGTGTAGGAGGGTGTGTGTGTGTGTGTGTGTGTGTGTGTGTGTAACAGATATAAATAGGATGCAAGTTGGAAGCCAAGTTAGAACACACTGAGATGGTTCCAGATTCCCAAGGAAAAGAGCCATTTCTACATCTCTGGGTTTAGTTACTTTCCAGGGACTGGCACAAGCCACTCAATTGTATTGCTTCGAGGTATGGTCTCACCATGATGCCTACCTAGGCTGGCTTCAAACTTCTTCAGGTTTCCAAGTGCTGGGATTACAGCCTAGTCATAATGCCTCAGCATTGACTTCAATTCTGACAACTCCCTGCCTCTCTGAATATTTTCTGAAGACACTGTGATTAAGATCTGGCAGTTCTGATAAACTCCTTAGGCCCAACTGTAAGGAAATGAGAGATACAGAATGAATGGCCTCTATGTCAGGCACAACTCAAGTCCAGTCTGCTTGTTCTATGAGCAGTGTCCCAGCATCTCAAAACCGCCCTTCAGTTCCTCACTTCTGTAGAATGTTAAGTTAGTTACAGGACTTTATAGAACAACAGTAAAACTAATTTAAAAGGCAAGTGATTATGTATGGATTTATAATTATCCTATACCCATCAATCTTTTGAAGGCTAACATAGTACAAGCAGTATCTGAATGTACAACAGAGCCAATGGAAATTAGCCCTTCTTACACAAAGCAATATAGAAGCCCATTGAGTATTTAGTTTCTACTTCTAACCAAGTGTTTAGAATGTTTGCTTTAGTGAGATAAGTCTATAGTACAAAATTTTAGAGGTCTCATTAATTCAAAAACTGTGTTTTTTTTTACTACCAACAGATTATGCACAAGTGTATGTCATACACATAGTAGCAATACTTAGTTTGTTGAGGCAAACAGATATATACCAGGTTTCCAAACAGCAGTCGTCTAGGTGGCAGATTTCCCCAGATGTCTTTTAAGTCCGTAAGACATTAAGAGGTCCGCACTATATAGACCACACACGCAGCGAGCCTTTTTGGAGGTGGTCAGGTTGTATGAAGGCCTATCATTTCCAATTTTAAGCAGATGCCAGTTGGTTTCTGGAGTCAGAGACTAAGCAAATCAAAGCGGATATGTTAACTAGGACCAATTCGGTGTGGAAAAAGTCATTTGTATCTATTGTTCCTTTAAAAGATCAAAGTTAGGTACATCGGTGTGGGTGGGCGCAGTCCCCTTGTTACACATCCCTCCCCATAGTTCACACGCTTCATGAGTTTTCCTCTTTCTCATCCTCAGGGCTGCCTTGCATTTCTCCATGTTCACTGGGGTTAACCCAAAGTGTTCAGTCTGACCCAGAGCAATGCTATAGCCTGCTGAGCCTATGGCCATAGCTCTGGTCAGACCTGGATGTTAAGAAAACCTTGCTCTAAGCAACAGCTCCTACTGGCTGCCTTGACTAGATTAACTTGCATACCATTGGCTTCAAGATATTGATAATACCTAAAGTACAGATACATTGCTCAATATATTTCCTGTCGCAGACACATAGGGCTTTAAAAGGACTAAAGTTGTCTTAAAATAGCTGCTTACAAAGTGTCATTTAAAATACTTCAACACAAATCAATGCTCAAACAAACCTTAACTTTGTGAAGACACTTTTCTAAGAAGGTAAGAGCCTGAAATATACACATTAAAAACATTTTTAAGCAGAACATAAAACTCTGTTTTCTAAGTCAATCATGGAATATTACTAAAAGCAGAACAATAGCCTTAGGAAAATGTCATTTCTTTAGATACAGAAACTAGTTTCAGTTACACTGCCATCTTTATGTTAGAACATTATCATTTTTTTTTTAAACAGACGAATCTTGTTTCATTAGATCCAAAACTGTAGAATTTCATAGTTGGGGAATGACGTACTAATTGCTTTCTTACATTCTTTTATCTCAGCCTTGTTTTAAAGACAGGTCATGTTCTCCAAATAAATACAGCAAGGTCCAACAATATCAGTCATTGATATCTAAGTGTTAAGATGTCAGACTATGCCAGGCAGTCATTTAATGATGTGGGCATCCAACAGACAAATACTGTACAGAGCACTCACTAGCTTATGAACAACCATCCACTTACCCATATACACGGTGAACAGCGAACCTCAGTTCAGCCACCTCTCCAGCTTCCTCATGGCTCTCCACTGTAAACAATCTGTGGTGAGAGTCAAAGACAGAGGAACCAGCAGCAGCGAGAGGGAAAGGAGCCCCATCTTAGAGTCTTCTCAGAGCTTTTACCAGCTGAGAAGCAAGAATTCCCCCCCGCACAATTAACATTTGCTAGGAAAGTTTCCCACAGAGAGTTAATGTTCCTTTCAGGTATAAATATTTTATGCTAAAGGAGAAACAAGTCAGGTTTAAAGCCTACCTGGGTCTGGCCTTGAACAGAGCCTAGTTCTTCCTTCCTGCCTTTGCTGGAAATCTCAAGCAAATGTAAGCCTATATTAAAATGTCTTCCCAACTCTGCGTTACTACACCGGCTAGTCCTGAAATTGCCTTCAGTGTCAAAAACCATGTGTCCTGCTCAGATCTGAGTTATGGTCCCTAAAACTCTAAACCTCTCAGGCTGCTGAGAGAGGCAACCAAAAGGTGTGTCTCCTGTGTGTCTATATTCCAAAACATCCACAAAATTAGGTTTAATTTGACTTGAAAGTATTTTAAGACTTTTACAAAGACCAGAAGCTTAAACAACAAACAAACAAAAACAAAAAACAACTGTTGGGATTTTTTTTTTCTTCATCAACAATTATAGTCTTAAGAATGTCATACAAAAACTGTCATTTCCTGTTGCCAGAGGACATTTCTCTTCAAGGAGACTGAGGCTGAAAGAGAAGCAGAACCTGTAGCCATTTCTAGGTCTATCCTTCGCTCTGTTTCAAAAGGAAAACTGATGACTTTTAATTAAGCCAGACAGACACAGAATAATGAAGATAAACACTATTTTTAGGATTGGCTTTGTCCTTGAAAAATATTAAAAAAAAAAACTTTTAAAATATCCTCTCTGAATGTAATGTAGAACTTATATTCAGTTCATGTACCCAGCAAAGACACAGCATCTCAGTTTTAAACAGTCAGTGTCAGATGAAAGACCAAGTTTTCCAGCAGACAAGTTTCAGTTCGGCCAGAAATATAATTACCTGAAATAGCAGTGGACAGAGAGGGGAAGCTAGCTCTGTACTTCTTGGAGGGAATAGATGTTTCTCAGAAATGGGGAGAAGAAGCAAGCTGCTCCCTCAGTGGAGTTTTGGTGCTGAGAGTCTCCCAATACTGCTGACAGCCACGAATACACATTCATCACCACAACATTTTATTTAAAGCATATCTGAACGTGAATGCCTGTTGGCATTTTCGTCATGTTCATCTGCCAGAGTTATACAATGTAATGCATGTAATAACACTGTTCTGTCTACAAACATGAACTTTGAGTTTGATAACTCAATGACTAGAAAAATTCTACAACCGCCACTGTGAACAAGGTTGTTTTCTTTTTTTTTTTTTTAATTTTTTTAATTTAATTTTATTTTTTTAATTTACATTCCAAATCACTTCCCCTTTCCCGTTTCCTCCCTCCCCGAAGGTCCCATAAGCCCCCTTCCCTCCCTCTTTTCTCCGTTCAACCCCCTCTCATTACTCTGTCCTGGCGTTCCCCTACATCCAGTCTTTCCAGGACCAGGGGTCTCTCCTTCCATCTTTTTAGAAATCTATTGATATGCTGATTGTGTCTAGGGTATTCTGAGATTCTGGGTCAATATCCCCTTATCAGTGACTGCATACCATGTGTGATCTTTTGTGATTGGGTTACCTCACTAAGGATGATATTTTCAAGTTCTGACCATTTGCCTAGGAATTTCGTGAATTCATTGTTTTTAATTGCAGAGTAGTATTCCATTGTGTAGATATACCACATCTTCTGAATCCATTCCTCCCTTGAGGGACATCTGGGTTCTTTCCAGCTTCTGGCTATTATAAATAAGGCTGCTATGAATATAGTGGAGCATGTGTCCTTATTGCATGCAGGTAAAGCCTCTGGGTATATGCCCAGGAGTGGTATAGCCGGATCCTCCGGAAGTGTCATGCCCAGTTTTCTGAGGAACCGCCAGACTGCTTTCCAGAGTGGTTGTACCAGCCTGCAATTCCACCAGCAGTGGAGGAGTGTTCCTCTTTCTCCACATCCTCGCCAACAACTGCTGTCTCCTGTGTTTTTGATCTTAGCCATCCTGACTGGTGTGAGATGGAATCTCAGGGTTGTTTTGATTTGCATTTCCCTAATGACTAAGGATGATGAACATCTCTTTAGGTGCTTCTCAGCCATTAGATATTCTTCAGGTGAGAACTCTTTGTGGAGCTCTGTACCCCATTTTTTAATGGGGTTACTTGCCTCTCTGGAGTTTGTTTTCATCTGAACTGTTTACAATGTACATTTATTCCATACTAAGATAGACAAGGGGACAACCATTAAGCCTATATGTCCTTCATAGTCACCTTGATTCCCACCTCACACTTTCCATGCAACACATACAGATACCACAAGTGCACTTTCCCAAGATCCAAGTGGAGCGCGAAAGGAAGGAGGGTAGAGATATCAGCCTTTCCCAAGGCCCGTTAATGGGGTGACGTTCTCTTGTCAAAAGAATGGACTCTTACCTGCTTTTCACAACTCTGATTAAAAACCTGCCTCTCTTCTATCTTTTCTTCAGATTCCAACCAAGATTCCAGATATATCTGCCCTGCCCCTGAACCTTCTTAGCCATCCTTTGAAGACATTTATTCTTCCACGTAGCTTTGCACAGACTGCCATTCCTGAGACCACCCACTTTGCGTGTCTCTCAATGTCATGGTCCTTAAGTTCTGACTTACGTTCTAAGTTTCCAACAAGACTGAGAAATAAAAAAAAAACATGATTCTCTCAGCAATAAATTTAGATATTAAAATACTTAATTCTATAACATTCTTTATAGCATGGTACATTATGTCGCAGCAACTATCCCAAAGCAAAATTAGCCCATCTCAACACTGACAAAACATAAATCAGGGCAGAGATCTTAGCACCTCCTTTTTTTCTGTTTGAAATAAGTCAACAGAACCCCCCAATGCCTGAAAAGAGACCCTTTTCCTGCCACATAGTAGATGCCACACATAGTTCAATAGAACTCCAAGTTTGTTCACAGGAGCTTTCAAATTGACAAGGCCTGTCCTATCAATGACATCAGTGTCAGATTATAGAGCTGTCCCTTTAAGACACTGGACATTTTCTAAGTCAGAACTCATAGCCCAAGAAACCAAGCCCTGTTCTCTTCCAGAACTGATAGGACCCTTCTGTGGGGTTGAAAACTCTATAGGAGAAAAGCAAATCCAAGATAAAGAAAACCTAATAGTGCCTTGCTCTTGAAGCTGTTGCCTGCAGAAATGACTGAGTGGTGTCTTCCTAGTTCCTAAATTATGCTCAGACTCCCAGTGTCTTGGAGACCTTGCTCTCCCCTCCATTGCTGTAGCCACTCTGTTCCTCTACTAAATAGACCCAAGGAGCTCAACAAGACCCCAAAGCCAAGGCCAGTCAACAATTGGAAGCACCCCAAATGGTTCAGAAGAATCTCGAAAGAGCAGGAAAGCAAGGTCCAAGGTGCACCGAGAAAGGAGGAACTTCCCAAGGGTTCGACTTTCTCTAGAATTCAGAACAAAATCCTGCTCTTGATTTTGTGCTCTTCACCAAATAGAGGTAAAAAGACAGGAAATATCCTGGAGAGAGGTGACTCTAGTTGCTGCTGGCAGCTATCTTTCCTATCCATCCACTGTCAAATGCTTCAGGCCACAGATATCCTCAAACTGTACCTTTATGTCCCTTCACGGTCGCTGTATTTTCACCAGACCTAGCTATGGAAGGATTCTAAAGTGAACCAGATTGTACCACCCACCTCAGTAAGCTTGTAGAGGAGTCAAATTATTAGTGAAAGGCAGAAACAGAAGACATGTTCAATATGGTCACAGTGAGAAGAGAGAAAAAGAAATCCAGTGACGCTCCCATTTCATCTTCAGGGATCCTGACATAAGGAGGTTTAGAGAGAAAGCAAGAGACATATATAATTAGTCCATCAAGGAGTGGCCCCCTGCCCACCAGGGTCTCAGCCTTAAGTCTGACCTTCAAGGTCCTCTGAGAACTTGGGATTTTTGTCCAGAAGACAAGTTCCTCCTCTGGCTTCCCCTAGGGTTTCAGCCATTTCCTTCCTGCCCAGGAGATCTCTTGAGAGATTCTAATTTCTTCAGGTCCACTGTTCCAATAGTCTGATAGTCAGAGAAAGGAACACAGTTGTCTCTTTAGGATATAGTCATTCCTGCCAGGCAGACTAGATACAAAATCACTACCTCCTCATCGACCCCTTGCTCATGTAAAATCACCCACTGTGCAACTCGATTAGAGGCTCACCAGAACTGCTCAGAGGGAGCTGTTCCTGGCGTTGCTCTCATCCTCTAAGTCCTCTCCACTGTTATTCCACCAACCTACTTCTTCCCACTCATCCCCTGGGTATTTGGATGGTTTGTTTAATTAAATAATGACCTGTAATGGTTAATAATGGGCAGTTAGAGAGCTAGGGTATGGCCCTTTGAAGGTCCCCTCCCAGGGTGATTTCATCTCTCTAGTTCTCTAATGCTGACAGAGAAATCAAGGGGTTCAGGCATGCTAGGCAATCAGTCTAGCACTGTGCCAAATCCTGAGCCCGCATTCCTTCTGGGTGCCTCATCTTACAAAAGAGTATGGAAAATGTGTAATCGTCATAAGTCAGCACACAGGTACACAGCACTGAGTTTGTTTATTTTTTTTTTAAGCGAGGTATCTACACAGGAAAGGAGACAAGAATCTCAGGTAAATGCTGAACACCCCACATCTACCTTTGGCCTCAGCACACGTGCATGTGTGTGGGTATGTACACACACACACACACACATGTAACCCCAGCATAGGAGAACAAAGACAGGCTAAACCTGGGGCTTGCTGATCTGGGAGCCAAACCAGGGAGCTCCAGGATCAGTCTCAGGAGAGGAAGTGAAGAATCAGTTGGAAAAGACATCTAGATCAGCCTCTGGCCTCCAGATGCACCGACATGGGGCAAGTTACTCACATATACACACATACATGCACATACACCATAGAGGCAGAAGAAATTTTGAATAGATTACACGCGTGCTTCACTTTTAAAAAATATTTGTTTCAAAAATAGAAGAAAATTAGGTTGGAAGAAAATCTAAAAGAAATTCATCCGATGATGTCATACTTCCGTCACTTACCCAGACAGTCCATTTCTCAGAAATGAGTGAGGCCCGTGTGGCCCTGCCTCATAGCTACAGGCTGCAGCTGCAGGGGAGGAGAGTGATGTTAAGGAAAGACCCCGACTGGTCTGTGAACCTTTACTTCCTACTCTGACAAGGTGCCTTTTGACTCAACTGAGCCTGTGATTTAGATGTGACCTAGTTTCGGTGACCCATGTAACAAACGGATTAAATGAATAAAGCTTTTGTTAGCAAGGTTGCTATGTTAAAGTTACTGCTCCACTCTTCTGCTTCCACCTCCCCTGACTCCTCCTTCTCCTCCTCCTCCTTACGTGCTCTTCTTCCTCTTTTTCTTTGTTACTCTTTTGGGATTCCTGTTTTATGTAGCCCAGGATAACCTGGAAGTCATTATGTAGCCCAGGCTGGCCTAAAGCATTAGTCTTTAGCCTCGGCTTCTTGAGTGCTGGGATTACAGGTCCGGGCTGTAAGGGTGTCACCATGAGTTGACTTGTTTGTTAGTAACTGGATCAGTGCTGATCGGCTTTGAGCAAAAAGGAAGGTTAAAATAAAGAAAGATTGCAGAGTAGAGAATAGGCAATTAGAAGTGGATCACGATTATGAAAATGACTTTCTTCATCACTTTGCCCATGTGGCATTCCTTCACAGCTCTTCACGGTGCATCTAGTGGTTGTTGTAGCTGCTAGATATGATATTAGGGTCCAGAGACCCAGAATACTACCTTCGGGAGGTCACAGTCTTTGGGAGCAGATAGAATCATAAACAGAGTCAATAACAAAATAACAGCTCCGTGTATTTATTCCACACGAGTTTCTGCATGCATTAGCTCATACGCTCTCATAACGGTCCAGGAGGCATTCATTGCCATCACAGATGACTACGCTAAGATATCAGAGCTTTATATTGTTATGTAGTGGTCAGTGATGGAGCCAGGGTCAAAGTCAACCCTGGCTTGTCCCTACAGTCCCTGATGATGTATTCTTTTTTTTTTTTTTTTTTAATTTTATTTTATTTTATTTTTTTAATTTACATTCCAAATCACTTCCCCTTTCCCGTTTCCTCCCTCCCCGAAAGTCCCATAAGCCCCCTTCCCTCCCTCTTTTCTCCGTTCAACCCCCTCTCATTACTCTGTCCTGGCGTTCCCCTACATCCAGTCTTTCCAGGACCAGGGGTCTCTCCTTCCATCTTTTTAGAAATCTATTGATATGCTGATTGTGTCTAGGGTATTCTGAGATTCTGGGTCAATATCCCCTTATCAGTGACTTCATACCATGTGTGATCTTTTGTGATTGGGTTACCTCACTAAGGATGATATTTTCAAGTTCTGACCATTTGCCTAGGAATTTCGTGAATTCATTGTTTTTAATTGCAGAGTAGTATTCCATTGTGTAAATATACCACATCTTCTGAATCCATTCCTCCGTTGAGGGACATCTGGGTTCTTTCCAGCTTCTGGCTATTATAAATAAGGCTGCTATGAATATAGTGGAGCATGTGTCCTTATTGCATGCAGGTAAAGTCTCTGGGTATATGCCCAGGAGTGGTATAGCCGGATCCTCCGGAAGTGTCATGCCCAGTTTTCTGAGGAGCCGCCAGACTGCTTTCCAGAGTGGTTGTACCAGCCTGCAATTCCACCAGCAGTGGAGGAGTGTTCCTCTTTCTCCACATCCTCGCCAACAACTGCTGTCTCCTGTGTTTTTGATCTTAGCCATCCTGACTGGTGTGAGATGGAATCTCAGGGTTGTTTTGATTTGCATTTCCCTAATGACTAAGGATGATGAACATCTCTTTAGGTGCTTCTCAGCCATTAGATATTCTTCAGGTGAGAACTCTTTGTTTAGCTCTGTACCCCATTTTTTAATAGGGTTACTTGCCTCTCTGGAGTTTAACTTCTTGAGTTCTTTGTATATCTTGGATATTAGCCCTCTGTCGGATGTAAGGTTGGTAAAGATCATTTCCCAGTTAGTTGGTTGCCGCTTTGTCTTTTTGACGGTGTCTTTTGCCTTGCAAAAACTTTGTAATTTAATGAGGTCCCATTTGTCTATTCTTGATCTTAGAGTATAAGCTATTGGAGTTCTGTTCAGGAAATTCTCCCCTGTGCCCATATGTTCAAGGTTCTTCCCTAGTTTCCCTTCTATTAGTTTCAGTGTGTCTGGTTTTATGTGGAGATCTTTGATCCACTTAGAATTGAGCTTAGTGCAAGGAGATAAGGATGGGTCAATTTGCATTCTTCTGCATGTTGACCTCCAGCTGAGCCAGCACCATTTGTTGAAAAGGCTATCTTTTTTCCACTGGATGGTTTTAGCTCCTTTGTCAAAGATCAAGTGACCATAGGAGTGTGGATTCATTTCTGGGTCTTCAATTCTGTTCCATTGATCTACATGTCTGTTACTGTACCAATACCATGCAGTTTTTAACACTATTGCTCTGTAGTACAGCTTGAGGTCCGGGATACTGATTCCCCCAGAGGTTCTTTTACTCTTGAGAATAGTTTTAGCTATTCTGGGTTTTCTGTTATTCCAGATGAATTTTTGAATTGCTCTTTCTAACTCTATGAAGAATTGAGTTGGGATTTTGATGGGGATTGCATTGAATCTGTGTATTACTTTTGGTAAGATGCTCATTTTTACTATATTAATCCTGCCAATCCATGAGCATGGCAGATTTTTCCATCTTCCGAGGTCTTCTTCAATTTCTTTCTTCAGAGACTTGAAGTTCTTGTCATACAGATCTTTCACTTGTTTGGTTAGCGTCACGCCAAGATACTTAATATGGTTTGTGGCTATCGTAAAGGGTATTATTTCTCTTACTTCTTTCTCAGCCTGCTTATCCTTTGAGTATAGGAAGGCTTCTGACTTGCTTGAGTTGATTTTATATCCGGCCACTTTGCTGAAGTCGTTTATCAGCTGTAGGAGTTCTCTGGTGGAGTTCTTTGGGTCGCTTATGTATACTATCATATCGTCTGCAAATAGTGATAGTTTGACTTCTTCCTTTCCAATTTGTATCCCTTTGACCTCTTTTTGTTGTCTAATTGCTCTAGCTAGAACTTCAAGTACTATATTGAAAAGATATGGAGAGAGAGGGCAGCCTTGTCTAGTCCCTGATTTTAGTGGGATTGCTTCAAGTTTCTCTCCGTTTAGATTGATGCTGGCTACTGGTTTGCTGTAAATTGCTTTTACTATGTTTAGATATGGGCCTTGAATTCCTGATCTTTCCAAGACCTTTAGCATGAAAGGATGCTGAATTTTGTCAAATGCTTTCTCAGCATCTAATGAGATGACCATGTGGTTTTTTTCTTTGAGATTGTTTATGTAGTGGATTACATTGATGGATTTCCTTATATTGAACCATCCCTGCATCCCTGGGATGAAGCCTACTTGATCGTGGTGAATGATCGTTTTGATGTGTTCTTGGATTCGGTTGGCAAGAATTTTATTGAGTATTTTTGCATCGATATTCATAAGAGAGATTGGCCTGAGATTCTCTTTCTTTGTCGGATCTTTGTGTGCTTTTGGTATTAGTGTAATTGTGGCTTCATAGAACGAGTTGGGTAGTGTTCCTTCTGTTTCTATTTTGTGGAACAGTTTGAAGAGTATTGGTGTTAGGTCTTCTTTGAAGGTCTGATAGAATTCTGCACTAAAACCATCTGGACCTGTGCTTTTTTTGGTTGGAAGACTTCCAATGACAACTTCTATTTCTTCAGGGGTTATAGGACGGTTTAGATGGTCTATTTGATCCTGATTTAATTTTGGTACTTGGTATCTGTCAAGGAAATTGTCCATTTCCTCAAGATTTTCTAGTTGTGTTGAATACAGGTTTTTGTAGTAGGATCTGATGATTTTTTGAATTTCCTCAGTTTCTGTTGTTATCTCTCCCTTTTCGTTTCTGATTTTATTAATTTGGATACTATCTCTGTGCCCTCTGGTTAGTCTGGCTAAGGGCTTATCTATCTTGTTGATTTTCTCAAAGAACCAACTCCTCGTTTTGTTGATTCTTTGTATGGTTTTATTTGTTTCTACTTGATTGATTTCAGCCCTGAGTTTGATGATTTCCTGCCTTCTACTCCTCTTTGGTGTATTTGCTTCTTTTTGTTCCAGGGCTTTCAGGTGTGCCATTAAGCTGTTAGTGTATGCTGTCTCCCGTTTCTTTTTGGCGGCACTCAGGGCTATGAATTTTCCTCTTAGCACTGCTTTCATTGTGTCCCATAAGTTAGGGTATGTTGTGCCTTCATTTTCATTAACTTTCAAAAAGTCTTTGATTTCTTTCTTTATTTCCACCTTGACCAAGTTATCATTGAGTAGAGCATTGTTCAGCCTCCATGTGTACGTGGGTTTTCTTTTGTTTTTGTTGCCATTGAAGACCACCCTTATTCCATAGTGATCTGATAGGAGGCATGGGATTATTTCTATCTTCTTGTATCTGTTGAGGTCTGATTTGTGACCAATTATATGGTCAATTTTGGAGAAGGTACCATGAGGAGCTGAGAAGAAGGTGTATTCTTTAGCTCTAGGATGAAATGTTCTATATATATCAGTTAGTTCCATTTGGTCCAAGGCTTCAATTAGATTCACTGTGTCCCTGTTTAGTTTCTGCTTTCCTGAACGATCCATTTCAGAGAGCGGGGTGTTGAAGTCACCCACTATTATTGTGTGCGGTGCGATGTGTGCTTTGAGTTTTAGTAAAGTTTCTTTTACGAATGAGGGTGCCCTTGCATTTGGAGCATAGATATTCAGGATTGAGAGTTCTTGATGGTGGATTTTTCCCTTGATCAGTATGTAGTGTCCTTCTGTGTCTTTTTTGATGACTTTGGGTTGAAAATCAATTTTATCCGATATTAGGATGGCTACTCCACCTCGTTTCTTGGGGCCATTTGCTTGTAAAATTGTTTTCCAGCCTTTTACTCTGAGGTAGTGTTTGTCTTTGACACTGAGGTGCGTTTCCTGCATGCAGCAAAAAGCTGGGTCCTGTTTACGTATCCAGTCTGCTAGTCTATGTCTTTTAATTGGGGAGTTGAGACCATTGATATTAAGAGAGATTAAGGCATAGTGATTATTGCCATCTGCCATTCTTGACGCTATCTTTATGTTTGAGTGGTTATCTACTTTTGGGTTTGATTCAAGAAGGTTATTATCTCATTTTTTCCAGGGTGTTGTTTCTCTCCCTGTATTGGAGGTTTCCACCTATTATCCGTTGCAGGGCTGGATTTGTGGAAAGATATTGTGAAAATTTGGTTTTATCATGGAATATCTTGGTCTCTCCATCTATGGTGATTGAGAGTTTTGCTGGGTATAGTAGTCTAGGCTGGCATTTGTGCTGTCTTAGTGTCTGCATGAGATCTGCCCAGGATCTTCTGGCTTTCATAGTCTCTGGTGAGAAGTCTGATGTGATTCGGATAGGTCTTCCTTTGTATGTTACTTGGCCCTTTTCTCTCACTGCATTTAGTATTCTTTCTTTGTTTAGAACATTCGGTGTTTTGATTATTATGTGACGGGAGGTATTTCTGTTCTGGTCCAGTCTGTTTGGAGTTCTGTAGGCTTCTTGTATGTTCATCGGCATCTCTCTCTTTAAGTTAGGGAAGTTTTCCTCCATAATTTTGTTGAAGATGTTTACTGGCCCTTTAAGTTGCAAATCTTCACTCTCATCTATACCTATAATCCTTAGGTTTGGTCTTCTCATTGTGTCCTGGATTTCCTGGATGTTTTGGGTTACGCGTTTTTTGCATTTTGCATTTTCTTTGACTGTTGAGTCGATGCTTTCTATGGAATCTTCAGCACCTGAGATTCTTTCTTCCATCTCTTGTATTCTATTGTTGATGTTTGCATCTATGACTCCTGATTTCTTCCCAAGGTTTTCTATCTCCAAAGTTGTCTCCCTTTGTGATTTCTTAGTTGTTTCTACTTCCTTTTTTAGTTCCTGGATGGATTTGCTGAGATCCTTCACTTGTTTGTTTGTATTTTCCTGTATTTCTTTAAGGTATTTTTGCATTACCTCTTTCAGGATTTCTTCCTGATGACCCACGTTCTCCTGCATTTCTCTGAGCGATTTTTGTGTTTCCTCCTCATGGGATTCCATCTGTTGATCCATCGTCTCCTGCATTTCTTTAAGCAGTTCTCGTGTTTCCTTTGTAAGGGCATCTAACCGTTGATTCATTTCTTTAAGCAATTTTTGTGTTGCCTCCTTATGGGCATCCGTCTGTTGACCCATATTCTTCTGCATTTCTTTATGCAAATTTTGTGATTCCTTTGTGAGTGCATCTACCCGTTGATTCATCTCGTTAAGTGATTTTTGTGTTGTCTCCTTGTGCGCCTCCATCTTTTGATCCATGTTCTCCCGCATTTCTCTAAGCGATTTTTGTGTTTCCTTTGTAAGGGCTTCTAACCGTTGATTCATGGTCTCCTGTAACTCTTTATGAGATTTATTTGTGTCCTTCTTGTGATCCTCTAATAGCATCATGAGAAGTGATTTTAAATCCAGATCTTGTCTTTCGGGTGTGGTGGGGTATCCAGGACTTGCTGCTGTTGGAGAGTTGGGTTCGGATGGTCCCACATTACTTTGATTACTGTTAGTAACATTCCTACGTTTGCCTTTTGCCATCTGGATACCTCTGGTGTTAGTTGGTCCTGCTGCCACTGGCTGTTGGTTGGACCTCCTGTGAGCCTGCAAAGCTATTTCTGCCCCCCCTGGATTACCAGGATTCCCCTGGCACCGATTTCTGGGGCCTGCCTGCTCCTGAGTGACTTTGGAGCCCTAATGTGCTTTGCCCCAAGTGATCTTATATTGGGGAGGCCTTGCACATCTAAAGGCTCAGCCTAGTGGATTCCTGGAGCAGAGGTCGCCAAAGGGAGGCTGGCAGGCTCCTGCCCTGTGCAGGGGTGTGTGATCTCTCCTGGGGGGGGGGAGGGGGCGTCCCTCTGCCAGGCAGAAGTCCCACAGCAGATCTGGCGCGCTGGTCACTGCAGATCAGCCCAGCACCTGGGAGCAGGTTACACACAAGCTGCCTGAACCCGAAGCGATATTATGCCTGTCTGTCTCTGAGCCTGGTGGTCCCAACTACCTGGTCACTGGAGCAAAGATGGCGGAGGGCACTCTCCGTGGCGCTGCTCACCCTGTGGTCACGATGGCCCGCCGATCTGGCACCCAGACGACCACAGCGCCAACCCGCCCTCGGGCACAGAAGGAAGCCCCAACAGGCCGTGTCCCAAGTGATGTTATATTGGGGGGAGAGCCTGGGTACCGGTCTCTCCAGCGCAGTCCGCGGGAACAGAGGTCGCGGAAGGGAAGCTGGCGGGCTCCCTCCCTGCGCGGGGTCCCTCCACCAGGCAGAAGGTCCCACCGCGGAACTGGCGTGCTGGTTACTGCAGATCAGCCCAGCACCTGGGAGCAGGTTACACACAAGCTGCCTGAAACCGAAGCGATATTATGCCTGTCTGTCTCTGAGCCTGGCGGTCCCAACTACCTGGTCACTGGAGCAAAGATGGCGGAGGGCAGTCTCCGTGGCGCCGCTCACCCTGTGGTCACGATGGCCCGCCGATCTGGCACCCAGACGACCACAGCGCCAACCCGCCCTCGGGCACAGACGGAAGCCCCAACAGGCCGTGTCCCAAGTGATGTTATATCGGGGGGAGAGCCTGGGTACCGGTCTCTCCAGCGCAGTCCGCGGGAACAGAGGTCGCGGAAGGGAAGCTGGCGGGCTCCCTCCCTGCGCGGGGTCCCGCCACCAGGCAGAAGGTCCCACCGCGGAACTGGCGCGCTGGTTACTGCAGATCAGCCCAGCACCTGGGAGCAGGTTACACACAAGCTGCCTGAAACCGAAGCGATATTATGCCTGTCTGTCTCTGAGCCTGGCGGTCCCAACTACCTGGTCACTGGAGCCCTGATGATGTATTCTAAAAGAAGGGTATAAACTAGGGTCCAAGGATGGGCTTCCTCTGTAGGTAAGCTTTCGTGTTGTTCCTGTCTCCCATACTAGCTAAGTTTACTCTTTTCATGCAATGGGTTCTACTGGTTAAATATAGCTTTCATATATAGATCTTAATGTACAATTCTGGGCTGTCTCTAGGCCTTGATACTGTCAAGCAATGAGAGGGAACCATGAAAATCACGGCTCCAAGGGTTTCCAGCTCAAAGTGTCTGAGCTTATTTTAGGTGCATTGAAAATAATTGGACTTGCAGAAAGAGTGGGACTTAGAAGTCATTGGTTTCATCAAGCACATATTATAATCATAAGCAACCTGAAGAGTCATGAAGAATTACCTACCTGGTGAACTAGCAACTCCCAGATCAAGATAATAACCTCCATCGCCCTGCGTTGTGAAGTTAGTTTAATGACTTGCAACTCTAAACACAATTGATAATTTAAAATTTTTCTGAAATGATTTAGGAAATCAGAATAATACTTTTTTATGAAATTCTATTAAAAATGGAAATCAAGAAGGAGGGAAGTAAAATTTATAATTAGACCTGGGCTTCCATAGAGCGTCCATCTGTTTCAGCTCTGATTCTGACAAAAGCACACTGCACTCTGTGAGCTGCATGCATTACTCTATGAACAAGGCACGCGGAACTTGGGATAATAATGTGGAAGCAGGTGAGGAAAGACTTTGAGACCATCGCTGCCTACTTTCCTCTCAGAAGCCAATTCTCACATTCTAAACCCTGCTGATCTAAGCAAATTGTTGAGCTTCCCAACTAATGAGTTCAAAAATGAAACTCTCTTGTTGCTTGATTTTCTTTCTGCTTCGGTTGTTTTCTCAAATAAAATGCTGAAATGCCAAGGAAGCAATTTATGAGAATTCACTGGTGACTAACGCTCAGCCATGTGTTGTGATGGTGGCAGCTAGGTGGGGCTCACCGCTATCACCCAAGGCCTCTGTAGCATCCCTGCATTGTTAACAGTAGGAAAAACCAATGCCGAGGAAGAGAACATCTCAGCCTCTAGGGACAAAAGCAAAGACCAGGGCATGGTCCTCAGAGTGGCCGCAAATGCTGGTCTTCCTTATGATACACTCACAAGGACCTCGCTCTACAAATCAATCCTTCAATACATGAGACTTTTGTTATTCTTGTGGTGGTTGTTATATATGCATAGGCATTTTGACTGCATCTATGTCTGTAAACCACAGGCAGGCCTGTGCCCAAAGAGATCAGAAGAAGACATCTGGTTCCCTGGAATTGAAGTTATAGGTACTCATGGTCAGCCTCCGTGTGGGTGCTGGGAATCAAACCTAAGTCTGCTGGAAAAGCAACCAGATAACCTGCAACCTGCAAGATATCCCTCCAGCCTGATTTTTTTTAAATTGAAATAACTTCTAAGTCATACACAATGGTTTCATTGTGGCATTTCCTTCTCCCTCTTGTCCCCCACCCCTCTGCACCCACCTTATCTTTTCCCACCTCCCTAATCTAATACCCTCTCCTTCCCACTTTCACATCACTTCTGAAGGACAAACGTTCTAAAGGCTTTGTACAAGATAGTTTTTTGGGTTTTTTTTTTGTTTGTTTATTTTATTTTAGCCATTCTGTCCGTGCAAACAAATTTATTTAAATTGTCACAGGCGATCTTCATAACAGACCTGTGAGGGAGCATCCATAATTTCCTCCACCTTTTCAGATAAGAAAGTCAAGGCATAGAAATTTGAAGTGACTAACCCAGTTTAGTGATAAGGAATGACAGGGTTGGAATTTGAACATAGGGAATGCTTCCCGGAGCAGTATATTTTCCTACCTTTCCACTTAACACTTTCGATAGCTAGTAACTTTTGGATCACATTGATGTGAGGTAAGTGGGCCTTGGATGTCTTTGGGGAGAAAGGAATGAGCCAATCCAGCTTCCCATTTCTGCTCTGCCTCTGAACTGTCTGTCTCCACGCCCAGATCCAGCCCTGGCTGAGCCACTTGCTAAAGTTCTCTACCTTGCCCTCGCCGTCTCTGGCTTCTAGTTGGGCCCAAACGAAAGGCCCAAACTGCTAGTCCAACATCAATGGCTCCACGTGAGCTCTTACCCCTTCACCCTGGAAGCTGGTATCAATCCCATGTGGCTGATGCCTGGCTGCTAACATACCTTTAATTCCTGCCTTAACTCCATCCAACCTGCAAGGCATACTTTCATTGAGCCCTTTTCTTTTGGCTTGTCTTGGAGCAAATTCTCTTCTCTGCTGAAACTTAACCCAATAGACCCAGTGACAGTGGTCCTCTCCCACCCGCTTCCCTGCTTATGTAGACTCATGCATTCACGGAACAAATATTCACAGAGCTGGCTACTCATCTCCAGGCTAGCAGTGACGAGTGTCATAGAGACAGACGGGTCACTGCTTTCCTGCACTTAAGAAAACCAGATGCCTCCATTTCTCTGTTCACTTCCTGCTTCCCATTCAGCTTTTGTGAGTTGTAATTGGTTTGTTTAAGACGTGTGTGTGTGTGTGTGTACGTGTTCTTGTGTGTGCCCATGAAGTGAATGTACGTGCTTGGGGAGACTGGAGATGGCTATCGGCTGTCTTTCTCAATGGGTCTCCACCTTATTTTTTGAGATAAGGTCACTCTCTAACCCTGAAGCTCTCTGATTCATCTAGACTGGCCAGTCAGCAAGCCCCGGGGGTCCTCCTGTTTCAACCTCTGGGCCTGGTCTCTTGGATTACTGGAATGCTGCTGTGTCTGTGTTGGGTACCGCACGTAGGTGTTCAGGGTTGAGGAGTTACCACGCAATGTCTGGAAGAGCCATTTCCACGCCCAGAAGTAATTCTTTCAGCTTTAGTTGAAGCATTACTTCTTCAAACTTCTGACACGTGTGCTTTTCCAGCCATAGGAAAGTGTCTATTTCTTTTCTTTTTTATTTTTTCTTCTTTAAATAATTATTTATTTATTGAATTTATATCCAATATCAGCCTCCTTCTCCTCCCAGTACCCCCTCATGTAGATGCTTCCTTCATTCTCCCCACCTTGTTCTCTATGGAGGGGTAGCCTCACCCCTGGGTATTACCACCACCCCCCACCCCCTGCTCAGGCATATCAAGTCACTATAAGGACTAGGCACATCCTCTCAGGATCCACAGACAGGCAACCAATTCGGGGACAGCCTCTGGCTCCAGGTGTTGGGGGAGGGAAGTACCTATTTCTATATTAGTCATTAAAATGCTAAATTACTTCTGAACATATTTGCTGATTACTCCACCATTCCAGGTTGTGAGTCTAAGAGTCCACGACTCTGAAAAGTGAATACGAGCAGATGGAAGTTTCCTGAGGAGATGGACCCTGCCCATGTGCTCTGGCTTCCAGATAATACAGAAATAATTATGTCCCACTGTAATTTATAGAATGACTAAAATAAAATCTCCTAGCCACTGCTAAGCATCAAGAAGGGCAGCTGGGTTCTTTTGCCCAGGGGAGGAGTGTGTGGGTGAAAACACAGGGTTTGCATGTACGCCATACTCCCTGACTTCTGTTGCTAGAGGCCTGCAGTTATAGGGGAAGCATAATGGAAGAAACGCAAAGAGGATGCTACTGTTGAGGTCTCCAGAGTGGGCAGAGGCTGCCGCACACTATTCCAGGGAGACCATGGTGCCTATATGTGTCACCAAGGCTTTTCTGGGCTGACAGTCAATGTAGACACCCCAGGGAGGTCGGGCTGAGTGTCTGAGTTCCTTGTCTCAACATCGGTTCCTCTGTACAAACTGGATGGTGTGAGAGAACTCCTGCCTTCAAAGGACACAAGCAGCAAGGTACAAGCAAACCTTAGGGAGTGGCCGTGCTTGGCTGTCACCCCAGAGCTTCGGAGGCTCGGGGAGGGTGAGTGATTTCATGGCCAGGGTGAGCTACATAGTGAGACCTTGCCAAACAAATAAACAAAACTTCTATTTCAGATGAAGGAAGGACACGTGTTCAGACTCCATGACTCCATGACTGCTTGATATCCCGGCCACTGGACAAGCTGTCTACTGTTTTATCACAGTATCAAGGTCTTTTCACTGATATCAGTTTAACTCATTACTATATGTGGGTTAGGATATAAATCTTTAACTAGTGTTTGCTCAAGTCTAAGCTGCTGTTAGAGGTAAGACTGGAGCTCCTTGGGTTTTGTAGCCATCCCTTCCAGTATGGCCTGTGTCCTTCCTTGTTTGCTTGCTCATGCTAGTGAGGGAAAGGGAGTTGTTCCTATCATGGCCTATAAGGTCCAAAATATTCCTGTCTGGCTCTTTATAGAAGTTTGGTGATGCTTGGTGTGGGGTGGAAATGGGCCTCGTGTTCCAAGGCTTTCAACTTAGCTGTCCAAGAGAAGGCCTATTCACCTACTTCCTGGATTAATTCCTATTTATATAAAGAGTTGACAGTGGTTATTACACACTCAGGAGTAAAGTTGTCATCAGAACAGGCTAAATCCCAAAAGGGGTCATCTCCATGGGTTAAATAGAAATCAACACATGCCGAATGAGTTTGGCCCCGTAACTCAAGTTCTCCCCAGAGACATTATAGGAATAACAGCTTCTATTTAGAGAACGCTGCCTACATGCTGCAGACTTCCTTCAAGACTCAGTCGTCAGAACACTGCTGAGAGGGGGAGGGATCTGAGGCTGAATGGTGGGTGATGAAGCGAGAGGAAGTGAAGAGGCCAGGGATGTGGCCAGTGGGACCCCAGAAACAGAGCCAGGGGTGTGGTCAGTGGGACCCCAGAAACAGGGCTAGGGGTGTGGTCAGTGGGACCCCAGAAACAGGGCTAGGGGTGTGGTCAGTGGGACCCCAGAGACAGAGCCAGGGGTGTGGTCAGCAGGACCCCAGAAACAGGGCCAGGGGTGTGGTCAGCAGGACCCCAGAAACAGAGCCAGGGGTGTGGTCAGCAGGACCCCAGAAACAGAGCCAGGGGTGTGGTCAGCGGGACCCCAGAAACAGGGCTAGGGGTGTGGTCAGTGGGACCCCAGAAACAGGGCCAGGGGTGTGGTCAGTGGGACCCCAGAAACAGAGCCGGGGTGTGGTCAGTGGGACCCCAGAAACAGGGCTAGGGGTGTGGTCAATGGGACCCTAGAGACAGAGCCAGGGGTGTGGTCAGTGGGACCCCAGAAACAGAGCCGGGGTGTGGTCAGCGGGACCCCAGAAACAGAGCCGGGGTGTGGTCAGTGGGACCCCAGAAACAGGAGTGAATAAAGTGTTCCCTGCAAAAGACTGGTTTTCTGCCCACCCAACACACACACACACACACAAACACTGCCTTGCTGCAGGCAGATAAAAGACCAACTTTCCAGATGTTCTAAGGAACTGGTGACTTAGCTGAGAAGAAAACACCTGCCAGTGTCATCCTACAACGGTTCCCTCAGAACTGCTGGCCTTTTTCCTTCCTCTCTTTTTCAAATTAAATTTATTATCTGCCAACCCATTAGGCGGGGCACACAAAAACAAAAACGTGGAGAGAGTAAAACAAAAATTAATAAAAGGGTCATCGGAGGGGGCTATGGAGGAAGCCCGTGGCAGATGTGCTCAGGGGAGAGAGCTCGGCTTCCCTGCGTAGACTGGTCAGGTTGTTTGGTTTTCTGCCCTGTAAGAGTGCTAGCCATCACACATCCTTCCTCCTTCATCTGAGCCTTCCCTGATAGACGAGTCTACTCACCTTCATGGCCATTCCCCCATATTGACTCTATTCTACCCATTTCTCTCTCTCCATCTAAGATTTAATCTGTTCCTGGATTTAAAAAATACAAAAATCCTAACTTCTTTGTCTCACAAATAACTCTGCTTCAGGCTCCCTTGCATACCCCAAACAGCATACCCCAAACAAACAGCCTACTGTTGCACTGTATACAGAAGGACACACCCCAAACAGTCTACTGTTGCACTGTATACAGAAGGACACACCCCAAACAGCCTACTGTTGCACCGTATACAGGACGCACCCCAAACAGTCTACTGTTGCACCGTATACAGAAGGACACATGTTCTGTACTAGATACAGTACTAAACATTTACCAACGCTCAACTGAATTGAACACTAACGTGTTTTAAAGCTAAAAGATCTCATTAATTTATAGACACACTCCATGGCTTGTGGAAATATAAGGACACAGATATGTATTCCTTCTTAACAAATACCCAGCACCCCCTTGCACAAACTCCTGATGCCCACTGCTTCCATTCCTGGTCTCAGCATCACTGAGCTGTTTCTCTCTTAATAGCCGCCCATCTCATGTTGAAGCGTGCTCGATAAACACTCGATGAACTGAGGAAGGACCAACAAGCTTGCTCATTCTAACTTTGCTATTAACAGAATGGGACAAACACTTAACACACCATCCCTTTTTATAATCACATATAACTTTTTAAATTATTAAGATAGTTAAAAATGAATAAATCTCTCCTGACTGTAGTGAGTATGGACTAAATCTCCAGGCAAATCGGTTGTATCAAATTGTATACTGTAGATGAGCCTAGGGCTTAGAACAAGACCCAGAGGAGGAGACAAGATAACTCACTCTACCCACTGGCTCAGATGCAGTTTCCCAGCCTATCCTCCAAACAGCGTCTCCAAAATTCTGCTTTCACTTTTGAAGAGCTCACATCGGATTGTCAATTTAAAAAATTAGTCAATCCTCTTTATTGACTGTTTGCCTAATATTTATTTCTGAAGCCATATTCAACAAGTAAGCTCTTTGTCTCGGGCAGGTCAGTTTCTGCAGTTCCACCTTCCAATCTTGAGCCTTATTAATTAGGTGCCCTGATTTGTTTGATTTCAAGGTGCTTCATTTTACTTGAGCAAGTTAGAATTCTACACCTCAAAAAAGCCTTGAATAAAACTCATGCCTAACCTATAATGTTTCTTCACACCGGCTGTTTGTACTAACGCATCTAAGAACTTGTCTATGACGCCCTAATTACTTCCCGCTTGCATTTTATTGAAACATCTTGTCACCTCAAATGGAATGTTCTTCTAAGAAACACATTAGGTTTTCTAGATTTTTGTTTGTTTGTTTTTGTTTTTTATCTTTTCTATTGAATATTTTCTTTATTTACATTTCAAATGTTATCCCCTTTCCTAGTTACTCCCCCCTGAAGCCCCCTATCCCCCCTTCCCCCTGCTTCTATAAGGGTGTTCCCCCACCCACCCACTACCTCCTCCCCGCCCTTGAATTCCCCTATCCTGGGGTATTAAACCTTCACAGAACCAAAGACCTCTCCTCCCATTGATGCCCAACAAGGCCATCCTCCTCTACATATGTGGCTGGAGCCATGGGTCCCTCCATGTGTACTCCTTGGTTGGTGGTTTAGTCCCTGGGAGTTCTGGGGAGCGGGGTGGTTGGTTGATATTATTGTTCTTTCCATGGAGTTGCAAACCCTTCAGCCCCTTCAGTTCTTTCTCTAGCTCCTCCATTGGGGACCCCACACTCAGTGCAATGGTTGGCTGCAAGCATCCGCCTCTGTATTTGTCAGGCTCTGCTGGAGAGGACGTGGAGAAAGAGGAACACTCCTCCATTGTTGGTTGGATTGCAAGCTGGTGCAACCACTCTGGAAATCAGTCTGGCAGTTCCTCAGAAAATTGGACATAGTACTACTTGAGGACTCAGTTATACCACTCTTGGGCATATACCCAAAAGATTCTCCAACATATAACAAGGACACATACTCCACTATGTTCATATCAGCCTTATTTATAATAGCCAGATGCTGGAGAGGATCCAGATGTCCTTCAACAGAAGAATGGATACAGAAAATGTGGTACACGTACACAATGGAGTATGACTCAGGTATTTAAAACAATGAATTCTTGAAATTCTTAGGCAAATAGATGGAACTAGAAAATATCATCCTGAGTGAGGTAACCAAATCACAAAAGAACACACATGGTATGCACTCACCGATAAAGGGATATTAGTCCAGAAGCTCGGAATACCCAAGATATAATTCACAGACCACATGAAACTCAAGAGGAATGAAGACCAAAGTGTGGGTGCTTTGATCCTTTTTAGAAAGGGGAAAAAAATACTCATGGAAGCAAATACAGAGACAAAGTATGGAGCGGAGTCTAAAGGAAAGGCCATTTAAAGACTGCCCCACTTGAGGATCCATCCCATATACAGTCACCAAACCCAGACACTATCGTGGATGCCAAGAAGTGCATGTTGACAGGAACCTGGTATAGCTGTCTCCTGTTTGTCTTTATCACTTCATGATGTCTCCCACAGAGCCGGCAGGGCTGACCAGGAGTTGGGAACACCAAGTCAGTCCATTTGGCGCACTGTAATGAAATACAGTAGCCTTATTTAGAATGGAAGTTTGTTCCTCATGGGCCTGGAAGTCAGTCATCAAGAAGCTGGCAGGTTCCTTTCCTGAAGAGAGCTGCTCCCTACTTTTAAAATGATACCTAGAATGTTCCCATGTTCTCACCTTGTCAAAGGCAGAAGGGGAGACAGCAATATGCCTGCTCCCATCACTCTCTTATATTAGAGACAATTGTGAGGGGGATCACAGATGGACCAATCGCCTTTGAAAGGCCTCTGTGTGGTACCTGAGTTTTGTAGAAACCTGTTTAGCCACAGCAGATACAAGTAAACTGAATTCTCAGGGAAGAATTTTCAACTGGAAGGAAGAGAAGGTGTACAGAATATTTGTCCTGGTGGGCATTTAGTCTTTGTTATTTAAATGCATACTCAATGTCTCCTAGGGAGCCTGGGATTCACTGAGTCAGTTAGACCGGCTGACCATTGAGTTCCCCAAATCCTCTTGCCTCTGCCTCCTTGGGTCTGGGATTACAAGTCTGTTACCATGCCCAGCTTTTGTTCATGGGTGTTAGAGATTAAACTAAGGACATCAGACCTGTTCATCAAGTACAGTGATTGCAACTTCGACTTCTGTCATAGTTAATTCGTGAAGAAATCTTGAGTTAGATATATTTTCAGGACGGCAAGGATTTTGAAATAAACTTTCTTTTGCCTTAAAAAAAAACCTAACAGATCTTTTAAAAATACATGTGCTTTTTTTTTCCCCTGTCTTATTTAGCTTTAGAAGGCTAACTGCTGTAGCCCTGCGAGCTTAGTTTCTAACACTTTCCAAACCAAGCCTGAGGATGATAGGCCAGAGAGACAAAATAGCAAAAGAACTCTGCGCCCTCGTCCATTCCGCAGAGCTAGGGTAAGACATCTGGGAGTGGGTGGCGAGGACATAAAAAGCTTAGTTAGCCCACAGTTCTGGAGTCTGGGGCACTGAAGGCTGTGGTGTGGCATGTGCTGAGGCTGTATGCAGCCTACGATATGAGGACACTTCACAGGAGAACAAGCAAGCGTGCTCACCCTCAGCAGCCACCTACGAAGTCACAAGAGTCACCTCCCCTTCTGACCTCATGGAATTGAATTACCTCTCATAAGCCCACTTCCCAGTACCATGGACATGGTAAGCCAGCATTTACCCCACTTCTAGCGAAGGCTTCCTTTTGCCTCCGCTCATGGTAGAAAGCAGAGGGGCAAGTGTATGAATGGGGGCGGGACCGTCAGAACATGGGCTAGCCTTGCCCTGCAACGACCTGCTCTGAGAACTGTTTGAATCCCACTTGAAGTCCCTGATACCTCTTAAAGCCCTCACCTCTCAAAACAGCCAATCAAATTGCAACATAAGCTTCAAAGGGAATAAACCATAGAAAGAAGAATGTGACACTATTGTTGTGGTGGTGGTGGTGGCGGTCACTGTTCACATCCAGTTTGTTTTTCCATCTCAGTGCTCTCTCCTCTCCCTGTTTTAATGGTCCGACAAGTTTGTTTCTTCCTTTGTTCTCTGCTGACCATTTTCTCCAGGGAGGAAGGCACTCGCAGAGTGTAGCAGTGCTGGCGAGAAGGGAGACTGTATCACCTCATGTATGAAAGACGAGAGACAAGCTATTCTGTCCCATAGCAGGGTGGCACCCCTCAGGACACATTCAAGCCCTCTAAGTGCCAAGGTCCTGCCTCAGCATGTGGAGGGTCCTGAGAAAGGCGGGAATGAGAACAGTGCTGATCCAGTAATGACTCACAGTCCGTAGTAGATGCTAGCTGCTGGTTCAGGAACTCTCTCTGTTCCCTGATGATTCTCAGTATTCTTCAACTTCAGCTTAAGCTTAATAGTTTAATTCCTTCTTCCTTCTCATTCTTTTGCTTTCTTTCCCCTCATGCTGCCTTCTCCCTCTCATAGAGTCTCAACCCAGTCTTCTGTTTATTAAAGCTACATCATCAAGGCTTTGATCGTTGTTAATAATTATCAAGAATTCTTAGATTTACGTAAACTTCATGAATTCCAGATCAATAGTCCCAGCCCCTGTTTGCTTAGAGCAGAAACTAAACTCAAAGCAAAAAAGCACATTTCCTTACAGGTTTACATGGCCTGTTCTTCACGGGTGCTCTTGCAATTTCCTGGTACAGGAGACAGCAGTCTTCAGTAACTGCTTCCATGTTTGAATAGAAAAATAACAAGCTACTAAAACTAAAATGATTTCTTATAAAGTTTTGAATTTAAGAAGTAAAACAGTTAGCTCTCTCTAATATCTTTGCAGGCATTTTTTATCTCCAGTTCTTCAATTAGCTAAAAAAAACAGAGTACTAACTTTTTATATGCTTCTACGTCATCTTTTAATTCTCTAATCTTTGTTTCCTCATTCTAGCACATGCCATAGCCTCACATACTCTCCTTCTGATACTATTTATTCCTAAATTATAATTTCCTAATTTTTCTCTACCCATGCTTTCCTTCTTGAGACCATTTTAACTCTCTATCCTTGATGTCCCCAGGTTCGCCCTGGCTAATCAATGCAGCAGTCATTGAACCAGAGGGTACATCTATCTCCTCATGATTCCAAATCCAAGGCCAAGTCTGGCAATAAACTACTTCTACAAAGGACCATGTAGGCTTTTATGTCCTCTGTGGTTTTGTTGTCTAGATCCTTTCCCATGGCCCTGAAGGCCAAGCAGAAGGCCTGTTCCTTGTCCTCCATAGCCTCATGGCCACCTCCATTCCTCATTCCTGAGAACTATATCTGTTTCATTTACTATGCCATGATTAGCTCTGAGTAACAGGGCAAGTATATTCCCCAGAAAGAGAGATTGAAAGTGGAGTAGTAAAGACATCAGATCAACGTTGGGCAACAGCAACCATCAGCACATGTGAGGGTCATGGGGTCAACGGCCTGGTGATGCTCCAGGGTCAGGGACTGTGCCACACTTCCCCTTACTCAGCCTTACTGGACCTGGCATTTAGGTGAGATATTTGAAAATGATTTGACTACATCTCCCTATCCTTAGCTATGCCCGTTACTTCTTTTGCTGGCTAATTCGTAAACTCACTCAAGAAGGCATCAATAAGCCCTGAAGATAGAATTCCCAGGCTGGATAATAAAAGGAAGGGAAACCAGCAAGGGACTTTCTTAAAGTGTTGAAGCTATTTTTACCAAGAAAATCATTTCCCTTTATTTTAACACCAGACTTGTTTTAATTTTGAGCTACTAATTTGAAACAGTTAATCAGTAGCCTCAGGCACATACATACTTCTAGGACTACAAATTATCTATCTATCTATCTATCTATCTATCTATCTATCTATCTATCTATCTATCTATCTATCTATCTATCTATCTACGCACACACACACACATACATATATATGATGCACTATTAGTCTGAAAGGTGCAAGCTCTTCCTACAAGATGATCTGCAGAGGTTATCCTGTAATTCATAGTAAGACTTGGAGACCCTTGGCGGGGGGATTACAATATTTTCAACACTAAATGAGAAAGTGAGTGCACACACACACTTTTTAAAAAACACAAACTGCTGGAGTCAGATTTACAAAGCTAGATGTACAAATACATCTAGACCCATGTTTTATTTTTGAATATTTATCATTCTCAGTGAAGTCCTAGTAGAAATGCCCTTCCAGGACCCCTAAAGAGGGTTAAGGTTTACATAGCATAGTTCTCATTGCTGCTTTGATACCAAATATTTACTGGGAAGCAGGATGAACTTCTTCATTTAAAGAGAATTATTTGGTTTGACTTAATGAAGCAAGAATTAGCTGTCCACTGTATCACTTGCCCCACTGCTGTGATAGATCTATCTTTATTAAGAAAATCTAATATATTCCTAGCAGGTTGCAGCAACCTATGCATTTGAGGGAAATGGTAAGAAAGAAGACCATTGATTCTAATTGGAATAACAGCAGGAACATGCGGTAATCGGCTGTGAAATATTACCATTATCTCAATTAAAGTTCATGTTCTGTCTTCTACAAAAACAGCCTAGCAGACCTCCATAACCTTGCAAACAAGTGTCTTTACCGTCCTTTTAAATAAGGCAAAACTAACATAGTGTATGAATGAATGAATGAATGAACTACACACCCCTGGAGATTTCATTCGGGGGGTACTATCTTCAAGAAGTTACACTTTCAGCATCATAAAATACCTGAACCAGCCTAGCTATGTGCTTTGTACTTCTGCCCTTCAGGTCAACTGTGGCATTGACCCAGTGGAGATGATGCAATACCCTGGGAACACGATGATCCCAGGAGACCTGGTTACGAAAGTTCTGCTTACAGGTTTGTGCATTCTTAAATTTGGCTCAACCATTATCTCAAATGAAGACATTCCCAGTTCTATGACTGAAATATATTCAGCTTTAAAATAATTAGATCTGCAAGATGAGATATATTTATTTACCATCTGGGGCCATTGTAGTGTTTGGGATAGGGAGTCGTGAGGCCACGGGGAAGGGAGTGATGGATAAGGAAAATCACTGGAGATGAGTTTTCACATAAAAACTCTATTTGATAGTCTGCCTCCTGGAAGAATCGTTTTGTTCTAGAGTCTGCTCCTCAAAGAGCTCGGCATACTTCACCAATATGTATCCTGGGTTGTGAATCCTTCAGGCTCTACACTTTATGACTACCATTGAATGACTTTTCCTGGTAATAGGAGAGATATTTTATTGCTAATCCCCAAAACATCATTTTGGTAGAGTAATTGGTTTTGTCCCTTTCTGTAGGTTCTTTCTGGTGTTTCTTGACATAATATTTTGAGCAGGAAAGATAGCCTATAGTGTCTAGGGCAGATGGGAATGTAGGCATTGTTTAAGATTCATTCTCTTGATGGAGTTCCTTCATTCTCTAGAACTGGAAGCTTAGAGACATAGGTAGAATACCAAAGGAGCTTGTGCAGCGTGTCACCAGGGCTGCCAGCCTCTGGAGTGGGCCTGACCTCAGATGCAACACTTGTACAATACTGTGAGGACAGCTATGTGTTGAGCAACTCTTTGATGAGGCATGACTGCGGGACACACAGATATGGAGAGATGTGATATCAGTAACTTGACTCCCTTCGGCCAAATCTGAACAAGCCTATTTATAGCACTGGGGGACCCCCAGGTTCCTAATAGCACCATCCTAGTCTAACTGACTTACCCCTATCTTTACATATCTATTTCCCATCAAGATAGATGTCACAGTACAGGAGACAATGTCTGTGATGAACAAGGCACATAGATCTGAATTGTCTCACACTCTGAAAAAACCTTGGGTCTCACAAATGGTCTAAATTTATAGTTGCTAGTTTGGGGGTAGGAGTTAACATGGGAGACTGTAATTCAAAAATGGAATTTAACATTTATTTGACTTTTGATATCAAAGGAAGAGTTCTTCCCCCCTCCCCTGTGGTTGGCTCAGAAATGGACTGGAACAAGTTAATTTAAAGGCTGGTGGCTTAATGCTTCCAGCCGCTGACCGCTCCCAACCCACTCTTCTCTGTAGCATACTTTATGACTGGGAAGCTCATCTTGAGCCTGTGAAAATTCCCAAAACAAAGTGATTCCTTCCTAGTTCTTTCTGCTCTCTCTTTTAACATTATCTGAAGGCAACAGCTCTGTGGACTAATATTCTGTCCATATTCTGGTTAATGCCCTCTCTTTTTGGTGCTGTCCTGAAAAGTGTTGGGAGCATTGTATGTTATAGGCACACGCCTTGACAACGTCTCAGTCAGCAACAGCTGAACTCATCCTTCTCTATGCACGCCTGGGAGCAGTCTGCTGACTTCTAGGAATAAGTAACGGCAAACTCCATCACAGCTCATCAGGGTAATTTCTGACTCTTTGCTTCCTGGAAACAGAAATATGCAGGAAGGGACTTATTGAGTACGTTGGTTTCTTTGCGCTGAATGGAATTATCTGAAAAATTATATTCAAACCCAAACATTTTACTGTACATTCAAGTACTGTACATTTAGAGTAATCATGGAATGTTAATCTTCTAGAAGTTTTGCGCTGCATCCTTCAGATCATACGACCAATCTACAGATGTGCTTTTAAGCTCTGTGTCCTTAATAACTATATTAGGAGCCATTTGTGTGAAGCGAAAATTCCACATATACATATGAATGGAGAATTTTTTTAAAAAGCAGCTAATACTGGGTCCACACCACACTCATAAGGCTCAAACTCAGAGCTACATTTAGGGATATAGACCCTTTTATATCCCTTTAGAGGGTATATAGACCCTCTTAAATCAGATATACATTTTTTAGTTGCTATCTATGTTTGTTTTGTATATGTACTTGAGTGTATCTGAATGTGCATATAAGGATGTATAAGTCTCTCCCTCTTTAAAGTACACTCATGCATGTATGGTGTGTGTGTGTGTATGTGTGAATATGTGTGTATGTGTGAGTGTATGTGTGTGTCCATATGAATGTGTATGAGTGTCTATATGTGCAAGTATGTATGTGTGTTATCTATGTGTGACTGTGTGTGTATGTATGAATGTGTGTATGCATGATTATGAGTGTTATGTGTGAATATGTGAGTTTCTCTATGTGTAAGTGTCTGTATGTGCGAATATGTATGTATAAGTATCTATGTGTGGCTGTGTGTTTATGTGCATGAGTATGTATGTGTGTGTATGTGTATGCACATGCATGTGTGCACATGCATGTGTATGCCAGAGGACATCTTGGACGCTCTTCTTTAGGAGCTGACCACCTTGTCTTTTGTTTCTCTCAAAGATTTGTACTTGTGTGCAGGCCAGAAAAGAGTGACAAGTGTGCCTCTGTGCACCTTCCAGTCTATTCCTTTGGGAAAATGTCTCTTGCTAACCTTGGAGCTCAATTTTCTCAGCTCCATGGAAGCCAGGATGCTCTCTGTCCCCACATTTGTCAGAACTGGAGTGACAGGCTAGTTATGTATGTGCTGGGATCCGAATTCCAGACCTTATAACTGCGTAGCAAGAGTATGTAATCCCTGATCCATCTCTTTGAAATCAAACTATGAGCTGGGGCTCATCAAATAGTCTAGAGTGACTAACTAGCAAGCCCCACGGCCCTCTGCCTTGTCCTCTCCAGTGCTTAGAGGTCAACCCATACACAAGTTGCCCTGACTCCTCTTTAAATGCGGGTTCTGCTGACTTAACTTAGGTCTTGATTTAGCACATCACCTCCTTAACACTGGTTGCTTTCTTTAAATAGGACAGAGTTCTTCCCGTTTGCCTTAATTCTTTCTTCCTCTACTCAGATCACAAAATGAAGGCTTAGCAAAATATTTGACTGGTTTTTGACCGTGACAGAACCTTTTGATACCATACTCTTCTTTGCCAATTACAAGAGGGGAAACATGGAGAAATGAGTTTCTTGGTAACTTCCTTCCAAAGGGCACAGATACGATTCACTGAATATCAGGCCCAGGACAGGCACTTCCCTTATCCTGTCTCACACACTTACCACAATGGTTCCATCAGGCATGGAAAGGTAAGAACTGAGTCACAGGGTAACCTGCCTGAGACCACACAGCTCGTGGGTGAATGGCATTTCTAAGCCTGCCTGCTTCCAGAATTTTTCCCTCTGAATTTCCCAAGACTCCAGGTAAGTTTCCACCAATCACATTTCTCTGTCACATCTCTGTCAAGAGAGAGAGAGAAATTGAGAAGAGGGAGATGGGGATGACGTACTATTATCCGTAGCTGGTCCCTTATCCTTACCTTCTTAGAATTGCAATAGAATTGCTTATTTGGGGTTTTGAAATCACTCACAACAAGCCAGAAAAGGGAATGCATAGCTCCTGTTAGCTACTAGAAGGCTCACTTCCACATGGCTTTTAATTGTTTCATTGGTTGTGTGTTCTCCGCCCCCCCCCCATGACTGCACAGCTGTATGGGGGCTCAATTTGTAATAAAAGTGGTTTAGCGCAAACCATACATACATAATGGTCTTTGATTTCCCCCAGGCTTGGGAAATCTCTCTTAATTATCTGCTTATAGGGTTGGAATTTCTTCACCAAGTCTATCTTCATTTACTGAAGAGTCTCCAGAGTCCTGCTTTTAGAGGAGTTTTTTCAGAAGTGAAAACTGGCCGCATGCCCTCATGCGGAGGAGGGGCGATGTGGAAATCAAATTGACTTAAAGCTCACCCCAGTGGGGGAGCCTCTTAAGAGCAGGTAGCCTTGCTCACTTGAGAAGGAAAGTTGGGAACGTGGGAGTAAGAGAAGCAAGTGAGAAGACTGTGCCAGCTGGGGCACAAGCAAACAGCGATGAGCCGGAGTTCACGCCCCTCAGGTGCGCATGCGCCAGGCTCCTGGTGACCCAGTGCAACGCAGGCCTCTCTACTGAAAGGAGAAAGGGAAGGGCTAGGGTAAAGAAGTACTGGGGAAATGTTGGCCATTTTGGAGGAGAAAAGTACTTATTAGAGGAATCCTCCTAAGGCAGATATGGTCCAGATATTGAGCTCATGTGCACACACACACATGCAGGCATACTTACACATGAGCCAAAAGCTTCCAGTAGAGCTGATAACGGATCTGGGCTTTTGATAAGCTCTTCTGACGCTAAGGGTGGGCTTCCAATTGTTTGTGTAATCATACAGTCTCTGTGTAGGAAGAACGATGTTGAAGATGGGGAAGGGAGGATCCCAGGCATGTTTTAGTGCACATATTCATGCTTGGTTGCGTATCTGAACACCTGTCTTGGAACGACCTCTGGTCGTCAGTGAGGGTGGCCGTGGGAATCCAAGAAAAGTTAGCAAAGATCTGTCACTTCTACTGATGCCAGGGTCATAAGAACAGCTCATCTGCCAGCCCAGGTGATTGTACTGAAACTAGTATTATACTAATCCATGGGGGCAGATTTAGTGCTTGATAGATCTCTAGCTAAGACTTTGAGGATGGGTACCACACCGTGGATAGACTTCTATGGGCCTGGAGGAATGTTGCAGAGCTTAACTCCTTCCTTGGCTTATAAAATCTCTGGAGTAGGCAGGGAAAGACACTTTGCCCAGCTGTTCTAGTGACACGAATATGGTTTGTTTGTTAAATGGCTATAAATCAGGCTCTTTTATTCCTCCTCTAGGATCAAAACATTTTAGCAATTCAGAAGATTTGTGCGGACCCGGCTTCCACTGTAAACACTTCCTTTTCTTAATGTATTTCCCCCTGTCTACAAATTAAGAGACCTGCCATTGAGAGCCTGCAATAAACAGCCTTGTCAATTAGCTTTGATGGAATCATGGTGGTGAGACATTAGCACACACTCAACAGGAGTTTGCGGATCCTTTATTGTCACATATGGGGGAATCCAAACCTAGAGAAATGAGTGACAGGGTCACCTGGCTGGAAGCCAGCCCTGGCTTTGCTTCTCAGCCGGAGCTCTGCTTACTGTGATCCATAGCCTGGAATGTTCTCCTCAGACTGCACCTGCTTTTTATTTTAAGCCCCCAAAGAGTAGCTGTCAGCCAAAGGGCCTTTTACATCCCCAGGAAGTGTGGTTTCCCTTTTCCTAGGAAATGACTTTTTCCCTCTGGCCAAGAGCCATGTGACCTTAAGTTAGAGGAGATAAAACAAAATAATTTTAAAGAGTCATCTTTCCATATCCTATAAAAACGCTATTATCTAGAAGGTTGACCAAGGCTGAGGATTAACCTTAGCCCTGTGAAGACAGAAATGAACCAAGAAGTTGAGGTTCCTGACGGCCCAGTTTTGCAAGTGGTGTTACTGATACTCATGTATAAGAAAGATCCCAGAAGTTCCTTGACTATAGATACAGAAATTTCTTTAAACTGGAAGAAATTTAAATAATTGTCTATAATGAAATAGCCCCAGAAAAGGGCCCATGGCTATGATTAAAATCTGGGGCAGATTTTAACTGAAACTTGCGCTTCTCACTCCTAGCCAGGGGATCACATCTGACAGACCACCTCATCGAGGCCAGGGATGTGGCTTTTCCTGTTAAAATAAGCCAGTGCAAATGAGGAAGTTATAACCAAAGTCATAGTACGCTTGCTCTGATGGTTACCACTGAGCCCTTGTCACGATCCAAGGATGGGCTGAGCACTTCCACTTGCTTTTTGAGATATTCCATTTTTTTTAATAGAAAAAAAATCAATGCACTCATTGGAAGCTTCTGCCTCGTCACGGCATGTCACTTTGTAAAGTCACACTGGTAAGCTCGGTATTGATGAAAGGAATCTAACAAACTATGGGACAACAGACAGAAAAATCACGGTGACTGAATGGTTTGTGGTCCTTCCATGAGATGAAATGTCACCCTTCGGTGTGTTAATGCAGGGAGGTGGAGCCCTTGGGAGGTGGTCAGGCCGTGGGGTGGGGCCCTTATCAAATAGATTAGTGTTCTTATCAAGTCCTCTTGAGAGCCTAGCTGTGTCCACATCACAGTCTGAGAACTCCAGCCTTGGAAATATGAGAAACAGAGGAAGGTGTGTTGCTCAGATTTCCCAGTTTATAACTCGTTAGGGCTCCGTGGCCGATGTATGTGCGTACAAATGTTCATGAGGGCAACACAAACGATCACGTAGAACAATGTTGCCTATCTACAACAATGGGGGCCGCCACTTCAAAGTTCTTTTCTCATTTGGTCTTAATACCAATCTGTGATATAAACACCTCTGGATGCCTGGATGAGAAACAAGAGGCAAAGTTGCTCTGAATCCCAGCAATGTGCCCATACCACCCCAACCCCCAGCCCCGCCTGCCTCAGTATCTGCGGCCTTCCTCGGCTAACCCTTCAACAGATGCGAGCTGCCCCTCTTGCCTGCTTCGCTAACGGGGCCAGGCAGCCAAATGCCTCGTGCCAACACGCCAGCCATCTGTCATGTCTACCTGCATTGACAGAGCTGTTTATTTATTCAAGAAGTACGTTGTGAGCATCTGTGGGCATTCAGTGCTACAAAGCAGGAGGCAGACTGAGCTCAAAGAGATGGATGACGGACCCTGCTCTCATAAACCAGTGAAGACCAGTACACATGCATAGGACAAACCATATCTTAACATGTTAAATTGTTATGGGAAGCTGCATCAATGAGGAAAGTTTTGTGACTAGGGAGCCCTATGAAAATATGGGAGGGGAGGACAGGGTTGAATCTTTGAAGGGCAGGTTGGGCGTATGGTAAGCGCCTAGGTAGGAAGGAAGGGAATACAAGTATATAGTGTCCTACAGCTTGCAGTGGACAGCAGGGCCTCAGTCTCTGGATCCCATGCAGGAAGAGCCTCTGAAGACTTAGTACTCCTGTCTCAGCTAGGCATCTATTGGCCAGAGCAAAGAGTCATTTGTCACCCTATGTTAAGTTGGTGTTCCAACACTAAGAATGAAATTTTTATAAATACTATTATTATCTTTGAATAGCAGAGTTAAATGCGTTGCTTCATAAATATTTAAAACCCTGACTTGACAAATGCTAACTTTAAAACATTACAGGTTTGGGGCATGAGGATGTTGTTTCATGGAAGAGGATTTGCCTAGCGAGCTGGAGGTCATGAGTTCAACCCTCAACATAGCAAATAAATACATAAGTAAAAAAAAAACAAAACAAAACATAATATATAACAAATCATAAGAATCCTTATTCAGCTGTTCCTCATTTGAAAAAAAAAAAGAACATCTTCGAAGAACCCAGAAGGAAATTTAAGTCTTTCAGTGCATCCTTGGTGAAGGAGCACAGGAAGGGGATAATCATGTTGGCTGGGAAAATAATTTCATTCACTCATTTAACAATTATTTAGTGAGTCCTTACAATAAACAGGGCAACCGTCTATGAGTGGGGAGGTCTCTGTGATCAAGGGGCATGAATTGATGGCCAACTGGAGTCCGCATTCTACTGAGCATCCAAAGAAGGTGGGGCAGGGGGTGGCGGGGGCTGCAAAGCTAAGATGCACACGTGTGGAGGAAACAGATCTCATTCCCCACCAAGACTGATCATAGTCGTCGTCCTCAGCACATGGTGTGTGTTTGGGGGTTGGGGTGGGGGTCATGGAGGGTTTCTTTAAGGCACGGGGAAGGCATAGTATGAGTTTGATCTAGTTGCACCGTGAGAGGCAAGATGAGCTAGAAAAGGAGCTGAGTGTAAGAAGGGGTGTCCAAGATTGATGCGGTGGGAATCTCCCAGATTCCCAGATCCACTGTAAGGGCTGGTGGGAGAGGAACCCTCGGTTGTGTGCCTTGGAGAGACCCTGGGAGAAGAGAAAGGTGAAGCAGGGCACATGTTAGCTCAGAAGTTTAGTCCGAACAAGCTCTGGTGACAAGATGACCCTCCTGTCAAAGTGACGCTGAACAACTGGGAAACTCCTGGCAGATTGTTCAACCTCTCAGGGCTTTAATGACCCCATGTTCAAATGTGAGCAGCCCAAACTTCAGCGTGAATGAAGCAATAAGCATAGAACCTAGGAGAGTGGCTTGACGGTTGGTGGTTTTTTATTGTCATGGCAAGGGCCAACAGGGAACTGGTTGTATCTGAACAGGACATTTGAGTGGTGTTAAATCATAAAGATGAAGCCCATAGACATTAATAACAAAAGTCATGTTACCCACAGGATATCCAGAAGACATGGTGAGCGGAACAACAGGGATAGAAGCTGTCCATGAGCTCCTACATGGATCAATACTAAGGATATATCGCCATTTGTTTTTGAGCATTTAACTAGGCATTTGGTAACTCTTTGCTTTATGAAGTCTTAGCTTAATAGGCCACAGTCTACCGATAAAGCTATACTGCTTTGTAAGTGAAGAGACCGAGAGTCAAATAGCCCAGCCTCTTCAGTCTCCTTGATCCCAAATCCCAAAGTTAATTGGCTTCTAATTTAGTTCAATACACTAGCCCCGCTTCTTATCACCTGTAGACACACCCACCCACCATCTGCTGGCCTTGATGCTCTACTGTGGTCCTAAGGGAGTTGCCTCTGAGGGGAGAGCCTCCCCCACGAAGCAGTTCAGAGGCATTAGCAGATTGGAGCTCTTGCTTCAACAGTAGGTCTCCACCAGTCTTATCAAGGCCACAGACAGCTTCTACAGCTTCGGGAAGACGATAGCTGCCTCTCCGGGTTTACTATGCCTTGTTGCTGGCAATGTGGACCCAGCTTCCTGGGGCTGGAACTTAATATGAATGAAACATAGCAACATGGGAGTTAAGGTGCCGATTCAAATTACGGCACGGCCCTAATTACCCGTGTGACCCCGGAGAATGTGCCCTGTTCTTTATGAGCTACTTTCTCTCCCTCGCTTGAAGTCCTGACACACTGACCCCAGGCTCAGAGCAAACAGGAACATGAAGGTGGTTTGCAGAAAGAACGGGCAGCGTGCCCTGTGCACAGCTAGCTTCCAGTCTCAGCTGCGGCCATCCCATCCTCATGATGCTAAAAAGAGGAGTGGTGGGCTCAGGCCCCGGGAGGTGCGTGCGCAGAGAGCCATGAGCCCCTCACTCTTGCTGGCCCATTGGTTAGGGACTTTGGGCTCCTGCAAAGCCCATTTTAATTCTTTCTTTCTTTCTCTTTTTCTTTCTTTCCTTCCTTCCTTCCTTCCTTCCTTCCTTCCTTCCTTCCTTCCTTCCTTCCTTCCTTCCTTCTTTCTTTCTTTCTTTCTTTCTTTCTTTCTTTCTTTCTTTCTTTCTTTCTTTCTTTCTTTCTTTCCTCATCCTGCGGTCAGATTGAGTCATTTTTGACTCAAGAAAGTGCCCCACTCACCCAGGGCTCTGCTTCTCTATCTTAGTGCTAATTTTAGCCTTACCTGGGTGGATTACAGGTTTCTGACCGATCCCAAAACAAGCTCTCTTCAGAAAAGAATTAAGACAGCCCCTCTTCCTACACACACACACACCATGACTCACTTAATAGTTTAATGTCTTCCACGTGAACAGCTTTGCCATTTGCCCATGAACAGATTCTAGCAACAAAGACTGCCAGGGTGTTCTTTCCTAACCGTCGTCGTCATTGTCGTAGTCGTTAATGTGAACATATTTGCTTTCAAAAATCCTTGGTATGAATATGGCATTTGCCAGCTCTAGTATGTGGGACGAATCTGCTATTATCAGAAGGAAGTCGGATGCAAACATTTTGTGTGGAAGTTTGTGGGGGCGGGGCTTGATTTTGCCCCTTTTTCTAAACCAGCCCCTTTAAAATACTAACTCATCGCACAAAACAGCGACCTGCGCCTCGTCATCTTGCTGACTCCTCACTCATGCTGCCTTAGAAACAGGCGTGCGTGCGTGCGTGCGTGCGTGCGTGTGTGCGTGCGTGCGTGTGTGTGTGTGTGTGTGTGTGTGTAGTGTGTGAGTGTGTGTGTGTGTGAGTGTGTGTGTGTGTGTAGTGTGTGTGTGTGTGAGTGTGTATGTGTGAGTGTGTGAGTGTGTGTGTGAGTGTGTGAGTGTGTGTGTGTAGTGTGTGAGTGTGTGTGTGTGTGTGAGTGTGTGTGTGTGAGTGTGTGTGTGTGTAGTGTGTGTGTGTGTGAGTGTGTGTGTGTAGTGTGTGTGTGAGTGTGTGTGTGAGTGTGTGAGTGTGTGTGTGTATGTGTGTGTGTGTGTGTGTGTGTGTCTGTGTGTGGTGTTTTCTCTCTTCCTTTAATGTCCAATCTGGCCTGCCAAAGGAAACACCGAAATGCCAGCGCGCTGGAGCGGGTAATCGGCATTTACTCCCGGCTCTGCTCTGTCTTCCAGGCAGAAGGACAACGGGGGTTTGAAGGAGTGGGGGTCCCTTCGCCGACGGCTCCATGCAGTAGGCCTGCCAGGCATTACTATTCCAGCCTCGCAACCTGCGCCAGACTGTTAATGTCTTTATACTTATTCAAGTGTCAGAGAGTGCTGGCAGATGTCAGGGAGAATGGGAGGCTGTCAATAAGGAAAATTACTTACATTCACGGGTGAGGGCGGCAGGCTGTCAGGTAGCGTTTGAGGAGATGTCAAGCTGAAAGGGGGGAAGCAGAGAAGAAAGAGGGTGACAGCGAACAGGAACAGGAACAGCGCAGGGAGAGGGCCCCCTTCTTTGAAAACCTGTTTGGAGATATTTTTCTCTTCTTTTTATTTCTAGAGCTGAAGTCTAGGTACGGCAGTCACAGGTCATGGAATAAACAAGGAGGTGTTTTCTATCTCTGAGATAGAAGGAGAACTGGGTGGCAGGGGGCCTTTTGTCTCTAGACAACAGGCAAACAACCCAATTCTTTTCCTGATGAAGAAGTAGGCATCGGTTTCCTGAGAAGCGTGCGCTTTTCCATGTCTTTTTGTATTTTATTCTATAGCTGCTTCTTACAGCTATTGTATTGTAGGGGTGGTAAAAAGCTTTATGAGAATCTACTATTTTAAAACACATTTGGTAGGCCAGAGGGAGGAAATGATACCTCTGCTGCACAGTTTTAAGACTAAGTTTGACTGAACGGAAGGCCCTCCACTCCTCTCCATCCTTGACTGTAGTAAGGGTCACTGGAGACTTAGGAGCTGGGTTGTACTTAGAAGCTTCTTAGCTCGAACTTAAGCTCTGTTTCCTGTGGGAATACTCTTCCTTAGGTCTTTGTGCCTAATCTCTCTCTCTCTGTCTCTCTCTCTGTCTCTCTCTCTGTCTCTGTCTCTCTCTCTCTCTCTCTCTCTGTCTCTCTCTCTCTGTCTCTCACTGTCTGTCTGAGTCTCTCTCCTCACCTCCCTTCTCCCTTCCTTCCCTCCATTCTTGAGTCTCCCCCTCCTCCCCTCCTTTCTTTATATGTTGGGTTTGTTTGTTTAGAGATAACGTCTTCTCGCATAGCATAATCTAGCCTTCAACCACAGCCTTCTTGACTAAGCCTCCTGAATGTTATGGTCCCAGGCCTATGCCGCCATAACTGGCCCATCACATCCCTTTGGTGGTTTGTGTAGCTCCTCCTCATTCCTCCAGTGTCAGTATCTGTGTGTACGGAAGAGGAGGGGCCTACATTTCTGTTACCATGAACTGGCCTCCAGCTTCAATGGGCTTCTAGATGAAAGGGTGACCCCTGAAGAATCTTTCTGGAAACCTGAGACCTATTGTTTGTCTCTTTAATGAGAGGAAAACAAAACACCATCACCATCACTAATAACAATAAAAACTGACCTCCTTTGGAGAGACTATGGCAACCCCCCCTTGGGGTTAACACGGACTTCTTAGAACTGCCTATACACAATGTCCCATATCTCCAGCTTATAACATAGCTCCCTTTTAATTTTAGAATTTCTCCTAGAAGGAGTCAAGAAGAGAATACTGGACACATTGCTTCGCTTTGCTTTCAACTAGTCAAAGAAAAGTCAGTGTGTTAACTAATGGGAATCCCAGGGCTAGAGGTACCCAAGAGCAGTAGCCAGAGGTGGGGTAATTGCTCACAGCATCCCTAGATGCTGCTGGCCTTGTCTGAACTGTGGAGACATAGCTGGAGGTTAAATGAAGAATGGAGCTGAAGTCTAGACCTCACCTGGACCAAGAGACCCCTGCCCAGATTTCAGAAAGCCTCACCACACAGCCCCTCCCTCTTCCCCTGTAGAGAGGCATAGAGTTGGTGTGCTGGGTAAGCAAGTGTGTATAACCTTCCTGTCTGATGGTCTGGCTGTGTACCCAAGGTTCCCAGAGCTCAGTCCTCAGAGGGGTTAGCTCCAGTGGCGGATGGATGGTGAACTGCTTCTGAAGTATCTTCTCAAGCTTTGAAGTGCTCTCCCTAAGGGCACATAAACACACTTCTGCCAGAAAAATACAGCAGGATATAACCCTCACAGACAGATCCCTCCCAAGACATTCACGCTTCACGAAAGAGTCCTTTTATGAGAGGACAGACTCACCAGGCTGCCTGCTTTTTTTTTTTTCTTTTTAAGCTGAGGCAGCAAGCAATCAGGCTAAAGCCCTGTGAGGAACTCTGAAGTATCTTTTGTCTCTATAGCTCTAAGTTCCTCATCACTACTTAGCACTACCCTTGAACACCCAGGTATAGTCCACCTCCACTGAGCTTTGTCTACTGTACTTCAACGCTACACTCTGGTTAGAAGATGGTCCAGCCTAGACTGTGTGTTAGAAGATGGTCCAACCTAGGATTTGTGCTGGAAGGATCACTTAACCACTGGAAAGGAGAGAAAAACATGCTACAGTAGACGGCATCATGATGGAATCCCAGAGATGTGGGTAGAACCATACAAGGCTTTAGATTCCCCGTGTGTAGCTATGTTCCAGATTGTTTGCTTGCTATATGCTCTTCGTCTTACTGAATAACCTCATTAAAAGGATAGAATTCATCCAATCAATATTTTTTTCTTCCAGCAGTAAAATCCCCAGTTTTTCTGAAGTACTCTGTATTTTCCCTATTCTTGATATCTGACTTTTACCATTCTCAATCTTTTACCCAGTTTTCTGCTAGATACTAGCCAGCAGCAATGGAAACACAGCAGCAACCCTGGAATCCTGGAATGCCTTCTAGCATTGTTATCTTCCTGGTGACTCGGAGACTGTCAGTCCACTAGCCCTATTTTTCCGGGAGAGGCTCGAGATTTTGAAAGACTCAAGAGTTTAAGAGTAGCCTAGTTTATAATCAAAGGTCATTATTTCAGGATCCACTGCTCTCTGCTAGGTCACGTACCTACTTAGAAGTCTTTAAAGTCTTAACGTTGTAGCATCCTTTTTAATCCAACTTGTATTTGTTTTGCCTGCATGTGTGTCTGTGTACTGCTTGTGTACTTGGTTCCCACAGAGGCCAACAACAACAACAACAATAAATCATCTGATCCTTTGGAACTGGTGTTGTAGGCAGTTGTGAGTCATTATCTAAGTGCTGAGAATTCAACCTGGGTCTTCTGGAACATCAATCGGGTGTTTTAAACCACTGAATTGTCACTCCAGCCCCCACTGTAACATCTTATAGCTCTCCTTCCAAGTATTCATGAGCATGTATGATTTTTTTTGTTTACTTGTATAATGGTTTAAGTGTTGTGGGAAATATTAAATAAATCGACCCGCCAACTCTCTGGCCCCTACTGGGCCATCTCTCTGGAGGGGGTCCTGAATGTCGCTTCCACACAATACCCACACACCCCACGATCCGCCATCTCATTACCTAATTACCTGGCAGAATCGTGACTCTGAAAGCTTTATTGACCAATCAGATTTATGTATCAATAATATCACAATTTACAAGATGTCAACACAATAATTTTAGAGCCAATTGATAATGATAAAAGCGTTATCCCCCCACATTTCTAACCTTATAAATCATAGCTTCCTGTGGCTGGTAAATGCCACACAGGTGCATGTCGGAAGCCATCTTGGTTCTCCTTCCCCTCCAGGACACTCCCTCTCTCTACGACTCTTAGCTCCACCCCCTTTTCCCTGTCCAATCACAGATCTTCTCTGCACTAATGTAATTGGACAGGGAAAATCCTGCGACACTTAAGTATATCACCTCTATAGATTCTAAGGATCACAGTAATCATGTCTGGTTTTGCTAATATTAAGACCATTACATAACAGGATTATAATAAAAATAGATATATGAATAATGGAATAACTTCATTTATGTTATGAATAGTATCTATTTATTCATAGATAAATGAATTCCTATCTGTGTAACTCTACAATTTCAGAGCTCTAGGTTAGGCCGCAAAGTTGCTCCGGAAACTGAGCCCTAGGTGACAGGTTCTGAGAAGTGTTATGTGATATGCAACAGAAAGCTGTTCTACCCAGGTTGCCTGAGTTGGAATGCCAGCCACACCACTTTTAGAAGCTAAGCTTGACCACGTTTCTGTGTTTCAGTCTCTTTATCTTCAAAATGGAGCTAAGAGTAAACCTCATGTCAAACAGTTAGGAGGACCAGCAACATGTTCATTCTGTCCCTCAGAACACTGCACAGAACAGAGATTGCCTGCCTCGTACATGTGTTATATGTTTTGCTGAAGCTTTCTCGGTGTGGAGAAGTGGTGCTCCTTGTTAATTTTGTTCACACCCTGCTAGGTGGCCATGCTTATCCGACATCTTCAAGCCCTGTTCTGGTCCTTCTGATGGAGCACCCTGAAGGTGTCCATCATAGAGAACTTCAGTCCAGCTCTCTCTCAGAAAGGAAACACATAAAATCAGTCTGTCTTGATATCAATACACTTTTTAAAAAACCCTCCGTGTTCAGAAAAGGAAATATTCAGCAAAGATGAATTATTTTTCTTAAACTTCAAACACGCATTATCAATATTCCCTTAACTGTTATTAATTCTCTTCCTTTGGGCCACATCGTCAGCAGCCTTTGTCAATAACTGTGGTATGAGACAGAATGGCTAAGCCAGGATCACATCACATCAGGGCTCACCAAGGCTCTGGAAACCATCAGTCTTTTCTTGACTCATTTCTTAAACTAGAAAATGGTAGTGACATTAATCGCATCCATGGTGGCTAAATGAGATAGATATAAATGTCTAACAACCCTGGCAGATTGCAGACACTTAGGCAAGTTTACTGGACCACTCATTCCACCCCATTTCTCTCTACACTGCCCCAGTCAGGCCAGGACCAACATCTCCACTGTCCTCCATGCCTTCTCTACTTTCCTCTCCAGTGAGTCTCCATTCCCAGGGACTGGAGTCCTTAGAGACCCTTCCCTTTCCTCACATTTCCCCATGAATCCTCTAGGCTTAGGCAACAGAAACCAAGGATCAGGGAAATATGGCAGCTGGCTAGAACATCTGGGTGGAAACTGGCCTTTGCTCATGCTTCTGACTGGTACTCATTTTCGCCAAGGTTGGTCTGTTTTTTTGTGTTTTTGTTTTTGTTTTTTGTTTTTTAGCCATCAGTTTCCTTCGCTCGTTTCCCAGGATCCTCCTTGGTCTCGTTTGCCCTTGTCATGATCACAGAAGTATTCGAGCTATTTTCAATGTTCACTTTCAAAACCCTGTCATACTGGTGTCACTGGTATGAAATTCAACGCATTCCGAGTAGGCGCCACCCCTCCTTTTCCAGCTAAGGATCTGAGTGAAGGTATAGGGAGGTTATCCAGTTGGCAGGGTCGCAGAGACCCGTGGCCTGTCAGACTCCTAAGACACACTTATATGTATCACACTGGGCAAAAGGCAAGGGTTATGCCAAAGTCCTATTCTTTTTCTACTAGAGAATACTCACACAAGACAAGTCATAACCTTGAGTGGTAGATGCCAGAGGCCAATAAATCAACCACCAGAACTTTTGACTTTATTGATTTATCTATGAAGAATCCTACATACCCCCTTTTTCTTATATAGAATTTCTCTCCCTACCCAGTCTCTTGTAGAGAAAAAAAAAATAACTTCACTTTAACACTGTTACCTCAATGTGAACACTAGCTTCAGCGAGACTAAACTGTGTACGGGTATGAACTCTGAACTGTTAAACAGAGCAAAACAGCCAAAGTCCAGGGAAAAGATCAGAAGATTTCCTCTGAACCGGTTTTAGGCTTGAGTATGAGAAATATGCAACGTTTCACTTCCATTTTTAGTGAAACTAGAAAGAAATGTAATTCTGGCACCTACAACCACAACAAGGGCTGTGTGAATATATGGAATAGTTTCTATGAAATTATATTTCATGAATATTCAAGAAATATAAGAATACTTTTTAAAATATTAGAAATTTTGAATCTGTAATATATTTATATAGTTCAAACAGGGTAAAATGTGAAAAGATATCTTGTGAAAATTTCCCCTGTCTCTTCCTCTTACAACCTTCCTCCTCCAGACTACTTTCCAGTTCCTTGTCCCCACTCCATGGGACTTTATGTGTTATATATGTATGTGTGTGTGTGTGTACACATATATGTAAATGTACATACATATATACAGATATGTATCTCTCTCCTCTCTGTCTCTGTCTCTGTCTCTGTCTCTCTCTCTCTCTCTCTCTCTCTTTCTCTCATCTACTATGGAATGATGTCATCCCCAATGTTTTGTGGTGAGCCTCCGTTATACCCATAAGATGATTGTTCCCGTGAACATCTCAGAATGTATTTATCAGTTCTATGCTAACAGACATTCAGTTAAAATCTGTTTCTTCTAATCTTTCCCCCTCACAGAATGGGTAAGTTTGTTTGTGTGTTATTTCACAGGACAAGAGGAGTGTATCTGTGGGCTCATGTTTCTTAGTTGGAATTTCTTAATAGATGCATGCCCCAGTCAGGGATGGTATGTTCCAAGGCTTAGGCAGAAGGGTCAGGAGTTCCAGGTCAGCATGATCTACAAAGTAAGTTCTAGACTAGCTTGACCTGTACAGTGGGATCCTGTCTTAGAACAAAACAAGCAAAACAGCAAAAAAAAAGGCCTTCCTTCATAATCCTTCACAATACAGAAGATGTTTGCCAATCTCAGGAGCAGACAGTAAGTTTTGGTTTTACTAGCTTGCTATTATAAACAAGAGTGACGTTTTTCTTCTATGTGGAAGCCTCTCAGATACAAAGGGCAGTTTCCGTGCTTTATGGGTTTTCCGTTGGGTTATTTATGACTTTCACTTCATTCGGGTTGTGAGCAGGTGTGTAAGCCACTTCCTGAGTTGATCTGGACACATCTGGCTTCTTTAGGGGGAAGGTGGCCATTTCTACCGCCTTCATATGCGAGGTGACAGGCGGCAAGCACTGAGTAAGCCTATGCTTGCTTATGCTGTGGTAAGACTTGGCTCAAGTTGAATTGGAGCACATTGAGGTACGGCCATCCAAAGTCCTAGCTTTCCTCCCTATGGTTGGAAATTGCTCAGTATGTTTGAAGTGACCAACTACCACTGAGACAAACCCTCAGGTTCCCTGCTTCCCCCCACTAAGCCCATTAGCTTCATAGCATGAATTTGGTAAAAAAAAAAAAAAGAAGAAGAAGAAGAAAAGAAAAGGCCAGAACATGAAGGGAGGTTGCAGTCATCTCTATGCTGAAATTCATGTCTTGTTGAGAAGTAGTTGTGAGGCCAGGCATTCTGCCTAACACGGAGAATGCTAACAAATAATAATAATAATAATAATAATAATAATAATAATAATAATAATAATGACCTCTGACTTTGTGGAGTCCTAACTACTCATTGTCTAAGTTACACATGAAAATGACCCGGGAAGATTTATAGTCCCTTTGTTCAAGCCTCGGGCTGTCATTCAGGAACAAGTATTTTTAAAGACTCTGTAGATGTTCTCTAAGTGAAGCCTTTTTGAAGACTCTGTAGATGTTCTCTAAGTGAAGCCAGAGCTGAAAACCACCGGCCTGGTCATACCTTAGAGAAAGCAAGGAGACCACAGCGTGTGCGGAAAGGGAAGTGGTCATGGAAAGTTTGATAATGTCTACTATAAGCTACGTAATATTGACTTTAAACATTCTCACCATAGTGTTCAAGTGAACAGCAATAAAACCAAAGACCTACATTCAGATTAATATAGAGGTTGAATGAACAATTAAAAATAACAGAAAAAAATAATCAGGAAAATCTCCTGACAAGTTGCCTAGTTTCTTAAAGAAGCTTAAAATATTCTTGGGGGGGGGGTAGTTTTGAGGATCACTTAGAAAATTTAGATATGATAGGCTATTATTGGATATTCTTCAGGGATAATAGACTGTGGTTTATACATAATAATAATATACTTATTTAGAAGATACAAGGAAGAGTCTTTTAATGATGTTTATAATTTTCAAATAGTTTTTCAACAACACAAAGTGAAATTACACAGAATAGGAAGATACATAGTCACACTTGTCTTTTCTATTTTGCTTTGTCTTTGGGAAGGGACCTCACTCTGTAGCCCAGGCTAGCTTGAATTCACAGTAATCTCTTGCCCCAGTGTTCAGCCTCCCAAGTACTGAGGTTACAAGTGAACATCATGACTGGCTAATCACATGTTTGGAAAAAACTCTGTGTGTGTGTGTGTGTGTGTGTGTGTGTGTGTGTGTGCTTTTTGAAATAGTCTCAGTTTCTCAATGTGGCCTCAAACTCTTTATATAGCCCAGTTAGCCTTGAACCTCTGATCCTCCTGTACCCGACTCCTAAGTGCTGGGATCCCCTGACTTCTAAAGGACTCTGGAAGAGGCTGAGGTGTGAGGCCTGGAAGAGGCTACTGAATAGTTGTGATCATTGCGTCTAATTAACTTCCATTTATTGAGTTCCAGTTTCCAGAGTTTGTGCTAATGACTTTGGATGCATCATTTAACCTCAGTTTGAAAACAAGCATCAGTGTAGTGGTGGAGTCTTAGACATGAGGCTTGGGGTGAGTGGGAGTCCGTTCAAGGCAGCCCTGAGTCGGGGTTTTATGCCGGTTCTTCCTCCTTCCGTGGTGGGCGATCTTGATCATTGTGCAACATTGTCTGCCCCAGACCTCAGGGGAAAGCGCAGAGTCCTTGTTGCGCTTTGGATTTAGCACTTGCTTGACAGTCGGCCAATGTTTGTGTGTCTGTGCTACAAACTCTGCTTGTGATACAGAACGCGTGCTCGGTGGAATAAGGTCTCCTCGGGTCCGTATCTCAGCTACGCTGTTACATGCTGTTCTTATTCAATGAAGTAAAACTCCCCTCTCCTTCACGTCCCACTTCAACGATGATGGGGATAACGCTGGGTATTGCGTATAATTGTTACAAGGTTAAGAACATATATTAGGAAAACATGCTACAAAAATGTTCATAAATATTTGCCATGTTCCCCACCTTTCTTTTTAACTTGAATGTCCTTTAGAGAACTCTAGCTTATGCAGGAATAAAATATTCTCATGCTAAAGGGATTGCGTTGCTGGGTCCTGAACGCGCGTCAGCTCGGCACCAGGAATTATTAACATTGGGTCCTTAAAATCTACTATAGAATTCAATTGATGTGCAGAAAGTTATGTTTGTTAGTGTGAACTGTTAGGATCTATGAGTCTATGGAAACTATTTAAAGGTTTTAAGTAGCAACTGAAGATTAAGGTATTGTCAGTAGGTTTCCAAAGGCGGGCAGAGGGGCTGCAGAGAGGGCTCGGCCGTTAAGAACTCTGGCTGCTTTTGCACAGTACCTGAGCCCAGTTCCCAACACCCACATAGTGGCTCGCAACTCCTGTGACTCCAGCTCCATGACTGTGATGCTCCTTTCGTCATTTGAGGGTGCCGGTACACACATACATATAAATGAAAAATAAAACTAATAAAAATAAAGGACAGAGACAACAGTTATTAGTACTCTACCTGTGGGCTCTGAAAGTTCATCCTGTATGTGTAGAATCGTCTGAGGAAAGCCGTTGGGAGAGGGAAAACTTAGGTTCGTTCCCCTGCGGGTCAATCATCTACTCATTTGAGTTATTATGTATAGAAAATGAGGATTCAAATTGCTTAAACATAGCGAACCATTGTCCATTGTGAAGCAAAGGAAGGATTCTGCTTCCTATCACACCAGACACGACACGGGAGATGCTCTGACCTTGAAGTAAATCACGTTTGTCTGTCAGTGAGGAGAGATAGTCATCGGGTAGGCTGAAGTTTCGCTTCTCTCCGAATGAAGTGGGGCCAGAAGCAGCAAGAGAAAAAGGGAGATCTCCTGAGGGGAAAAAAAAAAGATGAGGCGGGGGGGGGGGGAAGGGGAGTGGGGGGGGCTTGAAGTAGGCATTGAGGTCAAGGCCCTGGGCTTTCAAGAAAGGGGAGTGGTCAGGAAAGGGGCGTGGCCAGGAAAGGGGCAGGGTCAGGAAAGGGGCGTGGTCAGACGGGCGAAATCTTCTAATGAAAACAGTGGAATTGTCAGACCCCAACTCCGTGCCTTCTTAACATTGATCATCCCACAACCCCTCTTTAGAGCCTGACCATCCTAACACACAGGGCTTAAAGCAGAAACAGATCTCACCGCAGCTTAGGTAGCAGAGCAAAGACAAAGGCATACAAAGTGTGTCTTTGAAGCAACAGGTATAGTCTGGCCCTGAATCCCTCCAGCCTGAAGCCAACGGGTGATCCACGGACCATTTGATCTATAATTACTTCAGGCTTATAGATAGGTTGGCCGAAAAGAGAGGAACTATTCAGGAAAAGTGAATTTAGGGCTTAAACATAATACATAAAAAAGCAGTAATATTTTTAACTCACATACTTACTAATTAATCATTGAGCATATGCTAAGTATTGTTGTGGCATCAGTGCAGAGTACAGACAAGGTTCTTGTTAGCCTGTGCCTTTTCTAATTGTTCTATTAAGATTATATTACTATACATCCCCACCCTGTCCTCTCTGGCCTTGCTTTGCTTATATAAATGAGTATGCCTCGAATGTCTGATCCTCCTGTCTTCTAGTTTGTGAGCACTGGGGATGGAATCAAGAACTTACTACATACCAGACAAGCCCTCTGCCAACAGGACTACATCTCCACCTCAAGATTTTTACTCAATCTAGATCTAATAGAAGATCAAAAATAGACATATCATCTTAGAGAGACTTAATATCCTCCAGGGATCCTAAAGTGCTTTTCGTACTTAAAAATGAACTCAGATGACCCTACCCTGACAAAATTCACTGCTAACTCCGTCTTATACTTCTGAAAGATGGCCAGCATTCCCAGGCTATCCCAGAACACCTCCGGTGAGCACATCTCTGTTCTGTGAGTGGGCATCTCTGTCAGGACTGCTTATCCAGACCTCTGATGCTGCCTGCCTTGCCTTCCTGAGTGGTCGCTTCATGATGGCAGTGCCCTCTCTGTTTTGTCCTCAATGGTTTTTGTCAATGCCTTCCCCAGGGTCTGGCCTACAAACTTTTTATTTTTTATTTTTTTTAGTAAAGTCTCAATTTAGGGGACCAACCACACCTTTTTACCCACATCTAAAGATGTGCCCTAGTGCCAGGAAGGAGACCCCATAAAGGCTCCTGCTTCAAGTCTGACAATCCCAGCTTCTCCCCAGAGCTCACGCAGTGGGAAGTACCAACTCCTACAAAGTGTCCTGCGTCCTCCACATGAGCATCATGCCAACACCCACTCGCTGACGTGAAATAAAGACAAAAAAAAATATGGTTTGTTTTTGTTTTTTTAAGACACGAAATTCAATATCAAGACTTGGCTGGTCCCAGGCCAAGTGGGCCAGTTGGTTACTTGACTGGCATGGAAATGAATTGGATACAGGATTAATGCTACATTGTACTGTCTCTCACAGAAATTGTATCTTAACTGTGTTTTAACCAGCCTAGAGCAGGGATGATCCGGTGCCTTTGTACAGTAAGTCTGAGTCACCTGCTGTCATATAGAGCTGAGCTGTTACATTAACATCCCAGAAAAATGCCCCGCCCCGTCAGGCATTCTTGAGACTAGCTAACTGACCCAAAGGTCAGTGATGTAGAAAGTAGGAACGCTGCTCATCTACAGACAACTTACCTTGGGTTATCTCAGTCCCGACATGACTATTTGTTACCCACCTCTGTGTGTGACCAGTGTCCTTGCAGTTATTAGGTAAAGTATTCTGGACAGACCCCTAGTTTCCAGCAACCAAAAGCAAAGAGTGTCATCAGATACCACTGAGGCCTATAGTAGAGTTTCTCTGGTCCAATGTCTTGTTTATGGATAGCCTTGGATCTCAGATAGCCTCGAATGTTCTCGGACAGTCCGGGAAGATGTTTATGATTTGCTTTGTTTGGATACTATAAAAACTTCACTGAACTGCTACCACACTGGGACAAAGGGTTTGGAATAATCTGAACTTGGGCTCCTAGAACATTGCGGCTTATATTTGGCTCCAAAATATACTATCAAACCTCTGAGGTGAGAGGCATGGTTTTCTTTTTGTGTTGGGCATGGCTGGGCCATAAGGAAACATGAGAGCAGATTCCCAGGCATGGATGGAGAATCTCTTGAATGTCAGTGTAACCAGGCAGTAGTGGGCTCAGAGACGGGCTTACCCTTCTTTCTGACAGCAGTGGGGCCGGAGAGCAAGTCTGTCCCTCCTGGGCCTTCTCAAGCCACTCGGCTATTGAAGAGCTCATGTCTCTAGCTAACGGCTATGGATAAGAGGCAGTATTTGAGAGAGGACTGTGGAGTACAGTTGGCAGAATGCTTGCCTGGCCTGCTTATAACCTTGGGCTGCACAAACTGGCCATGGTGATGGAGGACTGAAGACCGAGCAGGTAGAGGCAGGAGGATTAGGCGTTTGTCATCAGACTGTGTATGTATTGAATTGGAAGCCAGCCTGGCCTACATGAGACCTGTCTCAAAATAAAATACAAGTAAACAAGAAAATCAAATCAACCAAGCAAGCAAAAACAAATAAAACAAAAAAGCCAGTCTTCGCAGGGAGCAGCATTTGCCACCGGCAATCTTTCCCTTCACGTGGAACTCGAAGGCTTGAGACAGGTCTTCTCTTAGTTGGTTGGTTGTGTTTTGTTCAAATCTGACTGGAGTCCTTTTGAAACACTGCCGACGGCTCTCCAGGCAAGTCCAGCTGCCTCCCCTTGCTCTCCGGGTTTGAAGCATTTCTCTCCAGAGCTCTCTAGAACAAGTTCTACAAGCCTCTGTGCAAATGACCACCGCTGTGTTAATATTTTTTCCTAAAGCACTGGTGTCTAGCAGACCAGACACTTCTCCTTCCTCAAGACCTGGATGACTGCGTCTACATTTGGAGTGAAATTTGTTACATTATTCTGTAGTTTTCAAATCGTGTGTGTGTGTGTGTGTGTGTGTGTGTGTGTGTGTGTGAGAGAGAGAGAGAGAGAGAGGGAGAAGAGGGGGGCAGGCCAAGGTACACAAGCTCTGGTGTATGTTCTTGCCTTCCATCTTGTTTAAGACAGAATCCCCCTTCCCCCGGGCACAAAAGGCTAATTGGCCTGAGAGCTACTGGGAACTCTCTGGGCTCTATTTCCCATGCCTTCATTGCAGTAGAGGGGTTGTTGGTATGAGTTGCCAAGTCAGGCGTTGCAAGGGTTCTAGGGATCCACAGTTGGAGATCTGTGCTTGGGGGACAAGCCCTTTACCCACGGTGCCTTCTCCACAGCCTGGTTTCCACAGAAGAGGGGTGGGGTGAGTGAGAAAGAGAGAGGTGGAGGAGGGGACAGTGAGAAAGAGACACAGAGAGACAGAGAGAGGCACAGAGGGAGAGAACCTCTCCTCTAATGTGATGAAACCCAGCAGATCCCTTGAGTATGAGGCTTTCTTTCCTCAAGTTTGCTGTTCTGTGACACACTGTACAGGGTTGGCTTCTACAGTGATTTGTCTCATCAGGAGAAAGAACAAAACGCTTATTCATTTTTATTTTGTCGTGTACTCTGAATCTAAAGGTTACGGTTAGCTTTAAAGTGAGAGGAGCTAGGGCTCACCAAACAACCTCTATTTAGAGATGTTTTCCTGACACCATGTCCCAGTTCAACTGTTGTGGAGGAAATGGTGCTTGTTAGTGTTTTGTACATCTAAAAGAAACAAAAAAACAAAAAAAAAATTGGGCTTATGACTTGTAACAGCTGGTGTTTGACTTTTTAACCAGGGTATTTAGGGAAAGAATTTGTTGTGAGTTTTTGTAAAACAACAAACAGAACATAAGGCACATGTTTTATTTATCCGTGGGACTTTGTCTAGACTAGGAGATTTTGTCTTGCTGTGAGAGGTGTTAAATTCCTACCTAAGGAGAGAATCCCTTAGGTCTCCTCAGCTTCTGTTCCTTCAAAATGTAAATGATCTCTTAACTCACTCAAGCTCTGCTTCTGTGGCGGCCATGTCCCTCCTGCCGGTATGCTAACCCCAACACACCGCCTTCCCTGTTGGAAAGGATTTCAAGTGAACGCACAGTTCCATGCCCTTGGAGCCAGAGTCAGCTTCCATTTCTTCCCACCCTTGACCACTCTTTGGAGACAGCTCATTAGAGACAATTGTGTGGGTAATTGTAGATTCTAAAATTATCACCAGTTAATTCCAGGCCTTGGAAACATTCATCATATGCTAATCGTGTGACTGTGAGAGATTTGACTTTTAAGCAGGTTTCAGTCAAGAATCCAGTTTATTCAGGGGCTAACTGTGTCACAGTGCCCATCTCAGAGAGGGACCCACATAGTCACATCAAGATGCAGAAGGCAGCTAGCTTGATGAATCACATGAGAACCATCATATTCTTTAACAAATGTATGTCATGTGAACTATCATTTCACACTGTCAGACCCAATACGATCACCGGGACTACTGATAGGCACTTTATAAATGTGAACAATCTATAAATAGAAACAAAATAAGAGAAATTCATAACCCCATCAGTAAAAAATGTGCTCAAGTAAATATAAAAGTTTAAGGTTATGTAATACAGCTGTATGGGAAAAAAATCTAACTTTCAAGATAAATTCTTTTTTTTTTAAGGACTTCACAAAATAAAGAGTATCCATTTACTTGCTGATCTAATGATCATAATAAGCACACTGTTAAACCTGCTAAGTCTTTGTTCATGAGAAGAATTGAATTCGTCAGGTTAATTTAAAGCCCTACTGGCCTCCCGCGCCCTGATCCTAGAGACAGGATCAGCTGATCCTCCCACTCAGGTGATCCTAGAGACAAGAATTCTTTCAGCCATCTAGAGAAATGCAGGTGAATTCTAGGATCTGTTCCTGTGACTTGTGAGTGAGTGTGTGGGATTGTGTATGTAGGTATATGAAATGTATTCAACGTTGTGTTTTTCCACACATAGCATCATCCAGATGTGTGGATGCTGGTTCTACTACTGAAATGTTTATCCACGTCAGGATGAGTAGTTGGGTATTTTCACAGGTTTAACTTCACAGAATCACCTATAAGTCAATGCTTTAGATAGATTGTCTAATTGACTTAAACGATGATGTAATGTTGTGATTGGATATATGACTACAAACGAGATGAGTCCTAAGGTATGTACTTTCATAACCACAACAGCAAATGCTAATTGAAGAAGCCCTTTAACCACCATAGTTTTGTGAGGTCTGACTAAAAGATTAACTAAAAAAAAAAGTTTACTTTACTGGTTAAGGTATTAAACAATTTATTCTTTTATTGCCTTAGACATTAAATAAGATCATAAGTTACCAGTATTAGCAAGATTTAGAGAATTCCAACGTGTCAGCAGTATCTAGAAAATGCTACTTTGTCATCTCATCAAGAGTCTTTAGTTTAGACTCTCTGTCCTCAGCATTTGATAACAAATTTTACTCCTATAATGTCAAGGTAGCCCCACAGAGTTGGCCTGCAGGGATAATAATTAGCAAGTCAAATCAGGTAGTATTCGAAGTCCTGAGTTATATCCGGGTCTTGGACAAGTGTAACTTTGCTATTATCTTGTTACCCTTGGAGATCATTTATTCTCTCTGGGACTCAATTTCTTCATCTCAGAAATGCTTTGATTGGTAGCATGAGGGTAGGAAAGATTAGAAGAGATGATAATTAATATTCCTTCCAGCTCTAAAAATTGTCTTATTCTATTATTCATTTTCTCCTTTCTTCCCTCTGACTCAATGTTCTAGGACATAGAGTGATATTAGTTAAAAAGGACAGGACCGTCTAGAAAAATAAGAAAGCTTATTGTAAAAGGCTGAAAGTATATCAAATATAAAACTCTCTTGTCATCCTTGGTCTTGTGGAGAGTTTGATGTAGTCCAAGATGTGTGATATCCTGTCTCCAAATAAAACAATCATAAAAGTATTGTTTTCTTAATTCACTTTAAAATCAGCTCATTTGGAAGAAAACAGACAAATCCTGCCCGCATAGAAATTAAAAATAGAGAAATACACCAGAAATATCCAACGAGGAATACCCATAGGAGCTCATGCATGGCTATACTCCAGCTCAAAATGTTGATACATTTTAATCAACGACCCACGTTTATTAGGTGTTTCTTTGTCAGTGCAGAAAAATATGCTATTGTATATTGCATGATCAACAGAGATACATGCTCCATGACCTTGTGATCACGTCAAGTTACATCAGCTTTTACTATATAGAGAGAAACATTGTCTTGTGTCACATGTAACTATTCTCTACAGATAAATATGAATTGGTAAGTGAAATAATAATGCTTATTAAAGGAACTGTTTTGGCAGCTCTTGTCTATAGTAATTTTTAGAATTTTTACACATTTGTAAAGGAATTGAAAAACTATCCTTTGCAAGGTGGAATTTCCCATGCAGTTGTTACACTCTTTGTAGAACATTAGGGCCTTTGAGAGAAAGATCGGTATGGACCAGGATCTGCAAAAGAAACTCCCTCATTCCTTCTGCATTCACATCCTTCCTCACATGAATGAGGTCTTCCTTAGCAGGCTGGATATAACTCTTTCACTGCTCTCAGAGAATGAATTATCTATCTTCTGTCATGGCTGCTGTCACACTGAATGACTCTCAGTGCCCCCCCCTAAGGCACTTCAGGAGATGGGAAAGAATTTTGCAAACTGACACATGTTGGTAAGTGTCAAGATGCTTGTTCCAGGGCTGCCCTGGCCATTTGTTTGAACACAGAAGTTTCTCCAAAGCAGCAGGACTCATTTTATAGTCATCAAAGAATTGACGGCCCCGAACAGGGAGTTAGGATCACAAGTAAATACAATTTTAGATCCTGCCTTCCCTAACCTTCCTACTGTGCTCCAGGGATGTGAATGCTTCGAGCCCCCTCCCCCGAGCCCCCACCGTTGTAGTTCTATGGAATTCCAACATGGCCGTGGTCTATGCTAGGTTGGTCACAGGCAGGCTTTCCTTAGGTCAAAGTGGGAAGAGGGCACAAAACCAGAGCGCACCAAGCTATACCTCCTTCCCCTTCTGCAGTAGGTCCTCAGACAATAAGAAAAGGAAAGTCGTGGAAAGCAACACTGAAGAACAAGGAAGGAAATGAGGGATTTTCTCTAGGGTCTGGAGCCAAGCTATGGTCATTGCCCCAAGACCTTGGCACAGTAACTCATCTTTCCATCGCTACCGAGTAAGAGTGAGAGTTTAAAGACAGAGGGCTCCAGGAAGTGAGTTTTGTGCTCTCCAGTGTCCAGCAGGGTTCCCTCCTTTGTGGTGTGTGTGAGTCAGGGATGGGAGGAGGAGTGTTACATTTTCTTCCTCTCTTGAAAAATCTATGTGTTGTAAAATAAGAAAGGCCTTTCTTTAACAGAAAGTGGTTCATCGGTATAAATAATGTAGATATCAGAGGGTTTTTTTTCTTCTTATTTTTTTTTGTGCCTGTTGAAGAAAAAAAATAACTGCATTTGTATGTGTGTGTACACACACACGCCAAGAAACTCTTTGAATATACTAGAGATTAACAAGCAGCAAGGTGATACTCAGAAACTATTGGACACAGTTTATCAGTACTTTATCTGTTCATTCTTCATGGCTTTGCTGTATAAAATTCTCACCGTCTTTTGTCAACATGTACGACAGACCGTGTAAAGCATCCTGGCCAAGAGCGGGTTTAGGTTTACCTTCCTTGTTTTTGAAAGCTGGAAGAACAGGTAGGGTCCAGGCTCACCGGTGACTCATACCAGGACAACCTTGGCCTTTGTTTCTGTCCATGTACAAACTGGAGCTCAGGTTTCATAACTTCAACCGCGCATACCCATGTTCCAGAATGACCGAGAGAATAATTAGTGTGAAAATGTAAAAACGCTCTGAAGCATTACACGGCCATTTCATAAAGCCCTTACAGATCCCATAGTATCAGAAGTCACCAAGGGAGAAAAGTTATTCACAGTACCACACAGCTGTAAAATCTGGGAACCTCAATAAACATGGGCCTGGGCCTGGTAAGGTAGCCTCAACTTTGCAATAGTGGCACTTATATCTTGAGGGTAACCAGCAGCTATCTAATTGAACTGAAGTGCTTCTCAGTAGGAAGGAACTTGTGCCTGGTTCTATAAGCCTAGCCAAGAACCCATGTCTGGAGCAGTCGTAGACTCTAGAGGAGACCCAACTACAATCATTTTACTAAACTAATATTTCTTCCGATCCTATGCTAAATATCTATGCTTACACCCATAGATAACTACCAGTCCTCACCCTCATTAGAGAGACTTCATTGCTTGTAGTAGATGAATGTTGTAGCAGAAATCCTCAAATGACCAAAATGCAGGGACAAATGACCACGAGGTTCCCAGCTCACCTGGGACACCTCGCATCTAAGGCTTGGGGACCATAGTGGAAGAGGAAACAGAAAGCTTGTAAGAGCCAGAGGACCGCTGTGAGACACTGTCTTCTCCATGACAGGAAGGCTGTACCCATGCACTTCAACACTGTGGAGACCCAACACGAGACCAGACAAATGGATGTGTCAACATTCATGAGGAAAATGTCGAAAGGCCCCAGTCTAGAAGAAAAGCTACAGGCAGTCTATGAGTGCCTAGGAATGGAGAATCAGTTGTCTCCAAGGACAAAGCTCCTCCTTAGGTTTCCCAGTCCTGGGGGATCAGCTGTAAACACAAGGATATGGGAGCTACAGGACTCCATAGATTCTCTCTCTCTCTCTCTCTCTCTCTCTCTCTCTGTGTGTGTGTTTATGTAGTGTGTGTGTATGTATATAATATTATAATTCTTCTATAATAATTATAGAAGCAGCCATGATTATAGGCTGGAGGGACAGGAAGTGATGGAAACAGAAGCAGGATAAGTGGACATAATGCAAATACGGAATACTCATGGGTGAAACTCTCAAAAATAAACAAAAGAAAGAGAATTCCAAGCAAGAGCTGCCAGTCCGATCGGATGCCTGCAGCGTTTCCGCGGCACCGACTTTATAATACACTCCCTTACTTCTTTTCCTTTTTGATCTTGACTGATGTTCTGGCGCCTTATTTTCTTTTAACACAGGAGGGTTGATATTTGTAGATGGTTATGTTTTCATTTTCACTTAAGGCTCAAATGGCTTAACGAAATTGCAAGTTATAACTAATGGAATTAAACTTGTATCTATTTTTGGTTAATAATAAACATTGCGTTGCAAGAAAACAGCTTGTTTCTAACTTAAATACATATCTTAGACTTTTAAACAGTCTTTGCAAACTCTCGTGAGCGATTCGTGCCTTACTAGAACTGGAAGAACAAGAGTACTGGATTCAGGATAAGTGACTTCTTTAGTGTCCTGAGAGTCAGTCCTTCTCAACACAGTGTACTTAATGGTACCTGCCCTTTTGTGGCTTTGTTGCGGATTAAACATAACACAATCAGATGTAGCACAGGTATGGTAAACCATTCAACAGTGGGCAGGAACGAGTCAATGACAGCGATATATGCTAACATGGATAGATTATTAAAAACAGAAGTTCAGGGGCTGGAGAGATGGCTCAGTGTTTAAGAGAGATCATTGCTTTTGCAAAGGACAGGAGTTTAAATTCCAACAGCCACATCAGGCCGCTCACTGCTCACAGTCCCTGTAATTCTACCTCCAGGGCATGGAGTCTTCTGCTCTTTGTAGGGACCTACACTCATGTACACACACACTCACACACACACACACACACACACACACACACGCACGCACGAACACAAATAAATCTAAATGACAGAAAAAAAAAGCAAAAAAAGTAAATAAATAAATATGAAAGTTGGGTCAGCATGATAGCTCAGCAGTTACTATGGAAACCTGACCCTTGTGTTCCACCCCTGGGACTCAGAGCAGAACTTCCAAAAATTTTCCTCAGGCTTCCACACCCATGCTGTAGCATACACACACACACACACACACACACACACACACACAGAGAGAGAGAGAGAGAGAGAGAGAGAGAGAGAGAGAGAGAGAGAGAGAGACAGACAGACAGACACACACACACACACAGACACTGGCTGTCACACACACATTATGCACACACACAACAGTAATAAATAAAACAAAGTGGATTATTTAAAAGCTGAAGAAAACACAATGATAGAGATTGCACATTGACATCTAGGTAAATAACTCACGGGACCTGTCAATCAATAGCATCATTGTTCCCAAAAGGTAGGTTGAAAAATACTTTGAATATAGCACGATGTAAGCTGGGGATTTTTCTTTGGCAATGAAAGCGTCAAAAAAAAAAAAAGGAAGTTGGACTTGTACCATTCATGAAGATACTTGCACTTTTGCATGCCTGAGTATAAGAAGAGGCTTAGGACAAACAACCCTTCCTTTCATAGCTATACCGTCCCTGTATGGTGGAAGTGTAACACAGGTCTCTGTCCTTCAGTGCTGGAATGAGGTTCTGCTCTGAGGGCTTGATTTGCCTCAACTTGACTGTTGAATTTACTAATATTTACATTTTTATGTTAATCAGTTGTGTGTGTGTGTGTGTGTGTGTGTGTGTGAGAAGTTGAAGAATTCAGTTCTTTCCATTCTCTGTTTGAGTAAACAGGGCCTCAGAGACCTACAGTTCCTTAAGGAGGGTTTCACGGGTGTCCATGTGTGATAGAGACAGGGCCATGGTTAGGAATGCTGGCTCCTAAGATGTATCCACAAAGAGCAGTAGTCACATTGGACCCTGAAAGGCCAGCCAGAATAGGGGAAACAAAACAAAACACAGCATCAATGTCACAGTGGCATCTGCTTTACATTTTTAGAATCTAAAGTGAGCTTTCATCTTTTGGTTGGTGGGGAAAGACTTCAGGAAGTAAAAAGGCAGCCTTCTGGGCTGCCTTCTCCTCAGTCTGAGAGCTCACAGACATCATGAAGGGCATTTCTGTTGACACTCTAAGAAATCCTGGTTTAGCCCAGCCCTTTCATTTTCTTGCTACGTGAGCAGGAAGAGTGTGCTTTATCCAGTGTCATATGGTTTACTTGTTAATAGACTCAGTGTGGCATCTTTTCTGAAACTTCTCCTTCACAGTGCAGACACCAAGAGTCAAACAAAAGGCTCAGGGTTTTAAAAATAAATTTCTGGGTCCGGGGAGACGCATCTGTAATAGGCATGCCTAGGATAGTGAAATAGGAGGTTTGGGAGAGACAGGGACCAGCCAAGAACAGTCAATGAACATGAACGTTAGGTGTTAGGTTAAAGGTGGCTCTTTCCATCCCAGGAAGGAGAGGCAGGGACCTTAGAGGAGGGACCATGTTACTCCGTCTTAACAAGGCCGATTACAGCCCCATAGGATGGTCCTACGGTGTTTATGTATGAATTGAAGCTCACAGAGCCTACTTTCCTTAGGGTTGCAACTGCAAAGTCTCCTCGTGGGTACATTTCCCCCTCCCCCCATGGGTATCTTTATTTCACTTTCTTCCCTTACCTTTCTATCATGCGAATGAGAGTTTTGAGCTCTTATATATTTTTTTTCTAAAATAGTTATCAGGTATTCAATGGTAGCTTTAAGTATATGACTACAATGATAAAAACAACCTTCACTGAGGACTAGCCTTATATACTAGAGTGAGTTCCTTTCCTTTGCGAAAGTTCTAACACCTATAATTTTATACGTGGATTGAGTGGCGGTTTACTTAGCGTTTGCCCTCTAGTAGCCAGTAAGCTTCTGGGACCAGCGGGTTGCGGCCACCAGTGTGCCCCCCAGCGTTTATTACAATACCTAGCACTCAGCAAGTGCTTCGTGATTCCTCTCAGATCTCCTCTGAAAGTTACACGGACAGTAACCTTCAGCTCATAATTATGATAATAGATACTGTACAACGAGTCGAGCCGGTATTTACAGGTAGAGCACACAAGGCACATGAATACACACTCGGGGACACATGACTGCACAAACAGCCGCGGGCAGCGGCACGAAGGAGGAAACGCTCGCCGGACTGGGCCCTGCCTAGGCTGCCGAGACCCGCTGCGCCAGCAAGCCAGCCAGCCTGTGCCGCGTGGGTGGGTACGGTCGCAGCGTCACGGGAGTCCCAACCCGCGGAAACCAGGCAAGTCCCCGAGCGCCCGCTGCAGGGCGGCGTGGGCGGAGAGCCGCGCCACGATTGGCCAGCGTGGGGCGGGCGTGGCCTGCGGCAGGAGGCGGGCATTCCCCAGCAAGGGGGTGTGCGCCGCTCCCGCAGGAGTTTCAGTATAAACAAGGACCCCGACTGGATCGGCGGGTTTTTCCTTTCTTCCGGCGTCCGACCCTTCCTGGTCCTGAGCTCGCCTTTGGGGGCGCTTCGGTAAGGCAGCCAGGAGGCGGAGGCTCGGAGCAGTGTGCGGGTAAGTGCTCCAGGGGACCCCGCGGCGGGATGGCGGGAGCGGGCTGCGCCGGCGCTGCTCCCGTACGGCGCCAGCTGTCCTGTGCGCCCCGGCGCGGCGGAGATCCCGGGCCGGCGAGCAGTGGTCAAGCCAGAGACCTAGGAGTTCCCGCGCCTGCTGCTTCCGTGCCCGGGGCTGCTGCGCTCCCAACAGGTGCGGGGCTGAGCACTGGGGACCCGGGGATCCGGGGATTTGGGGACGCTGTGCTGCGTCTCGCCCCAGCCAGGTCTTCTGTTTGGAGATCTTCGATCTTGAGGGTTTGTCCGAGTTGGAGTCTCGTTCATCCTTTTTGCTTTCCCTCTAGGCTTCCTGTGCACACCTAGGTTGGTTGTTTCCACGTACTTTTTGGCTAGTTTCCTAGGGTGCTTGAGAGTGCTCAGGCTGTTGTTTATTTTTGCTGCAGTTTCCTTATAATTTAAGGTCGGACTCTTAGGAACAGTCAGGGAAACAAGGCTTGTGTGTTCCCCCAGGCTCGTATGCAAACTTGAACAAGTAGCCAGTTTTTTGTTTTGTTTGTTTGTTTTGTTTTGTTTTGTTTTGTGACCCAGGTGAGTTGCCTTCGGACACTAGCCCGGGTGATACTAACGTGGCTTGGGGGTACCTGGTAGCCTCGTGGGCTGAGCGCGGGAGGCTCCTCTTTATTGGAGAGCCCGGGAATAACTTCAGCACTGTACAAGAGAAAAGGGCAAACGCGGAAACGGAGGTGTTCTCTCTCTCTCTCTCTCTCTCTCTCTCTCTCTCTCTCTCTCTCTCTCTCTCTGTGTGTGTGTGTGTGTGTGTGTGTGTGTGTGAGTGTGTGATTTGACTATTGCTTGCCACCTTACCCCATCCAAATTGGTGCAGTTCAGGCAAAGCACTGTGGCTTAGGCACTGACAGTGCAGGGAGATGTTCTCTCGAGCAGTGTGGTAAAGGGCGCAAGGAGAGCATCTAGGCTGCAGTTTTCTCTTGTGAATGTAAATGTGCCTGTTTGCAGATGGATTCGGGGCGAATGGTGTATGTGGATAAAAATGCACGCATGCTTGTGTATGGATGTTTGGGTGAACGCGTCTCCAAGGAGTCCTTCGTCAGCAGCGCCATGTGACAATGGCCTGGAACTGCTGTTGTGCCGTAGAGCTATATTTAGCCCTGATGGTGTCTCACAGGGAAGACGGACGGGGCTTGAGCTGGGACGATAAAGGGAGAAGAATCCAGGAGTAAGGTTATCGAGCTCTTGACTGATGTCTGGCACAGTCAGACTCAGATGGTGAATAATTACTCTTTCCTCAGGAGCGCAGTAGCTGGAGCGTGGCTTGCGATGGCTGTGCCTTAATTGGAGCATAGTTGTGCCCAGGGTGGCCAGCCTATGCGGAGAGGATTAAACAAGGAGGTTTGAAAAGGGAACACAGTGTGTAGCTGATTTGAAGATTTGGGAAGAAACAAATGAGGTTCGAAGTGCATGGAGAATTGATTTCTTAAAAGGAATAAAAAAAAATGTCTGGCTGTCAAGGATGCAGAGAAGAAAAATGACAGCCAGTTAAACGGTGTTATTCATTAATGACAGTTTTATTTGGGGCAGGGAGCCCTGTTTGACTCACTGAGGATCCAGGGCATTTTTTGACAGAAGTCAGGGCTCACCAACAGTATTGGCTGCTTTTCCCAGATTTGCTGGCAACTGTGATAGCATCAGCCTCTGGTGAGCAAGTCACTGGCTCTTCCGTGTCAGTCAAGCCTTTGTTTTCCTGGAGGTGCCAGCCCTTCTGGCTGCTAAGGGTCCTGGCCTAGGACATATTTATTCCCTCTCATGTGCTGCGCATGGGGTCTATGCTACCACACTTCGGTCCTGGCCTCATGGAAAGATCCACATCCGGATGTATCTGCGCTGTCTTTTCCCTAACCTTAGCATCTAGTCCAGTATATTTTGAAGTATGTATAGCTGAATATCCCCGAGTTCGTTGTTCAGCACAAAATTCCTTTTACTGCCCCTAACATCCCATTCTTATAACATTAACCTCATGGTTTAAGAGAGTACCGTAGGCCAGACGAACCAGTTAAATAACCACTCTGCTAAAGGGAAGAAAGTGGGTAAGGAAACAGAGAGTAAGATGTGGGCCAGGTGGACCTGTGTAGGCCAGGTAGTATCTATCGCATAGAGAACCATGGGACCACCCTGTTCACTCTCCAGAGGTTACCTGAAAGAACTGAACTTGGTGTGTTTGCATGACCTCCAAGGAGAATACTTGGGAAGGAGATAGGGAAAGGTAGGCGCTCAGCCTTGCCTGGAAGAAGAGTCAGGAATCCCAAGCAAAGGGTGAAGAGAAGCTTGATTCTGATGGCAGAATTTATTAGAAAACAAATGAAAAAAGCTTTAAAGAGATCTTGTGAAGTCTTTACACTGGCTGATTGTCCTGTCGAGGATTTGGGGGCGGGCGGAGTTAAAGTAATTGAATTTAAGTATATCTGTCTCCACTCCTATCATTTTTCCAGAGCGGTATAACTATATACAGTTGCCCGTACTTTTATTGGCTCATCAGTTAAACCTACAAACGTTAGATAGGCATGGGCATTGCTTATTCTAAGATGACCGCTGTAGCTTAGCAGACCTCCCTCTGCCCTGGGAATGCGTCTGGGCAGATGGGAGTTCTCACCAGACCCCTGCCTTCTTGATGTAGCTGTGATATTTGTGAAGTGGACACAGAAAGTTAAAGGAGATGGTTTATGGGGCCTTTGTAGTCTGTAGCGGCTGCAGGATGAAGGCGGCCTGTCACTTACATGGGCAGGTGCCTTCTGAGCGCACGGGGGTGGGGTGGGGGGGGTGGGGGGGTGGAAAGGGCGAGTTGCGCAGCACTCTTTCTTTGGTGAACTTAGATAGGAATTGAGGATTTTCTTGAATTGCCTTTTCCTTCTCTTCATCATGAGAATATTTTTAAAAAAATTACTAATCAATAAGGTGGGCTCAGAAAAATATCTCAGCTTATGAACTCACCTTTCTTTTCAACCAGATGACAATTTCTCTTTCACCAATCTGTTTTTCATAGGCTCGTATATTTATTATTTCCTCCTAAGGTGAATATGTACCTAGAAATGATCTGTTGATTGAAATCTTGCTAGGGAACCCTGGTGTGAAAATTGAATACAAAAAGATTTAGTCATGTAAAAAGGAAAACACTTCAGGACCACTTTGGGTCTTTCCTACCTTGTCTAAAAGACAAAAATGAAAAGGAGAAAACCATAGTTTTTCAGCCCCCCCCCAATTAAATTGTTCCATTTACCATGTTACATAATAAAATACGAAGAAAAATAACATTGGCTTTTTACAAATATCTCTACTGAGTATTGAACCATTTCCCTAATGAAGTGAAGTAGATGCAGGAAAGGAAAATATTTTAATAAAAGTTGGTACTTTATGATTTAACTTCAGATCTATCATATATCTTTCATAATCTGCAGTTCATCTGTTCTGTTTAATAGGACGGCTTCTAGCCACATGGAGATATTCAAAGATAAATATGTTTAAGTTGAACAAAATTGCTGGTTTCCCAATTGTCTCTTTTCCTCTGTTTCTTTCTGTCCCTCACTCTTGGGCTGGGATGAAACCCTCTCTCTTTGTACATGCTGTACAAGAACTGTGCCACCAAGCCACCCCAAGCCCACAAGCCAGTGTGAGGTCACAGTCACTGCAGCCTGTGGTGACCATCAGACAATGAAGAAGGGGCTATTCTCTTAGGATTCCAGCCCTTGTGGCAACACTTGATTAGGTAATGGTGATTTTTGGAGATCAGTATTATTATTTTCAATGAAATAATTGATTCTCATCACTGATGGGCAGGCATCTGGGGCCTCAGGAAATAGAGCGGATGGGCACAGTCCACTAATTTATGTCTTATGTGTTCTCCAAGCTCAGTTGTATGCAGAGACCCTCGCATCCCCTGTACAGTAGCTACTCTTCCCTTGTTTGTATGAACCAGTCGGAAAGCACCAGCTCTGTCAAAGAAAGGGACCCAGGCGCCACCTACTGCTGAGCTCGAGAATTGCAAGGACGCTGTAGAGGGTAAAGGCTTTTAAGGCACGAAGGAAGTCAGCATGTCCTGGCTTCCCTGCTACACACTGTAGGAAAGGTTTTCAATGACACTCCAGGCCTATTCACAGTTTCCATGTACCAAAATGTCATTTTGTGCTTTAATAAATTGCTAACACCGTCCCATGACAAAAGATCATAAATCTAACCTTTGTGTTTCTTCCAACTGAAAATGTTAACTAGTTGACAGACTTCTTTTCCTTTGCCAATTAGGGACTGGTTAAAAAAAAAAAAAGAAAAGAAAAATTCTAGGTAACTTAGGGGCTGATAAAGCAAAATGTAAATTGGCTTGTGTGTGTGTGTGTGTGTGTGTGTGTGTGTGTGTGTGTGTGTCAGCCGGGTGGGGTGGGAGGTGGGGGCATGTAACAAATCAGGAAACATGTAACAAATCAGAAAACATGTAACAAATCAGGAAACATCCCCATTCTTTTGTAGAGGGAAAATAGGTCCAGTTTCCAGTACCCCTGTTGACTCATAGATGCCTATAACTCCAGTCCCAGGGGATCTAGCGCCCTCTTCTGGCCTCCTCGGGTACCATCCCACATAACATTAATGAATAAAAAAAAAAAGTACTCTTTCTCCCTTTGCTAGGAACCCTGTCAAACGTTTGGATTCAGTTCTAAAAGCTGCACATTGCAGAGGTATTTCCATGCACTCTGCCATTCTACTCTCAGCTGCTTGCCTTCTTAACAAAATACCTCTTTTTCTAAAGAGGGCTAGTGGAGCTGTAGCCTGCCAGGATTTTCCACAGATGCTCTCTGAGGTCTCTGCTAAAAAGGTTTCTCGGTCTATGGAAAGAAAGGAGAAGATAAGCATCTCAGCGTTTCCAAGCTTAAAAATACACTGGGCTTCAGGTAGCATCAGAAGCTTGACTTCGACCTTTCACCTGGGCTCAGATCCACTGTCACCTGGATCTTGGGCCAGTCTACATTCCCAAGTCCGGTGTCACCGAAAGGAAGCCTTCAGTCTGGAACATTAGCTAGCAGGATTCAGGAACTTGTACCCAGCGCCTGCAGTGTCAACCGAGAAAACAAGAAGAGTTGTTGAATATGCAAGGTGCAAAGTTCCTTTGGAATCTAGACAGGAATTGAGAAAGGTCGAGTTCCAGGTATCAGATGAACTCTCTTCCCACTGAACAAATGGCACTTTCAAGGTTTAGCTGAGAGAAGGAGATCTTTGCCTACTTATTTAAATTGGGACACTTGTCTAGCATTTAGGCTGCTGCTAAAAAACACTATAATCAGTGGTAGAGCCTTTGGGTTGTAAACACCTCGTCCTGTTATGACATAGAGCAGAAAAGTGTTTCTGTCTTCTCTTGAGAGTGAAGGAGACGCTGACGCGCTGTTCTAGGAAAGATTTGCAAAGCATCTGCCACAGAAGTAAGGGGCGGCTTTTGATGTCGCCCCACGCCCGTCCACACCGCCGCAGCCTCTTTTCCAGTTTGCATTACCACCTGAAACCACCTCATCCCCCGTGCACCTGCTTCGTCATAAATAACATTGTACAAAAGCAGTTGCTAATTCAGACCCAGTCTGCTGCTCAGGGAAAGGCGGCTTTTCATCTGGAGCTTTGGTTGGTCTGAAGCTATTAGGCACGCCTTTCAGATTCATTCGTCCTGTAAATCACCCACGCTCCCTTGCCTAGGCATCAATGTCAGGCCAAACTTCCTCAGGGTCCTTGGAAGTACATGATCTATTTTTGTGCCCAAATTAACAGCCCCTGTAAGATGTCTGACAGCTGAGTTCAGCTTACCAAATCAATTTTAAGAAGATATTCATCTTCTCTGCCTGGGTTGGGCATGTCTCGTTCCTCCTAGAAACTTTTCCAGCATAATTTATAATCTGTGGGCCGATTTCAGTGGCCAGAAAGGTATTTTTTCCCTTTAGCCTAGTTTATTGTTTTATAAAATAAAAATATGTTTTCTGTTGTCTTACTGTGTTCTCTACCTAGAGTGGTGCCCTGTTAGGAGCAGGGAGCCTATTTCAGGAACTCTGCCTCAAAGACAAGTCATTCTTGTATTATCTTTAACTCGGTTGAATTGGTAACCCCCCACCCCTACACACACACACACACACACACACACACACACACACACACACACTAGCTTATTTTTAAAATGCCTTGGCTACCTCAAAGGCTGGGCACTCTTAAACCTTTCCTTGCTATCCCAGGCCCAATCAGGAAAGTGGCCAATGGCCACTTACCTGAAATCTCAAATGGTTCATTGGTTCTCTCTCCTGCAGCTCTTCCCCTCCTCTTCTGTCCCTCACCACATCCTGGCGACTCTCCCCCCCCCCCCCATTGGCCACTGGCATCCTTATTGATTGATCAAAAACCAATTGGGGACAAGGACCTTTAGCATTTGGAGACGCAGATTCCTGGTTGAATCAAAGCATTAGAATCAATCTCCAACAGGTCTTAAATGTGTTCCAGGAAGGCTCTCTGATGTTCCATCCTACCCTCTTGCTTTGGTGTAGACGCAAGACATGTAGAGTCTGTACAGGACAGCTCCCTGCACTGAACTGGAGCTCCATTAATATATATGCCAGTGTATTCATGTGAGGACAGTCAGGGAGAGGAAACAGGTCTGTGCTATTAGCTGACTAGAATGTGTGTTGAGTTCCAAGCAACCAACTTAGAAATGAAACTCTCTAGAGTAAGAGTTATTTTCCAGCCTGCGATATATGTTAAATGGTGATTCGAATAGTCAACCGGTTTCTGCATGTCTCATACAAGTCTCCTTTTCAAGGGAATTGACTCTTGGTGTTTGATTTAGCTATAAATCAAGCCAGGACTTACCCGAGAGCTTTTATATGCTCAAATGTTGGAAAAAGATACCGGTCCCCATTTATAGGTATATTGGACAGCACAGACTTTGTATAAAAGAAAAGGGGTGAACAGTGGAGGGCTGGCTTTACATTAGAAAGCATGGGGGGGGGAGTAAGTTATGAGCACACGGACCCCCTCCCCCCCATCAGAACCTCAGTGAGGTAGAGAGATGAACGGAACCAGACGTGAGAACAGCTTGCCCTTGCCTGGATCTGCCCAGAGGAGCACGTCATCCCCGGAGATAGCGGAGCCCGGGCATCCATAAGTCTCCCATCCTCATGTCTGGTACTTTGGGTATGAAGTTTATTTTCTTAACAAGAAACCATCTCATTTCGTCATCTGGCCCTCAGTCTTCCATTCCGGAACTGAAGCAAATACAACTAAAGGCCCAGATGTGGAGTCCGGGTGTTTGTTGAACAAACACCAGCTATTGATGTAGATCACAGTGCTGACAATGCTTGAGGAACCAAACTGCGCGGCTTCTCTTCTTAGGTATATAAACTCGAGTTTCCAAGCAGTACATTCCGTACCAGTCAGCTGGTTTTGTGTTGATGTGCCACAGTTAGTCTTTCAGAAAGAGCCTGGCTTGACTGTTGACTGATGGTTGTCAAGGATACCTGATGGACACTAGGTCCCGTGGGACACCAGGTCCCCTGATCTTTCTATTGTCATTTGGCTCATTACATTTTTTTTCTTTTGCTGGCAATCTATAAAGTAAATACAATAAAATCCCTCTGTATTTCATTGAGCCCCGGTGCCACCCACCGTATAATGCTGTGTTATGTCATATGCTGTTTGAATAACTGTCAACCGAACCAGTTTATTCTGCTTTGACACGTCCCAGTGGGGTGGTTGTTAGCAATCACTTTCTTCCTATTTCCATCAGTTTCGGTTTTTATGGAACCTTTAGAAATTCTCTCTCCACACTGGCTTCTGGGTGGGATCAAGGTCCTTGAGTTCACCTTCCTGAGCCCTCAGTCACATTCATAGAAACAGGAGTTTGGATGTGGCTTCGAGGGCACATGGCTTATTCTATGACCATCTTACCTCGGTTGTAACCACTCGGTCTCCAGATCCTCCAGGCTGGCCCTTGATCCTCCGGATGACTGCTTCTAACTGATTGTAGTTTGAAAGGAAATCGAGTTTCTACCTCTTGAAACAGATGGTTTCTGAGGCCCCTTTGAATGGTTATCATTTTTTTTTTCATTTTTCTGGAGTTCTCAAGTCCCGGTCAAGCGTCTCCCAGAGACACTTGAGTAGATTCACTTCAATAACAAGTGAAAGAAATGTCAAGGAAACTTTATGGTTCTGGGTGGAAAAGCTTCCCGTCTTTGGGGGTCTTATTTAGTCTGTGTGTGAAGGGTGCTCTGTGGCTGCCACCCCGGAAGGTGTTCTAGGACACCAAACAGTTTGCTTTTGATCGGGGACAAGGTCACAACATGAAGCTTTTTTTCTCTCTCTATCTTCCTGACTTTCTTTTTGAGGCAAGATCTGTCTTCACAGTTCTGAATATCCTGGAACTCACTCCATGGACCAGGCTGGCCTTGAACTCGCAGAGACCTGCCTGCTTCTGCCTTCAGAGTGCTCAGGTTAAAGGCATGTGCCACCACGCCCAGCACTGCTGTATCTCTATATCCTTCTTGATTCTTGCTTTTCCTAGATGCCTGTTTTCGTTTGCCACGTTGGCTTTATAGACTTTTTCCCAACACCCCCTCCCTTGGGTGTCACCTACTCAACCCCACGCACCCCACCACGTTCGTTATGAGGCTCCTAGCTCATCCCCTACATCCTTAGGTGGGATAGATGCTGGGGGAGGACTGAGCTCCCTCAGCATTTGGCTTTCCTTCAGCTCTGAATCCCCTGGTTCCACAAGTCCTGAATGCCTCCATTGTCCAGACACACAGCCAGAAACCTGAGTGCTCTCGAAGGCCCTGCCCCAGGTCCCCCGAAATCCAAGTAATAACTCAAGGACTCCTGGTCTGCATTGATCAGCGTTAGACAGGGGCTTCTTATCTAGGCTGGGCAGTTCTCCTTGTTCTTAAACATTGAAGCGTCTCCTCAAAGTCAGAGGCTTTGCACATGCCACACACGCAACACCCCAAACCCCAGATTTGATGAGAGGAGCAAAGGTCAAATAATTATCTGACGTTCTAGTCAAGATAGGGGGCCAGCCTCAAGTTTTTCGATATGTGCAAACTTAAATACACGCTCAAGACACACGCAGACAAAGCCACAAACTATGCACTTTAATTGCAGGTCTCTTGCAAATTCATCTTACCAGCTTCAGCACTGACACTGATCCGCATGTCCAGTGCTCTCCCGGCAGAGTTCTTACCTAATTCATCCCCGTAAAGTCTTGACTCGAAAACCCTTGACCCGGTTGTCGTAACGCAACCTGTTCACAAGTGACCGTAAAGGCGAGAGGGGAAAACGGCCCATGTGGATCATGACTGGATCTAGGTGTTTCATGATATTTGACTGAACGTGTGCGTGCATGTGGAACTCAGAACAGTTTGGCCCCTCATGCTTCCGACGGTGTGACGTAGCTCTTGTCTTACCTTGCCTGCCTTCTGTTATAAGAATTATTGACGGGATCTCCCCTCTTCATACTGCATATCACTGATCATTGTGTTTTCTTCTTTTCTTCTATTCCCTTCAGGAAAGCATGCCTCAGACACCTCCCTTCTCAGCAATGTTTGACAGCAGTGGCTACAACCGAAACCTCTACCAGTCTGCGGAGGACAGCTGTGGAGGCTTGTACTACCATGAAAATAACCTCCTCTCGGGGTCTCTGGAAGCACTTATCCAGCACTTAGTACCCAATGTGGATTACTATCCTGATGTAGGTATTGCCCTTCCTCGAAAACCCGTCAACTGTATGGATTAGAAACTGCAGTAGGCTCTGCGGGGACACAGCCTTTGCTGGACAGTTATCTAGGTTCCTAAGAATTTTTTTTTTCCAAGAAGAAAATATATAGTAATTATTGAAAGTTCTAAGACCAGATTGAGCCTGGGGCTGGATGAGATTGTGGTAAAGTCTCCCTGTCTGTTTCTTTTTAGGTTGTCTACCTCATTTTAGGCAGCCTAAATGGAGCGATGCCTGTAGACTTACTCTGTGCCTGTATCTTGCTCTGCATATACAAAATGCCATCAGAGAGAGGATTGGATGCTCCTATAATTAATATGACATCTCAGTCTTTGTTCCCAGAGGCAGGAGGGGAGGCAAAGATCAGAGGTCAACACCACATATTTACTCCTTGGTTTCCTATCTGGGCCAAGCGAGTTCCCCTCCCCCCTGTATGTAGAAGGACACGGAGGTAGAGTTTCCTGGGCAACTGTTATTGATAGTGAGTTCCTGGAAATACCTAGAGACCATATTTATTAGTTTTCATAAACACAATAATAACCTTGTTGCACAAAGGGGAGCGTGCGCTTGCCAATGGTAATTCGCCATAATGTCCCTTACTGAGCTATGTCTGTGTGATTCATTACATAGCGCTTTCAAATATGTTCCCACCCGGGGGAACCTTGTTATCAGAAGTAAAAGGAATCCCTTGTTCAGTACCGTAAGTGTTTGTGAAGCCCTGAAGGTACCTGAGCAGGGGTGGGTAAGCAAACAGTCTGTGCCCACCCCCCCCCGCCCCCCTTTTCTCGGGGAGCCTGAAACTGTAGAACAAACAGGCGAGGCTTCCTGACTCGGAGGCAGTGTGGTTAAAGAAAAGCAGGTAATGTTGTACAGCCTTTATCCAGCAGTTTAGTCTGGAGTAAGCCACCTGGACGGCTGCAAGTCAGCCTGTGAATGTTGTGATGCAAATACTGGGTGTTCTACGCTGAACACACTGGAGAATTCTTGACTGAATGGGAGTAGGGTGGTTGTTTTGTTTTTGGTTACGGTAGATGATTTCTGGACATAGAACTTTATTCGATGTGGTCAATATATTTAAGGCAGTCTTGCCTCTCTGGACTGAATCTCACTCTTCTCGATTACACCAGAAAATGAATATGTCCTGACTCCCGATGACAGATAAGGAAATGTCCTCTGGATTATTCCAGGTGTTGAACTTATCCTGTTATTCTTAGTGTGTGTTAAGGGAAAGGATACAGTGATGGTGGAGGGAAAATGAGTTTATGCTGTGTTATTGGCAGGTGTTTACCCCAGCCTGCGGCCTGCAGACTTTGATGTAGGAGAAGGTGGTAATATGCAGGGATGGAGTGAGTTCAGAGAGATTATAACGGTGACGACTCTTTTCTTCTCTTGCTGCAGAGGACGTACATATTCACCTTCCTGCTCAGCTCCCGGCTATTCATGCACCCGTACGAGCTCATGGCCAAGGTGTGTCACTTGTGTGTCGAGCACCAGCGTCTGAGTGAAGCGGATGGCGATAAGGTAAGGCGACGTTTGAATGGTTGTCTTCATTAGATCGGCCAGCTCGGCTTTAGGTTGTGTGATCTCCATAAGCAACCCTAGCTCAGCCCCAGGCTGAGGTGCCTATGTGGCACCACAACCGTGCGTGTGGAATTGGGAATGGTGTGAAGATCGTGGTGTAGGGTCTAGGACGTGGTTCAGTGACAGACTACTTACCTCCTGTGCGTAGGGCCGTGGGTTAGATTCCCAGGACTGTAAACCAAAGGACAGTATGAAAGTCACAGAGGACCCTCAGTCCAACCTTGGTTGACTGCACTTGGTGTTAACACGGAGGTGCTAGCTGCCTCTTCCACCCCAGAGAGTTTGCAGCGCTGGACGTCAGCCAGTGACACCAGTTACTTGGTTGTTTATTTAGTGCAGACCATGGTGATGGACATCTCTGACACAGATTTCCTTTTCTCCCTAGAACCAGATGAGGAAAATTGCACCTAAAATCCTTCAACTCTTGACAGAGTGGACAGAAACGTTTCCTTATGACTTCCGGGACGAGAGGATGATGAGGAACCTTAAGGACCTGGCGCACAGGATGGCTAGCGGCGAGGAGGTTGGTCGCTGAAGTTTTAGGAAAAGTCGTTGGTGCTTCCACGTGAAGCCTGGGTGGACCGGGGCTGGACTGCCATAGAACTCAGCAGTGCCTTTTTGTTTTGACTTTTGGATGGCCCTCTGTGTGACCTCCAGTGGCCTTTGGTCGGGTCAGGTGGGGAATAATTATTCCAGTTCACTTCAGATGAGTGTGATCTGCAGTTTTATGTGGTTATTCGGGGGCGGCGTTCGTGTTAATTCATGGTGCCAGGTGTGTTTTGATTTTATTGCACTTTAGTCTGTCTTCTGCAGAGGTATGACCCAGCTCATATATTAATCTCTGTGTGTCCCCCTACACTTAGAGTAGATACAGCCAAACAGCATATTAATAACTCATAATTAGAAATAGACAGTCCAGGCCGTGGAGGGAAAAACACATATGCCAGTGTTTGGTGTGAGTGGGTCTGGCAAGGACTGCTACGGCTTGTACGTTCCGAATACAAGGGAGATACAGCTGTTTACAGATAGTCGGGGGAGGGAAAGAAACATACTAATTATTACGGGCATTAAGTGAAAAGCTTAGAAATTTGGGGCTGGTAGAACATTTGCCCGGCAGACATAAGGCAGTGTGATGACGTACAAGAAAAACAGAAAGTGAAGTGTTCCACGGAGGAACGTCGTGTCGAAGGCTTAACAGGCCTTTTACAGTGTTTACCATGAGCTCTCTTTGATAAGAGAGGGTGCACTGCTGTATAATTAGCAAAGGTGATTCCTGGGGCTGGGGGTGGCAGGAAACAATCCAAGTATTCTGGTGCCGGAAGGTACTTCGAGGGTAGGACCTAGAATAAGTGGAGATTCAAAGTCTCTTAGGTCATAACTCCATAAATATCACTTCCCGCCACTGAGCCTTTGATAGGCAGGTGCTAACCAGCCTCAATAGATTCCAGGTTATTTGAAGCAGGCCTGGAGGGCGAACTTTGTGTGTTGAAGCTTGTTGGGCAAGGATAGCTTTGTAGTTTCCGTGTGGCAGATAAGTTCCCCGGGAACAAGTTTGGCACGGATGTAACGCTGTCACCTAGAAAGAGGTAGCCTAGGCACCCGGCAGTGAGCGATGTCCCAGCGGAGGGGAGCCGCGCTGGGCCTCCATGCCAGCTCCCTGGAGAAGGGGTTCTCTCAGCTCTGTGCTGCAGAGATAACAACTCACGACACCTGTCCTGTTGACAGGAGGCGAAACCAGCTCTTCTGAGCACTGCACTCTCACTCAGGGTCTTCAGCCAGGAGTCAGTACTTTTATGCTTCCTTTGTGATGTCACGTGGAATGCCCCACTGGTTGTGACTCTTCTGGTCCGTTGGTTTGCCTGTCTTAGGTTCTTCCTGTTGAGAATGAAATGATGGAGATGGACACTGGCAAAGGTGAATGTCCGGCAGTCAGTATGCTGTGAGCGCTGTTAGGGATGGCAGTGCCGGCCCCGTGGCTTTGGCTTATGACAAACTGGTCAAAGGATGAGCGCCGTCCTAGGGCTGCCTCTTCTCTTAGTCACAGTCAATTTTTCAGTTCAGTTCAATTATATGGAGCTATTGATACTGCCCACCCATCTCTTATCTATTGCTTTTTAGAGATAGGAACTAGAAATTGCTTCTAAACTTGTTTCTTCCCAATAAAGGAACACCTGGTTATTATTATTATTTTTAAAGATTTATTTTAGTTATTTTACGTCTGTGAGTATACTGTTGCTCTCTTCAGACACACCAGAAGAGGGCATCAGATCCCATTATAGATGGTTCTGAGGCACCATGTAGTTGCTGGGAATTGAACTCAGGACCTTTGGAAGAGCAGTCAGTGCTCTTAACCGCTGAGCCATCTCTCCAGCCACTATTATTGTTATTGTTATTATTATTATTATTATTATTATTATTATAAGATAAAATGCAGTGATTTGAAAATGCTAAATTGATGGCCTTTGGTCTTTCTTGTCATGGAAATTTAAAAAAATGGTGGTCCTTTTCATTTGTTTGCCAACTGAGATCTGGTCTTTATCAACAAGCTCAAGGCTTCAGGGATTGTGGGGAATGGAGGAAAGGGACAGACATTCTTCTGACCCTGACTTCTCGTTGACACTCTTGTGCTAACAGCACAAAGAGGCCAGCTGGCTTTGAGAGTGGTGTGCCACAGACATTATTCCTAGGTAAACAAGATTTGCCAGAAAGTACACCGAACTCAGGCAGATGGAGGCTGTGTCTGCCTTCACTGGCCAGAGCTTCTGGGAAACTGCCATTTCTTGGCTGCTTTTATCCAGAATTTAGGAATTGGCTCCACACATAACAGTTGCTTGATTTGGGTGTGCTCTGGCTAGTCCCCTAAATTCCTAGCTTCCTTCTCATTCCATAAATCATGACACTAAGTGCCTTGTGCTAATGTGTGAAAGGCTTTTGATGCGCTTATAGTCTTGGCAGGCTCCCTGCTATCATGTACCTAAATTTCTCTTTTCAGAGAGGCCTCCTACAACTCCAGTCCCAGACCCTCCCATTCTTGACTTATATGCCTTTTGTTTCCTGGCACTCTGGGATTTGTAGTTCATTATTTGTTGCTTCATTGAACTCTAGGTTATGCCTCCTTTGTTCATGATGGTTTCTTTAACTCCTATCTAATGCTGGACATGTACTTGATTCCCAGTATATTTGAATGGATGGATGGATAAATGGATGATGGGTGGATGGATGGATGGACTGATGGATGGGTAGATTGGTAGATGGATGAATGGACGGATGAACAAATGACTGAACAAACAAGTCAATTATGAGAATGGGGAAACATTATTCCTCCCAGTGGAAGAAGCCTGGGTTTGAGTTAGGACCTGTTGCTTCTTGCCTGTGACTTCAGGGTTTTTTTTTTTTTTTTTGGCAATCAGTGAGTCCAGGTGTGCCTTGTATATAATTTTTTTTTTCTTTAGAATCTGCTAGGACAGTTCCACATAATTTGGCTTAATATGCTTCTCCCCTGGGGATTTGCCCCAGATGAAGTGGTTTATTAGGACTCGCCTGGAAGAAACACAAAATAGAACTAATGATTGAATTTCATGACAAACGACCAGAGTGGGCGGTGAGCAATTTCCCTTCCTTAAGGGGCTGGCCTTTGTAATAAGGGCTTCAGCCTTTATTTGCCAGGTAATGACTGTCGCTGGCAACTGAAGTTATAAAGAAGAATAAGTACGTATTTAGCAATTCGTGACTCAGTGAGGAAGGATGCTTAGCTTCACAGAGCCTGGTTTCTCAAACGGAATTGGACAAAAGGGTCCCGGTGTTCCCTCTCCCTCCTCCCTCTCTCTCCACACACCGATTCAACACGCCCGTTGTGTACTTTTTTGTGTTATATCTTTCTGTTGCGCTCTGCTCGCCGTGATGTGCAGTTCCACCCTTCCCAAAGATAACAGTTTTTTTAAGAGGCGAACACAGATCTTTCAGCTGATGGACTTTCAGGAGAGCTCTGCTTTCTGCCCATTGCTGCTCGTCAGGGTCATCCGAGGGGCATCTGCAGTGTGCTGCCCAGACTGTGCCTCATCCCAGCTCAGGCAGAGGCCTGCCCCACGCTGCAGGCCATCCTACTCAGCCCCTGATTTTCTGGTGACCTTCAGGTATTGAGCAGTAGACAAGTGGCCATTTCCACCAAAAGTCTCTTGTGTTCGGGACCCTGAGACTGGTTCTCACGTATTTGAGCTGGTATCAAACTCATGAACTCCCAACCCTCATGCTGCACTTCATCTGTTACTGGGAAAAAATGTTATACAATGAGCACATTTAAGAGCTGCCAATGCCAGGTAGAGAAGAAAGAAGATGGAGAAGGCTGTCCTTGCTCTTAACTCTTGCCTACTTGAGAACTGGCCATTTTCAGATTTGTCATTTCCTTAATGCAAATATCTACAGGTGTGTGTGTGTGTGTGTGTGTGTGTGTGTGTGTGTGTGTGTGTGTTTAATGTACTCTAAGCTAAATTAGAAAAAAAATATATCTTTTAGGCTTAAAATTTTCAAATTTCAAATCTTGGCAGATGCTACCAGGCACCTTTTGAAAAGCCATGGAGGTATAAGCTAGGCTTGCCTGCTTCTGTAGACGCCCCGGTCTCTCCTCCTGTGGAGCTGTCTGCCCCAGTGCCCAGCTGCCGTCGAGTCAGTTTGCATGGTGCTTGCCGGCATGAGTGCCATAGTTTACCTAGAAGGAAGGATGGTTGCTGTTACCAGTTGGAGGCCAGAAGAGAAAGACCAGAATAACTCCATCCCTAAAGGAAGGAAGGAAGGAAGGGTGGGTGGGTTAACTGGGAAGTCATTTCTTTGCTTTAACAAGTGTGTTTAAAAGGCAAGCGGTCCACATTTACCTATAATACAGGAAATACTTTTGTAATCGACATCTCCCAAGAGTCATGAGTATAGCATGATACAGTCAAGGAGGTGGCATCTGGTGGTCGCATTGTGGTGAGAGAGATCTGCCCTGTGAGAGAGTGGCAGTGAACATCAGTACTGTGGCGTGCATGGGAGGGAATGGGCATGAGTCGAGAGAGGTCAGGCAGCCAGAGTGAAAACCCAGTTCCACAGTAGATGGGAAAGATCAGGAACGTGAAGTGGACAGCGGTGGTGCGTTCCTGTGGCGTAGCGGCTGTGCACTTGGCAGAACAAGGCTGGAAATTACAGGCATGGAGAAGCCACGCAGGTGACTGTAAAAACATGGGAAGGCGGTGATCCGCCTTGAAATCCACGTGGCTTAGTGTAACATAAGTGAACAGGGACAGTTTCACGAGAGCACGCTTAGTCGTGTGTAGTATTATTACGCCGGATTGCCTCAATAGCTAAGCTGAAGTTTCTGAGGTGTTTTCAAGGCCCCCCCGAATTGCATTTTCAAAAGCAACCCGAGAGAACAAGCCAATAAACCTAGGTTTTTAGTTGCTAGAGCTGAAAGCATTTGAAGACGGGGTGTGTGAGGCCTCGCAGTGCTGGAGAAGAACATCAGAGCAAGAACGCCATTCTTCCCTCACTTCCTAGCAGACGTACCGGAAGAACGTCCAGCAGATGATGCAGTGTCTGATCCGAAAACTCGCCGCCCTCAGCCAGTATGAGGAAGTCCTGGCCAAACTCAGCTCCACAGCCACAGACCGGCTCACGGTCCTGAAGACCAAGCCCCAGTCCATACAGCGGGATATCATGACCGTCTGCAGCGACCCTTACACGTTGGCCCAGCAGTTGACTCACGTTGAGCTGGTGAGGCTCTGTCGTCTTTGCCCTTTGCAGCCACAGATGGTTTGCTTCGGCAACCAGACTGTTTGCCGATAGTAATATCAGGAGAGAGGTCAGAACAACTCAAAAGGGAAAAGACATCCACACAACAGCTAGAGCATGTTTGTGTGGGCATTTGAATATGGATGTTTCTGATACCCTAGGAATTTACTCATAAGCAAGATGTAGAAGCAGAGTTTCCTGACCCTCTTTATCTTCTGCCTCTAATTAGTTTCCTGTTATTTTCCTCTTATTTCCTTCATTCTTCAGCTGTCTTAGGAAACATTGACCTAAGGAGAGAATTGCCTCGCTTCCTATCTTGAAGCTGATGAAAGTATTCAGAGTTAAAAGCTCATTTTAGAATCTGCTTTTAAGAAACTCCGGGTAGTGCCAAAATTAATAGAGGGAAGTGGGAGTCCATTTTCTTCTCATTTTCTTTTATATCGTCTGCTTTTGTTTCAGGAGAGACTCAATTACATTGGCCCAGAAGAATTTGTTCAGGCATTTGTGCAGAAGGACCCTTTGGACAACGATAAGGTAATCAGTACCATGTTGTTTGTTTTTGTGTTTTTCATTAGCTGTTTTGTGATTTCTTGTAGTTTTTCTTGGGCTGGGTCTACGAGTGCCTGTGCAATAGTCCTACCCCATCACTTCCCCCTCATTGGGGAATTTAATAGCCCCTTCCTGGCAGGCAGACACAGTGTTGGTGAGAGAAGACGATAAGAGCCTAATGGTTTTAGCAGATTGAGCCAGAAGGAAAATCAGAGAGAACAGTGTGCCTGCGATTCAGCCCTGGCGGGAGAGGCAGGATGTACATCCAGCCCTAACAGCAAAGCTCTTGTTGGTCTGGCCCCTTTCTGGACGTGAATCTGCTCACATATAAAGAACATGGTACTGGACATACACCATACATTTCACGAACACATGAACATATTTGCCCTTTCTAGAGTGACCTCTAGAAGCAAGTTGAACTGCTAGGCTCTCTGTAGCTGCTACATCTACTGATGAAGTCTGTCTGGGAGACCAGCCAACAGCTGTTTCCCCCATGGAGCAGCTTCTCTCAGTATGGCAAGGGAAGACTGTGGTTTTCAATAGGAGGCTAGTGGACTGTTTTGTTTGTGTCTTCTGAAAGGAAGGAAAGAGGATTAATGAACCTCTCCGGACTTGGCCTTGAACTCCAAGATAAGATGAACTGATGCTTTTGAACAGTCTGGCATTCACCCTACTTGAGAGAATGATAGTGTAGATTTCCATTTATCTTTGGGTAAATGGTGCTCCAAAATTCCGTATTCCCTCTCCTTGCTGTGTTGATAGCAGTTGGTATGGGCAACCCAAGGTTGTTTGAGGATGGCTCCAATTGCATTTCTGTTGCTGTGACAAAATACCCTGGTAATAAATAACTCAGGGAGAAAGCTTGTTTGGCTCACAGTTCCAGATTCTGGGCCACCGTAGGGGGGAAATCAAGATCGGAGCCCAAGGAGCTAGTCACGTCTCAATCAAAAGCAGAGAAACATGCCAGGATTTAAGAAGAATTTTATGCCCTGGTTTACTCCTAGGGTAGTGTAACATTTTTGCTTTCTTATGTAGCTCTCTCTAAAAATGGCAAGTTCCTCAGAAATAAAACTTTAACCTTTAAAAGGAACAGAGAGAAACAAATGCAGACAGGCCTGTTCATACAAGTGTTTCTTTGCTGTGCTATTCAGTGCCCCCTGCCTAGAGGCAGGGCTCAGTGGGCTGGGCCTTCCTACATCCATTAACCATCAAGACAGTCTCCCACATACTTGCTCTTCCCACGTGATTCTAGCTTATCAAGTGGATAGTTAAAAGTAACCAGCAAATCCTTTGGAATTGAGGGTCTGAGGGCATGTGCCACCCAGGGTAACATCATTTCAGAGTAACGTCATTTCTTGGGAGGAAAGGAAGGGCACTTTTGTGAGCACAACAGTGCGTATTCACAGATCTCATCCGTCCATGTTGCTTCCTTTGTAGAGTTGCTACAGTGAACGGAAGAAAACACGAAACTTAGAAGCTTACGTAGAATGGTTTAATCGTCTAAGCTACTTGGTTGCTACAGAAATCTGCATGGTGAGACAACACATTATTTTTTTCCCTCAAATCCAGTTTTCCTGCTTACTTTCTATCCGTTGGGCCTGTGTTGCATTCCTGCCCACTGATAGTCGTTTTCCTTACAGCCTGTGAAGAAGAAACACCGAGCAAGGATGATTGAATATTTCATCGACGTGGCTCGAGAGTGTTTCAACATTGGAAACTTCAATTCTTTGATGGCAATCATCTGTGAGTAATTGTGTGTGTGTGAGGATACTACTTTTATGGGGCTTGCAAAATGTATCCGCTGAAAATCTGTCTTTCCTGAGAACCGTACTCTTTAATCCAGAGTTATTATGAAGCATTCAGAATGCTTACGGAGCCAAATTAGTGTGAGTGCATATAATCTTTCCATCGCAAACTTGAATTCATACAGTGTCTTTAGTTCATTCATTCTCAGTTAAATGTAAAAGCTAAGAACTGAAAAGTTGTCTAAATAAAAGATTTCTTGAGGTATTTGGGCAGCTTGTATACCAAGGATGATGGAAATGACCTAGATGAAATCTTAATATTTTGTCAGCATTAGCCTGAGGATGGCCTAAGTCACCAAACCTTCCCTCTTGCCCTTGCTTCTGAGACAACCTCAGCTCACGAGCTCAGTCTTCCAGGTCCCTCCAGAGGATCATGCGGTGTTAATGGCTGACACTGTGTCTTCCTACTCATTTTATTAGTACATAGAGAAGCAAATCTTCGTGGCTCCATCTTAACACTTAACCATTTACACACTTTGAGGCACTCAACAGATAGTTGTGTAAAAGAAAAAAAAGAGTTGGGTCATTTTGAAGCTAGAGAATCTTCTCAATGTAGTTTACTGATATTTATCCTAATAAATCTTTTTGCTAAACCCCCTTCCCTTTTTCTATTTTGTCTTTTATCACCTGCCTTTGTTTTCCCCTATTAAAATGCTGACTGTGTTTGACTCCATAGAAACAGTGGATAGAGTAGGCATCTAAGTCCAGGTATCTGAAAGGCTGATATCCTCAGTGACAGAGGGTGACTAAGTTTTCTTCATCTAGCAATTAGAAAGTGCCAAGGCAAGCCATAGTATGGAAGAAGATATTAACATATTGCCAACAAAGAGCTTGTATCCATGACCCATACAGAACCATATAATTGCACTAGATAAATAACCAGGGGATGATAGGTATATAAAAGGACCATCAGAAATGCAAAAGGCCATCTCATACACCCAAATAACTTAAATTAGTCAAAACTAGTTATACCACTATTGTCCAGGGTAAGGGGTGTGTGGAATGAATGATACAGGATAAAGGGAGTCTGGATAGTTTTATGGCTTTAGCAACTGACAGTTTCTTATAAAGCTAATCAAAAACCTACCCTGTAATCGAGAAGCTCCAACACTGACATATTTGCCCCATAAAAAAGTGAGCACGCCTACAGAAAGATTTGTGCTGGAATTATAAATGAAGCTTTATTCCTAATAGCTTCAGCTTGGAAAGAGCCCAAATGCCCATTTGCAAGTAAATGAATGAACATACTGTGGCGTATTCAGACAATACATACTCTGGAGCAGGAGGATGAATCACTGAAATATATCTAAGCTGAATGAGTTTCACAATCGTTGTGCTGAGCCTTTACCAGGTCAGGCACGACAGGGCATGTGCAGTGGGATCCCACTCATGCGGAGGTCTAGAATAGACAAAGCCAACTAATGTCTGGCGATAGGTGACCCTTGACCACTGTTGCCATTTCTGGAGGAGGTGGAAACTGACCCGAAGTGGGTTCACGGGAGCTTTCCGGGTGATGGAAAGTTCTGTTACAACTTGATTGGAATGGAGATATGTGACCTGGTAGACCTATCAAACTCATCTCATTGAACATTTAAGATCTATGTCTGTGTTTTGCCTCAATGAGACATCTCTTAAAGTTATTAATCATAGAAATATTGGTGGCAGGAGATGAATATGTGTACTCATTTAGGTCCATGTAGACTCCTTTTCCTCTGCAGTGTGGTACCAAGTAGCTATAGTATATAGGCTATCACTGGGACAGGCAGTGTGGCATCATGGGACAGGTATGGCCTGTGGAGCCACATTGGTATGATCTCTGCTACTGAAGCAACCAGACAACATTGAGAAAGTCCCCCAGCCTGGGACTTAGCTTAGTCTTGAAGGAATGTGTAGAGGGTATGTAAGGAAATATATGGAAACCATGCATGACAGGTCAGGTGACAGGAAGCAAGTCAGCAAATAACAATCTGTGGTCCAGTCGCCAACTGTTCTGTTTTGTTTTATAATGGCCAATGAGCTCACTAGAATTCTAATATTTTGAAGTGACTGAAAAAAATTAAAAAAAAAATTTCCAACATGAATACACTATAAACTCAAACTTCAGCATCTTGTCAGGTATGGTGTCTTACACCTTTCCTCCTAACACATAGGAGACTGAAAAAGGAGGAGCTGGAATTCAAGTCCTAGTTCTAGAGAAAAGGTCAGACTGGCCTGCCTCAGAAAACCCAAACCATACAAACTTCAGCATCTATAAGCAAAGTGTTGCAGTCATGACCATTTGTCTATGTATGTAGTTACCCTGGCCTCTCACGTGCCACAACATGGCAGGGTCACAGTGCCTGAACATGACCTACATACCCCAAGAAATGTGCTTAGCACCATTCACAGCTGTACTGCTTCTGAGCTGAGGAAAAGTTAGCAAGGAAATGTAAAGTCGGAGGCTGTTACTACTAGTTGGAGAACTCAGTTGCCGATGCTTAGTAACATACGCGTCGCAGGAGAACAAGCTACGATTTCTTCTTACATCTCTGTTTCCGATTCTCTTCCCTTCATGTCCATTTTAAACGGGAAGCTGGTATGAATATGAGCCCGGTCTCGCGACTTAAGAAAACCTGGGCCAAAGTGAAGACTGCGAAGTTTGACATCCTTGAGGTATGCGGAAGGGATGACTGAGTGTTGAGTGGATAGAGCGTGCCTGTGGTACCTGCACTCGGGAGGCTGAGTTTTAGGGCAGCTTGGGATGGATAGCAGGGCACCTAGATGCTGCTTCTCCATCAGAGGGTACCATAGAAGGAAAAGGCTTTCAGACCCAGAGGTAGGAAAGGGACTCAGACTGGAGAAGGGCAAAACAAAGTTGGTTTGGGGCTGGTCCTTTTTAAACAGAGGTGGACATTTTGGAGTAATTGATGGAAGAAATGCTGGCTTCTCTGTCACATAATTGTATGTACCAGAAGAGAACTGGGGTCCTGGACCACAGAGAAAGGTCTGCTTCCCGATTTGCCTTTTGTACTACTATACAGTGTCTTTATCTCCTTAGAATGTTCATTCACCACTATCTGAGCAAAGTTGGTTATCCTAAATAGTCATTCCCATATAACTGTGAGGTTATACGTGTGTGTGTGTGTGTGTGTGTGTATGTGTGTGTGTGTGTGTCTGTATGTGTGTCTCTGTGTATTTATGTGTGTTTGTGTGTGTTGTCTCTGTGTGTGCTTCTGTGTGTCTTATGTGTGTGTGTTTTTGTGTTGTGTCTGTGTGTGTGTGTGTGTGTGTAGTGTTCACTTTCCTGTTACCTTGTTGTGCTAATGTCTCCCATCTCAAGTCATTGGAAATAATAAACATTCTTTCATCCAAATTGCCCAAAGTGGAAATTACCATCAGTATATGTCCTTAAAGTTCTTTTATTTTTTTAAACATGGCATGTTTTCATGATTTATGAGTGCTTGTTAGGAACTGCAGAAAGCAAATTCTCTTTAGGTGTTACATCATATAAGTCCCTGTGACCTGGCCCCTTGACCACCAAGTGGGACCAGAAATCTTTCTAATGCCGGGGTTCAGATCTCTCACACTGATTTTAATAGGTCTGATCCCAACAACTAGCTTAAGTGTATTTGATTAAGGTTTGACATCAAAGCTCACATAAGTTTCTAAAAATAAATTAAACCTCAGGAAGGAAAGCACTTGTGTCGTTGCTGTTGGTGGTGGTAGGGTGTATGTGTGTGTGTGTGCGAGAGCGTGTATGTGTGTGTATGTATGTGTATGTGTGTGTCTGTGTGTATGTGTGTGTGATGAATAAATCATACTTCTAATGAATCCCCTCACTTACTGTGACTTTGTATGAGTCAGCCTGATCTTGTAAGTTGGAAGGTGAGTGATTAAAAACATTCTCTCTCTACAGCATCAGATGGATCCGTCAAGCAATTTCTACAACTACAGAACAGCTCTCCGAGGGGCAGCGCAAAGATCCCTCACTGCTCACAGTAGCAGAGAGAAGGTATGCTGGGAGAAGTGTCACTTATTATCTATGGACTCGTCGGGATGTAAACTACTAGCTGGGTGGCTTTTACCTGCTCAAACCTGAGAGAGGTGCACTTATCCCTCGGGAGGAGAAGGCACGAGGAGGAGGGGCCTGGACAGTGGGCAAAGAGAAATGGTGTGGGGTTGACCTGTGCAGTTGTATGGTTCTGTTTCTGATGTGTCCTGCAGCGTCTTAGCTGTGCCTCAGGCAGTTAAGTCATATGATAAGGTGACTAATAGCATGAGAGAGTAATTTGGTTTAATGGGAAAAAGACATTTAAGCTCCGCATAAGGTGGTTCACTTAACGTAACCTTTCTATCAAAAGAATTAGCTTACCTCCCACAGTCAAGCCGTTCATTCTCAGAAAGTAGGTTAGTTGCTATGGCATTAGTCCTGCAGTGACTAATTGGATATGTAGGTGGCACGAAACAATACAGGGGCAGTGTCTAAAAAAAATTAATGATCCGGTCCTCTCTCCCCCACTCATTGTACCACGAGTTCTGGACTCTGAGACACATTTCTGTCTCAGTTCCTCTCAGGGAGGACAGATTGTCTGCCGTGCTATTTGAGAAGTAAATGCTCAGTTATGATAACAGCTTTTTAAGATTTATTGATTTTTTTGCTTTATGTGCATTGGCGTTCTGCCTGCATGTATGTATGTGTGAGGATGTCAGATCCCCTGGAACTGGAGCTACAGTTGTGAGCTGCTGTGTGGGTGGTAGGACTCGAACCCAGGCCCTCTGGAAGAGCAGACAGTCCTCTTAACTGTAGTGGCAGCTGTCAACTTTTAAATTCTGTCCCCATGTTAAACAGTATTTTCAACCAGCTTGAAGAAACAGGAGAAAAATATTCCCTGACTTCTAAGTCACTTCCCCACAGAACCATCAGAACTAATGAGCTAGGACAAAAACTCCTTTTAAAGATGTTTCTACCACCACAACTGAAATTCCAGCTCCGGTGACATCTGAGAAACATCGCGAATGCATTAACTTTGATTTTTAATTGAGGAAACTTCCAGGTATCCGGCAGTTTGCTAGCTTTTATATTTTGCCAAGAAGAGCCAATCTGAAGTGGGTTGAGCTTCCTAGTGACGATGAGCCAAAGCGAGGGAGGACCCCGACTCCTGAAGTGAGGGGTGCAGGGAAGTAATGAGACCACTCCACATCTCCCTGTGGTGGACCCCAGCCTCCACACGGCCATCGGTAAGGGAGGGAGGCGGCTGTGGAGTCCAGACTCCGACAGCAGCCACCAAGGGAAGCCACTGTCCCTTGTGCAACTTTATCAGTGGTCCCCAGAAAGGAAAACAAACGTGGTGATGTACACTTGATGTCACTTAGTCATCCCATCCTGCTTCATTTGTAAAAGGCAGTTCTGCGTAAATTTATAGGCTGTGCCTGTGGCTGATAGAACAACCATAATTACAACCATCTGAAGAAGTGTACCGTTCCTTTTTCATAATGGGCCTCAAAAGATAAGACATAAAAGCTCGTCTGGTCAGATCTATCCTTTTATTTTAGAAATGAGATTATTTTCCTTATTTCGAGCTGAGGGAGTTTCTTTATTCCAAAGTAACTGCCCATTTTACAATCTCCTTGGCAGTACATCTCGAATAATGGTCTTTGATCTTTTCCAAATCTCAAGTTTCCGTGGTCGGAACAGTGCATTTCCAGGTACCTATTATGGTGCAAATCAAATCTGTCTTCCGTGCTGGAGCCCTTAAGAGCTTTCTAAATAGTTCCCCTCCCTGTGGGTACTCGGCATACCGGAGTCTCTCAGTCTTTAAGCATGCGTCTCTCATGAGATTACATGGTTGCCAACCCCTTCCCTATCCTATTTGTGTTTCTGTAAACTTGGTCCTCCTCATTAGCATCAATTTCTAGACAGGAATCGATGTCACCTTAAAGTCCAAAGGCTGATTCTGAATTACCAACAGTTCATGCTCAAGGTACTGGGAGTGGAGCTTGGAGCTTTTAAGTCTACCGGGCAAGCACTCTACCATTTATCTCTAATATAGCCCAGCTGTTATTTCACTGGTTTGCACTGGTTTGTTTTTGAGAAAGAATTCATCAAGTAGCCCAGGTAGCTTTAGTAGCTGGGATTATCAGGCCCAGATGAATTCAGAATATATATTATTATATTAAGATTTCTCCATGTGTATATGTATAGAGTACTCTGTCTGCGTGTGTGCCTGGATGTCAGAAGAGGGCATCAGATTCCATTACAGATGGTTGTGAGCCACCATGTGGGTGCTGGGAGTTGAACTCAGGACCTCTGGAAGAGTAATCAGTGATCCTAACTGCTGAGCCATCTCTCTAGCCCCAGCATTCAGAATATTTTTAAAGGGGAAATTTTTATTGTAGCTCCACTGATGGAGTACTTGCCTAGGATGTACAAAAAGACTGGAGTTCAGGCCCCAGCTTTCCATAGAACCATATGAGACAGTACATACCCGAAATCCCAGCACTCAGGAGAATTAGAGAAGCTTAAGGTTATCCTTGGCTACATAGTGATTTTGAGGGCCAGCCAGGAGGAATACATGATTCTCCATTTTATATATATATATATGTTAGTTTATATGTGGATATAATAATATATGGCTATAGAATGTATATGTATATAATGTACACATATGTTAGTTTATATATGTCCATAGAATATATACATATATATACATATATTAGTTTGTATATGGCTATAGAATATATATGTATGTATTTATGTATATAAATAAATATATATATTAGTTTACATATAGCTACTTAGTTTTCCCACTAATGATAGTGTCAAGACCTAATAGAAACATGACATATTCCTTTTACTTATCTCACAAAACCCTTGAGTGCTTATATTCTACACCAGTTAATTCCTTGTGCAAAGCTGTTGGGGACTCTCAGTAGTGAAGGAGGGGTTAAAGTCTGAGACTCCCCTCTTGTCATGAGCATGAGAAATAGAGCAGTCAAGTGCCCCACATTCAGCTGGCTATGTTTCCGAGTTCCTGGAAGAATGACTCAGTAGTCGAGCATCTTGTAGGGACACTGAATGCAAAACTCCCAGAAGGAATCCTTCTGCCTCCCACAGTTTAATGGCCATGCCAGGAACTGCAGATTTAAGTCTACAAGACAGTGAATGAGGCCCACAGCCTGGCCCTGAGGACTGGGACACCACAGAAGCTTCTCCTGTAAATGCACTATAAATGACCACGTCTTGATTTCCATTGTGCTCCCCTTCCCTGGGGCTGTCCCAGGATGCGTGTTCATTGTCTTCTGAGTGTGTTCATGACTTGGGTCGTAGCAGAGAGCGAACTCCGCCAGTGTCTGGATCAGTGGACACGCCCACGCGCCACTGGAACTCTGTGGCCACTGTCACGTCTATTTCACATTTTTCATGTATCCTGAAGTATCATTCTTTCGATACCCTGTGCCAGCCACTTAAAAATGTAAGGTATACGTCTCCCAGGCCATACCAAGGATAACAACACATACATTTAAAGCAAAACAAGGCACAAACAAAATCCTTACATTTTACCCCTAGCTTTTTAGTACCAGCCAGCTGTGGAGACGGTTCTTCCACTGATGTGTGATGGAGTCCGTAGACTAGCACCTACCGCCATGAGTGTTCTTTGGAAGAGGCAAGCGTCAGTGTAGAGGAGAGCCGGGACCAGGAGAGGGAGAAGGAAGTGTGTACGCTCTTGGCTAATGCTGCTTCAGGGGCTCTGCAGACAAGAGCAAATATGAGGTAGTCAGGGGTGCTAGTGACGCAGAAGAGACATTTGATTATTCTCAAGGATCAATGAAACAAAACTAATGAAAGATGTTTTGGCTTTTTGAAAAAGACTTCAGGGAAAAGATCCGAATTTCTCTCTCGAAGAGAGTTGGCGCTTGCTCTTTTTGCATGAGCCAAAATGTTTGTTTTCTCATTCATGAGTCATGAGCTTAGAAGACTTCAAAGACCTGATCTTGGTGTTTTCAGAATTCCCCAAATAATCTGTTGGATGCACTATTTACAGTGCAGAACTCTTTCAAATGCATCGCATGTGAGAAAAAAAATTAAAATGACTGTATCAGAACTTCAATCTCTGACTGACATGGGAGTGGTCCGACATAGGATACTTTTAAAGATTGCTACTCCAGGATAGTCAGGGAATTACCGCCTCATCAAACCACAGAATCCCGGCCAAGAAGGTATCATTACAGAAGCGTATTGGCTTTTGAAGTCTTTAATTTTAATTCATACATTTTCATCTCCCGCTCACTTGTAGTGTATCTGTCTGGCAACAGACAGTGCCAGGTTCTTCTGAGGGGCTTTTCCAGGACAACATGCGAAGACTTGCTCTCTCATGCAGCCAGTCTTCTTCTATAGGAAACTGTAGCAACTATTGCTTAAAACCTTCAGCTGTCATCATTATCTTGAGAAATGGCATCCAGAGGAAAATATAAAACCAACCAAACAAACCAACAAAAAGCCCCACTCATCTAAAACAAAGATGTCTGATGATGAGGTGATATGGAGCATAGGAAGGAGATGGGTCATGTGCCTTGAAGACCGCTATAATTAAGGGGTCCCTAAATGAATGGAGGTCTTTTAGGTGCTTTCATCTCCGCAAGAACCTTTTAAATTTTATCAAAGTAAACATTAAAGAAAATAGGAAAATCTGAACAAAACGTATTGAGCCATCCACTTGCCAACAGTGCTAGACCCTACTATGCTTAGGTACAGGCGACATTTGCATTCCAGGCAGGCAGTGAAGTGTGTGGCCTGGAGTGTGCAGAACAGTGTACCGTAATTCACTGTGGCCATCCCTGCGATCCAGGTTAATACTGTTCATTTATCCCTTATATCTTTAACAAGAGGCTGTTTATTTACCCTGACAACCCTGAATCTTTTTCTTTCTAGATTGTGATACCATTCTTCAGTCTCTTAATCAAAGACATTTATTTCCTCAACGAGGGCTGTGTCAACCGTCTTCCAAATGGCCATGTCAATTTTGAGGTGAGTGGAATGAAAAAGGATGTAAATATCAATCAGAAAAGGGATCAGGCGTGGTGGAACCCAGGAGGCAGAGGCAGGAGGATTACCTCAAGTTTGAGGCCAGTCAGGTCTACATAGTGAATTTCAGGGCAGCAGTGTGACGTAATGAGAGTCTGTGTCATAAACTAAAATCTTAAACCAAAAGCCAGAGTGGACTGGTTCTCGGTGCCCCAGCCTTGCAGCCAGGCTGCGTCTGCAGCTCAGAGCACACTCCCTATTGGCCTACTGTCTGTAAGAAACTGACAGCACCAAGTAGCACAGCGGCCGTTCCCCGGCAACGCTGTCACTGGCGGGAATGTGAGTGATCTTCCATTCCCTCGACAGCAAATACAATGCTTAGTAAATGAAGACGAGAAGATGACGCTGATGTTCCCAAACTGGGTGCTTTTCAAATGGAATTGTGTTCTGCAAGGGTGATAATTCTTGCAGGTCACCCTTAAAATCCTTTAATTCTCTTTCAGAAATTTTGGGAACTGGCCAAACAAGTGAGTGAATTTATGACATGGAAACAGGTGGAGTGTCCGTTCGAGCGGGACCGGAAGGTCTTACAATACCTGCTCTCAGTGCCCGTATTCAGTGAAGACGGTGAGTCGTTGGCTTGCACCTGCCCCAGATTCCCCCAGATAAATGCTTCTAGTTGGCTGCCTCTCGTGTATGATGCCAGGCCTTTCTGCTGACATCAGCTCATCCTTTTCTTTCTGTTGCACAGAAAGTCTTACAATTTACCCCTAAAATGTTTTCCCTTTGTAATCAGCCAAACATGGGACATTTCCTAATTCCTGTTCTGCAAAATGATAGGCTTAATTGGGAAGCTACTAAAGATGTGGGCAGACATGACCTGTAAGAACACTGGGCAGTGGAAGGAGAGAAAATGCCTGGTTCTGTGTAGGACATTTCATGGGTAGTCTGTAGAATACTTAGTAGGGGGCTTACCTACCGATTTGTTACATCCTTGTGGATTGTTGACAGTATCTGCAGTAATATCCAGTGGACATTTTGAATTCATATTGCCTGTTTGGGGGTGGGGGCGGGGAGCAGCTGATTCATCTCTGTAAATAAGATTCACAACAACCTTTACAGTCTTGAGATGATTTTCTTTTGGATTTAAACAACCTACAGGGAATTTCTGTGGAAGATCTGAGGGCGCTAGGGAAAGGCCATGACCCTTCCCTTTGGAAGGAATATGAGTCTGAGTGTCCAACAGGATGGTACAGTTTGCATTTTGAAAGCTTCTTGCCTCACACATTCTTGGCTAATTAAGGGCCTTGGAGTCATGGGGTTTGTTGATGGCCAGTCAGAAGCAGTGTGCTGCTCTGTGTCCTTCAGGATGACTCAGCAAGTCTGAAGGGCCCACTGGAGTTTGGGCCCAAGCTGAGCAGGCCTTTCCAGCCCTGGGGTTAATGGTATCAAGAGACGGCTTCAGGCTTCAGTCGTAATGTGTTCTTTCCTTTGGTTGATTGTAGCGCTCTACTTGGCTTCATATGAGAGTGAAGGACCCGAAAATAATATAGAGAAGGACAGATGGAAGTCTTTAAGGTGAGTCTCAGTGCTTCTTATAGTTGTGCTAGTCTATAGGAAACATTGGCTTCACTTCAGGAAAGTCATAGACCTGTTTGGCAGAGTCTAGATTTTTCAAAACCTACTTTATTTAGGGTTCTTAAATGCTTCAACCTCCCTTCTAACTCACCAACCAGAGGTGGGGGAGAAAAATGGTTAATAGGATAAGGGTGTTGTGGGCCTCTTGAGAAGTAGTTCCTTGGGGTGATTCCACTCCTTGTCAGAATACCAGCAGTCCAGTCTAATAGCAAACACCAAACATGAGTCAGTAGTAGTGGCTCCATCCAGGAGAAACTGCAAGGCTCCGCCCGTCAGTATGAGTCAACAGAAGCGGCAAGAGTCGGCCGGAACACCATGAGAAGTTCTTTGGCAGGTGGAGCACTGCAGGAGCGTTCGTTCAGAGTCTCTGGGGTTCTACATATACTCTTTCCAAACATCATGCACCCTCTCAAGCATCTGCTTGAGCAAAGTATCCTCTCACAAGACAGCTTCCAGAAAAACACCACATGACACAACTGAGTTTCCAAAGAAACCAAGAATTTCTTGTCTTTAGGTTACAGAATCTCTGTGGCGTGGGATTCTCGGTACCACCGTTCAGTCCTACGGCCTTTTATTTCTTTACACTGGCAGATAATAGCAGAATTGCAGTTCCTCCCTGATGATGTAATGGGATATGGAATTGAGATTACCCCCATGGTATAGCACAACAAAACAAACAAGTTTAAAAATTTGTTTAAAAGTTCAGACTTGGGACTGAAGAGATGGCTCAGTGGTTAAGAGCACTGGCTGTGCTTCCAGAGGTCCTGAGTTCAATTCCCAGCAGCACATGGTGGCTCACAACCATCTGTAATGGGATCTGATGTCCTCTTCTGGTGTGCCTGAAGACAGCTACAGTGTACTCATACTCATATACATAAAATAAATAAATAAATAAATAATTCTTAAAAAAAAAGTTCAGGCTTTATTTTTGAATAATTCTAATCTTAAAACTATTTGGGTGGGGTTCCCAACAAAAATACTGGCTAAAATTTTTTTAAACTTATTTAATTTATGTATGTGAGTACACTGTCACTCTCTCCAAACACACTAGAAAAGGGCATCAGATCCCATTACAGATGGTTGTGAGCCACCAGGTGGTTGCTGGGAATTGAATTCAGGACCTCTGGAAGAGCAATCAGTGCTCTTAACCGCTGAGCCATCTCTCCAGCTCCAATACTGGCTAAAATTAACATCAGTTAAAGTTGGGGTATCAGTTAACTATCAGATATCAGGCCTCCTTTGGTTTGAGAGAGAGAATCTGAACTTAAAATATAATTCGTAGATTTAAAAAAACAACAACAACAAAACTTTGGCTATTCTATTAGTATTTTTAAACAAATTTGCAAGTGTTTGTATTTTAAGCATGTAAGCTATTTTAATAGGCCCCAAAGCAGCCAGGACATAATATGATACAAGATGATCAAGACTGGTTCAGACACACACTGAAGTCAATACAAATCTGGGCAGATTTATAATCTCAGCACTCAGGAAGTTGAAGGAAGAGAAACTGAGTTGCAGACCAGCATGAGCTACATGATGAGACCATACATACCTCACAAAAACAAAGGAAAAAAATGAGCATTAACTCCTTCAGTTTATATTTTAGGATGAACTTTGCCTGCCACATTTCTTCTTTGTAATCACCCTCTTTCTTTTTCTTTTCTTTTTTTTTTTTTTTGCCCAAACAAGTGGGGCCTTTGGTAAGACTCCTAGTATCTGAAACCTTGCCGGGGAGAAGGACAGATTGGTTCTGCAAGATACTCAGTATTTGAATCATTCATGGATTCCAGATATATAAAAACCCAAGCCTACCCATTAGTTAGGTTGCAAATCCAAGGATTGACAGGAAAGACTGAATTGTATAACTTTCCCCAAGGCTTTGTGTACTGTATATTATATATATATATTATATGTATATAGTATATATTAACCCAAAAATTTAACCAAAGACCTTAGCGTCATGTGAGAAAGACCGTGTCCTGGCTGAATTCAGACACGCATATGGGGATCTGTTTACAGTTGTATAAACTCAGTAATAACCTTTTTCTGGTCAGAGTGTGTTTTAGGGTTAGAAGCCAGGCACGTTGGCACACCTAGAATCTTAGGTCTTGGGAAGCTGGAGTAATAGAACCACATGTTTGAGGCTAGCCTGACCTACAGAGCGAGAGTCTGAGGCCAACCTGGGCTATAACAATTTCCATAATAATAACAATACAGGTGCTGCTGCCGCTATGGTGGTGGCTTGACGAGCAGACATCTTGTGCACACGGTGGGAGGTATTCTTTGGTGTAAAAGACTAGTTTCTATGTGAAAATTGCCTTCTAAGGAAGCGTAAGAGGCGGGCTCCTCCTTGTATCTGAGACCTGTGCTCAGCCTTTCCCCTAACCATAATCATGGCCTCTCTGCACAGCCTCCTCCCTAGGTGGAAATTGCTCCTGAGTGTACACCCCTCAGGCACTCCTGGCTCTCTGGTTGCCTGCCACACATTGTCATTTATTAGGGTGGCATGTCTGCTTCTTTCATAGCTTCTGTGCAGTCCCCTTGAGGCTGAGCACAGACAGGGGCGTGTCCCTATGTCCCCATGGCTGCCTCTGCACACTTACCCATTGCTCCTCAGTCCCACTTCCTGTCTACTAAGTAAACCATGCTGGCAATGTCCATGTCGACTTGACACAGGCTAGAATAATTATGGACGAGGAAACTCCAATTGAGAAAATGCCCCCATGTAATTGGCCCTCGAGTAGGCCCATGTTGGCATTTTCTTGATTGACGATTGACGTGGGAGGACCCAGCCCATTGTGGACGGAGCCAGCCTATGCTGGTCGCCCTTTGTAGGGCTATTAAGGAAGCTGGCTGACCATGAGGAGCAAGCCAGGACGTAGGACTCCTTCATGGCCTCTACCTCAAAGTCTGACCTCCAGCCTCCTGCCCTGACTTCCTTTGAGGGTGGCCCGTGATATGGAAGATTAAGCCAAAGAAACCCTTTCCTCCCCAAGTCGCTCATGGTCATTGTGTTTTATCACGGCAGTTGAGGCCCTAACTAAAACGTAAACCTGCGTACCATGTACCATACACGTGTCACATGTACGTAAGAGTTCATTGTCATTCATGGTGTGCACTTTTTGATTTAGCATATAATACCACTCAAGATAGAGATTGCCGTAGGCAGTGCTTTGACTGTCTCCATTAATGACTATTTAAATGTCCAGCGGTCCACCTAAAGGACCACTAAGACATCAGTCCTTGATTTCTACCCCATTGTTTCAATTCTCTAAAAATACATTTAAAAAACGTAGGAGCGATGAATATTAAGCAAGGCGTTCCGAACCAATGCATGTGGACCTCTGCCTTACACAGTTTCCTTTATCCCACAGGTCCAGCCTCTTGGGCAGAGTTTAACATCTGGAAAGCGGGCTGCCGTTGTTGTTGCTGCTGCTGCTGTATCAGACGGACCCTGGAGGGACTGGCCTTTGATTTCTGGCATCCAGTACTAGGAACCACCTCCCAGACCCTTCAAGGGAGCCCAACTGTAGATCAGATGGGAATTTCACTTCCCACAGCTGACAGATTGACTTGGATTTCTTCTTGAGACTGAAATCTTCACTGAAGACACTTGAGAAAGAATCCTCTGAAGGTCCCGGCTCTGCGCATGAGTCATCCGCTGGGATTTCCGTGTGAATCACAGCCCTGCACCTGGAGGGACTTTTCTTTTGTTTGTTACTATTTTGTTTTTTTTTTTTTTTTTTTTGGCCTGAACATTTGCTGCTAATGGAACTTACACAGCTGAGCGCTGGCTCTATGGAAGCCTGCGTTTCTTTGTTAATTTAAATGAAAAAGGGAGACCGGGGAGGGGGAACCCCTCTCACCCACCCACCCCCAGTTTGGATCCTGGACCTCAGCCTGAACAGTATTCCGGTGAGGGCGAAGATTGGGTGGGGTTTTGCTGCAGACACCTCCTTACCCAGTGCGGTATTGTAAACACCCCTCCCCCGCCCTCCTCTTTCTCCAAGGCTTTGAGTTGGCTGCTGGCTAGCAAACTCCTTCTTACCCATATAAGTTATTTAATATAATAATGAAGAGCAACAGTGTGGTAGGAAAATAGCCACTAGGGGGAAAAAGGCAGAGTTTGTCCCTGTCACTGTCGGACTGCCCACCCTGCAGGAAGGGTCACTGTTGGACTGCCCACCCTGCAGGAAGGGACCGTGTTTCCTTTACCCTTCTGAGCTGTTGACAGCTGACCTCCGTGTCCTATAGATGTATTTTTCAGTAGGTTTTGTTTTTGTTGTTGTTGTTAACTTAGTTTTCCATGATGCTGCCCCATGCCCGTAAATGTAAATGCTATATGACTTTAAGGGGTCTTGGGGGGAAAAAAAAATCCATGACCTAACCACAGTCTTTTTTCCCTAACTTATTTTTCATTATCCTCTGGAGTCAGTTGGTGGCTAAACATGTAAACAAGGAGTACATTAAGAAAATTTACCTCCTTACCCCCCCCCCAACCCCCTAGCAGTGACCAAATGAAAACCAGGTTGCTGATAACTCTGATCAACTTTAACATCTAAATTAGGTCTGTAGCTGCTCTGCAGACAGCCATTACGATACTCTAGGAGAAACTTTAGAGTAGTGATCCCCGCTAATGGAAACGCACAATGCCAAGTCCCAGCCGTGTTTGTTAACCCTTCTGACGCCATCCTGAGAATCAGCATGTCTTAACTGTGCATCATCTCAATGAGCCTGACCTGTCTCCACGTCGTCCCTTCACGACATCAATACATTTTCCACTCTGCAGCCAGGCGTTGTGGTGTCTTCCTTTGCTTTCTGGATGGAATCGTGGGTGGAGGGATGGGCTCTTAGCTGTAGCCATTCGTAGTCATTCGACAGGTTCAAATGCGTGCACTCCTGAGGGAAAGGCCTTAGGAAATATAGGCACGGATGCGCGTTTGCATTTCTTTCTACAAAGAAATCCAAGGCAACATTCAACCCACGACTATTTTTCAGACACAGTCTAAGGTGTGTAGGCACGGATGCGAACATTGTCATTTCCACCCTTAGTTACTGTCTTAGTTAGGTTTCCATTGCTGTGAAGAGACACCTTGACCAAGGCAACTCTTATGAAGGACATTTAATTGGGGCTGGCTTACAGTTTCGGAAGTTCAGTCCATTGTCATCATAGTGGGAAGCACAGCAGTGTCCGGGCGGCATGGCCTGGAAGGAGAGTTCCACATCTTCATCTGAGAGCCGCCCACCCTGGGTGGAGCTTCAAAGCCCCGCCCCCCAGTGATGTACTTCCTCCCACAAGGCCACACCCACTCCAACAAGGCCACACCTCCTAATAGTGCCACTTCTTAGGTACCGAAGAGTAAACGGATATATTCTGATGGAGCCCACAAAGCTAATAGAGGCACAGGGTTGAAGTATTCCTTTTAATCCAGTGCCCAAGTTTTAAACCACCGTGGCATCTCAAGCTTTTGCGTCCTTGCAGAGAGCCGGAGGAATCTTGTTTCCTTGCAGATTTCCAATCTGCAAGACCGGAGTGGGGGTCCTTGTGATACTGAGGTCGTGGATCCTCCAGCTAAAAATTTGATTCCAAGGTGGTTTAAACAGGCTTTCTGTTGTTACCATGGTTACCATGATCTTGTTTTACTATCCAGCTGAACCCGAGGAGGTTCAAACCCCGTGTGAACTTTTATGTATACCACAGAGCATTTCTGCCTTCTGGGCCACGCGTGGCCTTCACGGCACTTTGGTAGATCCATCTCCAATTCCCGCGGCTGGCTGGAAGCCTCCGTAAACGCAAGCATAAACAGCTCTGGGCAATGACAGCCGTTCTGTTTCGTCTTGCTTACCACTCATTCCAAACCCACAGGGCTTTGAGCTGGGGCCTGGCTGTGGTCTGGGGTCTCAAAAGAGGATGGATGCAGGTAGATAAAAGGAGAGAGTATATGACTTGAAATAACCCCTTCTTTTGAGGACACAGCCCGGGTCACTAGCAGGCGGCCTGATTTCCATAGCTAACAAAGTTGGCAATCTGCTGTCACTTCTGCCACTGGACGTTTTACACTTTCATCCTCCTGGCTGGAACCTGTGCTCTACCCACGTCTGCCCGTCTTCTAGAGCTCTCTTCTGGCACAGTCCTGTTCCCCCTCTGTGCGCCTGCCTCCTCCCCTGTGCAGACTCTCATCTAAACTCTAGCATTAGAGTCGAGCTGTGGATTCTGAGAGGTGCCCAGGATTCACCAATGCTTTTTATTTACCCCATGGCTCTCGATACAAGGCAATGCTTGCCTGTATTCCAAAAACAGTCTCATTGTTCTGAGGGAGGGAGAACAGCGGCCAGGGGATAAAGCAGTTCGGACCAATTTTCTGCTGTAGCTAAGGGTTCAAAGGAATTCTTGAATGGTTTCCTGGACGAGAGTGTGGTCAGTGACCTGGAAACTACTAACTACTAACTAAACATAAAACTCAAAGATAGGACAGTGGTGAGTCCCTGGGCTTTATTTACCCTCAGCACATTTGTAAAGTAACACTTTGGTCAGAGTTGGACTTCCAGTGAGGGGTGGAAAGGTGGCCCTGTCCTGGATAATCCAGACAGAAAGATTTTGTTGTAGACTAAAAATTGCCTCAGTTCTCTGCTTCATGTCACTTGAGTCCACTCAGTGCTGGCAGGGATGTTGGGGCTGGAGGTTTGTCTCTAAGCCTTATTATGCTTTAGGGACTGTCATTCAGAACTGCCGGCTGGCTCTGTAGAACAGGGCCCCTATTCACTCTTTCTTTCTTTCTTTCTTTCTTTCTTTCTTTCTTTCTTTCTGTCTGTCTGTCTGTCTGTCTGTCTGTCTGTCTGTCTGTCTTTCTATCTTCTGTCTGTCTCTCTCTGTCTCTCTCTCTCTCTTTCCTTCAGATTATTTTATGTATATGAGTACACTGTTGCTGTCTTCAGACACACCAGAAGAGGGCATCCAATCTCATTATAGATGGTTGAGAAGCCACCATGTGGTTGCTGGGAATTGAACTCAGAACCTCTGGAAGAGCAGTCAGTGCTCAGAACCACTGAACCAACTCTCCAGCCTTCCTGCTTGCTTCCTTCCTTCCTTCCTTCCTTCCTTCCTTCCTTCCTTCCTTCCTTCCTTTCTTTATTACTTTCAGTGGTTTCTTTTCTTCCCCCTCCCTCCTTCCACTCCCCTCCCTCCTCCTCCTCCTCCTCCTCTTCTTCCTCTCTCTCTCTCTCTCTCTCCCTCCTCCCCCTCCTTTCTCTCTATTTTTTTTTCACTTAATTCAACACAGAAATTCCTAGGTAGCCAATTTCATTTGTAGTGCTAGTATCCATCCACGGGCTTAGTGTCTGCAGTCTGTGAGCCTGTATCTTACTTCTTTCTATCCGAGTGTGTCTAGTCAGTCTGGGCAGCTGTCTTAGACAAGTGTTAACTGTCAACATACTTTTGAGTGTCCAAGTTGCCCAACTTAGCACTTCTAGAGAAAAGTGTGGAGATCCTAATTTAGGGAACTGAAGGAGACAGATACTAATTAGAAAAAAGAGTAAAATCGTGCGCCCCCCTAACGAAGCACCAAACAAACCTTGTGCCTCTGCCGAGCCTGCTTTCTCTCCCTTTCCACCTACGCTGGCTTGGGGAAATGAAAGTTAGTGTGAACTCATTTTTCTCCTGATGAATCACTGTGGGAAAGTCAGTTTAGCAGAATGTGTTGTCAATGTAGTTGAGACAAAGTGGTTGGAGGACCAGCATTGGGCTTTGTTTTGTTTTGTTTTCAAGTGATTACGAATCCTAAGTGCAGATCAGCGGTGATATGGAGATAATGTGTACTTGGAGAACACATATGTGATCCAGAAAGCGGAGTGCTTATCACCCAGTAATCACAGATTTCATTTAAATAATTAGCATTGTCTGGTTTTAGGAAATTAAATAAATCAAAGTGATTCCAATATAACTGTTGTGGGTGGCACTGTCCCTACGGAGAACAGCAAAGAAAATCTAAGTACGTTTTATTTTTTTTATAAAGAGGTAAATTGTTAATACTCCCCTGTAGCTATCAGTACATGATGGTAAGTCCACGCTTAATGATAATATAAAAATCCAGCAGAGTGATTGACATGGTATGGGGACATGGGATAAGTTTGAAACACATTCTTTTTTTTTTTTTTTGATTTTTGAAACTTTAATAAGATTTTAAAAACAGGACTTTGAACCGAAAAACATACACATTTTGCATACAAATATTGTAATATGAATCAACTCCGACTCCATTTGAAAACAAGTGAATCAAATTACAGTTTTAGAAGTTAGTAATTCACATTTAAGCAACTTAGCGCCTTGCTGAATTCAGCCTTTGTAAAAAAAAAAAAAGAGGCTTAGTGCATATTTTAACGGTACATTGTGACTGTGTACTAATTATTGATATTTCACCTTATTAAGCAAGATTATGTTCTTGAAAGTTGGTAAATAATGGCTAACCTCCTATGACATGTAAAATTTCCAATGGTAACAGTTAAGAATGGGTTGAGGTAGTAGACTTTACAGAAATGGGGGGCACGGCAGACACGGTCCTGGATATACTTCAGAATCTGACCACAGAAACACATTCTAAAACAAAGCAAAACAAAACACTACACTCAGCGTAAGAACCAGTTGCTAAACCTCACTCAACGCAGTTTCCTGGGTCTTCCAGGACGCTTCTCTGAATCTTTGTAATGGGTCTGCACTGACTGAAGAGGAGTGAACTGTGGGGTCTAAAGGTCTTCAGTATTAGGATCGACTTTCTCAGCTTGCTGAGAGTCAAAGATGCAGCATACTGTTTCCTCCCTGCCACCCCCCCCCCTTCTGCCAGGATCCTTTGTGTTTTGTTTAATTGTGTTTGTGGAGAGAGAGGGTGAGAGGATAATGGCTACTACTTTGTAGCAGAGGAAGACGTGACAGAAGCTCAGTTCCACCCTCCAGCTGGGTGCTACAGAACAAGATAGTTCTTCATAGAAGAGTGGACATCACCCAGCCCAGACATTGAAAACAGGCATAAACAAGATCTGTTACATAATTTCAAAGGTTCTAGATTGAAAATGCACAAGAACTACCCAAAGACTTTGTTGTGTGGACTACATCTTTGTCATAGAAGCTGTCACAACTGAGCTCTCGCTAATCCAGATATATAGAAAAGATCCTAAGGCGCCTCTTTCCGTCATTTACAAAAGTCAGGCTCTGGCTTAGCAGGACTTGAAGAAGTGATGATCCCAGGCCAGCTCTGCCTTTGTCAACCTCCTTTTGGGGACGCACTATGGCCTCCTTTGAAGGTTGTCCAGACGGAGGTGGGGGTGGGCTGTTGAGTATGACAGGTGTGCTAGAGAAAGTCCTGTGCCAAAGGAAATCAGAAAGAAAATAAATCCATCATCCCTGGATGATAAGAGCTTTCCTTGTGGGTAAATTACTTAGTGAATTGTAACTCAGCTCAGCAATGGAGACCAGATTAAAGGTGGAAAAAGACAAGCACGGTCCCACAGACCAGAGAGTGATGGTGAGGGGGGCTATGGGAGTAGCCAGGCAGATAGCTTTGGGTGAGGGATATTGAGAAGAGATGAGGCTCTGAGTATCTGAGCATCTGAAGCACTCGAACTCATTTAAAACCTAATGAGAAAACAATGAGCCAAGAAACTGGTTCCCCTGGGGAACCCACAAACTCTTCTCTATTAGATTAGGTGTTAGGTAAGTGAATGGAATTGGATAACTTAGAGGCTGCTTTTCAGTTATAGTCACTTACTGAACTGACCCTGTGAACGCTGTAAACATACTAGGAAGTAAGTTAGCAGAAGCTGCTCTCTCCCTATCCAAAAGCTAACAGGGCTGTTGTGAAGAACACAAAGGGGCTGGAAAGAGAATAAGCCAAAGGATTCTTAGTTCCCCCATTTATATGAGAGTGTTTTTGAGAACAAAACCTTTCTAGGGAGAGCCTGGAATCTCGGACCAACCAAGCCAACAACTTTCAGGTTCTTGTCTCCTGAGTTCAAGGGTTGGAATCCATAGATCACAGAAGGTGAGAATAATCTTTTATAGATGCATAGCTGGGAGATTAAGAGGTCGAAAAGGAATTGTGCTTTTGAGTTAGGCATGGACAGGAGCCAGATGATGGACGAGCCCACATTTGTTGGGAAGGGGAACTTCAGAGAAAGAGTAGGGAAGCCCAGAAAACAAGAAAAAATATATAATTTGGCTCTGTTGAGTACCTGAAAGAGACAGAAGAGAAGACAAAGGGAAAGTTAAGCTTTTCTGATAAAGGACTAGGAAAGGTGGACAGCCCCACAGAGGGAGGCTCCTGGGGACTTCAAGAGCAGGGCAAGGATTTTAGAGAGGATCTCACTAAAGGACTCATTCTTTCTCTGGTCTCTTGAGCATGCTTTAATGTAAACTCACCTTCCTGCGGGATGGTCCCTTGGCTAGATGATGGCCAGCTCAACTGAATTAAGTCTCAAGGGAGGAGACTGGCAGGTCTCCATCGAGAGATTTTGGTTGGGAGGCTGCCGGTTTCCCTTAGGCATCAACTTTACTGTGTAAGTATATATGGTACACACTTCCTCCAACACACAGAGTGTTGCCTGAAAAAACAAAGTAACTACGAAAATCAAAGAACTGCTTATTGCATGAGCCGAACTCTCTAAATATGGGTATTTTGTAAGAAGGAATATGTTGGTAACAGACCTGCATTCCTCATTATAAAACTGGATTTGTGTGTTTGAATGCTTGGCCCATAGGGAATGGCACTATTAGGAGGTGTGGCCTTGGAGTAGGTGTGGCCTTGTTGGGGGCGTGTACTCTGGACTATAGCTCCCCAGTTTGCAAGCAATAACCAGAGATTTTCCCTTCTCCACATCCCCGGCTCTAGGATTACAATTACGGGGCACCATGCCTATTTCATTTTGTTGGTTTGGTTTTTCAAGGCAGGGTTTCCTCTGTGTAACCCTGACTGTTCTGGAATTCACTCTGTAAACCAGGCAGGTCTCAAATTCAGAGATCCACCTGCCTCTGCTTCCCAAGTGCTGGGATTAAAAGCGTATTTTTAAAATACAGGTGCTAGGGATCAACAGTAGGTCCTTGTGCTTACATAATACATAAGTTTCCAGTGCAGTCATCACCTCAGCCTTATTATGCTTGTTTCTTTGGTTGGTTGGTTTTAATTTAGTTCTGCAGTTCTCCAGTGTGGTAGGTGACAATGACATCATGTTGCAATGTCAACATGTTGGACACTCTGGCTAGGATGCCCACCTAGTCACAATGAAGTCATACAGATCAATCCAATGCTGCCCTGATGACCAGCTATAGAGTGGAATAAATGTGGTGTTTTAGTTCTGCCTTAAGTGTTTTGAGGAATGCAGGTCTGTTACCAACATATTCCTTCTTACAGAACACCTGTATTTAGAGAGTTCAGCTCATGCAATAAGCAGTTTTTTGATTTTTCTAGTTATTGTATTTTTCAGAAAACACTCTGTCAATGTTCTAAACCTGTTTTTATTGTTACCTGTGGGAAAATAAAATTATAAAAAGACCCAGTGCAGTGTAATAACTAGCCGTAGGGACATCATAACAAAATTTAAAGACAGAGATCAGAATTAGAAGTTAAAATCACTTAGCCCACCACCAGTTCCTTTGTATATCAAACTCCTTTAGTGAAGAACAGAAACTCTTCCCTACCAGAGGCCCCAGAGAAACAATACTAATATCCTATGGTGGTTTGAATAGGAATGGCTCCCCTAGACTTGTGAGTTTGAATACTTGGCCCATAGGGAGGGGCACTATTAGGAGGTGTGGCGTTGTTGGAGGAAGTGTGTCACTGGGTTTTGAAGTCTCCTATGCTCAAGCTCTGTCTAGTGTAGAATACAGTCCCCTTCTGCTGCGTGCAGATCACGATGTAGAACTCTTTCTCATTCCTTCTTTAGCACCATGTCTGCCTGCATGCTGCCATGCTCCCCACCATGCTGATAATGGACTGAACCTCTAAAACTGCAAGGCAACCCCAATTAAATGTTGTCCTTTATAAGAGTTGCCTTGGTCATGGTGTCTTTTCACAGCAATGGAAACCCTAACTGAGACATATCTCATTGCCGTTTTTCTCTTTTGTCTTCCCCTTCTCTTTAACCCACACAAATGGTCCACTACAGCCTGAGCATCCTGGACTGCAATCCCATGCTATTCTCCCATTAGGTCTTTACTTTGAAGAGGGTTTGTGTCTTTGCTTTCTATAGTTTTGATAAAACACCATGATCAAAAGCAACTTGGTAAGAAGAGGGGTTATTTGGCTTATAGGTTACACTCTTATCATTGAGGGAAGCCAAGGTCGGATCTCAAGGAAGGAAGCTGGAGGCAAGAACTGACACAGAGATCAGGGAAGAGTTCTAATTACTAGCTTGCTACCAGGCAAACCTTCTTATATACCCCAGGACCACCTGCATAGGGGTTGGACCGCCCACAGTGGGTAGAGCCCTCCCACATCAATTAGCAACCAAGATGATACCCACAGACATGCCTAGAGACCAGTCTGATAGAGGCAATTCCTCAATGAGGTTCCCTTTTTTCAGGTTAACTTTAGTTAACTCTAGTTAACTGCCAAACATAATTTTCTTTTTAAAGTCAGATTTATTTGTCACATTCAGTTGTTTCAGATATTAAGGGAACATGAGTAGAAATTCGAGCTGGACTCTCCAATCAGTGAATGCATCTAAATACTCATCTTAGAAATGAGTAGTATCTATTCTTGAGGACCAACCCTCCTCACGATGAACTTCAGAGGGTGCAAAGAAAATGGTACATCTTTGTTTTGTAGCCAGGTAGAACCGAGGTAGGTCCAGAGAGTTTCTATGACCTTGCACATGTGATTTAGCAAATTGGTGAGAGGACCAGTGCTGAAGCCTGATCCCAGCACCGTCTTCTTATTGTTTTGCTGAAATGTGAATGTCATCCCGGAACTCCTGTTTGTCTGATGTTCCTCACCCCCTCCGTGATGGGATATAGATGTTCGAAGTCAGGAGGGCAGAAAACTGCCAATGTGGCTCATTGGTGGCATGCTTATCTTGCACAAAGGAGGACCAGGGTTTCAGAGACGCCATCCTACAGCAGTTCTAGGGAAGAGATGAGGAGACAACAAGAGCCAACAGGAAAATGGAAGAGAAAACTAATTTTCTTATCAAATGTATACCACTGGCTACTTAATGTCCTTGCTCATTAATCATCAGTCTTAGGACATTGGATTCCCCCAGTACTCACTATGAAGACCAAGATGGCAGTGAACTTGCAGCAATCCTCCTGCCTCTGCCTGCCAGTGTTCTGGGTTTACAAGCATGTGCTACTATGTACTTCTTACTCTCCCAATGTCAACATGCAAATAGTTGCTACTCCCTCATGTCCAGGCCTAAGGTAGATTGTCCTTCTCCTTATCCTTATCCACTTTGAAGTCAGGCAGAGCTTTGTGGTTCCTTTGTCTCCTGACATGGGAAAGGAAGTGACTTCACTTCCCAGCAGAAGCTTTGCAAGGCAGTCTAACTCAGGGTCTGCTGCTGATATGCTGTGATAGAGAGAGAGGGTGGGGACAGCAGCCTGGATACCCTTGGTTCCCAGGAGGAATACCCTGAGCAGAGAAGTATTCTAATTCATTTTGGACATGTAGCTGAGAGAAGGAAAGAGATTTGTGTGGATTAAGCTATTGAACCCCCGGGGTTGCTTGTTAGCATAAACTATTTTGTTCTGAACAACGTATCTCCCAGGTCTGTGACTCCTATGAACTCTTCATCTTAATAAATAAATCTGTCAGATCTCGAAGTTATCCTTGAGCCTCTTTCATCACCCACCCTGAAGACTGTGTCTTCAAATATGCCTAGAAACCGACCACTGCTCAGCACATCCAAGAGTTTTACTAAGTCAAGGCAGCACCATCTTCTGTCAAATTCCTACAGTTCCTGCCCAGACTTTGATTTCTTACAGCCTACTGACCACATAGCAGTGAGGGTGGTCATTCAGAACAGAGATCATTTACATCCCTCATATCATTGTTCACATTCTGAGGATGGTTTATTATTCTCCAAAGTGAAGTTCGAGGTTGCATGAGATCTATGAGGTCTTCTGCCTCTCTAGCCTCATCCTCTCCCTTATGGTTCCCCTCATGATTGTTCATATCCCTGGTCCTGTCACTTACATCTGTTGTCTTTGTTAGTCTGTGGACACACTAAGCTGAGCTGTTTCTACTTCCTGGACTTGACGCGTTCTTCCTAGGACACTTTGCCTTGTTTACCTTTGCCATCTGTTCTCTGCTCAAAAGTTCTCCTCCATGAAGCCCTTCTGATCCTTCCCCATCAGCAAATCTCTCTCTAGCATTCATGCTACTTTGGAGTCAGAAGACAAAAACGTTACTATTATGTCCTAAATTCTCTACTAAATTCTTCTTTGTGTTTTGGGTTATGTCTAGGTAGTATGCATCTGCATGCCTATACATCTTTACAGATTTAAATAGAGATTATGCGTTGAAAGAAAGTAATATTTATTGTATCTCCCCCCCCACCCCGAGTCTGGCTTATTTTAACATAATGATTTCTAGTTCTGTTTTCCTGAGATTTTCATTTTATTTCACAGAATAAAATTTCATTTTGTATATACCATACATTTTTTTTGTCCTTTGATTTGTTGATGGTCATCTGGACTGGTTATATATATCTCTTAAATTACTGGTTCATTTCATTTACTTCAGCTTTCCTATGAAATGGAAAACCATAATCATTCTTATGAAAGGGGTAAAGAAAGTATGGCCCAGCTATATTAACATTTGCTTAAGGTTACAAAACCTAAGTGGCAGAACTCCTATTTATCTGACTCTGACCCTTGAAACTATGATCTTGCTCGCTGTATAATTTCCTCTCCATTTCACATGCACATTAAAAATTTATCTTGGCAATGTTAAAAGTAAATATTTATATCACTCTATGAGTAAATAAATCCAGATGGCATCATACCAATTAGCTTTAAGCTTGCTGGACAATGGTCCTGACAGGATGGAGACCAACACGTTTGTGCCTGCCTAGATACCGGAGCAATGAGGCGACAGGCTTCTGTAGATACAGGTGTGTGACAGGCTTCTGGCTCTGCCCTCTCATTTCTTTTCTTATAAATCAGGAAAACGATGGAACAGGTCACAAAACTGGTTCATCATTATTGGGGAAAAAAAGCAAAAATACAAACAGTTTCTTTTTGTGGCAATCATGAATAAAATAAGACTAAGAGCTGCAGGCTGACAGGCCAAAGTCAAGCCTTCAGTTTTACTTCAAACTCAATGAATGTTGTTAATCCAGGAGGAGAAAAACCAGTCTCCAAAAGTCCACCTGAGGGAGCCTGTTGAGCGGATTGCTCTCTTCACGTAGACCCCTCAGTGCGACACGACACTGGTGTTTTCCTCAAACATTTTAGTCTCAGTGAAGAAAACAAACAAAACCAGATGTGCCTTGATGAAGAAGTCAGTTAACTGTTAAGTATATTTATTTTGTATCATCGCAATGTTTCTAGTTTTGGCTGTCAGGCTCTCAGAGGACACTGACAGACTTTAGAGCAGGGAGAAGATGGGGAATCGTGTGAGCCAAAAACATTCAAAGAGACTCTCTAGACTCAGAGTTGTCGAGACCTACAACTTGATGGAAAATTAACTCTGTTGCGTTAGAATGCAGGAATTGCTACCAGCAAGAAAATTGGAAAGAGGCAGATTTCAAGTCAATGCCAAAGTTTTCTAATCAACAGATATGGTCATCATCCCTAGTGATTGTAGGAGACATATCAGTAGATAATAACAACCACACCCTTCACTAGGAGGGAAGTTTGTCAGTTAGAGATGTTGATTTGCTTAATTGTAATCATTGGCATTGTTATAAATGAACACCAGCAGTGGTGGGAGGAAGGAGTGATTATTTCTCTCTTTCAAGGTGGTAAGGGGTACTTTATAGGAAGGGTAATTAGATATAATTTACAAACATAGTAAGAGTTTCTCTAGAGAATAAATGGTACAAAATCGTTCCTAACAGGAACCAGAAGGAAGATGAGTGCATTGTGTAAGAATGGAAAGAAGCTGAGCAAGAGGACGTTGTAAGTGAAGTTCCAGATGCAGCTTGATTCCCAAGGGTACTATGGAGCATATGGTACACCCCAGAATTTGCTTGGCTTTTGTACCTGCAACCCTACTGGTTGGTTGAGCTACCTTGGTGGAGGGAGGCTGAAGATAGAAAACCTCTAGTGTGGCAGGCGCTGACATTCTCTGGAGATCGTATGTGTAGGGTATGAGCCGCTGGCATCATGGCGTGGGTCCAGAGCTTAGAGGATTGGTGCAAGACATAGAGGGTCCATGCATGATGTCATCTGGGAGGAACATTAACAGCACCATTCATGGGGAATATGAGAAAGACTCTTCCTTCAAAACAACTAATCAAGCCTTTGTAGGGTCAGAGCACATACTTAGAGAGATGCAGCTTCATAGGAACTCAAAGGATGAAGAGAACAAAAGCAGGGAAGAGGTTTAACTGGTGGGAGGTAAAATCCCCAGCAAGCTAGCTCAAGGGAGGCCGCAATCTCACGGGAATCCCAGTGGGGAGAAACAGGCATTGTGATGCTCCAGGATACGGGTCCTGGAGTACAATGCAGCATCCTCCTGACCTTGAGTGTATTATAGGTGGAACGTTACAGACTGTTACTGGTAGATCTTTGGTAGAGCTTTACTTGTCCTTGTTTAAATATTAAGGTCAGGAATCTGGTTGATTTCTGCCTCTCTCTGTCTGTTTGTTTGTCTCTCAATCTGTCTCTCTCTGCCTCTGTTTCTTGGTCTCCCTGTCTCCTTCTCTCTCAGGTCTCACTATGTTGTCCCGACTGACCTGGAACTCACTCTTTAGACAAAATTGGCCTTGAGCTCACAGGGATTCTGCATTCCAAATGCATTTCTTAACTTGCTAGAAAGTCCAATGGCTTGACCCCTTGAAATCCCAAAGGCCTCGTTCAGTGAGACATTTCCTTCAACAAGGTAAAGCTCCTAATCCTTGTCAAGTAGTACCACCTCCTAACGACTAAGCATTAAAATATATGAGCCTGTAGGGGCCATCTTTATTCAAGCCACCACACTATATAAAAAGTGTATTTATATAATGGAGGAATTTGGTTAATGTTTTTCAATTTATCATAAAGTCTTATGTATCAAAACAAGGAGTGTGTCTTAGTCAGGGTTTCTATTCCTGCACAAACATCATGACCAAGAACCAAGTTGGGGAGGAAAGGATTTATTCAGCTTACATTTCCACATTGATGTTCATCACCAAAGGAAGTCAGGACTGGAACTCAAGCAGGTCAGGAAGCAGGAGCTGATGCAGAGGCCATGGAGGGATGTTTCTTACTGGCTTGCTTCCCCTGGCTTGCTCAGGTTGCTTTCTTATAGAACCCAGGACTACCAGTCCAGGGATGGTGCCACTCACAATGGGCCCTCCCGCCTTGATCACTAATTGATCCTTACAGCTAGATCTCCTGGAGGCATTTCCTCAAGGGAGGCTCTTTCTCTGTGATTACTCCAGCCTGTGTCAAGTTGACACACAAAACCAGCCAGCACAGAGTGTGATTTCTGCTTCATAGTCAAGGTCATCAGTGGGGAGATTTTAGTCATGGAGTTATAGAGTGAGGTTTGATACAGAACTGTGACTGGGGTGGGGGTGGAGTACAGAGGGGGAAGACCAACTGTGTGACATTGCAGATGATGACATAAGCAATGGACCTGTAGCAAGAGAATGGCTGTCGGGATGGGGAGGAGAGGGCAGGACCGAGAACATGGATAGTCAGAATGAACTCACATGGACGCTATCATTGCATGTTGGCTGAGGACACTGGACTTTCAAATGAAAGCCCCAGTGGGTTGGGGGTGTCCACTACCTTCTGCTGAGTCTTACATGCTTCTCCTTTAGGCTGTGCTGGTCTGATTTTCCTCAGAGCTACTTCATTACAATTTACTCTCATCTCCTGATTGTAGATATAAATCAACTCAACCCCCATCTTCCTGCACCCCCTTCCCATCTCTTTTCCAACTGGCTCATGTCTGCATCTAACATGACTGTTTGCCAAGGCCTTAGAGAATGGAGTCTTCTGACCCAAGACTGAAGTCTCTTCCCGTGATCCTCTTCCTCTCTCTTTGGGTCTTGTTCCTCTTTGCTCTACAAAAGTTATGGTTTCTGTAATGGATTTTTCTCTAATGAGGAGAAAGAAAAGCACCAAATGTGTTCAATCATTTTAGAGGTGCGCTTTCAAAATGAATGGGTCTGAATTGCTGTAGTCACATACTTTAAAAAGAGTTTAGACATTGTGTGCAAATGGGGTGGTCAGTAATGGAGTTTCTTTGATTTTGGCTCTGGCTTTGGAACTGTTGTGAAAAGTGTTGACTCTCCCCTGAGTCCACACAATACGCCCCCATCCTCCCCTGATAACTTTGATCTTTTACCTGAGACAAGAAGTTGTCAGTGAAGAGCTCTGGGGTCTGAAGAAGGAGGAAGTGTTGGAAGGAGATCAGAGAGAGAGAGAGGCAGGCACAGCTGAGGGGCAGGGAGGGACGCAGATGTGGAAACATGGAAGCAGGACTCGCAAGGCAGTGACTAATGATATGATAACTGTCTGCAAACACCGAGTGTGTAGGTTGCGAGTGCCAACAAAGCATTGCCTCACTCAGCACTGAGATACAATCTGAGAAGTAGCAAGGCAGACAGAGGCACAGACAGCATCATGAAGTACAGGGGCAGCAGGGGTGAGGGTGGGGGGATTGGGGGCAGACACTGAAGTGATTTTACAAAGCCCACTTCCTCTCTCAGGACAACATCCACCAATCTGTCCACCCACCCACCTATTCATTTTTTTCAATAAACCTTAATCTACTTATACCTCAGAAAGCCTCTTTTTCTTGCTTTTCTTCATCTCCTAAATGTTTTTCCTGAATCCTCTCCATTGTCTCTTTCTGGCAAGGTTGACCTAAGAACTGATTGCCAAAGCAATAGCATGCTACGGTGGAAGAGTGGAAGCTAACAAGTGTCTAGTGGGCGATGGCAGAGTGAGGGGCTCCACAACAACCTTGACATTGTTCTCAAAGCTACTGTTGATCCTGGAGGCATACCATCCGAAGAAGACTGTTCTGTACCGCTACTGTAAGCAACACCAACACCGACTCTACTCACGTCTTCTCTCCGTCTCCAGTGTGACAGAGCCTCCCATCTTGTGACCATCTGCATGCATCTTCAGGTATACTCACTTCGGACACTGAGAGCACTCCTTCTCTGGAAACCAAGTAGGATCACATAGGAGTGAGTTGGAAGCTCAGAAGAAGCCTGAAGAAGTTCAAGAAGGCTCAGTCAACTGTGGAGCCACGGGAGCTGAAGGCAGAAAATTACCAAATTGATTAGGCTGTCAATGGAGGAAGAGTGGGCGAGCCTGTAGCCCCCCACTTTCTCCCACGGTGCCAAGGGATGACTGAACATCCTCCTTCCAGAACCCAAAGCATCTTCAACAGAATGGGTTCAGAACCATCAACCTTTTGACATGAAAGGGCCTTCGCTGCCCTCATGTGGTGAGCACAGGACCAGCACTGGAGCATCGGGTAGGACTTGTTCTAAGTAGTAGGAGGCATTAGAAAGCAACTGCTCAAGTTAAAGCTGTCATTTAATTGGGGGACCACCAGCGTTTGGAACCATTTTGAACTCTTTCTGCTTTTATGAATTCTCAACTAGCCCTCTACTGATTTCCACTTCTTTCTCTTTTAGGCAACGAGAGGGACATCTTTGGTGAAATGCTGCCACCTTGTGGGAATTGTGAGAAGAACCATGGTTTTACCAGGCAGGTATTGTCAGCTTTCTGAGCAGCCAGGACCTTTGAAGTCAGAGTTCATCCTTAGGAAAAGCCATGACTCCGGTCCAATGAACTGTTGATATTAATATCTCCCTTTTGTAGAGAAAAGGAATATGCTACTTTAGAATTGTAGTCTGTGTGTGTAGTGGCTATTCCTGGTTATATATACCAGGCTACATCTAGAATGAACTAATCAAGAATTGGAAGGCTCACCTGTGATCCTAATCTGGAGGCTCAGAGATACAAATTTTTGACCTGGATCTTGGCATGGAGATCTTGAAGCATAGTGACTATGACTTCCAGAAGATTAAGATAAGGAGATCTCCGAGTTCAAGGTCATCTGGGATTAAAGGTGCTGTGCACACGCCTTTAATCTGGGCCACACCCTCTGCTGGAGACCTACATAAGGACATTGGAAGAAGGAAGATAGACTCACTCTTCCTTGCCTGCTTGCCTCGTGGGACTGAGAAACTGCTAGATCCTTGGACTGCCATCCACAGCTGCTGCCGACCATTGTTGGAGAGTTGGACTACAAGCTGTAAGTCATCAACAAATTCCCTAACTATATAGAGACTACCCATATGTTCTGTGACTCTAGAGAACCCTGACTAATACAGTGTGAATGTATGCATTTCGCAGCCTCACCTACACCTGCAACACATAGGCACACGCACACACACACACACACACACACACACACACACACACATCTTGCCAGAGCTTCTTGTACTTCCCCACCCCTTCAAGAGGAAAAAGGGTGTCCAGCATACTTGAATCCACACTAACCATCTATAAGTGTTGGTCGCTTCAACAATGGCGACTCATGGTCTTCCCCTGCTCTTTGCGCTAACCTCCAGCAGACTATTTGGGTCTTTTCCAGGTTTCCCCATCACTCATCCTGTTACCTCAGCCCAAAACTCCAGCAGGCATCCCTGGCAGCCTGCCAGTCAAGCCTACAAAGAAGCAGGTAGACCAGAGAAGCAGGTAGGTGAGCTTCGGATCTTTATCTCCTCTCCTCCACATCCATCCCGTAGTCTGGTCCCAGCTCCCTAACAGACTACCTGTTGTGGCCTCTCCTCACTCTCTGCCCACATTCCCAGAGGACTAAGCAGATCCTAGCAGACAACACTGCTTTCTTCCCTCCTGTGGATGGTCTCATATCCTGACTCCTAGTCCATCCGGATTCCTCAGCATCTGCTCCCAATACCTAGAAACACATTTTACCCAGAAACCCTAGTGGTCAAACCTGGCAGGAACCAGAAGAATTAACTACTAGAGATTACACAGCTAGTAGACCCTCCTAAAAACCAGAGGGGGCGACAGAAACCAATGAATGAAACACCTATCCAACAAGATAAAAGCAGATTTAAACATCTAGAATTACAATCTTCCTGAATGCAGATGCCTAGATGTCAGCATAAAAATACGATAAATAACAACTGGGACAATATGTCTCCACCAGAGTCCAGAAACCTAGGCATCCTTCTTCCAGAAGAATCCAAAGCATCTTGAACAGAATGGATGCAGAGCCATCAGCTCTCTGAAAAAGATATTCCAAGCAAATGGACCTAAGACACAAGCTGGTGTGGCCATTGTAATATCTAACAAAATAGTCTTCAAACCAAAATAACCAGAAAGAGATGGGAAGGACACTACATACTCATCAAAGGAAAAAAAAATAAAAAACAAGAGAACATTGCAATTCTTAACTTCTACGAAGCAAACTCAAAGGCACCCAAATTCACAAAAGAATTAAATACAGATTAAATCATGTATTGACCCTCACACACTGACAGTGGGAGACTGTAGTGCCCAACTCTTGCCAATATTCAGTGAAGAGCTAACAGGTCTGAGCATGGCAAACATGGCATGGCTCTGGCAGGTTTTACCCTTTCTCCTTCCCTCTCCCTTGTTACACCTTTAGATAACATTCCTGAATGTTATCCAATGGTCCTCCAAGGACCAGTCCCTTAATTGGGCACTGACCCATTCCTGAGACTTATCACCAAGCCCCAGCTATCAAAATGCCAAGGTCCAGCAGTCAAAATCCATTCTTTGGCTACACTGGCTAACCTGTTCAATCAGGACTTACCGACTCATCCCAGCACAGACTTCCTCCTTTTTTCTCATTAAAAACCCATTCCAGAAAAACACCAGCTTCTATCTTTGTCTGATTCAGAGGCAGTATCTTCCCTGCTCTGAGTCCTGGGCCTCCAAGGTAATCACCTTTGTGCTGAGAACATGGTGTCTGTGTACATTCTGTACCCCATGGCCGTGGAGGGATGCTGCTTATTTCCTCCTTGTTCCTCATGGTTTGCTCCGTTTCCATGAGTTTGTAAACTTTCTGTGTTGGGGGTATATATATATATATATATATATATATATATATATATATATATCTATCCCTGGTTTACCTCAACAACGTGTATTCATATATAAATCCACCATGAGTAAAGAAATGTGCCCAAGCTAAGATTGTCTCAGAGAGCTGTTTCATTGGAGACCCTTGGAGAAGACCTTCTCCTCTACTCACACATTCACTCCCAGACAGACTGAAATCCTGCAGACCCCACCCATTCAATACTGCCCTTCATCCTTCCAGACCAGTGTGCAGCAGTATCTGGACACCCTGAGAGGGAAGACATAGAGGACATGGGGCCACAGCTGAACTCCAACACGAATACCACATGAATACTAGCACTGCATCAGCTCCTGGCTCCAGGTTCTTGGAGTTTGAGCTCCTGTCCTGGCTTCTTTCTGTGATGGATTGCAATGTGGAAGTGTGAGCCAATGAAACCCTGTCCTTCCCAACTTGCTTTTTGGTTTTTGAAGCAATAAAAACCCTAATAAGACAGCAGTCTACCAAAGGGGAAAAGCAGACACCAACCCAGTTACAAACCCATGGACCTGCAGTAGTGTTTGCTCTGCCTGTAAGATAGGCTAGCACGATGATAGCACAAAGCCAGGTGACCAAGAAACTGAGTCTAGAAATCCCAGAGACCTATTGTAAGACCAAACACTACTGCTTTACTAAAAGAACATAGCAACCAGCACAGTGATGGCACATAACCTTACTCCTAGGACTCAGGAGGCAGAGTCAGGTGGATCTCTGGGAGTTAGAAGTCAGCCTGGTCTACAAAGTAAGTTCCAGGACAGCCAGGTGAGAAACCCTGTCTGCAATAACGAACAAACAAACAACAGAACCACAGCAGTAAAATGATCCCTGATGATATTCTGCTCTTCTCATAGGTCAGTGACCGCCATCAACAGAGGAGCTTCCTCCTGCAGCCGATGGAAACAAATACAGAGACCCACAGTCTGACAACGTGCAGAGAGGGAGAGACCTTGGAACATTTGGTCCTAAATGGATTATCTCTGTCAAGATCCTCCTCTCAGGGTTGAGGGAAGTTCTAGAGCTGAGAAAAGAAGTGGATGCACATCCCTATCCCTAACCCAGAGGGTAGCTCTAATTCATACCCACTTGCAAGTGAAAATTTTGGTTCTCCCCAAACGGGTCTCACTGGGGAGACAGACTACTCTTAAGGGTAGTTGGCATCCCCAGCAGTAGATACCGACATAAAAGGACTTCAACAGTATCTTTGGAGCCTCCTTGTCTCATAATATTGTGTCAGGGCTCTTCCAACCTCCCTTTATCCTTATCTAATTCATATCTTATAAAAACTATTTTCTTTCTTTATTAAATTATCTAGTTATTTACTCACTCTCTTTGTAACCCTATAGGTATAGAACATGGCTTCCAGGCTCGTGTTCTTACAGGATTCTTGAGTGTGCAAATGAGCGGGCCTTGCATCTGTATCTGTTTCTTGTCCCTTTTCTCAGGCTCTTTTCCTTTTGTCTTTGTTCTGTCCTATTCTGATGTGTTAGCTCTTGCTTTATCTTATTACCTTGTATTGTGCTTTGTTATTATCCCTTAGAATCCTGTTTGTTTTCTACTGAGAGACAGAAAGGTGGTGGATCTGGATGGCATGGGAGGTCGGGAGGAGTTGGAAAGAGTAGAGGTAGGGGAAACCAGAATATGTTTTTTTTGGGGGGGGAAGAAAAAACAAAACAAACAAACCCAAAAATGTTGGTTCATGAATAAAGGAATACAAAGACCATTTTAACTACAGAGTATAATATTATGACTTTAAAACCTCATTTTTTTTGGGGGGGTCCATTTCTATTGTTTGGGTTTTTTTAAGTGCCATTCAGAAACTCAAATTGAAGACTTATTTCCCTTGGATCCATTTGAAGCCACCCCTCCTGCCCCTACAGACCTCACTGAATAGACACTTGGTCCTTTGTACGCAGGCATATGTTGAGTTATCTGTTTACAGATCTGGACTTCTAGTTACGATACATTTCTTCTTCTTCTTTACGGTGAACACTGAAGAGAGAAAAATAAATAAACTGGAAAAATATTAGGTGAAATTTTCTTCTACAATATGAATAAGAAGCAAAGTTGTTTTTGCTCTCAAAGTCAACAGATGGCAACATATTTTTCAGAAAGTGGGGATTCCTCTATGGCCAGAGTACTTCAAAGATTTTGTTCATTTCCTGAAGGTTCAGACTGACCCACTTAATTGCTAGGCCATTAAAGAGAAACTCGGATTCTCAAACTGGCCCCGCACTGTGGAGGGGAGGCCCTATCCGTGTTCTCCCTAGACCCAACGGTCAACTACACACAGGCATGTTCCTATGATCTCACTGACTATGCAAGCCCATTATTATTTCTCTGTTCACAAATGAGAGTCAAAGGACTACTGAGGTCAAATATAGCCAAAGCTGACTGAGCTCCAAGCTAGTGTTACTAGATCCAAAATGTCCTTGCCACTACAGCATGTGGCAATTGTCCTGCTTGGCTCTGTTAGCAGATATCTTGCTCCTTCTTCTTGTTAATTACTCTTCTGCTGTCCCTTCCTCACCAGACAGGCTTAGCCTTGGTTCAAGTATGCCCTGTAGATACTTTTAAATGAAGAATGGTATTGTTGTTTTGAATTTGGAATGATTCATGTAAAGGTTTGGATTTCAAACTGACTTTTGAAAAATCAGGATTCAGTCTATAGTCCCTGTCCATAAACGAAGGCTGTGCTGAGCAGATCAATAGTCTTCCACAGTCTGCTGTAGACCTCGCTAACCTCTGATTCCTGTGTCACTGCTGGGAACACCCAGAATCTGCATGATTTTCTCCTGTCCCTTCTTCCTTCCTTCCCTCCTTCCTTCCTTCCTTCCTTCCTTCCTTCCTTCCTATCTTCCCTCCCTCCTTCCTTCCTTCCTTCCTTCCTTCTTTCCATCCTTCCTTCCTTCCTATCTTTCTTTTTCTTTCCCTCCCCTCCGTAGTGGTTTGAATATGTTTGGACCAGGGAATGGCATTATTAGGAGGTGTGACCTTGTTGGAGTAGGTGTGTCACCATGGGCTTTAAGACCCTCATCCTAGATGTCTGGAAGCCAGTATTCTACTAGCAGCATTCAGATGAAGATGTAGAACTCTCAGCTCCTCCTGCACCATGCCTACCTGGATGCTGCCATGTTCCTACCTTGATGATAATGGACTGAACCTCTGAACCTGCAAGCCAGCCCCAATTAATGTTGTCCTTATAAGAGTTGCCTTGGTCATGGTGTCTGCTCACAGCAGTAGAACCCTGACTATTACACTGTCCCTTTGCACACACGGTGAACCACTGCTGCATCTTCCTGTCCTAGGATGAGCAACCTTTATTTCTATTCCATTTCTTTGTTTTCTTTTCTTTTAGGAAGGTCTTATTATTTTTATTTACTTTCTCTGTGTGTGGCACATGTTCATGTGTGCCTATGCAGAGGCCAGAGGAGGACATTAGGTACTCTGCTCTATAACTCTAGCCTTATGCTTTGAAACAGCATCTCTTAGTGAACCTGGTGTTCAATGCTTCTGCAAGAGTAGGGGACCAGAGAGCTTCTGGGATCCACCCACTCTGCCCCACCCTCACCACTATCACCAGGGTTAAAGACATTTATCACTATGTGCAGTCTTTATGTGGGTGCTTAGACCCTAACTCAGCTTCTCATTCGTATACAGCAAAGGCTCTAACACACACTTCCTCTCTGTGTCTCTGTCTGTCTGTCTGTCTCTTTGTACATGTTCTTTCTCCTTTTAAGATTTATTTTTATTTTATGCGTATGTTTTGCTTGCATGTATGTGTACCATGTGGATGCCTGATCCCACTGAGACCAGAAGAGGTCATTGAATTTCCTGAAGATGGAGTTATATTCAATTGTGAAAACTATGGTGCCTTAGTTAGGGTTTCTATTATTTCAATGAAACACAATTGGGGAGAAAAGAGTTTATTTGGAGTATACTTCCATATTTCTGTTCATCATTAAAGGATGTCAGTGTAGGAACTCACACAGGACAGGAGCTTGGAGGCAGGAGCTGATGCAGAGGTCATGGAGGGTTGCTGCTTCCTGGCTTTCCTCCCATGGCTCCCCTGGCCTGCTTTCCTAGAGAACACAGGCCTGTCAGTCCAGGGATAGTGTAGAAGAAACAATCTCTTGTGTCCTATATGGAAGTATCACTTGTCAATAAAACTGATGGCCTATTAGCTCAGGCAGGAAGTAGAAGGTGGGAGTTCTGCTAGGGAGAGAGTAACTCTGGGATAGAGTCAGGTGTGGGATGAAATTTGCCCCAACCTCTGAGGAGAAAGAAACATGAAACTGAGGAAAGGTAACCAGCCATGTGACACTCATATAATAGAATAAATGGATTGATTCAGTTATAAGCTATTCGGGGAACCAGCCAAAGCTTGTGATCTACTCATTTATCCATAAATAATAAGTCTCAGAGTTGTTATTTTCGGAATTGGGGTGCAGGTGAAAAGTCCCGCAGTTATAGTGTGGTATTACCCACCATGAGCCAGGCCCACCCCCGTTGAAGACTAATTGAGAAAATTTCCTACAGCTGGATCTCATGGAGACATTTCCTCACCTGAGGCTTCTTCCTCTCTGATGACTCTAGGTTGTGTCAAATTGACAGACAAAACCAATGGGTTCACATAGGGCGCTGCGAACTGAACCTGGATCCTCTGAAAGAGCAACCAATCTCTCCAACTGTCAACTTTGTTATGTTGTCCCGTTGTTCCTCCTCCTCCTCCTCCTGCTCCTTCTCCTCCTGCTCCTCCTCCTCCTCCTCCTCCTCCTCTTCTTCTTCTTCTTCTTTTTCTTCTTCTTCTTCTGTTTCTCTTAAGGAGAAAACAGACTGGCTGAAACATCTACTTGTGCCAAACAGCTACTTTTATCCAGTACGTGTTGTTCCCACACAGAGATAAGGCAAAAACGGTAGTGCTGGAGGATCTGCAAGACAGCCACCATCCTGACATGCTCAGATGTACATGTACTGTGGCTGTGGGGTTGCAGCAGGCCCTCCGTGGGAGTATGATTCCCTGACCTTTCAACAGTTTGCTCCCTGAGTTAAGCTTTGTGAGACTCCTACAGATTAGCTGCTCCATTTGGTTTGTGGGCTCTGTGAATGGACCCACAGGACAAGGTATGGGCACAAAGCACCCCAAGACCAAGTTTTCAGCTCAAAGGAGATTTATTTGACCCAGAGGGACAAAGGTCAGGAAATAAGAGACAAAGGGAAGAGTTAGAGGATGAGGGAGAAGGCAGAAAAGAACAATGGAGATGGGGGGTTGATATTTGTCAGGGGGAACAGAGGGTTGCTTCTGGATAGGGGCAAATGGTGGTTTGTAAAGGGACAAGGGGAACCCCTATGTTAGGATGGAGTGTTTAGTTTTAATTGGGCATGTTAATTAGGTGGGACAAAGGGGACTTTTGATTGTTGGACTTCAAAACTTTGCTAGCTAGACCTTGGACATCAGCCTCAGGAAGTGCAAGGGGACAAATAAGTTATGGAGCCTGGTGTCTAGCTTTAGGAATGTGATCTAATGCCTTTTAGCAAGGCAGAGGGACTAGGGGAGACGGGCAAGGCCTGCCAGAGCCATGTTAGCCATGCTTGGACGGGCTAGAGTCCTTCACACTGTATTTAGTCACTTTTTCTCTGACCTCAATTTGCAGAGAAGGCAAGAACAGTCCTTAGAGAGACACAGTTTCCAAGGGTTCTCTCCTATGATTCCTAAAGTGCCTTTATGAAGGTCTCTAGGATCAACTTCACACTCCATTTAGTGGTCTTAAGAGGAGAAGGTCAAGTCTAGAATGGAGGGGTGGGATGCAGCTAGAAACCCACAAGGCCCTCCAGTGGTAGCCGCCTTCCCTGGTTGCTTCCAACAGGGAACTCTTTGGCAATAGTCCACTTGATTATTTCTGGCATACGTCTGCAAGCACTTTGTGACCTTCTTCATCTTCCAGGGTGTGTCTGAAGACTAGTGTACTCATATAAATAAAAATAAATCTTTTAAAAAATGCTCTTAAAAATAAGAAAATCACATCTTTAGAACTAAATCTGCTACTGATTAGACAGTTGAGGGTCTTTTAAAAATATATTTATTAGAATCTTTATTATTATAATCTTTTTCATTTATTTATGAAATAAATAAAAGTATTGAAGTAAATAAAGTATTGACATGGAGTCAAATACACAGAGGTGCTACAGTTGGGGGGTGATTTATCTTCCAAGGCTTTGTGGTATTTCAAACTTGATCCCTAATGTGGATGATGTTAAAGTAAGTGGGACACTTAAGAGAAGGGGTAAAATGGGAAGTTGTCTTAGTTTAGGTTTTACTGCTGTGAACAGACACCATGACCAAGGCAACTCTTATAAGGACAACATTTAATTGGGGCTGGCTTGCAGGTTCAGAAGTTCAGTCCATTGTCATCAAGATGGGAACATGGCAGCATCTAGGCAGGCATGGTGCAGGAGCTGAGAGTTCTACATCTTCATTTGAAAGCTGTTAGCAGAAGACTGGCTTCCAGGCAGCTAGGGTGAGGGTCCTAAAGCCCACACCCACAGTGATACACCTACTCCAACAAGGCCACACCTCCTAATAGTGGCACTCCCTGGCCCATGCATATACACACCATCACAGAAGTAATTAGGTCATTTAGGACTCTGCCTTTGGGGTGGATTCCTGTAGTTCTCAGAGACCATGATTAGTTCCCATAAGAGAGCATTCACATCTTGGATTTCCTGCCCTTCTCAAACATACTTGCAGCAGGATGCCATGAGTTGTTATGTGATTCAGCTCCAGCCGAGGAAGAACCACAGGAAAACTCTCCCTTGAATCTCTGACCTCTAAAACTGTGAGCAAATTCCATCTCTAAGTTAACCAGCTCTGAGGATGGTGGTACAGTGGTGAAAGACAGCCTCCTACAGAGGTATAGGTGGGAAGAGAGAATCTTAGTTTCGTGGTTTCTTTCAGCTCATCTTAAGCCTTCTTTTACTTGAAGACACATCTTGAATGTTGTCTTTCTATCCAATAAAAGGCACCTCTCAGTTATTCTTGAGCCTGACTCTGTTTTTAACGCCTTTGATCGAGGCTACAAAGCTGGCAAGCCGTGCGTCCAGGAATCACACTGGCTCAGATGAGAGTCCCAGAAGATCTACCATCTGCCTGCTCTGTTCTGTTTATTGATGGACCATTACTTGCTGTGAAATCAGGCATTTCTAGATGGCCTTAAATGACCCTTAAAAATTCATCTAAAATTTGGGAGTCTTGATTTTTAAAAGTTCTGGTTTTTTATGTTGGGTTTAGTTATTTTATTCTGTGTGTATTTTGTGTGTGCATTTTGGTGTTCAAAGAGGTCAGAAGAAGGCATCAGAAGCCCTGGAACTGGAGTTATAGATGATTGCAAACCACTGTGTCAGTGCTAGGATTTGAACTCAAATCCCCTGTAAGAGGAACAAGTACTTCTAACCACTGTCTGGACCAGAAGATGAGATTTTTTTTGGATCTATGAGCAATGTGTCCTTGGACAGTGGATATAGATGATGGACAGTGATCAGGGTTCCCTTAGTTCTTTCTTTTATTCAGATGCAAGGTAATTGTACAATATATTGTCCCATCTTTGGAAAAATTATCTGCTTACTTATAGAAAATGTCTCCTGAATGTATGTGGAGCACTATAGTTGACACTTTCACTGTGAAATAAAGGACAAAGAAGTTGGTGCTGAAGATGTTAAGCCCATTTGACAGAATGTAACCTGAGGCTTGAGGAGCTAATTAATCTCATGAAGACAAGAATCTATTGAAGTCTAGCATTTAAAACAGATTGATCCGACTCCAAAGCCTATGTTCTTATTACCTCAGGCTTGCTGTGAAAGTGGTCATCTGAATCTGGTTTCTCTATCCAAGGAGCTTCCAGCCAGGACAAGTGACATCATGCAAAGTGATTTCAACCTGAGCAACAGTCTGTAAATTCTTCATACTTGACAAAAGCATGAGGCTGTTGGACGGTATTCCTCAGCCTGTGGGTCCTGATCCCAAGGACCTTTGGAAAACACAGATATTTACAGGATTCACGGCAATAGCAAAATTACAATTTTGAAATAGCAACAAGAATAATTTTATGTCTAGGATCACCACAACGTGAGGAACCGTATTAAAGGTTCACAGCATTAGGAAGATTGACAACCGCTTGCTGTGGGAGAATGTTGTTAGGTTTGGGCTTTTGTTATCGGCGATGCTGTTACCATGGTGACAGTTTGAACCTCTCTCAATTCTGAATTAAGAAGACAGTACATTAATGGTGTCAAAGATATTCAGGGAACTTTAATCTTTCTAACAGCTATGAGGGATGGGCATTAACATAACCCCTTAGTTCCATACCCTCCTCTCGAACTGTGGCTTGTGACTTAGCCTTCTCTGTGGTCCAGCAGCAGAGCCTGCTCCTTGTGGCATCCGCGTTCACTCAAGATTGTACTGCTGGCTAAGGGCAAGTGGACACTTTTCAAAGTCCCCCTGCAGTGTCCTGAGGGACTCAAATGATCACGCTTAGCAAGTGTTAAACTCCAGGCCAGATGCCAGACTTGTATTCTCCGAAGTTCCATGAAAGAAACATGACTTCATTCAGAGACAGGCTCTCGCCCAACCAAAACAAAACAATTTATAGCTGTGTTTCAGATTCCACTCGTAACTTTCGACTGGGGCCCCGGCAGGCTCGGAGGACAGTCTCGTGGCCACTGTTGCCGTCAGGCACCGTTTCATCCGAAGGGTCGTTCCCAGGTTCAGAAACACCTGCGGTCGGTCCCACATTGGCGATTAAGGAGCACTTGTTCAGAGTGTAAAAGCTGCCAAATGTCTGCGTTTCAGGAATGAGATCTGGCCGCGTGGAGGGAAGGGACCCCCTGGCTTGCATCACGTTCCTTCAGGCCTAATCTACTCACTAAGCAAATTGGAAACAGCTTTCCCCACCACCCAGGGCCAACTGGGTGTGCAGAGCCGTGCGACGTGCTGCACCACGGTCCCCAGACAGAGTTCCAGGACTTTCCCAAATGGGCAGCTTCAGAAGCCACAGATCCTCAACAGAGAGGTGAAAAACCTATCGTGTACATGCAAGCAGGTGAAGTCACAAACTGCAGTCACAGTTTGATTAATCTTCTTTGGAAAACGATTTCCTTTGTTCAGCTGAACGGCCGAGACTCTACGGACGCAACATAGCTAGCGGGAGGCTCTGGAAGACCGCGGGGACCTTCTCTTAGCCTTCAAGTGTGGCCCAGACATATAGCCTTTCTCTGACCTTCCTCTGGGAGAGAAGGCAACTTGAAACTGATTTCACAAGCATGGTAAATTGAGTGCTTCAATCCTGCGCCAGGAAACTTCGAGCCCTGATTGTGGTCTGTGAAGTGAATACTTTTATTTTTTACATTTAAATTAAATTTGTTTATAAAATGTATACAAAAGAATATAAAACTCGTACATATTTATGTACACATTATGTTTCCATACACATAATGGACATTGTATAATGTCTAAGCCAGATTAAACTTGTCTATCCTCTCAGAAGAAATTTTTATCATCTCTTTGTGGTGAAACATTTAAATTCCTTTCTTGCAGCTGTCTGGAATACACATTGTTGTCGGGCAGAGCAGAGCTGCATGGTAGAATTTTAACTTAGTGCTCACTGACCAGCACTTCTCCAGCCTTCCTCCTTCTCTCTGCAGCGTCTAGCAGCTTCCTTGTCTCCAAGTCTATGAGACCAACAGTTTTAGGTTCTCCATGCAGATGAGATCAGCCGGTACCTGTCTGTGGCTGTAGTATTTCACTGAACACAGTGATCTCTAATTCTGCGTACAGTGTCACAGATGACAGCATTTCATTTTCCCTCATTCTCTCTCTTTGGCCAAATAATATCTCATGGTATGTGTGTTCCACCTTTTGCTGTATCCAGTCATGACCGACGCTTTGTTTCTTGGCTTCTATGAATATTGCTGCAGTAAACATGGGCGTGTGGCTGTCCCTTGGACGTGCTGATTGTATTTACACTGGCTCTGTCCCTAGTAATGAGACTGATGGAACACATGGCAGTTTTTTATTTTTGAGAAATCTCCATATTGTTTCCCGGAATGCTTAATGCTGATATCAAAATTGAGGCTCACAGTCTATGCCCCAAGTTGAGTCTGGCTACTCATCCTCAAGAATCCAATTGAAAGGGGCAAATTAAAAGTGAAAGCAGAAGCAAACAAGAGATTGATTGAGTGTGGGAGTGTGGCCACACTGGGAAGCAGAACAGAGAGGCCCAATGCACCCATGAGTCTGTTCTGAGGACCTGAAGTGAGGGCCAAAGATACGTACATCTACCCAGTCCCCAGTGGAGGTATGGTCCTGCCCACCACCAACCTATCATTGCCTGGATTTCCGTCTCATCCTGTAAGGTGGTCTGGCAAGCTGTGAGACCTGTGAAATCTCCCGATTTTCCCATTTCCCCAGCATTCATTCCTGGGGAAGATCCCATTTCTTTAGGGCTCACTGTTTCAATGGTTTCACAGTGAGATTGAGAGACATAAGATCCCTTTAGAACATCTTCATTTCTAGCAGGTCAGTTGCAGGACTAACTGGGAATTCCCAGAAGTCTGTGCGGGGTCAGTTTCCCTCCTCCTCAGTGTTGCACACTATGGGTCACCTTTCCGATAATAGCCAGTCTCCCTCGAGTGAGGTGATATCTCCTTTTGACTTTAATTTTCCTAACGGTTTGTGATCTACAGTGTTTGCTTATTATCTCATGATACCTGCCAGCTATTTGTGCATCTCCTTCAGAAAACAGTTATTTTACATTTATTGGTCTGTTCTGACAGACTGGGGACAGGGAGCATGGAACTCTACACGACACTGGGCTTCACAGTGGTGGGTCTGGTGCGGGACCTCGACTCGACGGCATGGATTTGTGGACTTAATTTCTCCTCCACCTCAGAATGAGAGTCGTCTCCCTCCTCACTGAACTTCTTGGAGTCTGGAAAGATTAACCCAGACAACACTTGTTGTCTTGCCTTTTCAAATCGCCATCCCTTATCAGTTTACTAGCTCTGGAGCCTCAGATAAGGTTCCCTTAGCTTTATGAAGATGTTTCCACTCCCGAATAACTGTTGAAGTTGGCGTCTACTAGGAGCCCATCCCTGGAGACTATTCTGGAAACTCTCAGTGGTACTTCATCTCCTACGTTACTGACCTCAGCCAGCCTACTTGGGCCTATCAAAGACTGAATGTCACCTAACATTTGTGTAGACGATCCTCGACACCAAAGCGACACCCATCCCCCGAGTCATCTCTAACAAGGTCCCCTCTGCTGCCTGACTCAGGTCAACTCCCTTGGGTCTCTTCTTCCTTCGGAGATCGTGTGAGGTAATCCTGGAGCGGGAGACCCCAGCTATGCTCCCGTTAGGTCTGTCAGTTAAAACTGTTCTCAGTGCTCTCTGCCCCACGTTCATGGAAGGACTGCAGTTACCTCTGGGGAAGACTTGAAATGAAAGAGGAATACTTCTGTGGCTATTTGTAAGAGCTATCCATCATCGTTCTTAGGTAACAAAAAAGCTAAGTGCAGGGACGCAAGCAAAACTGGGAAACTAAGTGTTTTATAGCTGTTGGATCTGGGATTATCAGCCTCTGGTTTTAACTGTTACCATTGTAACACTGAGAAGCGTCCAGTAGGTAGTAAGTACTCAGCACTGCTGAACAACTACCCTGTTGTAGGTACTCAGCACTGCTGACAACTACCCTGTTGTAGGTACTCAGCACTGCTGAACGACTACCCTGTTGTAGGTACTCAGCACTGCTGAACGACTACCCTGTTGTAGGTACTCAGCACTGCTGAACGACTACCCTGTTGTAGGTACTCAGCACTGCTGAATGGCTTCTTACCCTCTTGCTACCTCTCTAGCAATTGGGTCTTGTTGCAAATATTTCTGTTTTAGATTGGAAGGGTCTCACATTGTGTGCTGGAAGAAATTGACCTTCTATGGTGTTTTAACTACAACTCATGTAAAGTAATCTTTAAAAATACCTCAGGGCATACAAGTCTCTCTCATACATATAAATAATATATATAATATCTATAAGTATATATAATATATAAGCATATATATAAATATGTAATATCTAGAAATATTAGATAGCTATATAATATGAATGTTTATATAATATATACTATTTTATATTATATAATATTGTAATATATTATAATATTAATATTGTATTATATTAATATTATATATATAATTTTATGTTGTGGGTGTTTTGCCTCCACCCATACCTGTGTACCATATCTGTGCTTTGTGCCTAAGGATGGCGGGAGAGAGCACTGGATCCTCATGAACTGGAGTTACAGATGGTTGTGAGCCTTCGTGTGGGTGCTGGGAACCAAACCCTCGCCTTCTGGAGGAGCAGCTACTGACCTTAGTGGCTAGGATACTCCCAGCCCTGCTGCAGGGTTTTGAGCTCAGTGGTAGAGCATTTGCTTAGTGTTCATAAGGCCCTGGTTTAAATTCACACCAGAAAAATGAAAGAAACTGCACCAGAGCAAAACCAGCTCGAGGACATCACCGTGAGGTGTTTTTGATAATTATCTCGGAAAGAGGAAGATGAAGGGAAGCTCTTCCTCGGTGCACTTTGCAGTCTCTTCCCACTTGAGCACTTCTTGTTTCTTGAACCATACTCATTAGAAACGACTCTATCTCACGGTGGTAATCACTCTGGATATCTCTGCTGAGATACTACAGGGCAGTCTATTCCGGCTTTTACTGCCTTTGTTTGCTGATGGGATGGGATCACCTTTGAGCCTCACCAGGACCTGGATGGGAGAGGATCTGGAAGAAGCCTGAGGTTGGCTCTCTTCTGTTCCTCAAGTGGCCACCATCTGGGTGCACTAAGAAGCTGAGGGCAGATGAGTATGTGGGAGAAAATGTCGAGCCCAGCACACTTGATGTCAGTACAGACGACTGCTAATGTCCTACGAACGCCTTCATGATACAATGCTTTCCTAGGGGAATACGATGCAGGTGTGTATGTGGCACCCCAATAAAGAAAAAGAACAGGAAAATCCACAGGTCCAAACCAATAAGACCTCTTTATATAGTGCTATGGTGGTCCAAATGCTTTCTGAATATTACTTTCTGAGGTACAGAAAGCTGTTTTCATGACTCCTGATCTCGTGGGGTTTTCCCATCTTGGTCTGATTGTGTTTCAAGAGTTTCTGTAGCCCTGGATAATAACAGTGTGGTGGCCATAGTCACCAAGCCTCTGAATCACACGTACATCTGGTCCCTTTGTCCTGTGGTCCTGTTGTGTCTGTCATTTTAAAACATCCACTTCACAAAAGATGGTGGCTAACAAAGGGTCTGACATGGTAGAAAAAAAAAACAAAACTCAGATCGATTTAATTCCCTGAGCTTGACACCAACGTGCTTTAGGCTGTCAGGTAAATATTGACTAAAAAGCTAGAGATTTGACAAGTCAGACTTGCAGAAAAATCTTTGACCTATTCCTAGACAGAGGCCATGGCTTCCATTGTTCTCAGTGATAACATAAGGTTATGAGAAATCAAGCAGCTCATGGCCCAACTACCTAGAATTCTTTCTTACTTCCTTAGAAAATGTCACTAGTCTGAGCAAATGAAAAAGAAACAATGAAAATGGGGTGAGGGGAAAATATCCCTGGAAATCTAATAGTGGACAAGAGCTGAATACCTGGCCAGAGGGTGAAGAAAAGGACGTGATCACCTCTGTGAGCCACCTCATGTGCTGGGCACATTTAGATTTACAAATGCTACTTGGTTACATTAGATTGTCTCTTGAACCTGTCTATCATCAGTTTTATCATCTGTGATAGGTACAGTATTAAGAAGGTGTATATTTTATGCTTCTTTAAGAAATACGGATGTGGGTTGGAGAGATGGCTCAGTAGTTAAGAGCACTGACTGTTCTTCCAGAGGTCCTGAGTTCAATTCCCAGCAACCACATGGCTCACAACTAGCTGTAATGGGATCTGATGCCCTCTTGTGGTGTGTCTGAAGACAGCTACAGGTTGCTCATATACATATATATGCATTTATATTATATTATAATATATTATATATATATATATATATATAATAAATTCTCACCCTGGTTAAACCAGAATTTCTTCATTAAACATAATCCTTCAGGAGACTATAAGGTATAGATATTAAACTACATCTAATTAGGTCTGTCGTGGTTTGAATATGTTTGGCCCAAGGAGTGGCACTATTAGAAGGTGTGGCCTTGTTGGAGGAAGTGTATCACTTTGGGAGTGGGTTTTAAGAACCTCATCCTGGCTGCCTGGAAGTCAGTCTTTTTGTGTTTGTCTTTGGAACAAGATGTAGAACTCTCAGTTCCTCCTGCACCAGGCCTGCCTGGATGCTGCCATGCTCCCACCTTGATGATGACAGACTGAACCTCTGAACCTGTAAGCCAGCCCCAATTGAATGTTGTCCTTATAAGAGTTTCCTTGGTTATGGTGTCACATCAGTAAAACCCTAAGACAAGGTCTCATTTCTTCTATTTTCGTCTTGTAAGATAAATATCAAAAAGCTGTTGTTCCCTGTTTCCTTACTCTAAACTGAAGTATCTAAAGTTCCCTTGTCACTCAGTTCGTAGGGTAAACGTAAAACCACACCTTTTCAGTCTCTTTTAAAGTTCAGAATCTTGTCCTATATGTCATTGTCTTAGTCAGGGTTTGTATTCCTGCACAAAACATCATGACCAAGAAGCAAGTTGGGGAGGAAAGGGTTTATTCAGCTTACACGTTCACATTGCTGTTCATCACTAAAGGAAGTCAGAACTGGAACTCAAGCAGGTCAGGAAGCAGGAGCTGATGCAGAGGCCATGGAGGGATGTTCCTTACTGGCTTGCTTCCCCTGGCTTGCTCAGCCTGCTCTCTTATAGAACTACCAAGACTACCAGTCCAGAGATGGTACAACCCACAAGGGGCCCTCCCACCCTTGATCACTAATTGAGAAAATGCCTTACAGCTGGATCTCATGGAGGCATTTCCTCAAGGGAGGCTCCTTTCTCTGTGATAACTCCAGCTTGTGTCAAGTTGACACACAAACCAGCCAGTACAGTCATATAATTTTGATTCTTGTTGATCATTTTTCCCTCACCTACTGTAGATATTAGTTAACATTTCTAAACTAATCAATAATTCTTCATCTTTTAAGTGCCGTTTAGTTCATATGTCTTAGAAACACTTTTAGAAACATATAAATGTTTGAACGCCTTCTTTGATGGGGACTTCGCAGTTTCATATGAAGCAATTTCGGATTTATGAGCTAACGCCATAAGAATATCATCAAATCTCTTCATCCTCAGACCAAATTTATTCTAGTATGCTGACAATCAGCATAGTTGACTGGAGACAATGCCTTCAGCTGGGACATCCATTAATCCTTCTGTCAGTACTTATTAGTATGTAATGACCTTAAACACAGTTTTCTCAAACCCAATTTTCCCTTTATCTTTCCCCTCCCTCCCTCCCTCCCTCCCTCCTGACAGAATCAAGTGTCTATCTACTTCTAGCACCAACTTACCATGAATGTGACTCTCCTGGAAGTTGTTTCAGTCCACGGTTGGACACGCAGACCTCATCACACCAAAGGAAAGGGTCCAAGGGCAATTTGGAAGCAACGTTTTTCAGCCCATTCTGGGAGCAGGGAGGTTGCACGCACCCCTGACTCCCGTTGGCCACCCCCTGCAACCGGGAGGAACCAACTTGAGCATGAAATCGATACAGAGCTGAGTGACATTGTTCACAGTGCTATAAACCTGGGCCCTGAGGGCACCATTGATTTCGTGTTACCTGAGCTTGTAAGTTTCGCTTTTAAGCCAGGTCTGTGATTTTCCCATTACTGACGGCTACAGCCATCACTTCTGCCCACTTCTTCTCTGCACACCACTAGGGTATCTAAGCTCTATTCTGGGTGAGATGCTGGCGGGTCACATTAGGGATAGGATGACATTTTTGGCGCTGTCTGACTACTTGACTTTTAGAACACTTAATGGCTTCCGTGGGAGGGAAAAGGGAAGGTCGAGACATCGTGCGGTGTGAGATAGGAGCTATGCAAAGGCCAAGGGGGCCCTGGGACCCCAAGTGGGGTCTGTTTACTGACCATTGTCAGTTAGTTATTTAGGACCGCTGAGTCTTCATGTGAAGGGCAAGGTTGTTATAACTTGAAAGCTCTAAACCAGAGACCCACAAGTTCCTTCTGTAAAGAGCCAGATAATGAATATTTTAGACTTGGCAGACCACACTGTCTCAATCACAATTACAAAACGCGGCCATTATGGTACAAAGTAGTCATCAGCAATATGAGTATAGAGATTCCAGTAATGGCTTATTTACAAAAAAAAATCAGGCTGACTTCTGTTTGTGGTTCAAGACACCTGAGTGAGATCAGAGGGAGGCTGTGACCTGGCAGCATTGAACCCCGACTGATTCTGAGGAGACACACAGCACCAATCACGAGGTCTTTCGATTTCAGCTTTTGCCTGTACGGGGGCCTAACGCGCACAGTAGGTGAGCACTGTACCACAGACGTCTATGCCCAGCCCTCTCTTTAAAAGGGGTCATTTTATTTTATGTCTATGGGTATTTTGCCTGCATCTGTGTACCACGTGTGTGCAGTGCCCATGGAGGCCAGAAGAGGGCGTTTGATCCTTGGAATTGGAGATACAGGCAGCTGTTAACCATCAGGTGGGAGTTGGGAATAGAACCCAGGTCCTCTGACAGTGCACACAGTGCTCTGAACTGCCTAGCCTTCTCTCCAGACCCCTCCCCCACGTCTCTTTTTTTATTTTTTTATTCTTTAGACAGTTTTACAAAGTTTAGCTGACTCTTAACTCCTTCTGGAGCCCAGGCAGACCTTAAACTTGTGATCTCCTTCCCTGTGGAGTAGCTGGGATTTCAGAACTGCACCTTTGTGTCTGGCTCTATAAAACATTCTTTTACCTACCCACCCACCGAAAACACTGGACTTAATGTAATTAAAACTAAAACCCAGATAATAATAATAATAAAAAAGAAACATGTTAAATGTCAGAATTAGAAAACACACGCAGACAAATCCAGAACCTTGAACATTCATCGTGGGCAGGTACCTGTTCCACACTAAAGGAAATAATCAAATGTGGTATGTGCGGGTTTTGTTTGAACCCTAAATACTTTTAAAATAATTATAAAATATCAGTATAAAATTTAAATTACTTCAGTATTAAATTGAGACTAAGAAATTATTGACTACGTTGGGCATAATAATGGCATTACAGTCTTTTGAGGAGAAGTTTGTCCAGGTGTAGTGCTGGTGCTCACATTAAACCCATCATTCGGGATTCAAAATTCCAGTGAGACTTTGTTTACTTCCAACTCCCAGGGACAGAGTAGGCAGAGAGGAGCAAAAGGGTCTGTGCTTCGTGGGACAGCCTAATTACCTAGGCATGAGAAGAGGTGAGGTCTCAATTTACATAGACGTGTTTGGGGAAAGAATTTAAGACAATGCAATCTGAAATCACAACATGATTTTCTTCTCCTTCGATTATCTGACCCTGAGTTCCCTCCTTTGAGTAATCCAACTTTTAGTTGAAGAAATTGCAGTGCCCTTTTCACGTAGTAATTCCAGGAGAGTGGCTAATGACTGCTACTTGTTTTTATTTGGAGAAGTTGCCTTCATTTTTTTTTCCATGAAAATATCGATAACCGGACTGAGAACCATGATGTGTATGTTTGCTTGAATATGTATGCACAGTGGCTTTAAAGAGATGGGCAGAGAGCGATGTAAATGTTGCTATTCCTGGGCAGAGAAACCAGGGAACAAGAAAGGAATGAGTCATTTACTGTCACTGTTCCCTTCTGTTGAGTTGTTGCTGTTGCTGTTGCTGCTGCAGCTGCATGTCTGAGTGTTTGACTGCATGCGAGTCCATACCACAGTCACCCTTCACACCTGCAGAGACTCACAGAGGGCACTGAATCCCCTAGAATTGGAGTTACAGAGATTTGTGAGCCACACCATAGGTGTTGAGAATGGAGCTCAGATCCTCTGGAAGAACAGTCAACACTTGTAAACACAGAGCCATCCCTCCAGACCCTCTCAGTCCATCTCTAAGCCGGTGGACATATGCCTTATAATACAAGCAAATACAGCTTTAGAGACAACTGGGATCACGTTGCACACAGCTTAGTGCATCTGCTTCTACAGCTATATACATGGTTCTGTATCTGTATCTCAAGTAGTTTATTTCTCTCAAGTTAGGGAGTTCTGTCAGAGCCTGGTAAGTTTGTGATGGCCAAGAAAGGTGTGTTAAGCTTATTTGGAGAGTAACTTATTTTTTTATGCCTGGAACCCTATGTGTCTGGCCTAGACAGAGTAGCTGTTTTTGAGTTTACTCAACAAAACCAAAGTCTGAGTTTATAGAAAGCCCTAAGCATCAGCTTTATAAGCACGGTTATGTACATTGGATGGTGTCTTAGTTAGGGTTTCCAATGGTGTAAGGTGACACCATGACCAAGTCAACTCTTTATTTTTAGATTTATTTATTATTATAAATAATAATAAGTACACTGTATCTGTCTTCAGACACACCAGAAGAGGGCGTCATATCTTATAAAGGACAACATTTAATTGGAGCTGGCTTAGCAGTTCTGAGGTTCAGTCTATTATCATCATGGCAGGGAGCATGGCAGCATCCAGGCAGGCGTGGCACTGATGAGCGTTCTGCATCTTGTTCGAAAGGCAAACAAAAGAAGACTGTCTCCCTCGTGGCTAGGAGGAGGGTCTCAAGCCTCCCTTCCCCCAAGTGATACCCTTCCTCTAACAAGGCCACACCCACTCCAACAGGGTCACACCTCCTAATAGTGCCACTTCCTGAGCCAAGCATGTTCAAACTACCACAGATGGAGAAGAAATAATCCAGGGAATGAACCTGGATAAATGTGTTTCTCCTGACTCAATCCCCTTTAGCTTTCTCCTTCGTGTTTGATTCTCATATGATTGTCCTTGTTGTGCTAAACCTAAGGACATCTATGATCAGAGATTTCCTGAACAGAGAAGGCAAGAAGGGACAAGGTCTGGATCCTGTCAGAATGCAGAGGGCTAGAATGCAGAATGAGGAGGACTGAGGCAAATGTTTATGTCCCTCTCATTGCTGAATCCCAACTCCATAAAGGCATGCGCCTAGGAAATGGGGTCAGGTCACCTCTGACCAACGGCTGCCTTGGTCTAGTCTTTATAATGGAGGGAAGAATAGCATGCCTAGTTAGTTCAAACAGTGCAACCCATGTTCCACATCAGACAACCAGAGTGTATTTACTTGAGGACAGTAAATCTCTACCTTGTGGCAAGTTGTTTCTAACCAGAAATAACTGCTTTGGGGCAGGTCCACTCCCCTTCAGTTACTTTCACACCGAGTAATAGTTGGAGGTCAGCTCCTACACTAGCTCCGGTATATACTCCAGTATATGGAGTATATACTCAACCCGGAATATGCTCTTTGGCTCTGGCTTCCTAGTGCTGTTGTGTAAAACTGTGCTTTCCGAGAGAATCACCTCAGGAGCTCCACAAACTTGTGAGTGTATGGGCTGATCTTCACCGAACCTTTCACATCAATGTAGTAAATATTTACGAAACACCTATGAAATTTCAAATAGTATAGAAAATCTTGGTGCTCATGCCACTCACCCATGGTGTAGCTAAGAACAAATTCTGGTCACATAAAAAGTCACCGTAGGAGAATCACACATGTACGCATGTTGGTACATGAGAAGAGGAGGGAGCTCACAGCAGAAGAGAGCATGCTGAGAGGCCTCATGGCAGCTAAAATGGGAATGACAGGAATAGACAACAGTATGCAAAGCCCAGCCCCGTCCTTGCCGGTGCTTCCTGTCAGCAGACCCTGCCCACCACGACCCTGCCCACCACGTAGCTCCTTTATGCAGCGCTCCCAGAATGTGCCTGCCCACCTCCCACTTGTCCTGCTGCATTTACTTTTAATCGTTACTTCTACTTGAAATAAGCTTCTATTTTCCAGGGTAACAGAACTCTATCCATCTTTGTGAGGCCAGTTCAAATCCTCTCCCTTCCAAAAAGTCTGGGCAGCACCCCCATGATACCCTGAAGCTAGGCCCCAGAGTAGGGGCAGCTGCTCTTCTGAAGTGGGCTGTAGGTTAGTGTGTCTCTCTCCTTCCTGGCTCCTAGTGCTAAAGTCAGCAGTGCCTGAGATGCAGGAGGGAGAAATGAGAAATGGAATGAAGTATATTAACATCTCTCCTTTCTCTAAATATATGGAACGCACGGTCCACTTCATTTCCCTCTTAGCATGGGGTCCTGAAACTTACATACAGATGGTTCCTACAGAGAGAAGACAATGATTGCTAATTGGGTACTGAATGGACACCCTCTCCCTTGTGTGCTCTGTCTGTCTCTCTCTGTGTCTCTCTCTGTGTCTCTGTCTCTCTCTGTCTCTCTCTCTCTCTCTGGAAAATACCACACAGGTGAACTCTTTTCTCAATTCTAATTCCACTCTCAGTTTCTCTCTGAACTGTGGGGTTTACCTGAGAAGTAATTTCCCAATTTTTAAGTAGTTTGTTTTACTAGTTAGGAGTGAAAGATTTAGTACAAAGGAAACAGACATGGCGGGTCAGGATGGAAGGCCTAAGAGGCCCACCTGGCTTTATGCTCCTCCTCCATCCGTGTTTTGGGTCCTCATTTAGAAAGCTGCTTTCTCTGGTGTGTCCCTGGCATCAGAATTATGATTGGGAGAGTAGGGAGCCAGGCAAGTACATTGTCCAAAGTGGAGCCTCTCCAGCAATTCCTTCTGAGGAAACACACTAGTGTGGTAGTTTGAACATGCTTGACCCACAGGGAGTGGCACTGTTAGGAGGTGTGGCCTTGTTGGAGGAAGTGCGTCATGGTAGGGGTGGGCTTTGGAGGTCTCTTCCTAAGCTCAAGCACCATCTAGTGCAGAAGAGAGCCCCCCCCCCCGCTGGTTGCCTGGGTAAGCCAGTCCTCCTCATTGTCTTTGGATCAAGATGCAGAACTCTCAGCTACTTCTGCAGCAGTGTGCTGCCATGCCTTCCGCCATGATATAATGGACTAAACCTCTGAAACAGTAAGCCAGACCCAACTAAATGTTTACCTACATATTGGGTGCCTTGGTCATGGCGTCTCTTCACAGAAATGAAACCCTAAGACACATAGGTATTCTTCACCAATGTTAAAAGTCATTAGAACCATAAAGTAGAATCTGAGGGCAAAGGGAATCAAAATGTGCTGGCGTTTTTACTGGAACATCTGACACTTACCACAGACAGGAAAGACCATGGCAGACCAAAGTACAGATACCATCAAAGTCCAACTTGGTGAATCAATGATTTTTGGGGGCGGTTATTTACAAGGAATATAGGTAAGGGGTTCCTTACGGGAGTGGAAATGATTCAAAGACAACTTCATTACCAAAGCCCACCCTGGCATGGGAGACATCTCACAAAGCTGGGAACCTGAAGCACACCACACAGCCTGCAGGCAGATCAGGTGGGAATGTCCTTTCTAGGTGGCTCATTTGGTTCACACCTCTTCCAGGCAGCTCGGGTGGTTTTTTCTTCTTCCGGGCAGCTGCTCTGCTCTCAGAGGTTTCTTTGCAGCTTAGCTTGTATGAGAGGGACTCTGCACACTCTTTCTTGTTTACTCTTGGGTCTCTTGGCAATTTGATGTTTACTCATGGGCGGGGAGGAGCCTAGTGAAACTGCTCAGTTTCAGGAACTTCCTGAAGCTATTTTGAAAATGGATGATGAATGAAATGTTCTAATCTCACAGGAAACTTACACAACAGCATGCTATAATGGTAGCTCTTTAAATCAACAGTGTCCTAGGTTTAATGCAATACAATGACAATATGGTATTGAAATTGATGAGCTCCTTTTTCACTTAGGTGACTTTATTTTTAAAGTTTTTTCTTACATATATGTAGTAGGACCATATTTTATTTTGCATAGTAGCATCTTTTCTTATGAAATAACATTGTGATAGAATGATTTGATACAGTTTTAAACAGAAATTTGCTTTAGGGAGAATGGCTGTATATGAAACAAATGTATTTTCAAAATAGAAAAGAACTATTGATCATGGTCTGGGTAACACCAGTTTCCTTTTTTACCTTTAGTCCAGTGACAACAAATAATTATATTTTCTTGCCTGTCATGAGAAGGATCTCAATGGTGTGCTGATTTGATAAGATTGAATCCAGCTCAAGGGGAGGAGAGAAGCATGAAGATCTACCACAGTGGGATGCTATGATCAACCACTGGAGAGATCTCCAGCAAAATGAAGGACCTGACCATTAGCATTTCCAGTTTTCTAAGTCTAGTGCACATAGGGCTGTGGTCCCATAATCCTTTAATTTTTAAATTAAATAGATTTATAAGCTGCTCTCGAGACTTCCTAATTCAAAGGAGAGTGTTGGTCCCCACTCCCAACTAACTTCAATAGTGTTGAGCTATATATAAATCTGTTTCTGGGTTTTGGGTGATCTCTCCTCCTATGGCAGACAGGCAAGCATTTTTGGCTTTTGATTAAATAAATGAATGAGAGTATTCTTATATTTATGATTCTGCTGAACACAACACACGTACGCGCGCGCGCGCATACACACACACACACACACACACACTCACAATCTCCAGAGAAAAGACAAATTCCCAAGAACATTTAAATCCAAGGAACAAACATCCTGGCATGCTTGTCTTACTAGCACTTGCTTCTTAACAGAGAATGTGTTATGGTTTTATCTTTCAGAGAGTGGGAGTCACTTGAGACTCATGAGGTGTTAAACATTTCAGACATTTGAGAAAAAATAATGGAATGATACTTGAAGCAGACAGTTCAGGCTTAAGCAAACAACTGTATTTTTTCCTGGAAAGAGGCCTGGGTCACAGAGTGCTTTGGGATGTCATTGGCTTCTAATTGGTTCTGTGTTTGTGTCATGTGTGTCCCTTGTCAACCACAGATTCCAGGAGATTAGGCCCTCAGTCACCAAGCATCAGAGTCTTGTGCCTAGGAAGACACCAGAACAATTTCATTCTGACAGTGGAGTGGGAATAAGAGGCGTGATAAAACATGAGTTTAAGCAGGAGATGCTGAGAAGCAAAATACAACAGTCCCTACACAGAACAGGGATTTTGCGTCTGTAAGCTTATGATTCCACAGGAAACTCATGGTGAGAGTAGTGAGGCTTCTCTTCCTTAATGCACTCCTCTTTCCCAGGACCCCGGCTCTGTTCTAATGTGTATGATTTGCATCTCAGGAGAGCCTGGTGGGTCAGAAGCAAATGGATGCTCTTTGAATGGCTCTCACTATAACCATGGTGAATTGTGTGTCCAACTCTCACTTGGGGAAAAAAATGTGTTGAACTTGAGGTACTGTCAAGATTCTGATGAGTCTCAAAAATGATTGTAATAGTTCCCTCATTCCTTGTTGATATTAAACAAAGACGTGATAGACCAGCAGCTGTTAAGTGGGAAAAAACTGAATGCCAACCAACCAACACCAACCAGCAAACAAACCGAAGTTTGATACCCAAAATACAAACCATGGCAGAATCTTTCATTTTTCAGGTCTCATGTCTCTGTAGAGTAATTCTTTGTTTAATAAAATGGAGGCAGTTGGACAAGGAATTTTCAGTAGCTAAATAACCTATGAATGAATAAAGCTGATTGTCTTGAGCACCAGAGGGAGATGATATATGTATGCACATTTAAAGTACATTTGTATATATACATAGACTTTTCTTCATGTGTATTTCTTTCTCTGAAATATTCTTGTTGAGTAGTTATCTCCAGAGAATATTCTACAGCCCCTATTTATAAGCAGGGTGACTTCTTTGTCCTTCACTTGGCCATTTTTACCAATGCTTTCCAGATGCGATAAGATTCTTGTACCTCTGTCTCCAGTGCTCACGGTGTTAATTTATTACTATGTTTAGTTATTATTCATTACCACAAAAATGACAGCTTCCAGCACTTCTTCGAGTAATGACAGGTAATCATGTCTAGAAGGGTGGGGCTGAGCATCTGTGTTTGCCTCTTTGAGGGAGGGTCAGCCTTTTATATTTCTCTTTCTTCCAAACCACATCTTACACTTCCTCAAGTGACTGGCCACCTCAGCCACGAGGTCCATGTGACTCTGGAGTGTTTACGGGACACCTGCACCTGAGAATTTGATAAGAAATTCCTGCTGTGATAAAAAGTGCTCTTAGGTCAAACGTGTAGTGGTAAAATTAATTGTTTCGAGACTGTGTGTCTCAAGCCATCTATAAAATCTTTGTTATTTACTGCTTAGGATGTCACCTGTGTAATGCAGCTGTCTCAACCATTTACACACACGTTCAGGCTCATCGTCACATTCATGGGGAGCGGGGAGAGAGTTATATGCCGGGGGAGGTTTTATTTGGGTTAAAGCCATATTCTCTCGAGGTTTCACTTTTCACCTAATTGAAAACATCTACAGGACTTGAGCCAAGGAATCCCAAACACAAGCCAGCCTAGAGCTGGGGGGTCACTAGTCCCATGAATCCATGAATCGCTGATGATCTTGCCTCAAATCTGGACCCAAGTAGAAGGTTCTGCTTATCAAATAAAAATAGTAGCGGGCAGAGGGGTCACTGAAGTGACAGCTACTTGAGTCTCAGCCAAACTATTGTCATTAGGCTTTTAGTTCCCAGATGTCTGCAGGCAGTAGCTGGAGCAAGGCTAATTTTACATGTCTTGGGATGCTCAGTGGAAAGTCCCTCCTCCTGGACTCCTGCTGCAAACTTTCTATTGCTGTTTGGAATTTTCTTGTCCTCTCTGCCCCAGATTCATTTCTTTTTATAGATTTGGCTAGTGCAAGGTCCCATTTATTTATCTCTATTAATTTATTAATCTCACCTAATCTATTTCTGGGGTCTAGGTTTTTGGTTATTGTTTTTTTTGTTTGCTTGTTTTATGTTTTTTGTTGTTTTTGGTTTTGTTCACTGTTAGAACCAGACATGGCAACCTACAACCCCTAAGAGCAATCTTGTCATTTGCCCATTTTTATAAATAAAGTTTTATTGAAACAGAGCCACATTCATTCATAGGACATATATGGCTACTTCTATACTATATCAGCAGAGGTACTCAATTATAAGGATAGTTTCCCAAAGATGTTTACTTTCTGAGAGATGGGAGTGTACTTTAACAGTAGAATTCTTGCCTGCCATGCATAAGGTCCTAAACTCAATCCCCAGTGTAAAAAAATGGGGCGGAACTCTTTTGAAAAGTTATAGAAATTGCTTGAGGGCTTTTCTTAGTCTTAATTTCAAGCAAATTCCTAAGATTCTTGGACCCTCGAGTTTAGTACCACATAAGCCTTCCAGATACTGTTGTAAGGAGAATCTGGCCTTTGTATCAATGGTAGACTGTGGGTCAGAACTCACAAACCTGGACATGTCTAAGGGCGGAGGATAATTTCCATGGTGTTCCTTAAATTGTTGCCAAGAATATGAGTGCGGCACAAAACCCAAATCCTTTTATGACAGAGATCCCCTGGGGGAAGGCGTTCAGTAGAAGCATGTCCTAAACACAGTTCAAGAGTTTTATGATTGACATTCTGCTAATGTACTGAGGAAGACAGAAAGAATGTAATGTGTATAATCCATCTCGACAGTAGGAACTCTTTCTCTTGGAGGCAACTAGAAATACTTTCCTGGCTATATCTTGGTACAGAGCATAGTTAGGAGTCCCCCCCCTCCCCAACTAGGACATTATGATATGTGGTTTTAGTTAGCAGAGAAATATTTATTTCCAATTATTTCATGAATAATTGGAATTCTGTGTGAGCACAGTGAATTGGAACATGGGTACAAGGCAGGGATTAGTCAACAAGAGAGAACAGGCACTAGGTGCTGGACAGTCACCAGGAGCTGATGGCTACCTCTTATCAGCTCCTTTCTCCCATCTTTAGGTGACTCTTGGTCTTTGGTATACAGACCTCATTTAAGTACCCACATTGTCTTTGCTTGTTTGTTTCATTTGATTCCAGATGTCCTGTACCCTAGGAGGCTGATCTCCACTTGTTACACAACTGAAGATGGCCTTGAACTTCTGGTCTCTCTCTTCCATTTCCCAAGTGTTGGGACTGCAGGTCTGCAGGCCCACACTGGGGCTTGCGGTTGATTGCAGAGGTTTCTGCATGTTAGGCAATCCCTCTGCCCACTGAGCCACACCTTAGCTCACTATTTGCATTATTTATCACACAGGTCATGGACTAGCCTTGACAACTTGCTGCTTCTGAGGTCTCAGCCTTCCATCCAGAGTGGGGACGTGCCCCAACACCACACGGTGTTGACTTTAGTTGGTTTTGTTCCTCTGTGTAGATAAAGTCTTCAGGGTGGTGCAGACATTGGTACATTTATAACATTAAGCAGGCTGTCAAATCTGTGGGGGCAGGAATTACATCTACACTTCACTGAAGACATAGCTAATGTTTAGAGTTTTGGTTGAGAATGACTTCCTGTAAGTCACAAAGCTGTGCCCCCAAGTCAAGTCAGTCTGACCCTGAAGCCTGAGACTGTTACCACACTTTCATTGGAAGACACAATTTGCTTTAGAAGAGAGCTTCTGGCAGGCTTGGGCAAAGTAGTATGGAGTATCTATGTGGTATTCCAGGGATCGTGACAGGAGGATTGCCATTCCTTAGAGGTAGGCAAAAGTTCCCTTGGGGTTTGTGTCCAGGGTGGTGGCAGAGCCCCTGTTTCAGCGTGGCATGAACATGGGTAACAGTTCTGGGGTATAGATTGCACGCTGTGAGAGATGGGCTCTGCCTGAGTGTGTGCAAGTGCACCTGTACACTGTGTCTCTGTGCACACTGATTCAGCCTGAGTGTGTGCAAGTGCATCTGTATATACCACTTGACAGCACACACATGGCGTCATAGATCCAAAGTCAACCCGGACTCTTCCTTGCCTAAGTTTAACAACAAAATACAACTTCATCCACAGAAGACACAGAATTGCTTTGTGTTATTAACAGTGCAAAGCCAAACCTTGGTGGTATGCACACTTCAGTCCCCTAAAGCCCGAATAACAGACTTGCGTATGGTCTCAATTACAGATCTTGTTCCCCAAGGTTTTTCTGTCTTTCACATAAATGGGATTTTCCAGCAGGTTTATGATACGCAATTAACCAAGGCCTCCCTCCCAGTGTGAGTGACACTTGTTCCTTCTCTCTCAGGTTACAGTATTGTCCCCAGAGGAACCTTCTAACCATTTTCCCCTCTTGCCTCACAGGCAATCTCAACCCCAAACCCCAGTCTCATTCATTTTAAATCCAGGGGCACAAATGCATCAGCATCCCTGTAAAGATGACGCTTCTTCCTTATGCTCATTTCATTGGACTTTGCCCAAATCTGTTCATGGATGTCCTCCAGTTGTCAGGAAAGTGTCTGTGGGGCCCTGTTGACCTCCTGGCCCCTCCTGAGGTGTCCCTACACTTCCATTGGTGAGCCCTCCTCTGACACCTCATCTTTTAGATCCTCCCACCCCCTCAGCAACCTTGTAAAGCAAGTGGGCAGCGAATCAGTTAACCGATTTCTGCAGAGTGTGGATTCCAGTGGTAATCCTGGAGTTCTCAGCTGACATCTATTGGTCAAGCATCTTCATTGTCCCCTCAGCAGATGGAAGGCCCTGGGTGTCAAGTACAGCAAAACAACAATACAAAGCTCCCATCCAAAGCCAAGTGTCAAAAGAACAGTGTAGGTCTCAGATGCTGTCATTTTTTTTTTAAAGAAAGATTTTATTGTTCGGGAATTTTATATATATGTATATATGTATATGATGTGTTTTGATCAACTGACCTCCTCCTCCTTCTCCTCCCTCCTCAGATGTTTTTCACAACCCAAGAGAACAGGAGAGTCTTTTGACTCAGGGTGAGCTGGACTGCTGAGTCAAGGCGGATGGAGATCAGCTAAGCTCCGAACGCAGAAAAATGTGGAACGACTAAGCCCTGTCTAAAACAGGAAAGTTAAGGCACACTCATAGGGAGCGAGGTAAGGAAATCATCTGGGATAACTTAGAAATAAGGTCTACGTTATAAAAATAAAATAAATGCAATAAGTCTATATCCCTAGAGCAATCTCAGGGTTGCAGTCGGGAATACTGTTTGTGGGTTGTCTGATCCCCTGCTCCTATGTCTCCAAGTCTCTCTCTCTCTCCATTTACTTTACTTATCTATGAGGAGAGTCTTTGAGAAATATTTATCTGATTGTAAACAAAGAATGTTTATTTTTATGTGGAAAGATTTCAGCTCATCTGGGTTTTCCCTCTCTGAAGTTTATTGCTTGATTTTCATATCTTGACTACACATAAAATTACAAAATGAAAACATCACTGTAAAACTCAGAAACGTAAAGCTGCTTGGAGGCTATAAAGGGACACATCGGTCCTGTGTCTACATAGTGGGCTTGTCACCAACGCCCAGTGGGTCCTCCTACCACGCAGTGACTATGGTAAGAGTGGAAATGCCTTAGAAGGGATTCTTTGCCCAATTTTTAAACATTGTCATTTCTGGAACCTAGTCATGGGCTAAATGATGGAAGTTGAATCCAGTTGTGCCAATCCCCCAGCATCACTTAGACAGCATGGAGCCCCACAGTCTACCATCCTGTTCTGTATCTCCTGTTTGTCTAAAGCTAAACCACGAACACGAAATAGTTGAACCATAAATGGCATACAAACCGTACACACATTTATCCACCTTCCATTGGGTCTTCCTCATCTCCTCATCCACTGTGTCTGGAAAAACCTCATGAGGGTTCCTGGATCCATGTAAGGAGGTCAGAACAGGTTCACTGTCAGCCTGGGCTTAATGCAAGCGTTCACCAGAATGTATCAGTGTGGCATGTCCATGCACAAATGTCCTTCAGAACTTCCAAGAAATCAGAGGATGATAGCGCCAAGTCCTGAGGTTTCGCCATTCAAAGACCTGGTGGGAGGTATTAGGTGACCCTTGAGCCTTCAATGATGAGAAGGAAAAGCAGTGATATTGAAGTTGGTATAACTTCCAATATTTAAGAAAAGTTCTTTTTAAAAAATATAAAGTTATTTTGTAGAACTAGTGAGAACTTGAATGGTACAAACACACAGTTACAGAAAAAAAAATTTCTTTGCAAAGGTGAAATACATGTCATTTGAATGTCATGAAACCATAACCTCTTTGAATTAGTTTGGGTTTTACTGCTGTGAACAGACACCAATGACAAATGCAAGTTTTATAAAAGACATTTACTTGGGGCTGGCTTACAGGTTCAGAGGTTTAGTCCATTGTCATCAAGGCAGAAGCATGGCAACATCCAGGCAGGCATGGTGCAGGAGGAGCTGAGGGTTCTACACCTTTATCCAAAGTAAACCAGGAACAGACTGGCATCTTCAGGCATCTAAGAGGAAGATCTCTAAGCCCAACCCTACAGTGACACACTTCCTCCAACAAGGCCTCACCTTCTAATAGTGCCACTCCCTGGGACAAGCATATACAAACCATCACATTCCACTCCCTGGTCCCCATAGGCTTGTTCAAACATGAGTCTATGGGGGCCATACCTAAACATAGCATAATGCAAAATACATTTAGTCCAACTTCAAAAGTCCCCACAGTCTATAGTATTCTCAACAGTGTTAAAATTCCAAAGTTCAAAGTCTCTTCTGAGATTCATCCAATCACTTAAATGTAATCCCAAAAGCAAGACAGGAAACCAGCTGGGCAGTCTCCAAACTCTGCATCTCCATGTCTGATGGCAAAGCAGTCTTCAGATCTTCAACTCCCTTTTCATCTTTGTTGACTGCAACAAGGTTCTTTCTCCTGGACTGGTTCCACTCCCTGTTAGCAGCTTTGCTGGCAGGCATCCTGTGTCTCTGGCATCTTTAACATCTTGCGGTCCCCAAGTCAACTTCAGCTTCACAGCTTCTTGTTCCAATGTCTGAGTTCCACACATGATCTTCTGTACATCTCCAAAGGGCTGGAGTCACTTCTCCAGCTCTGCCCTCTGTAGCACTCTAAGTTCAAGTTGATCCATTCTGCTGCCACTGCTGTTCTTGGTGGTCATCCCATGGTACTGGCATCTCCAATATGCTAGGGTCTTCTACTGCAACTTCGCTTCACCAAAGCCTCTCATAGGCTGTCTTCATGGTATCAAGCCTCAACTCCTTTGCGTGACTCCTTCAGTCCTTGGCTGTCAACTCCAACTGAGGCTGCACTTTCACCAATGGCCTTCCATGGCCTCTCACAGTGCCAAACCTCAGCTGTTCTTCATGATGCCTTCATGCCTTCAAAACCAGTACCACCTGGATTATTCTTACACATTACCAAGTACAGCTGCAGCATGAGGTACAACCTTGGCTATCTCTGGAACACAGTTTCTTTGTGCTCTCAGGAAACACTTCCCAGAAGATATCACCTAAGTGATGCTGGTCCTTTTCTTAATCACCACTAATTTCTTAGCTCCAGCTAACCAGCATCAATTGTCCCAATAGTCTCCTTCTCCTCTTGAATATAAAGCCAGAGACACATGGCCTAAGCTGCTGAGTTCTGCTGTTTGCAGGAGCTGGAACATTGGCCCCCTTGTTCTATTACATTATCACTAGCTTCCTTTATTCCAACTCCTTTATTGCCTAAGCTTGGCTGTCCTGGATCTTGCTACATAGACTGACTTTGAATTCAGAGAGCTGCATGCCTGTCTCCTAAGCACTGGGTTTAAAGGTGTGATTCACTAAGTATGGATTTAAATTTTTCTTCACCTAGAATTTGCTCTGTTCTAGGCTGGCCTTGAACTCAGAGATCTGCTTATCTTTGTCTCCTGGGATTAAAGGCTTGTACTACCATGCCTGAACCTAAATTTAGCTGGGAGGAATCTTGCCTCAAAGTTACTACTTCCTTAATTCAGTTTAATATCCTTGAATTCAGCTCCATTTCACTTCCTGGTGTCTCTTTAATGCTCAAATTATATATTTTGTATGTTTCCTTTCTCAGCTTGCTATGTTTGTTCAAAATGCTCTTCATCAGACTTAACCAGAGAACAAAGTCTCTGTTGGACTTTTTTGAGACTTCCTTTGTCAATACAATTAATATACATCTCTTTTTCTTAGCCTTAGGCAGTCTCTTCAGAAAATGGCAAAAAGCAGCCATGTTCTTCACCAAAACATCACAAAAACAGTCTCTCAACCACATATGAAAGTTCTTCTCCACTGAAACCTTTGGGGTCATCAGGCCTACACAGTTCAAATGACCCTCAATACCACTGTCTTCCATATTCCTACTAGGCTGGCCCACTAAGCCCCACTTAAAGTATTCCATGACTTTCCAAATCCAAAGTTCCAAAACCCACATTCTTCTAAACAAAAGCATGGTCAGGCCTATCACAGCAATACCCCACTCCTGGTACCAACTTCTGTATTAGTTTGGGTTTTACTGCTGTGAACAGACACCAATGACCAATGCAAGTTTTATAAAAGACATTTACTTGGGGCTGGCTTACAGATTCAGAGGTTTAGTCCATTGTCATCAAGGCAGAAGCATGGCAACATCCAGGCAGGCATGGTGCAGGAGGAGCCGAGGGTTCTACACCTTTATCCAAAGTAAACCAGGAACAGACTGGCATCTTCAGGCATCTAAGAGGAAGATCTCTAAGCCCAACCCTACAGTGACACACTTCCTCCAACAAGGCCACACCTTCTAATAGTGCCACTCCCTGGGACAAGCATATGCAAACCACCACACTCTCCCTTTATCATCAGCTCAGCCTCCTCACCACGTAGACCATTGGTTCTTGGTCCAACAGCTGTTGACTTTCTATAGAAAACATGTGAACTAACTCCCCAACTCTCAGTCTGTTTTAGTCCAAGTCCAACTAACAAAATAACATTTCCATCTTCCCAAACATTATCAAAATAAAACCCACCAATTCTCACATAGCTTTTTTTTTTTTTTTAGGAAAACAAAACAAGACAAAGCAGAACAAAACAGTTAGCAAAAAAAAAAGGATTTGTTTGCCTTAAACCACCCTCTTGTAAAAACAGATTTCTTCTTACTATGTTGATAATCAATAAAAACCTTTACTTAAGCTCCCCAAATTGCCTCAAGCAATCCTACCTTTCAATAAATCTAAGGACTTTCCCAGGGGTTTCTGGCTCAAGCCACCCCACTACTTTTATGATGATATATGGGGGTCATATATGGGGACTTACCCAACAGCCTCTAAATTAAAAGTCATGGGAGCAGGTAGTTTAAGGAAGAGATTTATACCAAGTTTCAAATGAAACAAAGGTATTTCTTACAGCTGTGAGCCATCTGCAACCAATTTTCTCATACTCAGGGTATATTGAAGATAAATATTCTCTTGTACCCACCCCCAACCCTCTCACACTCTCTAGGGACTCATATAATATGCCCACCCAGAGGAACCTTAACATTTCCACCGCGCACAGCTGTTCAACCTCCCTGTGCACTTTCTCTTGTAGTTCATATAGATTTCAAATCATAGAACACTCACTACCCAGACCCTTACATTGTTATTTAACCTGCAAATGCAGGTTAGAAGAGACAGGATCATTTTAATTGCTACAAGACTCATAGCTATGACTGATTGCTCAGCATGGCCATGAGGAACATTAGAATCATGGTTTGGATAATTTTCCACTTGAGGGTAGAGAAAAATGTGAACACAGAGTAACATATCCCAGTGGCCCAGAGCAGAGCTGAACTCTGACAGCCATGGGCTTAAGGGTCTCCAACAGTGACCCTGGCTTTTATCTTTTCAGCTGTAATCTAAGGAGATAAATGTTACTGCTTTGAAAGGCTCCTGGGAAGATTAAATGTGGTAATACCTGTAAAATGCTTAGACAAATCTCCAGAAGATATACAGTAACAATAAAGATTAGTTATTGTTACTTTATGAATGATAATCCTTTCAAAGTTACTTTCACCAACTCCAATGTTAACACAATAAAACATATATTAAAATCTAATGCTACAGGTAATTTCTTCCATCTATGGCTTCATGAAACTGTTGCATCTTACAGTATACCAAGGAGTACTCACCCTAGCACTTATTTCTGAAACTGTCCTCTGTGGAACATTAGCAGCCTGTAAGACATAACAAGACACACATATACTCAAACACACACACACAGACACACACACACACACAAATACACACTGGCACACACAGAGACACACACATGCAAACACAAAGAGACACATGCACAGATATACCCAGGCACACGCACACACTCAGACACACACACACACACACACACACACACACACACACACACATACAAACATTCAAACACAGAGACACATACATAGATATACATAGGTGCATGCACACACACATATACAAACACAAACACACAGACACACATCCAAACACATAGTCACACACAGAAACACATACAAACACACAGCCACACATAGAGACACACACACAGATACACACAGGTGTGCACACACACACACAAACATACACATGCAAACACACATACAAATACACAGACACACATAAGCACACACACATACATACAATTATACACAAATACATATACATACTGGCACACACCGAGACACACACATACAAAAACAGAGACACATGCACAGATATACACAGGCACACGCACACACAGACACACACACACATACAAACACATTCAAACACAGAGACACATACACAGATACACACAGGTGCACACACACATACTAACACACATATACACACAGGCACACACACATACAAACACATACAAATGCACAGCTCCATGTAGAGACACTACACAGACACACACACAACACATATACACATAAACACACTGACCCACACACAATAAGATAAAGAAATGCTGACTTGAGTACAACAGAAAAGCCTGTTCACACAACTACCCTGCCTTCAGTGCACTGCCTGTCGTTGTCATTTCCAACATAATGTCTGAGTGTAGAGACTATTTTACCTTGGATCCCAATGTTATTTGAGAAAAGAACACAGTTTAATCATAGAATGCCTGTGTGTGTGTGTGTGTGTGTGTGTGTGTGTGTGTGTGTGTATGGTTTTGAAGCTAGTGAAGGACATACTTAATATTATTTTCAGTCTCTGACTTTGGCCACACACTTTTGTCATAAAGCTAGGGTCAGAAGCCATAGTTTTGTAATCACTTGGGTCTGGTCAAATCCAGTTAAAAGCCTGGGTTTCTTTCCCAGTGTAGTATGATATACCATTACCACTCCCCAGCACAGACATGCAGAGACAACAGGACCTTAGCCTGAGCTCTCACTTTTTATCTGTTTCTACTTCCAGATACTGTTTCTTTTAAAGAATTGATAGGAATGCATATCAATTCACTATTGTGTGTTGTGCGTGGTTTGGGGGACTGTCAGCTGCGGAGCCTTACATGTGATTTCTCAAAGCAGTGACCTACAGGCCAAGGCTCTCATTCGGTCCTCGTTCACTTTTCCTATATATCAGATATTCATCACACCTTGCCCTCAGAGCTTCTAATTTGGCCTTGTCTAACATGATGACTTCTCAAGAGCCTTATCCCTGGAGACTTCAGAGGTAGCTGTTTGTTTGTTTTTTTAAAGATTTATTTGTTGATTATGTGTAAGTACACTGTAGCTGTCTATATTCTTTAGTCTTCAGGTTACTGATGGCTTTCCATCCATTCAGCAGGAAGGGCTGTTTAGCATTTTGTAACAATCATTAATGCCTCAGAAGACACTGGGGACTGCACAGCAAATATGAGCCTTCTGCAGGCAAGGACTATAATTATCATGTTGCTTTGTACCATACAGTATTTAACAGAAGCTAAGTAAATGTCTGGTGGATGAATGAATGAATGAATGAATGAATAAATGTATGAAGAAATGACCACACCTTATCACTCATAAACTCTGGTACAGATAAGAATAATTTAGGAAACTTGTTCTTGGTGACAATGGCGTGTCTTCTTCCATACCATAGGCTCTTGTTTACCTGAACTTCGATGAACAGAATAAGCTTTGGGAAACATTTGCTAGTCCATGGATAGACTAGTTTTATATGGCCCCAGAGCTACCAGCTAACTATTACTTAAACACACAGCTCTAACAATTACTTAAACATACATCTCTAATGTCAATATAGCAACCCCTGTCTTGCCTGCATATGGACAGATGTTTACAGTCATATTCAGGCACAAATGTGATGTCTATATAGGGGTAAAGAGGAAACAGGGCACAGGACCCACAGATATATTCCACAGATATATTGCTTCATGTGAAATGTCACTGGGACACCTTATAACACTTCTGGTTTTACATGTGGGTAAGAGTTACTTCAGTTACTGTGATTCCATCTCATGTTTATGTGCTGCAAATTAGGGCTCCTCCTTTCCCCAGGCCCTTGCCTCGGGTGAAACCCCAGAAGGAACCATGGATGAGGCTGGGGGTCGGAGCTCTGGGGCTTTCCACTTCGCAGGTGGTGTCTGTTAGAGGAATAAATTATGGATTTATTTCTCTAGGGTGTTTAGTGCAATGTGGTTCACAGGCATGGAATAAAAAACCTAACCCCAACACCTCCCCAGTGTGGTCATAGTTGGACAGGTGAAGAAAACACATGGAAACTGTACGCCCGGGATACGCGAACCCCAGCGAATCTGATTTAATTGGAAAAGATTTGGATGGACAAGGATGATATTTTTAACAGAAATGAATTTCTGAAAGACCGACAGCTTTGACTTCACGTATTTCTCTTGTAATGTATTTTTTATTAAAATAAACATGCATATAGGAAAATGTACTTCATAAGTTTGTTTTTCATTTTTTAGTTGCAAATCTGAAATTCCTTTGAAAAAGAATAAATGGGCTGAAGTATATTGCTTATTTGTAGCAAAGCTTTATTTGTGACCGTGGAATAAAAAGCTGTAGGACAGTCGACAGCCTAATTTCGGATGCTTCAAAGAGGGAGTGAGGAGAGGGGAAAGGGAATATGTGACCACTCAGCTCCCCAAACTCTGTGAGCCTCAAGGCTCACTGGTATTGTCCAGAGCATGAGGCTGTTTGTAGTGTATTTACCAAGTGTAGAATACAAAGGGAAACAGTCATTCAGCATACCTGCGTGACATATTTTGAGTTAATCACTTCTTGAATACATTACGATAAATGTTTTCACGTGGCACAAGCCTTTAGTCTTAGCACTTGGAAGACAGAGGCAGGTAGATTTCCTTGAGTTCGAGGCCAGTCTGGTCTACAGAGCAAGTTCCAGAACAGACAGGGGTACACAGAGAACCCCTGTCTCAACAAACAAACAAACAAACAAGGAAGGAAGGAAGGAAATGCTTTCACAACAAGATGTCTAAGTCTCAGTCTTAAGCTCTCTCTCTCTCTCTCTCTCTCTCTCTCTCTCTCTCTCATCTTGAATGTACTTTCTGATGTTGACATTACTTATTCTCCAAAACAACTAAGCAAACTTTACCCTGGATTCACGTATTACCTTTGACTTCACATATTTCTCTTGTAATTTTTTTATTAAAATAAACATGCATACAGAAAAATGTACTTCATAAGTTTGTTATTTTATTTTTATTTGCAAATCTGAAATTCCTTTGAAACAGAATCAACAGACCATCAGGGTCTCAACTGGAAGGGCAGGAAGGTGTTAGCTTATGGGTTAAGGAAAGGACCAACCTCCCATGGAACGTAAAATCTTTGGTTATGAGCCTAGTGAGCGCTTATATAATGCTATGTGATTTTGTGGATCTGCTGGGGGAACTATATAGTCCTTTTTATTACTGTTATGAATGAAAGAATTGCAGAAGTTCAGTGAAATGTTTTAAAATGTTCTTACAGATCTTTTTTTGTTTGTTTTACTTATGCAACAGAAAAATAAGAACATATAGTGTTATGTCTTCTTATATAGAGAGCATATATGTAAGAAGACATAGTGTGGCCTGTAATTTCGATCATGAATCTTGCATACACTTATGTATCTTTTATGATGGGGGTGGCTCACTTTTGATGACACCCAGATCCTTTCCTGCTGAATTAACACGAAGCCATTGTGTATCATACTGCGGCATGGCTCTTTCAAGAGCACATCTTGAATCCGCCTTGTTCACAGTTGATGTTCGTGCTTGAGTTGAGGTGCTGTTGGTAGGGGTAGTCTGATAGTTCCACAGTAGCCTCTTTATCATTCCTTAGACGGTGTGTGAGAAGAGCGTCAGAAGGTCCGAGAGTTCGAGGTCTAGAATGAGGTTAGTGTATTTATATTGTCTACAGTATATAAAGTATATAAGAGCATTTTTTTAAAAAGTGAGATACATTTCTAACACTGATAGTCACATAGAAATGACCTTTCGACTGTTATCTCGAACTTAACAGAGTCATAGTTATGACTCAAATAATTGAGACTTTAAAACATCAAACCATTTTCTATTTCTTCAAGACGGCTTAGGCTAGTGCGATAAATCTTGATAAAATGTCAACCATCTCAAATGCTAATCTTTGATTCTTGGCAAGGATAACCTTCCTGATGGTGCCTGTCCCCGATGTATGACTTATAGGGCAGCTCTAAGCACACCACATGCATACACAGTATGGATAAAGAAAACGAGAAAAATTCTTTTACAAAAAAATTTTTTACGTGCATATTTTACCTGCATATGTGTGTGTATCAGGTAGGTGCCCTTAGAGGTTGGAAGAGGACATCGGATTCCCTGGGACTGGAACTACCCAGTAGTGAGCCACCATGTAAGTGTTGGGAATTGAACCTAGGTTCTCTACAAGAACAAACGCTCTTAACTGCCGAACTAACTTAGACTTACTGATTTGTGGCTATGCGTGTATATCCATCTATGTGCACCAGATTTGTGCACATCCATCTATTCCTCAAAGCCCTGGCTGCAGTGTGATGTTATCCAAAGAAGTAACATTGTAGATGGATCCAAGGCCACGGAGGTATGTCTGCATAACTGGATCAGTGATTTTGTGGAAACAGCGGCATCTTTAACAGGTGCATACATTCAGGAAGGCCATCTACTTACTTTGAGGAGACAGGTGTCTTCAGGTCAAGAAGGGAGGCCTCACAGGGAACCGAGTCTCCTAGCTTCTGTCTTAGCCATCTAGCTTTCAGGGAGAGGAATGAAATTCTGTTGTTTATGCCTTTCCATCTGTGGTAGTTTGTTATTGCAGCTCAAGCTGAGACAACTTGTACAAGGTCAGCTTAAACATTAGGGCTTGTCTCACAAAAGTTGCGGGGATGCACTGTGACCCCTGCCCCCACCACCTTTAACATGTAAGCCTTTATTTCTATGCTTGCTATCTATAGTCACAAAGCAGATGTTGGACCTCCAGGCTTCCAGTCTGTCTTTGAGCTATTAAAAAAAAAAGATGTAAGAAAGATGAAGATTGTCCCATCTTCCCAAGGATACACTGTCTTTTCACCTGCAAAAACACACCAGGCATTTCTATTCTTTGTTGACTGGAACTATGCATATGACCTCCTTGAGCCTCTAGAGAAGCACATCCACCTGTAGATTCGGGGATCTTTGAGATTAGAAAGTAACTCTTGTTTCCATTTGGACCATTCCCCATCTGTCTGCTGCATCTTGCACTTAAAGCCCCTTCAGCTGAAGGGCATTTCAGTCTCTCTGAGAGAGGCAGCCTCAGAGTCTCCCTCAGACATTTTATTTTACTCCGCATCAAGATTTCCAGGTGGTCCAAAGAGCTCCTCGTCATCTCCGCGTCTGGCTCTCTCTTCATGAGTTGTAGTACATCACCCAAGTGGGCTGAACTAGCTGGTGAGTTTAGATGCGCTCTGGGGATGGACATGGGAGGCTTCAGCAGTCCCGGTCTACCTTTGCACCCTTGCCTGATCTGGAACCTTCTCACTCTTTCTAGCTTTGCATGCACATCAAAGTGAGAGTCACCTTTGGGAGCTCTTTTGCAAGCTCTGTGGTCTGGCCCAATGCAGGCTGGTTTTGTCATCTCTGAGTTGTTAGAACAGCTGCTGACCGGGAGAAGGATAGCGGAAAGGCAGGTTGATTTGGGCAGCATGGCGCACCCCACAACCTCGCACTGATGTGGCTCCTGAGTTCCGACTTTCTTATAAGCCAGCCCTGAAATGAGCTGCTATAAACAAGTGACTCTTATCGATTGTGACCAGGACACCCTCTGGAGTCTCATGACCGGACTCTCCTTTTTCCTCCGAAGTCCTTACTTTTCTTTTGGATTCAGAGATAGATGGGGAGAGAGAGAGAAAAGGGGGGGAGGAAGAGGGAGAGGGAGACTAGGACAGGGATGGAGATGGAGACGGAGCTGAAGACTGAGAGACTAGGACTCTGAAGAAGGGGCTGTGGCACACATAATCATTCAGTGCAGGAGCCACAATGCTGATGGGTTGTCACTCCTTCTGAGGCAATGCCTGTGGCTCCTGCCTGTGGCGCACACATCACTTGCTATGGTCTCAACCTCTTTTCACACATTACAGACCTTGCTGCATTTCTGATCTTTGGGAAGACAATAAAAGATGGAATAAGCCTGTTTCAGGTGGAAATTTCTCACGGTAGTTTTGAACCCACATCCCAGTCCTGGGTTGTTGGACAGGTAAATTATTTTAAAGCAATTTTATTTTATCCAATTAGTGTATCTGGATCCTGTAAACACCTGCAGTCTTAGTATATATATGTGTAAAATTTATTTTATATATATATATATATATATATATATATATATATATATAGAGAGAGAGAGAGAGAGAGAGAGAGAGAGAGAGACAGAGACAGAGACACAGAGAGAAACAAACAGAAACAGAAAAAGAGGCAGAGACAGAGAAGCTAAGTTTACTTTCACCACTAGGGGTCAGCAGGGCACAGGAAGTGTATACTGCTAGGAGCCACTTGCTTTACAGAGCCTAGACCATCTTCTGTCTGGTTGGTTCCTGGAGCAGACAAGGAGAAAATGTTAGGAAGTAGACAGTCAAAAATGCATCTTCTCAATTCCCTTGATAAAACACGCACAGAAATCACCTCATTTCCTTAGATTTCATGGTGGCTATCTAGAGAAAATTATATATTTATTGTCCATACGAAAATGAAAGAGAACAGGAACCAGTACCTCAGTTAAAGTGAAAGCAACATGCCAAAGACCAAAATAAAATTGGATATATAGGTCTACTCATTGGAGTGATGTTGGTATACAGGTCTACTACTCATCGGGGTGATGTTGGTATATAGGTCTACTCATTGGGGTGATGTTGGGTATACAGGTCTACTCATTGGGGCAATGTTGGGTATACAGGTCTACTCATTGGGGCAATGTTGGGTATACAGGTCTACTCATTGGGGCAATGTTGGGTATACAGGTCTACTCATTGGGATGATGTTGGGTATACAGGTACTCATTGGGATGATGTTGGGTATACAGGTCTACTCATTGGGATGATGTTGGGTATACAGGTACTCATTGGGGTGATGTTGGGTATACAGGTCTACTCATTGGGATGATGTTGGGTATACAGGTACTCATTGGGGTGATGTTGGGAATGCAGGTCTACTCATTGGGATGATGTTGGGTATACAGTTCTACTCATTGGGGTGATGTTGGGAATGCAGGTCTACTCATTCAGGCTGATGATGCCTGCAAGTGCTTTGAGCCAGACTGATCTCAACTTAAGCATCCCCTCTGGTTTACACTGCTTTCTGACATAGTGTTGGGGGGGCGAAGTCTCTGAGCTGCGGTTTGCCCAGCTGAGATGGGTGGACAGTGCTCACTGTCATTGGAGAAGGTGTGACGTTTCAACGAAATCAGTCAGTCATCTGAGGAGCTTGCCTCAGCTGCTCAATCCCCCAGTAAATGTGAATGCGTCCCTATAGCTTGCAGCTGGGAATAAACCTTGCCTTCAAAGCCTTTTAATTTCTAAAGTCAGGCTCCCAGGGGAGAGACAGGGACTAGGGTAAATGGACCCAGCTGGGGAAGGTGGAGGAAATGGGAAAAGGTTAAGTAGTTTGGCTTACATGCTGTCCATCCCCAACCCCACCACCCACTGGAGTTTACTGAGCCCTGCAGGCCAGACAAGGGCTGTTCCATCTGGTGGTTTATGTCTTCCAAGCTCTTCACACACAAAAGGCAGGTGGTGAGCATGTTGGAGGATGGAGAGTGAGGCTCAGGGGAAGCCATAGCGGCTGGTTCCTGCTTCTCTTCTTCCCTCTAAAGCGCTCTGCTGAGATAGAAGCTGTATCCAAGTGAAAGGTGATAGGCAGCCTAGGAGAACTGCCTGTTGATCTGCAAGACCCAGCTTCTAAACACAAAAGCCCATGGGCCCCTCTTGTATTTATTCCTCCATCTAATAACTTGCTACTGAAGACCTACCCTGTGCCATGTGTTGGGAGCGCGATGATGCATAGACATCAGGGCCTGGTTCTAATGAAGCACGTTGCCCAGGAAAGGAAACGGACAGTATACGACAAAACGAACTAGATAGCTTCTGATAATGTTCAACTGTAAGTAGAGATGGCAGTTGGCGCCCTTTAAGATGGGGTGGTCAAGGAAGGCATCCCCGAGGAGGTTGTTAAACCTGAGATCTCGGGATGACCACAAGCCATATGTGTGCACACAGCATCCCAGGCTAGCGCAAGGGACTCCGAGAGTGTCTACAGTGCTTGTGGGGCAGAGCCAAAGTCCCCAGGAAGAACCTTCTCAGCTCGTCAAGTCAGGCTTGGTAGACCGGAGTGAGGAGTGAATCTGCTGCTAACGAAACAGAAGAATAAACAAAATCTTCACTCTACGAGTTGTTTTCTTCAATGGTCTCTTGAGCGATTGCTTTTGGGCTCACAGCTTAGGTTTCTGCTCTGAAGGCCTTATAAATTAGTCTCCCATTTCTTCTTGGCATGGCTTACTCTGGAGGGAGACAGGAATCTGGGATGGGTGTTGTCTCTGTCCCTCAGTCGACGACTGAACCGGAGCACTCTAATCTCGACTGGGTTGGGTGGAAGCCCTGATCAATGGATTTCTCTGGTTCTCTCCTAGTTTCTTCTGATTCTCTTCTAAGCACAAGAAAACATTTTAAAGAAGGGACCTTTTGGAAAAAAAAACCATGTTATTTTACATTATCCAGTGATATTTATTTCTATAAAGCTAAATTGAATCAAGCAGACATTATTACCTGAACAGTACGAATAACAAAAGACCATGTAGAGAGCCTGGGGAGGAGCTCCAGTTTCCTGACACGTGGGCATCAAATTGCAGGTGGCTACGATTTGAAAAACAATATCTCATAGGTCCCTTACTCTTTATTATAAGTATTTTGTGACCCGGGAAGGGAAGATTCCCAGAGTCAATGAACTCAGCCTTTTGTCCTCCTGATCAGTCCAACTCTGCACTCTCCGTCCTGGTGCTACTGACTGTGGTCCAAGTCGTGTGTCAGGAGAGGTTAGGCAAAGGGTCTGAGGCCCAACATCCATTGTTCCTACGAGCAAGTGTCTTTCATTGCTAAAGGGTAAGATAGGAAGAAGTTTTCCTTTCCCTGTTAGCCCATGCTCATTCATGAACATGGTAAGCACTAGATCAGCAATGATAAAGAAATAGCTCCCCATTTCTCTAGAACTTCAGTTTTGAATCCCACATAAACGCTTAGGGTGGTGTGTGTTGGCAGACACATTGGTAACCGACATTCGGTCCCCATAGAAAACAGCTAGTGGTAAGGTCTGTGGCAAACTGAACAGGCTTTCTCACTTCTGCAGGGGGACTGCTTTCTTGATTAGCACATGGACACTGGGCATGACGAGGGCTCAGGGATGCAGAATCTTCACTTTTTTGAAAGAAGTAGGGAAAAAAATATCTTTATTGGCAAATAGGATGAGACATTTGAAAAACAGGTCAAATGTTTAACGTTTTTTATGAGGGATAAATGAAATGTAACTTTATTCAAATATGGTCTTTAAAAATTAGTACAGGGGCTGAGGTGATAACTCACTTGGTAAGATAAGATACCTGTTGTGAATGACCCCAGTTTGGTCCCTAGTACTCGCCTACAAAGCTGGGTAAGTGTCATGTGATCATAACCCTGAGGCTAAGGAAGCCATGAGGACAGGACCTCTGATACTCACCAGTCAGCTATCCTGGCCTACTTGGGAGGTCCCAGGTACCAGTGGCAGAGCCTGTATGAAAAAAGATGGATTGCTCAAGAGAAATCACATCTGAGGCTGACCTGTAGTTCCACATGCTTGCATACACAAATGCATGTGTACCATGCTCTCTATTCATGCACCTGGGCTCACGTGCATGTGCACACACACACACACACACACACACACACACACACACACACCAAAACTCAGTATATTTAATATAAATAAAGATATTCTATATACTTAATAGATATTTCAGATTTTTTTTCATAATCAAACAAAGCATACATATTGTACAATAGCTATATTGTACACCCTGATTATATATACAAATGTGAATTTATTTATTTTTTTTGCATTGGTCTATGTCTGTAGATCTAAATTTATACATATACTAAACTCGACCAATGAGTTTTGGGTTTCTGGTCTTCTGATTTAGCATAATACAATTTAACCCAATCTAGTTTCTGCCTTCTGATCTAGAAAAGGAAAATTGAATATCACAATCTAGTTTCCGCCTTCTGACTTCAAGTAATATGATTTAACAACGCAATCTAGTTTCTATCTTCTGGTTTGCAATAATAAAATCTAATGTAATAATCTTTATCCATGAAAATATACTCTAAAGCATCTTCGACCTGTTGAGTGCCTACATGAACCTAAAGGGCAATTCACAAGGCAGGGCAATAAGGGATACATATACATATACATATACATATACATATACATATACATATACATATACATATACATATACATATACATATACATATACATAAACATATACATATACATGGGTGAGTAGATACATAGACAGGCAAATTAAGAGGCACATGCAGTATCCAGTGAGAAGCCTACACAAGGAGCCTCGCCCCTATCCTACCACTATGTCGCAAGGATCTTTTCAAATACAGATCTCCACACCATGGCCTTAAATAGCAACAACCTAGGAAAAAAAGTAGGTCTCGTTTAGAGAGGAAAATGATATGCACTTAGTAAGCAAGATAGATTTCCAAATCAAAGAAAAACAGCTGGACTAAGTCCCACTCTAACAGTCCTGTCCTGCTTGAGTAATGATTAGATACACAGCACTGTCATCCAAGTACATTAGGTGTCTTGCAATCTCCTCACCTTCTGATGAGAGAAAATATGGAAGCTAGTAGCCAAGGGCCCTCTGGGCAGCCCAGGGCTGGCTTGGAGACTTGTTGAGGCAATGTTGAGAACATTAGGAAACGAAGCCAGAGCATGTGTTATCACTGGCAAGGTTGAATATGGCCTTTTCCAAACAACAGTCCCAAACACTACTCACGAGTGCAGCCAGCTGAAAGAAATTGCCCAGATGTTTCCCTTGCTTGTAAAATAAAATATCACACAATAAACCAGGAGAGTTGACATCAAAGCCTTGGTCCTTCACAACAGCAAAGATGTCTCCCCAGTTTTTGCATCTTTATTCTCTTACAGTGGGGTGGTGTTCTCTGATGCAGTCAGTTCATCTCTGGAAGGTTCGTTCACATCTGGATACCACCTCACAGATGCCACACAAGTCAATTCCTCTGTCAATAAGAAGCTGTTTTCTTCATTGAGAGATAAAAGGGAATGAGGTTCTCAGTGAGTCAGCCTTCATCTCCAGGAGAGAGGAGGCTCTATATATGATCTAAAACAATGCAAAAGGACTGGAAGCTTCCAGCTTGGATGTCTATAGGGAGCTAGAGCATGAAGTGAGATATGACATCTTGAAGGGCTGTTCTATTGTCCTTAAAAATCTAGAACTATCTTTCTGCATTTGGGCCCAATTAACACTGAACAGCACCTGCTCTTGGGCTGCTGGAAGCCACCTTGGTTAATGAACTATAAAGAAATTAAGCACATCTTTCCTGGAGCAACCTTGCATTTCAGCAGAGTGAGAATGTAAACACCCCAACCCTGTGCACAGTGGCAAAAGAGCTCTGATCTGCATTTCATGCCTTTTCCAGAGTTTCCCACTCAGAGGAAGCTCTAGCTGTCCACAGAGAGCAGGCTCAACATCATAGCCCTACTGGCTGCCCTTCTCTGTCTCATCTCCCTCCACCCCCACCCCCGAACGTCTAGAATCAGCTGCACACATTCAGTATTCATCTGGGGTGGGGGATGCTTCTAGGAAAACTCAAAAAACACATACTCCACTTCTACTGAAGTAAGTTCCCCATATGAATGTTTGTAGGGAAGCACATCAAAGTGAGGGTAATGTAGATAAAGATAGGGTGCCGTTGCCTATGCGACTGTGTGACTGCATTCTAGATACATATCGATGATGATTCCATGATTGTACCTTGAGATGCACCTTCCACATCCTCTTTCACTTTGCTCTGTAGCACAGGGAAATTCAAGTTCAGAATGAGTTATTTAGCCCTTTCCTCTCCATCAAATTGAGCACATGACTATCCGGTACCATAATAACTTAGGGGAGGCACTTATATAAAATGGGATGATCTGAGGTGGCATGCGACTCAAAGTTTGCTCTGCCTAAGAAAAATGGGATGGGGCATACATACATGAAGAGTGAAATCCCATCACAAAGCTTCATAAACATAAGATATAAGATGAAAACCCCAGTTTTTCTACCTCAAATAAGTATAGCTGTGGTTTGGATCTTAGGTGTCTCCTAGGAATGGCAGTTGTGATTTTAAGCTGCATTTTTCATTAGTCGTTTGTTAGTAGCAATAATAAAAATAAACAACTGGTCCAGGTCATTCTTAAGTATACAGCTGTACACTTTGAAAAAATATTCTTCATTCTGGGAATCAGATAGATATGTCAGGAGATCATGCAAATGTTTTTGAGGGTCAAGAGCCATTGAAGAAAATAACATGTCCTGTAGCAAAAAGATCTGAGAAAATATTTTATTATGAGATTTCCATGAAGAATGTATAAAAAGATGACCATGCTGATTTACTGGGGAAGCAGTGAGCAGCATTACTGGTGCAGGGAGATGGCCCTTCACCCCTCTGAGCAGTGTCCTAGGAGAGTTAGCCTACAGCCTTGATAATGAAGCCTTGCTGATCCCCATGATTCTGTTCCTTTGGGTGCTGAGGCACAGGGATTTCTGATCTGTTTTCCTTTGTTCATCAGCGGTGTCCATTGATGTTTCCTTGGTTGCATGATCATCCATAGACCACAGTTTATGGGTTCTAGACCTCTTTAAGTCTGGCATTTTGAAATACTTCTGGACCTGCATCAGACCACACTGCAAGATTCTGGGGGTACAGGATAGACTATAGGCTGTTGGAGGCCTTCTGGTCCACCTGAAGGTTACTCTGCATGGTGCTATTTTCCTGACTCTCAGAGTGTGAGGGGAGATGGTTAAGTGAGTGATGTGGACCAGGGTGAGGAGTCAGTGATGACCTTGCTTAGCTAATTGTTGCCATGAGTGAGAGATAGCCTGACTTTTCAAGAGAGGGTTGAAGTGAGGGCTGTCACGTAACATCCCCTAGGATTAACTGCATGTAGCAAAGACATTTAAAGATATGCTGTAAAAACAAAATAAAACATAATTGTTGGGCCAGCTTTACAGCCTGCTCTTGAGACTTTATATTTAAGTATGTGTGGATTGTGGGGGAGGGGGAGCACAGAGAGTAAAACAGCAAAGAATAAAGACAGATATCACCACTTTTAAAAATAGTAATTCCATTAAAGAAAAAGAGATTAGGAACAGTGTTAAAATTGAAAAAACAAAACAAAACAAAACAAAAACAGGTTTGAATGAAGACAGTTTGTATGTGTGTAATTCAACAAACGCTGCCCAGCTCGGAACTGGGGGCCTAGAGCACCACCTGTGACCCGCAAAGGGAAGGGAGAACCCAACAGGAGAGGCTGAGCAGCTCAAGTTACAGAGATGCAAGCAAGTCAGCTTTCTGTCCTTCCTGATGGAAGCACTGAACATGAGCTCCTTTCCCGAGTCAAAAGCAGAAGTGTTGAAATGAGCAGGCCTTTGAATATGATACCATTCCTCAAGGAATCACAGGTCCTTCCACTCAGAGAAGGTTATTGTCTCCCAAGAGTTGAGCTTTTAGCATGTTAATTAAAACCATAGTTCGTCTTAGGGGTCCACGGAATTAGCGAAGGACAAAGCTGTGCAGAGGCTTGCTAAGTGGATATGGGTCAGTTGGGACCTGTTGTAGGAGGAGTGTGATACAGATGTCCTGGGGGCTGGTTCTTGTTTGAGGAAAGGCCCAAAATGAAAATCACTCCTCCCTCTCTCCTCTCCTCTTTTCCCTCTCCTCCCTTCTCCCCTCTCCCCGTCTCTCCCCTCTCCCCCTTTCTCTCCTCTCCCCTTTTCCCTCCCCTCCCTTCTCCCCTCTCCCCCTTTCTCTCCTCTCCCCTTTTCCCTCCCCTTCCTTCTCCCCTCTCCCCCTCTCCTCCCCTCTCCTCCCTCTCCCCTCTCCTCCCCTCTCTCCCTCTCCTCTGTCCCCCATCTCCCCTTCTCTCCCCTGTCCCCTCTCCTCCCCTCTCTCCCCTCTTTCCCCTGTCCCCTCTCCTCCCTCCTCCCCTGTCTCCCCTTTCCTCCCCCCCTCCTCCCTCCCCCGCCCCCTCTCTCCTCTCCTCTCCCCCTCCCTCCTCTCCTCTCCCCCTCCCCTCTCCTCTGCTCTCCTGCCTCTTCCCCCTCTCCCCACTCCCCCTCCTTTCTCCCCTCTCCTCTCTCTCTGTCTCTGTCTCTCTCTCTCTGACACACACACACACACACAGACACACACACACACACACACACACACACACACACACACACGTCGAGAGTGACTTTTCCTTTTGGAAGGCAAGGACTAAGGCATTTGGGAACTGCGTAAGAGTAAAGTATTTATAGTTAGGGTTCCCACTGGGAGTGAGAAAACAAAGCAGTTACTCTGACATCATCCAAAGCCGGAAGAGAAATGTTTGTTCAAATAACTGAGCAGTCAGGACAGGGTTATTGTTGCTCTTGGCAGCCCCCTGAGACTGATAATATCTTCTCTTGGTGCTGCTGACCCCAAAGGCTCCAGGCTAACCTTCTTCCATGGGTCCAGGCCAGGCGATCAGACAGCATCTCTTTCTTGTGGTCTAAGCCCAACTCCAAGGATGTCTCTGATTGCCCCAATCTGAGCCCCTGGGGCTAAGGAACTATTAAGATTCTTCCCTCTAGGGCTACATGAGCTGGAACAAGCCAGCACCAGAGCCTTGCTGGCTTGTTGCATGATTTCCCAGTCCGTTTTCTCCGTGTTACAGCTGGATCCTGTGTTACAGCTGGATCCTGTGTTACAGCTGGATCCTGTGTTACAGCTGGATCCTGTGTTACAGCTGGATCCTGTGCACCCATTTGTCTTTCGGTTAATGAGTGCAGTCTTCTGTTGTGCCCACTTGTAATTAAACCAAGGACGTGGATGACTTTTCTCAATTTTAGGATGTCTATTTGGTTCTTTTTTTTTTTTTTTACGCAAATAAATGTACAAGTACTTTCAAAGATGCTTTACTTACCTAATTTTATTATTTTGAGTTAGGGTCTCTCTATGTAAACTAGGCTAGCCTCAAACTCATATTAATTCACCTACCTCTGCCTCCCAAGTGCTTTGGGAGCCATGCTCAAACACACCTGGCTTAAAAAGTTAAGTTTATTTTATGTAAAGTTATTTTGCTTGTTTGTGCAACATGTACATGGCTGGTGCCTGAAATGGCCAAAAGAGGGTGTCAGATGTCCTGGAACTGGAGTTCAGATAGTGAGCTGCCATGCAGGTGCCGGGAATTGAACCCCGTCAAGGATTATTTTGGAATTTTAATTGGAATTGCATTAAACCTGTAGATTGTCGTAGATTTTGGTAGGATTGCCATTTTCACTATGTTAATTCTACTGATCCATGAGCATGGGAGATCTTTCCATCTTCTGATATTTTCTTCAATTTCTTTGTTCAGTGTCGTAAGGTTTTATTTTCATACAAGTCTTTCACTTGCTTAATTAGACTTACCCCAATATAATTTATAACATTTGAGGCTATTGTGAAACATGTCCCCCTGATTTCTTTCTTGGTTTGATTGTCTTTTGTATATAGGAGGGCTGCAGATATTTTGTGAGTTAATTTTGCTGAGAGTGTTTATCAGTTGTAGGAGTTTCCCAGGGGAATAGTTTTTGGGCCACTTACGTAGACTATCATATCATCTGCATAAAAAGATACTTTGACTTTTTCCTTTCCAATTTGTACCCTCTTGACCTCCTTCAGTTGTCCTATCTTCCTGGCTGCTACTGTGTATTTATGCTGGAGTCTGGGCATCTGGGTTCAGGATGATCCTAGGTGCTGATAGCTGGTCTTGCCTTTGTTGGGCGGGAGTTCTGTCCCTTGTTTTCTGTTGCCCTCTCTGATTCTTGTGAAAGTGTGGTAGCTGTGTGTTGCCTAGTAGGGAATTCTGAGAACTTGCTGTGTGGCCACTGGGAATTCCAGATAAAGTGTGTTTCTAGGTACTGGGCACTGTTAGGATTCTGTCTAAGCTCCACCCCACAATTACCTGGCAACAGCCAGGTATGCCCCGCCCCACAGTTACCTGGCAACAGCCAGGTAGGCCTGGCCTACTATAAAGGGGGGGGGGGAGGGCTGCTCACCCCCTCCTCTCTCTCTTATCTCTCTCCTACCTCTCTCACTCTCAGCTTCTCTCTTCCCCCTTTTGGGCTCTCCTCCCCCCCATCTCCACGTAGTCATTGCCGGCCTCTGCTTCTCTAGTCTCTCCCTCTCTGCCTTTCTCTGCCTCCACTACCCCCCCCCCAACTCCCATCCCATGCCCTGAATAAACTCTATTCTATACTGTGTTGGTGTGTGTCTGGTCCCTGGGGGAAGGGAAGCCTCGGCATGGGTCCGCTGGGGCGCCCCCTTCCTCCACACCTGCCTATTCCATATTCTCACACCTCTTTCTCTTTTTATGATCCCAAAAGGCACTGCCACTTCCAAATGGGGATGGGCTAAGAGGTGGGGAGCTAAGGGGGTACACAGGAGGGAGGAAAGCCAGCTATTCCACCAGAATCTATCTAGTTCCCTGGGAATGGGGACAGGGAATGAAGAAAGGTCACAATAGGTAGTCTGCTACCGAACTGAGGAGGGAACTGGGGACTTGAAGGAGAGGAGAGGGAGGTGAAGATCCACAGCTAGCTTACTTACCTGCCTCCCTGGCTGGAGTGAATTGGAGACTGGATAAAGGGATGATGTGGGGGTGGGGGTGGGGGGATGGGGGACAGGGAGTGTGGGTCGGAAGGGAGATCTGTGGAATCATTGCAGATGGGAGCAGGGAGGGAGGAGAGGCTGCTGCAGATGACTGACTAGAGCTAGGGATGAGACTGGGGAAGTGGATTTGGAGCAGAGGAGGAGAGGTGAAGAGCTGCCCTTCGCATACCTGCCTTTCTGGCTGGAGAGCTGGGGGGAGCTTTCTCCTTAGAACTTTACTCTCTGGGGAAAAATAGCAAAAACCTCAAACATTTGGAATTGGAGTTTGTTGAATCAAATATTGGGACTTATGTAATGCCCTGCCCCCACCATGAAACCTGCTTTATTCGGGAGATATTGTTAAGTTCAATTTTGCATGGAATCCTTGCAAAAGGGGCCATTCTAACCTGTTTTTGCAATATTCCAGTTTCAGTAATGCACTGCTGAGGAGGGTACCTTGTGCCATTTTTGATTTCTCACTGTCTGCTAACGTAGAAGCATCCTTTTCATATTCATTTATTGAATTACATAAATGTGAGTTTTCTTATTGCTGAGCTTTGATAAAGGGTCATGATCTGGGGTCTTCCTAACAGAATTAGTTATAAGAAAAGCCAGAAGAAAAACCTCTAGCTCTATGAGCACAAGGAAAACCAAGACCACTGACGTACAAGGAAGAGGGCTTCATTTTGTTGTTGTTGTTTAAAATAAATTTTCCCAGTCTTCAACTCTTCCCAGATCCTCAGCACTTAACTCACCCAAATCCACACCCATTTTACTCTCATTAGAAAACAACAGGCAGGGACTGGAAAGACAGCTCAGTGGTTAAGAGCACTAACTGGTCTTCCAGAAGTCCTGAGTTCAAATCCCAGCAACCACATGGTGGCTCACGGTCATCTGTAATGGGATCTGATGCCCTCTTCTGGTGTATGAAAACAGCTGCAGTGTACTCATATACATAAGAAAGAAAAACAACAGGCAACAAAAAAATGTAAAAATTTAATAAAATAACATAATATAAAACTAGAATAAAGCAACAAACAGAAGTAAAGAGAGCCAAAGAAGAAGCACGGAGACACAGACATGGAGACAAACACATTCGCACACACAAAAATCACAAAACTGTGAATCATAACATATAAGCAAATGACCTATAATCTTTAAAAAAAACACCCAAGCAAAATATGAGACAAAAATAAATTAAAAAAAAAATAAAACCTTCAAAAATACCATGGAGTTTGCTTGGTGTTCATTTGGAGGTTCCCATTTCTCCCCATCTGTTTGTTCGGTGGAAAAGGGGGCGCCAGTGTCATTAGCACCGAGACCACCTGACCAAGTGACGGACTTGATGAGCTATAAATGTCCCATTGTACAGCACTCCTCGAACTGTTCACCCTTCCTTTCTGGAAAAGATGTGGTTTGAACACCCGGGGAATGAGTTACTGGGGCTTTAAGAGCTGTTTGATGGTTAAAAAAAGCCCAGGCATCTGACCATGGCTTTTCCATGGAGTTTTGTTGACCATGGGGCCCGCCTTAAAGGTAGTTTGTATACCCTTGAGACTCCAATAGAAACAACTGAATTTTCTTTTGTTATTGGTTATCTAATGGCGATAGCTTCTGGGTTAGGGATGGGGGCTTGTGTCCACTTCTCCTCTCAGCCCTGGCCCTCCAGGGATCTGCTTAGGCCAATGCAGGTCCTCTGCATGCTCCTGCAATCTCTGAGAGCTTGTACATGCGTTGGTCCTGCTGTGTCTAAAAGTTTCTGTTTCCTTGGTGTCCTCCCTCCATGTCCGTTGGCTCTTATGATCTTTCTCCCTCCTGGGAGGATGCCTCTCACCAGAAGACTGTGCTGCTAAACTAATCATGGCTACTTGCTTTCAGAGTTGTGGGAAAATCTTTTAATTAAGCCACCCAGATATTAATGGTTTGTTATGACAGTCACCAACAACTAGTTTAAGCCATTTGAAATGGAAAATAGGAGATCAATTTCCTTAGGTATCTGAGGCTTGTCAGGACAGGGCAGGACAGGTTCCTGAAATCTGGAGGCCAGTCCAAGAGAATGAAAAGATGTGGTTTGAACACCCAGGGAATGAGTTACTGGGGCTTTAAGAACTGTTTGATTTGTTAAAAAAAGCCCAGGCATCTGACCATGGTTTTTCCAAGTCAAACAGCCATTTAAATTGAAGAGGCTTTGAAGTCAGAGGCCTGCAACGCTGTGATCTGCCTCTCTCTCTCTCTCTCTTTCTCTTTCTCCCTCCTAAAAATAGCAGATGAGATCAGACGAGATTTCTACAGATGCTGTTCGTGTTCCCTACATAGAAGGTAATTTCTTAAGAGCTTGCCCCATAAACCCGACTCAGCTTCTATACTGCACTGAGCCCATTTTTGGGAATGCTTATAAAAAAAAATATTCAGTTGTGCTGAGAAAAATTTAAACCACACTGTTATTCCTTTCAAACGTGGAAACTGGCTTTTACCCTTCACTTTAAAAATAATGACTATGATGTCATACTTTTGCAAGGTCGTATAGCAAGCCGAGGTCAATGGTGGTTTTACCATTGGTCATGATGATAGAAGTCTCTTGAGAGAATGCGAAGGTCCCAGCACTGTAGCTATCCTCTGTGGGGTTCCTACAGCATGCTTGCTTCCATGCCGCTGGCTACCTTGACGGGCTTCTCACTGGTAACAAGATGCTAAGCAGCAAATGTGAGAATTCCTCTAAAGACTCATGTGTTTGAACACTTGTTGCTACCAGGAGGTGCTGTCTGGGGAGGTTATGGAACTTTCTGGAACCAGCACATAGTTGACCATGTAGGGTAACAGACAAGCCTTGAGGATTATATCCACCTCATGTTCTGAACCTGGATTTCTGCTTCCTGATCTACCAAGACACGAAGAAGCTATACTTCAGGATCCCTCTGTCAAAGACTACCTACCACACTACCCTAGACTCCAGATCTTCCCTGTTACAAGGGACTGTATCCTGTGGAAATGTGAGCCAGAAAAAGTCCCTGCAGCCCTAAGTTATTTCTGTCATTGTTTGCTTACATCACAAGAATAAGACAAGTAGCTAACACATAGGACACCCTTAGTGAATGCATTTGCAATGGGTGGCAGATGACTCAGCATTCTTAAGTACCTAGAGCAACGTATAGGATCTGATATTGTCAGAAGAGGTCGGACTAGAACATGGAACAAACTCTTTGACTCAAAAAATCCATATTCTTTCTACTGTTATTCCATAGAGCATTCCTAATGATGTCCGCATTTCTGGGAAGTTTCCATAGAGCTGCCAACCCTTCCATTTCCATTCTAGAAGAAAGGCCTCCCAGTGAGACTAACAATGAATGCTATGGCCAGAGGCTGGGAGAGTTTTTATTCTTCTACTGTTGAAATTATTTAGGGCAAGGCTAATTCTTTAAAAAGTAGGCCTCTGTGTATGCTAGGAAGGCAGGTGGTTTAGAGGCCAGGGCTCTGCTTCCCCTTAGGACAATTCATGCTACTGCAATCAACCACCAAGGCTGGGCAGGGCTTTGCAGTGATTGTAGTAACTGACGTTTGCTGAATGCCTGTGAGGTTGCAGATAAATCTCGTCTGGAAGACAACTGGACCAGAGAATAAGCCATTCCATAGAGATGAATGAGATTTCTCTGTAGCACTTGCATCAGATCGAAGTTTCTAGAGAGAGTAGGGAACGGATTCCAAACAGCCACAAGAGAAATATTCTGTCTGAAAATTACAGTAAAGTGTGAAGGAAGCTTGGAACTGGTAATTAGACTCTTTCAGTTTGAGTCTGAAGGTTCCTCACAGGTTAATGTGCTTGCGTATGTGCTCCTATGCTGGCATCAAGGAGTAGAGTTAGCTGGAGTAAGTACGTCTCCCTGAGGCAAGGCTTGACTGTTATACCTGCTTCTGATTCTGGTCTGAGTGTGAGGAAAAGCCACCTTCTTACACCTGCTGCCTCGGATGGGGATTTCAGCTACTGCACCCTCCCCCCTGACCCCCAGGATAGATTGTGAGGGGACTCTGACCAGCCTGAGCATGGCAAATATGGCTCTGTCAGGTCTTATCCTTCTCCCGCATTCTCTTTGCCTTGCTAAAAACCATTAGATTCCATCCCTAAAGCTAGCCACCAGGGTCTATTCCCTTATTTGGCCACTTCCTCCTCCTGAGACTGACCACCAAGATCCAGGTATCAGAGTATTGAAGTCCAACAATCAATAGCCTCCTTTGGGTCACCTAATTAACATGCTCAATTAAAATTAAACACCTCATCCCAACACAGGATTTCCTCCTTTCCCTTTATAAAGCATCATCTGCCTATTGGCCACACCTGTCTCCTCTATCGAGAAGCAGTTTGTTGTCCCCAGGACAAATACCTCCTCTCCCTTGTTCCTTTCCCCTTCTCCCTTGACCTCTCTCTTCTCTCTTTGTCTCTTTAGGGGCAAATATATCTCCTTTGTGCGGAGAACTTGGTCTTGAGTTGTATTGGTCCTTTCAGATTGTGTCCTATGAAACTGAACCAAAGTGGACCTTTTTTCCTTGTTCTCTGGGGTATGTTGTCACAGAGATGACAACAGTAAACAGTACAGCTCTTTGCAGCAGTGCGTGAAATCCTGAGGACAGATGATGCCAAGGCAGTTTGAGATGCCCAGGAGCCTGGGAAGACAGCAGCAGAAACACATATGTGTGAGCAGCCTTCAACCGAAGAGGATAATGTTGAGTTTGCTTGCAGGCCTGAGAAGGAAGGTGGTTGTCAGACTGCTTTGTCTTCGTGGTGATGCTTCCAGGGTAGCCAAGTCTCCCCTGGTCCTGAGTCTCTTAGCCACTTGGAAGTGGTAATTGAGTTTCACCAGTAGATTCCTATCTACTGGTTAGGAAATGAGTGCGGACAGTGTGACAATATCCCACCTGCGGGAGACATGTCTGTCCCAGTTGCTTGGCGGTGAGATTTTTACTGGAAGTTCAGATCTCAGCTTTCATGTCTGTGTTTGTGGCACTTGGGTCTTGCACGTCAGGTTCCTTTGGGCCTGACTTCCTCTGGGTCCTGGGTCTGTAGAACTGATATTAGTAACCACTTGCATTTCTATTCATTTTTGGCTTCCAAAGCTCCTTAGCTTGCCAAGCTTTTCGGCCATCAGTGTCTGTGAGGTAGTTTTTAGGATCTCTATCTCTTATGGGACTCTGTGAAAATGTGAAATGAATCTTCCTAAAGTCATGCAATTAAAAATTCAGACACAAAGCTCAGAGCGTTGAATATTAGATTTAGAACTTCTCCACTACAAAGGAATAGGTGAGACTGAGTTTATCAAGGAGTGCTCCTTGTTATTTTGGGGGGTAGGGAGAAGGGTTCCTTCAGTATATTGTATCACCACCCCAACTGCCCATGCCCCACCCCCTACCATATGAAATCACTAACCTACTTTCTGACACCAAAGATTTGCTCATTCTTGACGTCCCATTTAAATGGAGCCATGTAGCACAACGTCCTTTGTGATCCTTTGATATAATGAAGTGTTTTCAAGGTTTATTTGTTAAAGTGTGAGTACTTAATGTCTCTTCATTGCCAAATAGTATTACCCTGTACAGATATACCGTATTTTGGGTTCATTTTAAAAATTTTTTATTTTAAATTTTATAAATTATATATACATATGTATGTATGTATATATATATACATAATTATAAAAATAAATGAGTGTTTGTGCACATGTGTGAGCATGTACTCATGGAGTCCAGAAGACTGTCTTTGATCCCCTGGAGCTAGATTTACAGGTGGTTTGGAACCTCCCCATATGGGTACCAAGAATTGAATTTGGGCCCCTTAGGAGAGCAGTGGCTCTAACTCCTGAGCCACCTCTCAAGCTCCATTTTTTCCATTTTTCAATCTTGGTGTGACTATTTCTGCTATGAACAATCATGTGCATGCGCTTATGTGAACATGTACTAATTTGGGTGGATGTATATGTAGGAGTTGAATTACTGAACCTCGTAAGTCTTCCTCCTTAGCTACCTGAGGCATTTCTTAACACTTCAGGACAGTTAAACCATTTTACATTCCCAGCAGCCGTGCAGGAGTATCAGGTTTCCCACATTTTTATCCACAGTCATCCTGGGGGGGCGATGAAGTGAAGCCTTAGAGTTTATTTATGCTTCTCTGATAACTAATAAAGTTGACCATCTTTTAATAGACATACTTGGCATTATTTGTTTGTTTTCTTTATAGAAATGTCTGTTCAAACTCTTAGTTAATTTAAAAATTGTGCTGCCCTTTTGTTATTGAGTTCCTAGTGTTCTTTTCATACTGGAGGTCTGAGTCTCCCATCAAATACACTATTGACAAAACATTTTTCCCACTCTGTGGGGTCATAATTTATTATTATTATTTTATTTACTTACATTCCAGTCATTGCCCCCCCGTCCTCCCTCCCACAGTTCTTCATCACATTCCTCCTCCCCCTTGCCTCTGAGAGGGTACTCCCCCCACCAGACCTCCCCCTTCCCTGTGGGTCCATATTTTTTATTGCCTTGATTGTACCCAATGCAATATGAAAGTTTTATACTTCTATGAGATCAAATTTATGGTATTAATTGTTTTAGCTTTTGCTAAGAATGGATTCCTTTAGGTGAACAAAAAACCTGACTGAGATCCAAATCACATTAATTATTAATTGGTATAAAGTACAAAAGAAATACCTGCCAGGGACTTCAGTGTCTACCTCCAGGGGTTTGCATAGTGATGGAAGACACACATGTGTGACAGACATAAGAAAGATAGACACAGCTAAGAAGGATGGGAAAAGATTAACAAGAAGATAAACACAAATTTCAAATTTCAACAGTCTTGTGACCAGCAGTGCTTACTGTTTCTTTGTTGTGCAAATATATAACTTTTATGTATACTCCCATATATATGCTCATGATAAATAGTGTGTCTGTCTGTCTGACTATATCAACAAAGAGTATCTATTCAAGAATATATTTTTGGTTCTTTCCTATTTGTTGTTTAGAATATAAAAATGTATGATACTATTATGTACCCCCCTTTTTTTTCAAAACTAATAGAGCTCAAGAGTTGCTTATATGCTTGTACAAGAGATCATACTTTATCTTTCCTGTGCACTCCATATACAAACAGCACTCTGATTTATATGGAAGCTTTAAGATTCCACTGAACATAACAGTTTCTTTAAACAAAACAAGATGTATGTAGCTTCTACCTATTACACAATTAGATTTTCTTTCTAGTCTGTTGACAGGTATTTTATGAGTAACATTTGCCATAGCCAGTAATCTGCTGCAAGAAATAGTGCTGATTTTATTAGGAAATGATTTGCCTTTCATAGCATTTCTTCATATACTCTGAACAACACTTTCTAATCATATAAACCACATATCAAGGACAACGCTGGGTGCAGCACAGGTGACCGAGGTCCTTCACCTCAGTGTTGGAGGGGACTCGAGAGGGTAAGCATTAGGCTTTCATACGCATGTATATTTATGCCATCTGATGTTCATGGTTGCTCTGTACTTAGGTTTATATCTAGATGTAGTTTTATTTACTCGTCAGAATTAAACTGTGAGGCATTTATGGGCTACCCACGAGAAGCCTGAGGACTGGGGACGGTTACAGAATGCAAACAACCTTAATCTCATAATCGAAGGTTCAACTCGACTCATATTTTTGGGAGAAGGCCTCTTTATTAAATGATGTAAATTTAAATAGGAAGCCACTGTATTCAAGAATGAATCTCAAGTATAACTTTGAAATAAACCAAGGGCGGGTTATGATATTTTTTTAAACCTTCCCCAATTAGTTTCAATTTTTTTTTTCTTTCAACTAATTCCAATGGTTTTTTTTTTTTTTAGAATCTACCAAAATTTCTCCCATGGCTGACCCTTCTCGTCACTTTCCCAGAGTTTGAGCCAGCATCACTTCACTGGAGAGAAAAATGATTTCCCTGCTTTGGGCAACCATCAACTGTGGGTAGCTTTTTGGCTAGGGGTGGGACGTCCTGACTACTTCTCCTTTTTCAGGCTGGGGTTTTGTCTGGTTTGAACTTGTACAGGGCTTGTGCATGCTGTCACAGTCTCTGTGTGTGTGCATCAGTCCTGTGCCGTGTCTTTCCTTGGAGTCATCCACCACTTCTGGCTCTTACTGTCTTTCTGCCTCCTCTTCCACATAGATTCCCTGACTCTGATGGACTTTGATGAAGACATCCCATTTAGCACTGAATGTTCCAAATCTGTGGCTCTTTAATGCTAATAACTATTTGCTGCAGGAGAAAGCATCTCTGATGAGAGTGTCTTAATCCATGACCGTGGCAACTCTTATAGAAGAAAGCATTCAGTTGGAGACTTGCTTACCACTTTAAAGACTTCGTCCATTGTCATCATGGAGGGGGCCATAGAGAGCTACATCCTGAATCACAGAGAGTAGACAGAATAAGATTGGGCCTGCCTTGTGCTTTTGAAACCACAAAGCCCACCCCCAATGACGTACTTCCTCCAACAAGGACGCACCTCCCAAGCCTTCTAATCTCTTCAAAAAGTTCCACTCCCTGGCGACTAAGCATTCAAACACATGGGCCTATGGGGGCCAGTCTTACTCTAACCACCAGACTCAGCATTCTTGAAGTCTCTTTCTGGGAATCCTCCAGCTTCTCAGATTTGATTGTCCCTTTTCATCTTCCCAGCTCTGGACCTGACTCTTTGTTTCTACCATTTCCTGAAAGCAGAAGCCGCATTTATTCATGGATTTTCTGTCATTTTCTCTCTTGGGTCTGTTCCATAACTAGCTAACCTTGAGTGTTGCATGAGATGTCCAATCGTTCAGGTCCTGTGCTCAGAAGGGTCCTGAGCTTGGCTCACTACTCCACTGTCACTGTCAGTGATTCTGAATTTGTCTGAATATATTTTGAACAAGGGGTGTAGGTTCTGTAGTTCATCCTGTCTACGACACAAGGCCATGCACCAAGTCCACCCTTTGCTTACTGCAATGGTTATTACTGCATCATCAGACTGGTTGGAGACCTTACACAAAGGACTACCCTGTCTCTACTAGAGGTAGTGGGGTACAATTATATTCCTCCCTGGGAGAAATTATGGCACTCCTAAAGTTACCATGTGAAGGCAGGATTTGAAAACTAATTTAACGAAGTAAAAGTTACAATGGTGGAGTTAATGTTGGTGTAGTCTTCCATTATCCTAAATAACACTGAATGAAGAGAAAGAGAAGGAATAATAAAGCAGGCAGGGTACCAGCTACTTCCTCAGTCTGGAGGTCCTAAAACTGGTCTGAACTGGTACAGTGACAATTAAAATGGGATGCGAGTCTGGAATTCTGTGGTTACTGAACAACATCAGGTTTTTACTTCTTGTAACGGTGACTCTTGAATAAGAGCAGAGCACAGTAAGAACCACTCAGCCTTCATCCCGAGGCAAAGAACAGCGTGAGAGAGCAGCTTCAGAGAGACAGCCCTTGAGGGAAAGAGGTGGTTTGGATTTGTACCCTGCCTTTGTGCTTGTCTCGCCCTCTCTTGGTTGTTCACTGGACTAGATTGCCATTATGTCTAAGAAATTCACATAGCACAGTTCTGTGTATGTCCATGAGGATGTTTCCAGAAAGGATTGACATATAGGAGAGTGAATGAGATAGAACTTCAATGTGGACAGAACCATCAAATAGGATGGGAACATAGGCAGAGGAAAAGTGGAAACAGAAAGCAGTCAACACTAGAAAGCCCCATCCTTTCTAAGAGAGTGCTGTGGACATCTGATACCATCTCCCATCAGTGTGGACTCGCACCAGCAACACTCCAGGGGCATCTCTTCCCTTAGACAGGGCCTGTGTCATTGGGCCTTCTTCTCCTTAGGCTTCCATCATCTTTTGTAAAAGTTTACTATGTTATGTTTTGTGTATGGATGTTTCGCTTGTGTGTATGTCTGTGTACCACATGAGTACCTGGTGCCTGAGGAGGCCGGAAGAGGGCATCGCATCTCCTGGGATTGAAGTTATAGACAGCTGTGAGCCCCATGTAGATGCCGAGAATTGAACCTGGGTCCTTCGGAAGAGCTGTCAGTGCTCTTAACTGCTGAAGCGTCTCTTCAGACCTGGCTTCCGGCTTCTCGGACTGAGCATCTATCAAGATTCTCTGCCTCTCCAGCACGCTCATGACCACATAACCACTCAGTCTCCAACTGTGTAAGGCAATCCAATAAGTGTAACCAATATACCATTAAATCTAGTTTATTTAATCAGCTAAATCCAAGAGCCACTTTGCTTTACAGACAGTGAGAGGCTGGGCAAGCAGCCATGAGCACATCACTTGTACTAAGCCATAAAGCCTACTCTTTGTTTTTCCACAACATGTAATAAGGAGCCATATAGTCACTACTCATATGATAACTGCTATTGTAGGTGTTTATTACATGCTTTGTATATTCTGTAATTTCTATCTCATGGTGAGATACTTTGATAAGTACCTGCTCTAGACAAAGACATTGCATGCTATAAAGGGTAATGCTATTAAGTCACATGATAGGCAGGAAGAGGAGTCATTATTGAGAGCCAGTCCTCTTAAACTCCAGAGCCTGGACTCTGAATCGATATCTTATTCCTTTCTTAAAGGGACTAAACCTCCGAGTTAAGTCATATTTTCAGCAGGCTTTTCTAGTCAGTCTTTTTAATATTCATATATGATAACCACTAAAATAGCATCATTTCCTGCTGAGCAAAAGCAGTGAAATGCTTTTCTCACTCTTCTATCCCTATCTCTTGCTTTTTCATATTTATACGCCGATTCATTTGTACAGAAGTCCACCTACTTTCTTGCTCTTTCATATTTATAGATTAAAATGTTAAATCAAGTAAACGCCCCACACAGTGATTAATTACACTAAAATTAAAACTTTTACCATCTGCACAGCTTTGCCAGTCTCATTCAGCTACAGAGAGAGAGAGAGAGAGAGAGAGAGAGAGAGAGAGAGGAAGAAGGAGGAGGAGGAGGAGGAAGCGGAAAAGGGGAGGAGGAGGGAAGGAGGAAGAGGAAGGAATGAAGACACTTTGTTTCACATACCAAGTTACTGACAGGGAGGGAATAACAAGGCAGCCCCTGCTCTAGACCAGAATATGATCATCAAGAAGGATGGACGCCTTCAGTGGTGAAGAATGAAGAATTGTTCAAGAAGGGAAGGTGTGTGTTCTCAGATGTGTCCAGAAAGTCCTGTACCACAGCACGAAGCTGAGAGAATTGAGCGGATGTCAGAATTACAGATGGCAACATAAAGGTCTGTATCTGAGGAGCAGATGTAGCCACCCAGCCATCACATCAACCTCAGTGTACTAAGAACAGGCCTAAGATGTGAGAGAAGGAGCTCTGAGGGCCCAAAGGGATGGCTCAGTACTTAAGAGCACACACTGTTCTCACAGAGGACCTGAGTTCTGTCTCTGTGCCCACATCAGGTTCACAATGGATCCTCTGATAGAATTAAAAAGATATTCTTCAAAAGGAGGAATGCTGAGCTGGGAATCGTGTGGACCCAGAAGAAGAGGGTGAACTCAGCGGATGGTACTCAGAATAATCAGGTCTACACAGTTTTTCACTTATTGGTCCAGATATTGGAGCACAGAATGCTGATATTTAAAGATGAGGAGTTGCCTGCTTCCTGGGCTTGGGTTGGAGGAAAAGATAAGAACATCTGTGGATGGGTGAGGCCAGTCTCACCCTCTCAGTCTCCTGAGTGGTGAAGACAGGCAGGCACTGACTGAGCAATTATTTCTCCAGCACCTTGGGGGCTTGCTCTGATTTTGTGCTGATTCCCCTTGACTACAACTTGTCCGGGCCCGGAGAATGGGTCAGACTGAGAGCACCAAAGAAGGTTTTAATCATTTCCAACATTTAGAGAGAAGCATATTTCTTTCCATACCCACTCTGCTCTGTGGTGGTGGGAAATGCGCTGAGAAGAATTCCCTTGGACAGTGGGATGTGGGATGTGGTCTTGGAAGATGATCTTTAGCCCATTTGAAAGAGGTGAGATCTCAAAGGAGCCACATATGAAGACCTGTACCTGTCTCAGAGGATCATAAGTAGCCTAAGAGTGGTGGGAGGCTCAGATGATTGATAACACAGGCTTCCAAGACTATTTTCTCCAGGATCTTAAATGTCAAGACTAGATGTCTTTTTTTCTAAAGCATCTACCTTCTCTGTTTTTTTTTTTTTGTGAAAAGTGGACCTTTCTCCATGTCCAGCCCTCTCACAGCCCCTGTCTTGCTGGTATCACATCACACAGTCATTCCAAGCAGGAGGATAGAATGCTTGATGGCTGAAGGGGAAATCGTCCTTTCCTCTATTCTGGACCTTGATTTTTCTCACCCCCACACTTGGTCTCCCTCTAGGAATCATCCCTTTCATTGGCAATGAAACTTAAGTGGAATATACTACCCACCTCCAGGCCAGGAGTCCTGTAAGATTTGTTTTCAACTGACTACAGGTGAGTGTATGTCTGTATAAGTGTGTGTCCCCAAGGCATCTGGAAGAGGTCAGTACATCCCTGGAGCTCGTGTAGGAGGACTGTGAGCTGACTCTGGGTGCTGGGAGCCAAACTTACAGCTTCAGCAAGAACAACATGCCAGGTTAACCTCAGGGTCATCTTTTTAGCACTGCCCCCCACACACACACTTAGTTTAAATGGTATGTTTATAACTCTTAACTTCTTGTATTCCCCTTTGTCCCCAAGGCAGTCAACACTTCTATGAGGGGAACAAGGAGTACGTAGAGGAGGGGTTTAGGCAATGTCTCTTCAGACCCTAACACATAGCCTGGTTGCTATGAGGAAGGATACAAAGAGCAATTGCAGGGAGGATTACCTGGAGGCCAGCCTCAAGCTCGCTCTAATTCCTTTGCTATGGAGCTCCTACTCTGTCCCTCAGCTACCTTTGGTGACATTCTGCATTGATTCTTTGATTAGTCGTTTCATAAATGAGGGACTGAAATCCATTAACAACCCTTTAAACACCAGTATAGAATGTGGGATGTGCAGAAAATCAGATTAGTCTATAGTCAGACTTCACTTACCTAAGGAGAGAATGATCTGAGAGACATACCTAACACAATGGCACCAGCTGGTACCCAGCCCAGTGTTCATTTCATCAGCATTGTCATGACAACACTCATATTCTATGTCTGGATAAGTTTTGGGGGCTCATTTTTCCATATCACTCACAGGGAATTTTAACATTTCGGTTTTAGCATTCATTACCGTTATGCTCACCACAGTGTTTCTTCTTTATCTAACACCTTCTAACCTTCTAAGCCAATGCAGTGATTGCTTTCCCCATGGGGTTCAAAACATGACACTGGAATAAAGGAAGAGAGCGTGCCACTCTACGTTAGGCAACCAGGTTCTGCTACATCTTAGTTGTTCTGTATTGCTATAGCTAAATGCCTGTGAATGAGTACTCTATAAAGAAAAGAAATCAAGGTCACCTCATTTAGGAGGCAGAACGTTTAAGATCCAGCAGTCCCATCCCTCTGCCGAGGGTCCTCTGTCTGTAATAACAAAGGCAGATGGAGTCAGGTAGTGGGAACGCCTAAGAAAGCAGCCAGCAACCTGGAGGAAAGACACCACGTGGAGAGGGATAAGTGAGGCTGAATCAAGGAGTCCAAGCTTGCATGGTTTCAACCTGCTCTGATTTCTTAGCAATCTTGAAAGAAAAGTGTTAACCCCCTCAGGGGCCTAACCAACTTCTTAAAGGCACAGCCTCCCTACTCTATTGCCTGCCACACTAAGGACCAAGCCCCTGCATGCCTTTGGAAGGGACAAACCTTATTCACAGTATAGCATACTCCCTGTTGGGCCTATCACCAGCTGTGTGGTCTAGAAGTTACACCTCAGGGTTTCCAAAAAATTACTAGAGTGGAGCGGAAAACTAAAATCCCAGAGTCATGAGAATGCTCAGTTTAAACAGTGACATGTTCAAAATCATCATAACCAATGAACCAGAATCTTACCCCCACCTAATGTCTGTGCTACCCTCCAAGCAGAACCATTGTTCATTGAAACAATTGATGAATGACTTCATAGACAGACCATCTTAACATACACATACCATTTCTTAAATGAATGTAACCTGTTCCCTGTGGGCTGAGAATGACGACAATCACTCAAGTCAAATACCTTTGACCATAGCAGGAAATCTGTATCCAAATCATTGTGCCTACAATTCATTCCTTGGCACATTCATTCTTGTCAACTCTTAGCTTAGCTACTATGGAGGTTAAATTCTTTGGGGATGTGAGGGACGTTGAAGTACAGCCTTATTACAATGAACTCCAATGTCTAAAAATTGTTCTTATTTTGGGTTTGTACCACAGTAAGAGCCAAGATTTTAAGCTCTACTAAAAACAAAACAAACAAAAAGACTTTATCTTTTTATGTTCATTTAATAACATGTCCATCATTTTTATGATTGGTATAAAAATATATATTGTGTTGAATATAATAAAAAATTTTAAAAAAGAAAGAAATCTTAAACAGTGGCATGAACTTCCTGTATTTTTTTGTTTTAAAGAGACTTCTTGCTATTGCAACTTATAAATGTTCACACTCAATAGCATCAGCTATAGCCACTTTGAAGCTTCCTGCTTGGTTAGAATCTTTGCCTTGAGTCCTTTCTCTCAGAACAGTGACCACAGTTGTTTAGACTATTCCAGATGAATTTTGTAAAACAGATGATTAAAACTTATCCATGTCCTGATATTTGCATGGTACTTACTTATATCATTGGCTTTCCAGTTGTCTTGGTTAGCGTTTTTACTTCTGTGAACAGACACCATGACCGTGACAACTCTTATAAAGGGCAGCATTTACTTGGGACTGGCTTACAGGTTCAGAGAGGTTCAGTCCATTATCTTTAGGGCAGAATCATGGCAGCAGCCAGGCAGGCACAGTGCTGAAGAGCTGAGAGTTCTACCTCTTGTTCTACAGGCAGCTAGGAGACGACTGGCTCCCCAGTGGTAAGGAGGAAGGAGGAATGTCTCATTGCCCACCCCAACAGTGACACACCTCCTCCACCAAGGCCACACCTCCTAATAGTGCCACTCCCCGGGCCAGGCGTATTCAAAGCACTATACTAGTTGTTCTCTGGGTATGTGTTTAGAAAGGAATTAACACCACGGGTCTGACTGATGTCTTAGGAATGACGTGCGTGCGAAGTCAACCCAAGGCTAGATTCTGGACTCTTGGGTTTTTGGCTCTTAGGCATTTTGTACAAACTATTTGGCATACTCTACATGGCTTATTTCCTTCTGGGAGCCTAGCAGGTTGGTAAGTTCCAGGGAAAGAATGTAGTGTGACTGTTCTTTTAAAAAAAAAAAAAACAAACCCAAAAACCTGGACTTCTAGAATCAGTGAGCTTTTCTGGTAGACAGCATTTTATGTTCACTGACATAAATCATTGCTGGGAAAATTAAGACTGTCCTGTGTGGCTCCACTGGGCAGAGAGGCTAGGCAGCCGGCTGCTGCTTCCTCCAGACATTGCTCCGGTAGCAGCTTTGTTGTATTGATTTTTCTGTGTATCTTTCGGCTGTAATAACTCGGAGGTATGATTATCATTAGACAATGAGCTATGCGAATTCTTTAAGGTGGGGCCCTTGATTCCAACGTTGTCATGAGAATGCCTAACAGAGCATCTTCAAAATGTTTGTCATTCCCTGTCCTACTTTAGATGGTGGTTCTGGTATGGGCAGGGTACTGTTCTTATGCTGTGTATCATTTTCTAATTCCCCACTTACTAAAAACAAGAGTTGGCTGTGTTAATTGAACCAGCATACAAAGATACTATTGCTTTTTGCCCAAACATTCTCCAAACAACGACATCATAGAAGAATGGTTTCAGGCTTTACATTTAAGTCACAGAATGTACTGAAAATCCCTTATGTATTAAAACAAAACAACATAACAGCAACAACAAAACCCCCACCTTACTGAAGACAAGTGTTAGTGTTCCAGGGTAAGGCTGCTGACATTGAAGAAGCCTTTGGAGTCTTTCCTGTGAGTGCTCCTCTCTTTTTGATACAAACAGGGACATATGATACGAAGTTTATTGTTCTAAAAACATGCACATCACAGATATGAGCATTCTAGACATTCATCTGCTCAGGATGCTGAGGTTAAAATCTCCTTATCTCATAATTTATTAGGACTCAAAAGCGGAACCACGAAATCAGGCAGGTCTTTAGCCTGAGAACAAGACCCAGGGGTGCCCAGTGGAAGGCCAAGCTGAAGTCTCCTGCCGCATCTCTCTGTTTTCCCTCAGGACATCAAAGGCAGAGTAGGGAATGGGTTGCATTTAGAGATTCTATTATGAGAAGGCTTTTATTGCACGTAATTGTGCAAGAATGTACAAGGTGCTTCCTCTCCACTTTATAGACCAGAAAACGCATGCACATATGATTTTAGGTTTGACTCCAAGCCTGAATCTTTGTTTGTCACACTGTACTGGATCCATAACTGTTAACCAGCATGTCGTCTGTTCTTGGACCCAACAGTCCAGCTTCCTGATGTCTCTTGTGGTCATTAAAGTCTTTTTACTCAGAATGAAGAATGTTTGGACAGCTCTGTGTGTGCATATCCTGCAAGATATAGGGCAGTTAGGGAAGAGACATACAATACCCCTTGTTACACATCGAAACCTAGGTTACCATGTAGCCAAAAATACCCTCGGTGGCCTAATAATAGTCCTTGCTAAACTGGGCACATAGGAAATGTGCGTAATTACTGCTGGTCACTGCTATTCAGTAGGCATTTTGGTGTGTGTGACCATTTCCTAGTCAGTCCAATGCCTTTGTCGACATTTTTTGAACTCTAAGAAGAGAAGCTGTGATCCTGATGGCTGCTTGTCAGCCTGAGTTTCCTAATTGCCTCAGTTTTTCTGTGTTCTCGGAGATGCGCTCCAGCGGATCGGTAGAACACTTCCTCTTCCCTGTCAGTCTCTGATTATCCGCATCAGCTAGCAGCACAGCAGTTGCCTCAGCTCCAACTCTCACACCCCCATCTCCCCTAGTACGTGTTAGCAGCCCAGCAGAGCATGACTGACCACACCCTGGCTCCAAGTCACGGAGATTACTCTCCTCAAAGGGCCGAGGGATGGAAACCGAAGGTAGGACAAAGTTCGTTGCTGTAAATACCCAATTGACTAGCAAAGTGTGGGGCCCCAACACCTGACCTGTGTTTGAACAGCAGAGATAGCATGCCTTTTTATTTACAGTCATTCCTTCTCCCATGCCTCAGAGACGGAGAGATAGTGTGTGCTTCCCAGCACTGGCAACAGGAATGCTGGGAAGAAGAGGGTTTGACTCTTGATGGGAAGAAGGTGGAATTCAGCCAGGGTAGTCAGCATACCGTGAGGGGCGGACTGAAATTCACACAGGAAGTGGGCCACACGCTGACAAAGACCAAGACACGTATCCGGTTTGGGCTGGGATTGAGCTCAGGGGTTCTGTGTTGAGATTATTAAAAAGAGACATCAATTTAGCTAGTGTGATTTAACCCTTCGTTCTCTTTAACTAATTGACCTCTCATTTATTTTGGTACGGAGGATCACACTCAGGGCCTTGCAAATGCAGAACAGGTCGTCTCTGACTGACTTACATCCATAGCTGTATTCCTAGGACTGGGCAGAGCAGTCTAAGGTGATAGCGGTGTTTCACAAGAGCTCAGGAAATGAGTCTCACTCTGTAGAACTGAAAGCCGATGCCTGCACTGAGAACTCTGCCACACAGCGATCCAAACCAGGGCAGCCACGCGGAGGAACAATTCAAAGCCCGTTTGCGTCATGCAGAAGTTGTTGAATTGCAAGATGTTTCCAGGTGTCTGTGCAAAGAGTTAACCAAGCAGGCCTGAGCACGCTTTTGTAGACAGATTGCTTACGAGGTTGACTGGCTCTTGACCCGAGTCTGGGAACTTGAGGTTGAAAAAAGGGTAGTTCTGATGTTGAGGTCCTGTTTCCCAATTGGTTCTTGTCTGTCAATAAAGAAGGTCATGGGTCAATTGCTGGAGGGGGCAGGGGGAGGTACAGGCAGGACTTCCAGGTCCCTGGAAGAAAGGAGGGATGCAAAGAAGGAGAGAGTTTGTCATATTGGAGACAGGAGAACTAGGCAACTATGTGAGGTGGCAGGAGGAGTGGTGGACTGTGGCTACTCCTGTAGGCGGGGTGGTCAGAGATGTCTAGCAGGGACAAGATTCAACTGACCAACTAAGGTTAGGGCAGGTGGGAGGAGCTAAGAGTAACGATAAGGGCACATTTTCCAGGAGTGAGATAGTAGTGTCCAGCAATTGTGTCAAGAAGGCAAATTGAAAATGAACAACTCTGTGTGTGTGTGTGTGTGTGTGTGTGTGTGTGTGTGTGTATGTGTGTGTGTGAGAGAGAGAGAGAGAGAGAGAGAGAGAGAGAGAGAGAGAGAGAGAGAGAGAGAGAGAGAGAGATCCGTGGATTTAAGGGAAGCTGGGAGGAGGCTAGTAGCACACCCATTTCTCAGGGCTAAGGCTGGTAGTGCAAAACTACGCACAACAGAAAAATGCTATCTTCCTCTAGAAACGGGGCTTCGGCCCCTCTCATGGTCAATTGTCCCATGATGCACCTTGTTGCCAATCTCCCTTGCCCTCTGCAGGGCAACTCCTCCACCACCTCCTTATACATCCTCTCAAAGCTCCAGCAAATACCCTCCCACGTCCCCCAGTCTTCAGCACCCTGTCGTGTATCATGTGTTTGCCACTTCCTGAGCTCTCACTGGCCATCTCCAGAGGTTACTGACGTGGTTTGCACGTCACTGCATTCCTATTGCGTAGCAGGTAACCATGATACAGCTGGTGCTTTAAGCAAGTAACAAAAACAACAGAAAAAATAGACGAATAAATAAACAAAAAATGTCAAGGAATGGAGTTTTCATTTATTCCTTTTTCCCTTTGGCACAAACTGGAAGACTTTTTTTTTTAAATTCAGGATTAGTAAATATTATGTTTGGTGGCAGTTTTACAAGATTTTGGGGAGAATTAAGTACACAATATGCTTACAGTTTTAATAATCACTAATTAAATGTGTGAGTAGTTCTCAGTCATCAGATATATCTACTACCAGGCAGTAACTTCTCCAAGATACTTCCTCGTGCGTTTAATAATCGGGATGGTACTTTGGACATTAGAACAGAGCTCCTGAATTCACATTGGCAATTCTCTACATGCTCCCTTCTAGTTTCTCACAGAGAGCTGGATTAAGGTGCTCTGTGAATCATCTCCCTTTGTTTCCTCCTAGCTTCGCAGAGGTTAACTGTAAGTTTAGGGTTGGTTGTGTAAGAGCAGAGACCCAAGTAATTCTTACTACTTGCTTCAAAGTCTGGAATTAACCCTAGTGGTCCCTCTTGTATAAGTTCCTTTGGAGAAGATCGTTCTCCTTTTGAGTGAGGCTTCCTTTTCTTTATATCTCTGATTCCACATCAGGTGTGCAACAACCTTGGGGTTTGAATACTTTGGAGAAAAGGAATGTGATTAGCTTTGGATACAAACAATATGTAGGAAGACAACGGGAGAAACGTGCTAACATGCTGACTGTGTCAGCATCATGCTACTGCGAGCTGGTAAAGGACTCACTGATGTCCTCTGGAGAGAGTCCCAGGATGAATCCCACTGCAGTACACACCCCAGAATGCTTTATGGAAGATCTTTCATTTTTCTCTTCTCTGTAAGAAATGGTTACTACACATTGCCAAGGTCGACTCCAGTGCTGTATATAAATGTGATGCTCTTCCTAGTCTAAAGCTTTGCTTTCTAGAGTTTCAGGTACCCACTATTAACCATGGTCTAAAAATGATAGATGGGAAATTTTAGAAATAAATAATTCATACATTTATTATTATTATTTTATCATTACTATTAATTTAGTTTAATTTAATTTATTTACATGTCAAGAGCTATCCCCTTATCTGGTAACCCCCTCTCCTATACCCCCTCCCCCTGCTTCTATGAGGGTGGTGTTCCTCTACCCACCCACCCACTCCCACCTTCCCACCCTCCATTCCCCTACACTGGGGCATCTATCAAGCCTTATTCCCATTCTGGGTAGCACATAAAGTCCAGCCTGGGAACAGACTGCCTGGAACCGGGATCATCCCTCTACCCAGCGTATCCACTTTGTATGCATCACCTGACAGGTACTTCTTCCTAGCCAACTTGGTTGTCATAGTAACTGTGCGGCTATCACAGTGTTTTTGCTTAAGCAGCCATGATTTTAACCAATGGTCTGAAGTATAGGTACAGTAATTGTTAGCTTCAGAAGCTGTTTACAGTCAGCCTCTGAATCCAGGGATGATGTCATCCCTAAGTAACAAGTACCCTCCTGTGTTTGTTGACATGGCAACCATCTCATACTCACCCCTATGGATGCATTACCTGCATTTCCTGTATCAACTGTGCATATCACCACCTGTGTTAACTACATTATAGCCCGGATAAAAGATACAGACCCCGACCCATAGCTCTCTTCTCTCTTCCTCACTTCGTCTCCTCTTTCAATAAAGACCTCCCAAAGTGAGAACTTGGGAATGATCTTGGCATGATCTGTCCAGGAATATGCCACTTTTCAACTAACAGTAATGTTAGCAATTCAGATAAGGATACTGGTCATGTTGGAGAGAGAGAGAGAGAGAGAGAGAGAGAGAGAGAGAGAGAGAGAGAGAGAGGAACTATTGTTCATTTCTTACTGTATCTGAAAGAGAGCAGCTGTTGTTCATCTCTTACTGTACCTACTAAATAGAGATTAATAATTCCCACAAGTATGCATAGGGAATACATAGTGTAAGCAGAACTTTGTACTAACTAGGATTTCTAGCTGGACTGTGTTCCCTGAAGAAAGGAGAAAGGACAACTGCATTTATTTTAAAGCCATTCCCTTCTTTTATTCTCTAGGACACACAGGAAAAATTCACAAGTTGCATCATGGGCATCTCTGCCCTTCATCACAAGAGCCTGTCACCAGCGACCTTGGCCACAGAAGGAAGGCTTCTTAGACCGGAGGAATGATCAAAGCCCGCTATTGAAATTGTTGGAGAAGCCTCTGAATAGGGGAAAGGTCAGGTCTGCTGGTGATGAGCTGAGCATCCATGAGAATAGCTCTCAGACATTTGTCTGTGTTAGAAACTGTACTTTCCCTCAACTGCCCACTTCAAACACTATATATGTAACAACTTGTTTTGTTCTTAAAGAAGGCGTTACAACTTGCAGACATTTATTTTAATCTTTCCCTGACTTAACAAGAGTAGCATAAGTATATTTAAAAATTAACTTTGATTGCTTTATTCTATTAAATGGATACATTTTCTTCTTTTTATCGTGTGTGCATGTGTATGTATTTGTGTGTACATGTGTATACGTGTTTGTACATGGAGGCCTAATATCACTGTTGGGTGTCTTCCTCAGTTGCTTTCCAATTTAACTTTCAAGACAGGTCTCTCATTGAACCCAGAGCTCACCAACTGGTCAGTCTGGCTGGCCATTGGACTTCAGGGATCTGTCTTGTCTCTGCCTCCCTTCCCCCACCCTCCAGAGCTACAGTTTCATATGTATACATATATCTGTCCCTGGCTTTTATTGGGTGCTGGAGATCTGAACTCAGGTCCTTATACTTATTGTCAAGCACTTTACTGACTGAATCAGGTTTGGAGACATCTTTTTTTTTCTTTTTCTTTTATAATTTTTAAAATTGATTATTTGTGAATTTCACATCATGCACCATAATTCCACTCATTTCCCAGTTCTTTCATATCTGCCCACCACTCTATTAACCTACTCCCCAAAGAAAATAAAACAATTAAAATTAAATCTGAAAGAAGAAGAAGAAGAAGAAGAAGAAGAAGAAGAAGAAGAAGAAGAAGAAGAAGAAGAAGAAGAAAAACATTGTCTAGGGGAAGCTATGGTGTGCCACACAGTATATACCCCTTTGTCTAAACTTTACTTGTAATGTTCATTTCATTGAGTCATTGGTTTGGTTCAAGGCCTCTGGTGTTTGTTACATTATCAATAATGGATCCTCACCAGGACTCCTCTCAGCTATCCTGCTGTTGCCCTGAGTCATAGAGATTCTGAAATTTTGGTTCTGCAGAACCAGCTCATTGGCCATCTCTCCCTCACTGCCCCAGCAAGGGGTGAGGCCTGATCTTCTCATCCTTTAACATTAGATCCATCTCTCCCTGACTGCTCAGGTGAGGGGCAGGGTCAGCTCAGCTCAGCCCTTAGACATTAACATAGCCTCAGGTAGCAGCCCAGACCACGGAGGAATATCCTCATGATCTTTGGTGGTAACGTGGGCCACAGACAGTGACATAGAGCCCTGTTTTGATAGGGCCATGGACACAGATATGGCCCTCTGCAGAAGCACAGGCCCAGACACCACCATGGCCTTGGGTAGCAGTGCAGGTCTCTCACATCAAGCTGTTCTTCACAACCACTGCGTCTCTCTCTAGTTCTGTCTCTCTTCATAGTACACAACTGCTCAGCTTTTCTTTCTTTCCCATCTTTCTGCCATATACTTGCTCATTACAGTGGTACTTCAGGATGGGCCTGTGACCCCTGACTGTCTTATGCCCAGGTCTGTGTGTATACATTTCTTAGTGTATCTTAAAAGTATCATATACTTTTGGGTAGAGAACTCGGCTAAAACAAACTAAAGATGATTGTTCTGCTTTTTGTACCCAAGAGACAATTGTTAGCATCATCTGGACTAGATGCATTTCAGAAAAACAACATCAGCAACAACAAGAACAGCAATATCAATAGCAACACCAACACCAACAGCAACAGTCACAGCAATAGCAACAACAGCAACAAGAGCAATAGCAACAACAGCAACAGCAACAACAAGAGAAACAACAGCAACAACAGCAAAAGTAGCGGCAACAGTAACAGTAACAGCAGCAACAGCAACTGCAACAGCAGCAGCAGCAACAGCAACAGTAACAGCAGAAACAGCAACAGTAACAGCAGCAACAGGAACAGTAACAGAAGCAACAGTAACAACAACAGAAACAATAAGAACATCCAAAAACCAAAAATGGTGTGATTTAGTCCATGTCCAGTTTTTAATTGTATATGAAATAATAATATAGATTAGTGGAAAGTCCCATTAATAAGATAATAAATTTCATTTATATCTCTGAAGGAACAGATAAGATTATGTGGATTTAATCTAGAACTATCTTTTCCATTTGCTAAAGTATGCATTTTAGGATATTTAAAATATGTTCTTCTGGTCTGCATGAAGTTAATTTGCTTCAGCATTTCCTGGAAATGTTCATGAAGTCAGCTCTGTGCACTTATGATAATAAAAAGGATGATTCACTTTTTGCCATATCAAAGGGATAAGAGATCTTGATACTCTACCTGATAATTTTCAGATAAGTGTCATTAAGCAAGAATTGGGAGATTTCCTTTTTTTTTTTGTGACACACATTTACCTCTCAGCCCCAATATTAAACCCTCATTACAGTGTTGTTCATTTAATACTTAAAAAATAATTAAGTCTAGTTATTTCATTGGCCAGGTAATTGTACGAAAAGAAATATTTAGTTATTTGCTAGAGGTTTTATATGCTACCAGCCTCTCTAGCCATAAGGCCTTCTGGGTTCAAATACTTCTCTGAATTCAGAGAAAATGACACAAATGTATATGTGTATATGTATGTATATATACATACATATATGTATTATACATGTACACACATACATATATATTATTCATATATGTGGAAAAATGAATTTATACTTTGTCCAAAACTGGAGAAAAGGAAGTTCCCAGTCTGCCCTGCTGTGCCCACAGCACTGTCACAACTTACAGAAGAATGGAACTAAAGCCAGCAAACAGGCACCTGTCATTTAGCTGTGGTCCTGGACACATGAACAGACAAAGAGGCTTTCTCATGGTTTTACTCAGCATAGTCTTTCCTACAGGCTTCCTGTGGTGGTTTGAGTGAGAATCATCCCCAAAAGCTTTTGTATATGACTGCTTGGTCCCCAGTTAGTGGAATTGCTTGAGAAGGATTAGTTATGGCCTCACTGGAGAAAGTGTGGCCTTGTTGGAGTGTGTTTTGGGGGTGGGCTTTAGGTTTTCAAAACCCTTGATTTGCTCAGTCTCTCCCTCTCTGCCCTCTCCCTCTCCCTCCCCCTCCTCTCCCCCTCCCCTCCCCCTCGGCCAGCTGCCTGAAGATTATGTTGTAAAGCTCTCAGCTACTACTCCAGCACCATGGCTGTCACCTTCCTGCCATGATTATGTACTACCCCTTAAAACCGTAACCAAGTTTTTATTTAAATAATTTATTTTATAAGATTTACTTTGGCTGTGGTGTCCCTCAATAACAATCGAACACTGACTAAGACAGTAGTTGGTTCCAGGGACTGAGGTATTGCTGTGAGAGTCTTGACCATGTTCTTGTTTAGAGGAATGTGTAAGATGTTGATACTTTGGACTAGAAACACTCTTGAAAGCTTTAACAAGGTATAAGGGGCCATCCTAGTAGGGGCCCTGTTCAAGAGGTTTCAGAGGGCAAGAATAATAACAAATGGCCTGGAGACCATTATTGTGATATTTTGGAAGAGAATTTGGCTATTTTCTGCTCATTTCCAAAAGAAAAAAATCTGTCAAAGACTAAATTGAAGAGATTTGGAGTAACATCATTGGCAGAGGAGATTTCAAGAAAACCGAGTATTGACTGTCTCACATGGTTTTTAGCCATCACTCTCATGCACATCTACGATGAAAAAGGAGTATGTGGGGCAAAGAGAACTACAAAATGTACAGTTTGAAGGAGCAAAGGACCACCAGGAAATGTAGTGTGGGAGCCAAGTCCTGCGCTCAAGGTGATAAGTTCAAAGCAAAGCCCAGTGCCAAGTGGAATAAAGGATGTGGTAACCTCAGAGCAAGACCCCACCTGACTGAACCTGCAACCCCTGAAGGGAAGGGGCTGGAGGGATTTCCCAAACCTAAACAATGGAATGCTTAGAAAATATACTCCTGGGAGGGGCCAGGCTCCAGCTCCAGCGAGAGTAAGAAGTTGGCATCATTAGCTGGGTCTCCTTTCCCACTGCCCATCTCGATGCCCATAGAGTATTTCTGCTTCGTTAGAAATTTGATTTGGTTTTATTGTATGCTTTGAGGCATATATCATGATATAACACATACATGTACATAAAATGAGCATCAAGCCTTATTGAACTGGTGCTAGAATACAGGTTGAGTATCACTAATCTAAAAAATCCAAAATCCAAAATGCTTTCCGACATGACTATTCTTTGGTAACACACACCATGCTTCTTTACTCACTCCTCTGTCAGTAGGACCTGAGTGTTGTACATTTCAGCTGTTGTGGTTTTGCAGCAAGGAGGATGCAGTAAGGCCCCTCATTGTCTCTTTGATTCCATCTCCAGGGGGCGCCCAAGAGGGGATTGCTGACCACATGCTTCTTCTGTTTCCATGACTTTGTGGAACCTTCGAACTGTCTTCCATAATCACCACATTAATCTACTTCTACATTTCCTATTCTTGACAGCTCCCACAACTTTATTTTCCCTCACATCCTCACTAAAGGAAATTGTTGGCAAACATTATTTGCAACCTACTTTTAACAAGGATTCAACCTCTCCTCTAGCCCACCACCTAGCAGATAGTGGAAGAGAAAAGCTATTAGGATATGGAGGAAGTGGACCTGTTCAGCAAGAGTTCTTTGGGTGTGAGCTCAGTCTTCATGGCCAGCACTCCAGTCCCATAGCAAGCACCAAATATGACTCAGCAGCTGCAGACCAGTCCTCTCAGCAGGCAGACACCAGGCACGAACCAGCAGCTGTAGTTCAATCCTGAATAAAGTGCCAGGGTAGCCAACTGGCCCGAGGTAGGGCCATAGCAGCTGCAAGCTGCTACAGGAACCTCAGTTCTTTGGTGAATTTTTCTCTGGTGTCAACACAAGTGGAGCTCAGCAATGCTATGTAAGGCGAACCAATACATGTGTGTCTTTAGTGAAGAATAGCGAGGCGGAGCAAACCAAACCAAGGCTCTTGCTTGTCTCCCATTGTCTGTGGGTCATATTTATACTCCTTAAAAAAAAGATTTATATGATATTATATGTAACTTTAGACACTCCAGAAGAGGGCATCAGATCTCATTACAGATGGCTGTGAGCCACCATGTGGTTGCTGGGATTTGAACTCAGGACCTTCATAAGAGCAGTCAGTGCTCTTACCCCCTGAGCCATCTCACCAGCCCCAGTATTTATACTCCTTTATCACGGGCTCTCTCACATGGTTGCTATATCAAAACATCCTTTCACCTGTGTCTCCTTTAGGAAAACATTCTTTCACATGTTTACTTTAGCAAGACATCCTTTCACCTGTGTGCCCCAGCAAAACATCATTTGACATAACTCACTTTCTAAAGAAAGTAGAAGTTTTCACTTCAGGTAATGTTATATATTCTATTTTAGTAAATTTGTGTATAAAACTAAATTTCATCATATGGAATTTCCTGCACGCAGTGCATTATTCCTCTAGCAGTATCAGATTTTGAAGTATTTTTGATTAGGGATACTCAAGCCTATGTTCCAGCTTCAGCTCAGTAGGGCTTAGGACAGAATCCCAATGGTTTTATACCGATGCATTTATTAGTTCTGCAATCTTTGAGGTCACTATTTTTCCTGCATGCCATCCTCTGTGTCAAGAAGATAGGGAATATACAAAATGTATATTCCCTCTAGGAGAGGGAGCTAGACCAAGGTGGGTAAGTTCCTGGAGTCTTTAACCTCCTCGCCCTGTGTTTAACTGAGTCTTACCATTGTAGGGATCTCAGCTTCTTTAAAGTGATATGGTCATAGTTCTAGGTGCCATGTGTCACAAGGAGATGTTATAAGACTCCTTTTTACTCTAAGACATTTGGGGTGGAAGGTAATGCAGTGCTAGGGGAGATGACGGGAGCAAAAGGAAGAGCAGAAGCAACACTGTCCCTGAACAGCAGTGTATAGCTAGGTTTCTGGGACTGAGAAAAGCCCTGGTGTGTGGTGCCTGCTAGTTTCCTCCTGTGAACATTCCAAGCATTGGCAAATCATTACGTTAACACGATGTCCCTGGAATGAAACTTTACGATGACATATGGCCCTGTGAACTGACCAAGAGCCTGTTCTTGCATGCCTAGATGTGGAAAGATGGTGGGGGCTCTCCAAAAGCTTAGAGGGTAAGGCTAGCTGGGGCTCCTCTCAGGCCCCCGATTCAGCTTTTAGTGCTGTCTAAAGCTGGGGCTGTTATCAGGACTCCCTGGCCCTTAATTTCTACCACAGTGTCATACCCGGTGAACAGTTGCAGAGATGAAAGCCCAGATTTCAAGTTCAGCTGAGGCCGCTTGACAGTTGGTCCTTGAGGATGCCAGTCAACCCCTCAGTCTCATCCCCACGCCTGAGTGATTAGAATTTAAAGTCGTTCTTCTCCTGTATCATCCTGGCTCTGAAATGTTATGAGAAAGAATCTAGGTTTCTTTAACTTAGCTGTTTGTTTATAGTTTCCCCAGATTTTCATGTTTTTTTTTCCCTCAAAATTTCCAAGATTTTTTTCTCTTAAGAAAACACTGGGAGCTGGAGAGAAGGTTCAGCAGCGGTTAAGAGTGCTGACTGCTCTTCCGGAGGTCCTGAGTTCAAATCCCAACAACCACATGGTGACTCACAACCATCTGTAATGAGGTCCAATGTCCTCTTCTGGAGTGTCTGAAAACAGTGACAGTGTGTATGTATGTATGTATATATGTATATATATATTATTAGATTATTATTATATTAGATTTATATATATGTATATATATATATACATATATATATATATATATATATAAATCTTAAAAAAGGAAAGGAAAACACTGGTTAGTTTAATATAACTTATGGTTTGTAAACCCATGCGACTTTCAGTTTGTTTCAGCAAACACTTTCTCCGCTAAATACCCAAGAGGCAGCAGTGTGCTCATTAGGCATGAGTTTTGTAAGCCATGGGCTTCATTTAAATCTTGAATTCTCATGCTTCTCAATCAAAATAAACAGAAAGGAAGGAAAGAAGGAAGAGGGGTACATAGAAGAGAGGGTTAGAGGGAGAGAGGAAGTTAAGAGAAGAGGAGGGGAGGAAGGAAGCAAGGAGGGAAAAGGAAGGGGAAGACCATCTCTGTTTTCTTAAGTTGGGTGCTTCCTCTCCTCCTGAACACCCACGATTCTGTCTGTTTTAACCTCTGCACATGGAAGACTAATCATAATTCCCAGGAGCACCATAATTTGCTTTGAGTACTGTTTGCAAACACAAACTGAAAGAAGACATGCAACCCTGAAAAAATTGACTTAGCAATGGGCACCGTCTCTCAGGATCATGGCCCCTTTGTAGCGAAGGTTGGTGGGAGCATCTCCTGGACTCCCATTCTGTGTAGCCCATTGAGACCACTGAGGCTGCCTTTAGAGTCCAGCATCTATGCAAAGGACTGTGCAGGTGAGGGAATGGTGGCTTGCATGGGGTATAGGAGCTGCAAACTCAAAAGCTGGCCACCTCCCTGGCAGTGAGCTTAGGATCAGCCACAGGACAAAGGAAGCCTGTAGAGAAAATGCAGGCATGACCCGGTGGCTAGCCTATGTCGCACACTGTGCTTCTTAATAAGAAGCATGGCACTCCACGTTCCTGAGTGTTCTCAGACGTTAGCACACTGAATTCTGAAGTGGTCTGAGTAGCCGGCAGCTGGCTAGCTGCCCTCTCTATGACTCCTTTTATGTACATAGAGACCCTGGTGGTATGAGCACTCACTGTCCAGGGTAATGTGCTAGCCAGTCACAGTCGATGTGCTGCCGCTATATAAGTGTTTGTTCACACACAATAAAGCAGACTGTGCTCCCTGAAACCATCCCGGGAGTGGTCATCCCCAGACCCCTTACCGACTCTACTGACATTGAAGTCTTGGGAGAGGTGGGGGGAAGGGAGAACGCCCAGTATTGACAGCAGAAGAGCAAGAACCTGAGGGAAGACCTGAAAGTCTTCTGAGTTACAAACCTGCCAATAAAAAAAAAAAGCTTCTAAATTAGATAGCAATGAATTCAGGAACGAGTAGACAGTTTTTGCATGCTCATGTAGAAGCCCTAGTTTGATGTTGGAGGTCTTCCGCAATTGCTCTCTGTCTTATTTCTTGAGGAAGGACCCTGAATAAACTTTGAATGAACCTAGAGCTAACTGATGATCTACCATGGCGGTCCAGCAAGCTCCTGAAGTCATCCCCCTAGCTCTAACGCACAAGGCTACCCCTGCTTTTTACGAGGACCCTGAGGACCCTCGGGGACTGAACTCTGCCTCATGCCTGAATGCTGGAGCGCTTTACCTTCTGAGCCATCCCCACGGGCCCACAGAAAACTGTTTTCTTTGTCAGGTGGAATTGCGGCTAGCATCCAGAAATCAAACTTGATTATACTAAGTTGGTGACTGTGGAATTCTTCCTTGATAAGGTAATTATCTCCTTTAACATCTTGTTGGAAATTGTTACCGTGATCTTTGATTTTGTAATTTTTTTTTAATGACGTTATTTTCCCCCTCCTTTGGAATAGGCAGTGTTTCCGCTTCTAGACTGTCAACATCTCTGCTACTTCCTGCACTTAGGCAAAAATTACAAACAGGAGCAGAGTTTGCATTTGCCAAGCCTCCAGCGCTCCGCCTCTCGGGCCAGGAGGCTGCCCCTCCCCCTCTGCGGAGCTCTTTGCATGCTGAACCACCGGCAGGATACTTGTTCGCTGTCAGCCTCTCTTGTGACTGGTAAAAGGGGCCATGCGCTGTTACTGAACGCAGCCTTCAGTGAGATGCAGAACTGAGAGAGATATGCAAATGAAGCTAGGTAACACTGAGCGTTAATTGATCTAGATGAAGTGCCTTTGGATCTTAAATTATCCGAAAACCCCCGAGGCCTCCCTTCGCCCCTTTAAAGCCCAGCGGAAAGTTCATTAGCTCCCAAGTGGTGCTCGACAAGATCCTGAGATAATTGGGACTTTGATTTGGCACTGCCTGCTCGAGTTTAAGCCAAAGAAGTGATGGAAGGTTTTGAAGTCTTAGTAATTTAAAAAAATACATTAAAATTTAACCGGTCCATAATTATAGATATTTATGGGGTGTAGTGTAACACTCACATACACATATACAACTTACAGTGATAGGATCAGGTAATTTGGCATGTCCAGAACCTCAAACTCTTGTCATTTCTTCATGGGAAGAACATCCAAAATGCTCTCTGCTTTCTATTTTGAAAGATGTAATTAATTGTTTCAACTATAATTATCTTCTCCCATGACAAGGCATTAGCTGTTATTCCTCCTAGTCAGCTTCTTTGTACCCACTGAGCGTGTTTTTCCACATCTCTCCCATCCTTTAGTAGTTATTATTCTGAATTTATACCAACCATGTTAATTTCCTGATATGGACCGTGCGGGACCGGCCTTTCTGTGCCAGACTTATTTTACTTAATGTGACATCCTCTAAGCTGGTCTGTGACACTACAAGATGAAAAAGTCCATTGTGTCTCATGAGTGTGTCACATTCTATTGTAGAGCAAATAGTCTGTATTTTCTTTATCCATTCCTCTATTGACGGAAAGCTACTCTGGTGTACTATGATTGTTAATAATGCTTCAGTGGACATGGAGTGTGGATATTGCTTCAACATGCTCTTTCTTTGGGATAAATCCTCTAGGCTCATAGTTCTGTTTGTAGTTCTTTGGTTTGAGGGACCCCCCATACCATTGTCCATGTAGCTGTGTGGATTATTTTGCTAACACCTGTGTACGAGGGTCCCTTTCTCCACATCTTCATGTACTCACTAGAACGTGGGGGTGGGGGGTTGTTGCTTTGGTAGTAGCCCCACATGGTATCTCAATGTGGCTTTAAGTACTATTTCCTCCATGAATATTGATGTTAAACAATTTTCCAGGTATACCCTGGCCATTTGTATAACTTCTTCTGAGAAACGGTTATTGATATCAGTGGCCCATTTTTAATCACACTTTCTTCTATTCTTTTTGTTTTAGCTGTTATAGTTATTGAGATTTTATACTGATTTGGGGTATTAGTCCTTTCCATATGAATAATACCAAATATTTATTATTATCTTGTAGGTTGCCTTCTTATGCTTTTGAATATTTCCTTTGCTGGGAAGAAACATTTTAGTTTGCTAATAGTCACCTTTGTCTATTCTTGCTTTTATTGCCTGGACTTTTGGGGAATTATGAAAAAATGTTCTGTTGCTCTTTCCCAATCTCCTGAAGTGTTTCTCCCATTTCATTCTAGGAGTTTCTGGGTTTTAGATCTTATATTTAAATCTTTGATTTATTGTTAGTTGATTGTTGTCTGATGAGATACGGAGATTTGGTGTCTTCATTTTTGTTTATGAAAAAAATATCTAAACCACTGGATGTACACAAGTACAAGTAAAGAATTTGGATCCTGTTGATTCCCAGTCAGAATTTATGCATTTTAAATTGGAAATACTCAGGAATGTAACACATGCAAGAATTAGCTCACTCTATAGTTAATAGGAGCTGTTAAGACTTAATTATCTTCTCCAATGGGGACCCTGTGCTCAGTTCAATGTCTGGCTGAGAGTGTCCCCCTCTTTATTTCTTATGCACTAGCAAAACCTCCCAGGTGACAGCTATATCCAGCTCTGGTCAGCAAGCACTTGTGGGCATCGATAATATTGTCTGGGTTTTGTAACTGTATATGGGATGGATTCCTGAGTGGGGCAGTCTCTGGATGGTCTTTCCCTCAGACTCTGCTCCACCCTTTGTCTCTGAATCTCCTTCTGTGGGTATTTTGTTCCCCCTTCTATGAAGGACCAGAGTATCCATACTTTGTTCTTCCTCCTTCTTGGGCAACATTTGATATGTTTTCTTGGATATTCCAAGTTTCTGGGTTAATATCCACTTATGATGTGGAGGAGTGCTACTTACTGGCTTGCTCCCCATGGCTGGTTCAGTCTGCTTTCTTATAGCACCCAGGATGACTGGCCAGAAGTTACACTACCCACAATGGGTTGAAACTTCCCACATCAATAATTAAGAAAATGTCCTATTGGCTTGCTCATAGGACAATATTATGGATATTTTCCTGACTAAGAGTCTTTCTGGCTAGATGATTATACCTTGTATTGAGTGGATATAAAAAGATATCTTTTTGGTATACTCTGTAGTATAAAAAAAAATCATCATTTGAAGAGACAATAAAGAAATATGCAATAAAAAGTCTAGAAAAAAACCTTAACAGAGGGGTCAACAGCTACTTCATACAACTGTCTTGAACTTTGTGTTTTACGTGTGCTTTTATTTTATGTGTGTGTGCTTTCCTGCAAGCTGCCCTTGAGTCCTCCCACCCCCGCATTACTACAGTCTATTCTTTCTGTGCCTCATGTGGGTTGCAGCGATCAAACTTAGGTCTTTAGGTGTGGTAGCGAGAGACTCACTGTGTCATCTCACCAGTCCTAAATACTTTTCTTTATTACTTTCTAGTTTTTTTAGTAGTGTTTTATTATTATCTTTGCCTTTTTTTGTTTGTAATTTGTGCTGACTTTTTTGGGGGGGGAGGTTTGGAACAAATGTCTACTTTGCGTCCCAATTTTGTATATATAATTTTACTTTTCTTAAGAAAGCAAAAACTTATTTTTAAAAAAGCAAAATCTTTCCAAGTGATGCTGTCTTCACCTGTCTCACAAACTGACACATGATTTACTGTGAGGTTGTGAAGTGTGTGTGTGTGTGTGTGTGTGTGTGTGTGTGTGTGTTTTGGAGTTATGGTTTTTCTTGGGGAATTTGTTCAGCTTCTAGGAGCTGGTGATTATCACATAGAAAGAACCGACTGCCTCGCAGTTTGTTTTCAGGATCCAGAGGATCCAGGGAGGTCAAATGACATGCAGGAGGACTCTTTAAGTGACAGCTGTCAGCTTACCACTCCCAGTCTGACAACGATATGCCCTCTGTTCTATTCTTTTTTCACTAGTAAGGTGTCCTTGGGCCTACTTATCTTTGCCAGCAACATTGGGAAATATATGAAACTTGCAGAATTCCTGAGGACCTCCACTGGGTGGACACTCTTCCATCACAGAATTAAAGCTGTTTCTTCAGGAGTGTCAACTATCAACGTCAACTGCCGCCTCTGAAGCACTACAGGTCACTATGAAGACCATTCCTGGTGAACGTTTCCTTTCACTAACATGTGTTTATTTATTTATTTTTTTTGCATTTACTCTTGTGTGAATCATTTATTTCATAGCCATGAATGATGAGGACCTTACTTTTTAGTTGATGGCATTTTGTATTTTAGTGGAGTGCTATGAATACAGCATGTAGCTATGTCTTAACTATTTTGTTCCGTCATGTACTGTGGGGGTGCATCAGGTCAAACAGGCAATCAAAGCATCAGCAAATGTGAAGCAATTGTAAGGATCATATAATTTTGATAATACGAATTACAAAAGGATGCTTATGTCATATTTTTTAGTCTATGGTTTTTCTTATCCTTTCATATCTTACAGTTTAAATCGTGTTAAATAATCTTTGGGAAAAAAGCTTTGTAGCCCCTCATGGCGGTAGTAGTGACCCGGGCAGGGCACATAGGTGACTTGGCTATGAGCCTGGTGAACCGCATCCCTCCAGACTCTGCACTCTGACGCAGTATGCGTGCTGAACCTGTCTGGCCTGTATGACAGTGAAGCATTTCTTGGACCATAGAGTACTCTCAAGTTCCTGAAACCAATCGTTCACTGCCTCCTGGCAATGGTACCTGAATCCCTATATCAAACCTGTCTTACGTGAAGACATAATGCACCTGAGGTGACCCTTGACCAGAAACCTCTGTCCCAGAGACTCCTGACCAAGACCAACATGACCAAGGATGTCACATTGGACAGAGCGACTGTCAACACTGCTCCCTTGGACCACATCCTGGAAGAATCCATTGAGGACCCACAGACTTAGGCTATGACCGGTTTCATTTGGAACAGCAACCACACCCCACTGGTGGTTGTGGAGAAACACTGCATTTACTGTGTGAACTCTAATGACAGCTGTTGGACCGGAATCCCTTGGCAAGCCTGGGTCTCTTCTAGCTTATTTGATGTCTCCAGAGGCGCCCAGGAATGTGTTCTTGCCTGCTTCAGAAGCAATGTGACCAAGACATCGAAAGGCTTTGAGTACATCTTGGCCAAACTACATGATGAGACTCCTTCTAAAACCCTATTGAGACATCAATAGAGACCAAAGAGACAGCAAAGGAGACTGTGCTGGCAGCTACAGAGGAGGACAAGGACCTGGCCCATGAGGCCACCGCCACACAACAGCAGCAGCAGATCACAGAGCCAGTAACCAGTGTCGCTCAGCCTTCTCTCTCTTCTCCACACTGTACTTGATTATTAAAAATCAATTTCGAGCCCTCTCTATTGTCTGTGTGGTGGGTTAGGGCGGGTGTCCTGTTCACTATCTATAGTACACCAGGCTCAGTATCCACTGAGTCAGCCTACTTATTCTCCCATTGGGCAGAGGCACAGTGACTTTCCCAAGGCCACAAGCAGTGCATAGGTTAAAGTGGTAATACACTGTAACCTGTATACTCCACCCGGGCCGAGTTCCTTGTGTTATTCTCTGATGTGTCCCAAGTACCATGACTAGCATTTAGCACATAACTGGCACTCGATAAACATTTGATTTTATTGACCCCCACAAAAATGATTCTCCCAAAATCATGATCTTTTTCTTTCTTACCCAGTAGGAGGTTTTTTTCCCCCCTTCTTAGATTTGAAAACATTTCTTCCTGTACACAGCTGTATCTTACATACGGTTAATCACAGAAATTGCCAGAGTCTATATTTTGGGGGTGCTGAGCATAGCTTGAGAGAGCAGACAAAAACCACAGAAGCAGAGAATTAGGAAGAAAGTGACAGCCCATGCTAGTACTAAGAAGACGCTGCTTCCGTCTCCAGTTCTGATGAACGTGTTGGCTGTGAGGACTCTTGGGGACATCCTCATGAAAGCTCCAGTGGTACACTTTAAAGAGAAGACATAGAACACCCAGGGCTTTGGGGAGGAATCCATGTGACCCAGCCCAGGTGTCTAATATCTAGAAATTCTTGCCTAGTCTCAAAAGCTTCTGGATATTGTCCCTTGAGTGACATGTGTGATGTTCTGCAAGACTGCACTGCTCTGCTCTGAGCCCTGGGTACGGAAGCAGTACTCACCCTCTTGGAAGTCAAGGCTCTCTTACTTCTTTCCTGATGAGTTCATGAGTGTTTATGACCAGCGAACCAGCCTGCTTCCTGGAAAACCCGAGCTGATGTCAGCTGGACAACATCCTTGAGAGGTATCTGGTTTTCCACCATGTCACTGTATTCAAAGATGATCCTGCTCTGCTTTCTGGAGGGAATGTTGTACTGAATGGGGCTTCTAGAATGTTTCCATAGAGGCTATGATAAACTGATATTCTCTGAAAACAAAGGTCTGTGTCTATGTCATTTTTTGTGTAGGGCACCCTCACTCTGTCAAGCTTTCATGAAAAATCTGTTTCGGGGTAATTCTTGGATGACTAGTAATACTCATCTCTTGGTTATAATCATAGAATTAAAAAATCCAATCCAGGCATCTGTAACATGTACTGGGTTTACCTCTTTGGATAGTATTGAGCTCTTCAGTTGCATGCTGGACCCAACAGTGTCTGGAACGATTTCAGGGTCCTGTATCTCAATTCTCGACACTGGATATAGCTGAAGTCATTATCAGTATAGAAGAAGAAGAAGAAGAAGAAGGAGGAGGAGGAGGAGGAGGAGGAGGAGGAGGAGGAGGAGGAGGAGAAGAAGAAGAAGAAGAAGAAGAAGAAGAAGAAGAAGAAGAAGAAAAGAAGAAGAAGAAGAAGAGGAGGGGGAGGAGGAGGAGGAGGAAGAGGAAGAAGAGGAGGAAGAGGAAGAAGAGGAGAAGGAGGAGGAGGAGGAAGAAGGAGGTGGAGGAGGAGGAAGAAGAAGAAGAAGAAGAAGAAGAAGAAGAAGAAGAAGAAGAAGAAAAAGAAGAAGAAGAAGAAGAAGAGGGGAGGAGGAGGAAGAGGAAGAAGAGGAGGAAGAGGAAGAAGAGGAGAAGGAGGAGGAGGAGGAAGAAGAAGGAGGAGGAGGAGGAAGAGGAAGAAGAAGAAGAGGGGGAGGAGGAGGAAGAGGAAGAGGAAGAAGAGGAGGAAGAGGAAGAAGAGGAGAAGGAGGAGGAGGAGGAAGAAGGAGGAGGAGGAGGAGGAGGAGGAAGAAGAAGAAGAAGAAGAAGAAGAAGAAGAAGAAGAAGAAGAAGAAGAAGAAGAAGAAGAAAAAGAAGAAGAAGAAGAAGAAGAAGAAGAAGAAGAAGAAGAAGAAGAAGAAGAAGAAGAAGAAGAAGAAGAAGAAGAAGAAGAAGAAGAAGAGGGGGAGGAGGAGGAGGAGGAAGAGGAAGAAGAGGAGGAAGAGGAAGAAGAGGAGAAGGAGGAGGAGGAGGAGGAAGAAGAAGAAGAAGAAGAAGAAGAAGAAGAAGAAGAAGAAGAAGAAGAAGAAGAAGAAGAAGAAGAAGAAGAAGAAGAGGAAAAGAAGGAAATCCTTTCTCAGTGGCACCAATGCTCTGGTGTAGCTTGAGACTAGTGTAGGAAGAGAAGATGATGGACCAGGCTTTTAGAAGGTACTTGCTTTGCTTTCAATCCCTTTCTAAATAAAGTGGGTCTGGGGGCTATTTCTCATACACTTAAGTTTTAAAAAAGGAAAGAGAAGATTTTGTGTGTGTGTGCTCGCATGTGCGTGCACATGTGTTTGTGCGTGCCTGTGCAAAGATGTATGTATCTTGAGTCTACTGTTTAACTTTTGGTTTTATATGCCTCTTCATACAAGATTTTCCAGTTTTTTCTTTTATTTATTTACTTATTATTATTTGTAAGTTTTAATTTCTCCTCTCATATATTACATCCCGACCACAGTTTCTCCTCCTTCCCCTCCTTCCAGCTTCTCCCCACCCCATGCCTCCCCTCTCCCCTACTCCTCTCCTCCCCTCAGAGAAAAGCAGGGCTCCCAGGGACATCAATCAAACACAGCACAATGATCTCCAAGCTACAACAAGACCGGGCACATATCATCACACTGAAGCTGGACCACCCACTGGGAGGAAAAAGGGCCCACAAATAAGCCAAAGAGTCCAGTCAGGGACAGTCCCTACTCCCTGTTAGGATTTCAGGGTTTTTTTTTCCCCATGTGACTTTTAAATTTAGTGACTTCCTGTTTGGTTTATGCTAAATGTTTCAATCCCAATAGAGGCATATCAGGTCATCCTTAATTCATAAAAATTGAACAACCAGCATTTTATTGTATTTACGGATCCCGGCGTCAGGATAATCAACAGCTTACCTCAGGGCCCCTTTTCTTAGCTCCACCATGCTGATGCTCAGACAAAAGAATAGAGTAGAAGACAGTGATGGGTTTTGAAGTTGAACACCCTCCACTCAATGTGTGACCCCTGGGCTGGGATAACTTAAGTTTGACTTCACCTGGAACTGCTGACCAGGGAGTTTACTTGGTGTCTCATTGCTAAGCCTTCCTTTTGCTATTTCAGTTCATAACATTTTAGAGAGTGCTGCAAATGGATGGGGTTGGGACGAGACAAACCACTCATAATAGAAGATAGGTAGAAGAAGAAATGTCCTTCATCATATTCTATTGATTAACAGCCACAGACACACTGAGTCTCAATTGGAAAGTATTTTCAAATGCTTCTGGTGTACAAGTGAAGGTTAAGAATGCACACATGCAGATGTTGTTCCTAGGTAGCTTTTCTCAAGAGAAATCTTGTTAAAAAGGAGATAGGAGATCACCAGACAAGTGAGAGGCCACTGTTTACAACGGAAAAGGTTTTGATGCTAAATACCTACAGAGCTAATATACTGCTTTTTTATGCTCGAAACTTTTGATCCCATAGATCATTTTTTCTTTGAGGGACAAATGATATTTGTCAACTCCAGAGTTTGGCATGAAGCTCCAATGAGATAATATGAAGAATTGCATATTTCTTCTCTGACGTACCAAGTCATCAAGGCAAGTTGGGGCAAGACAGAGACCAGCATTCAGTAACTACATAATGATCAGTCCTGATTTAGTTTAATGAGTCATGGTTTACATCTAGAGGGGATGCTAGGACAATCTGAAAGATTGTGACTGACAGGAATATGCTTAATTGTGATAGGTCGATCCCATCAGTGACCACAAATTAGATTTCCCTATAACACAAAGGACAACGATATATATGGTAAGTACTTACAGAGCTCCATATGTGGCAAGTATTATGCGAAGTACTTTCTATGGATTTATTACTAACAATTGTATTATATAATCTGAATCTTATGATAGGGAAACTGAGGCACATGGAGATTATGTTCTTGTTGAAGTTCTGGAACTTGTATGAGAGAGGCAGATGAGATTTGAATCTATCTTGTGTGCATTATATTACCTAATGATCCAAAGCCTTGCCTATTCAATAACTCTTTTATGAGTTTGCTTACCATGACATCAAATTAAATTCTGATCCAATCTAATTAATTTAATTCAATAAGTGTATATCAGATAGCTCTTCACTCTAAGTGAACTAATATTTAGTGAAGAGTTAATAGAAAGCAGACACTGCCATAAAACATGGACAAGATGAAAACTTCACCTTCAAGGAGAGCCCAGTTTACTAGAAGAGAAAAACATGGGCAATTGGCAAACTGAGTGATACATTCATTCTAGATTCAAACACTGTGTTGAAGCCATGAAGGTTAGAAAACAATAAAGTGGGAGAAACAATAAAGCTATGGAGATTATTCAGTAGGTTAGAACTCTTGCTCTGCAAGCAAAAGGACCCGAGTTTAACCTCCCCCCCCCAGTCTCCCCATAAAAAGCCAGTCAAGGCTGTTACCTGTAACCCTCACACTGAGGTGTTGAGATCCCAAGAGTCCACTGGTCAGCCAGTGTAACCCAAAGAGCAAGATTCCAGTTCTGGGAAGGAGCCTCCTTCACAGCCTCAAGACTGAGGAGCAACTAAGTGAGAAATTCCATGCTCTATCCTGACTTCTACAGGATTGTACATGCATGTCCTCCACATCTATAGTGCACACAACACACAGTGGTACACACCAAAAAGAAAAACAAAAGGGGGAAGAGCTGAACACATGATATGCCCTCAAATATTTGCAATTTGTTTGAAGATCTTAATTCTACCAGAACAATCTCAGAAGACGACTAATGTAAATTCAACCTTTGGCCTGCATTTACGGGCACTGATGATTATTGACAATGTCTTTAGACTTGAAAAGAATGTTACATTATAAAAAATTCCAATGAGTGTTTGTGTAGCCAAAGTGGTATTAAAAATAAAAACCACCACCACCACCACCACCTCCACCACCACCACCACCTCCACCACCACCATCACCACCACCACCACCACCTCCACCACCTCCACCACCACCTCCACCACCACCTCCACCTCCACCACCACCACCACCACCACCACCTCCACCACCACCACCACCATCACCACCACCACCACCTCAACCATCACCACCACCTCCACCACCACCACCACCACCACCACCACCGGTGCGTTTTGTAAGGGAGTATGCAACAGCCTTTGACTATACCCATCACACAGAATGACTGTCATTGTTGGTACCCTGTCTTCAAATTTCAGTGCTGAGCCAAGTATGGTGGTACACATTTGTAACCCCAACACTCTGGAGCCTAAGGGTCTGGAGCGGGAGCGTCCAAGGCTAGCCTGAGCTACATAGTGAGTTGGAAGCCAGTCTGGACTCATAATGACACTTTAAAAACCATTAACAACACTGTAAAACAAACTTACCAACTAAGCAGCAAAATATGTCCCTCAAACCCTAAATTTCTAGGTATTAATCTCAAAAGAAGATATTTAGCTCTAAGAATTGCTTATAGGGTACTTAATTACTCCTGTAAGTTACATTTTGATACATTAGCCATCCATTGACCTTTCCAGTATGGCTTGGTTTTTGGAAACTGACTCCAGTAGAGAAGAAATAGAAAAGAACAGACACATATAGAGGCAAGCTAGGGATAGGTGAGTGTACTGACTGGTTTTGTGTGTCAACGTGAACCAAGCTGGAGTTATCACAGAGAAAGGAGCCTCCCTTGAGGAAATGCCTCCATGAGATCCAGTTGTAAGGCATTTTCTCAATTAGTGATCAAGTGGGGAGGTGCCATCCCTGGGCTGGTAGTCTTGGGTTCTATAAGAAAGCAAGCTGAATAAGTCAGGGGAAGCAAGGTAGTAAGTAATATCCTTCCATTGCCTCTTCTTGACCTGTTTGAGTTCCAGACCTGACTTCCTTCGGTGATGAACAGCAATGTGAAAGTGTAAGCTGACTAAATCCTTTCCTCCCCAACTTGGTTCTTGGTCATGATGTTTGTACAGGAATAGAAACCCTGACTAAGACGGGGGTTTTATGTGTTTTGATAGAGCCAAACCGACTATGGCATAACTGGAACCTCGGTGTGCTTACTGTTAGCTAGTCTTGGGAGGAGGTTTCTGTAGGTGAGAAGTTTCAAGCTGTGAGCATCCCAGAGGAGAATGCTGCAGCTGGTATTTTTGCATGTGCTACTCAGTTACTTGTAAACATTCACACTTGGGACCGAGGAAAGCTTTGTCATTTTGAGCTTGTCCGGGGGAAAGGTTTTACTGATTTCCCATGGGTCTGAGGCTTTGGTCCTTGACATGGTTATGTCCTTGTCAAGCAACACGTATTCTCTCAGGCTCATCTGCTCATTACACAGTCCCTCGGGGCTTCCTCTGCTCCTCACAACTCCCGTGTGCTTCAGTCCAACACTCAACCCTCCACACATATGTGCTGGGAATGTTGATGCCAGTTGTCAGTCATATATTGAAGCTATGACTTGTGGGTCTCGGTACCTGTGAGGAGACTGGGCCAGAGGTGAGGGGCGGGTGCAAGTCCTTGGTCCTGTCTGGTGGCTGGAAATGCTGAGAAGCCTGTTCCATTGTCCAGTATGGGTGGGTTTAGATGGAAGGAGATAGCCCATGATTCTACAACTTTATTGTAGAAAGTAGAGGGAAAGAGAAAAGGTAGGGAGGTAGAAGCCGGCCATGACCATGTGGAAGAGGGGGAAGGGAATAGGGAAAGAGAGAGGTAAGAGAAGAAAGTGAGAGGGATAGTGAGAACGAAAAGAGAAAAGAGAAGAGAAGAGAGGGGAGGAGGGGAGGGAAGGGGAGAAGAAGGGAGGGGAGAAGAAGGGAGGGGAGAAGAGAAGAGAAGAAGAGAAGAGAAAAGAGAAGAGAAAAGAGAAGAGGAGGGCAAGAGAGGGAGGAGGAGCCAAGCATCACCTTTTATAGTGGGCCAGGCTGCTTGACTGTTGCCAGGTAACTGTGGGGCGGAGCATACCTGGTTGTAGCCAGGTAACTATGGAGGTAGAGTGCGAGGGGCTTGGGGCAGGCATTACCCTACATGACTGATGGTCCAGAGTTATGTCCAACAATGACTCATCTATGATTTGAGAGTGATGATTGTTAATGTCCTGAAATTTTACGTTTTAAACAGCCATTTAGAGATTAAACTACACAAGCGAACAAGAACTTCATTAAAACGAAGCTCATCAATCCTCAACCTGAAATATTTCTGAAGTATTTCTCTACATTCTAGTATTGTCTAGGATCCCAAAGTCAGTCACTCATGTTTACTGTATCTGAATTATGGAAATACTGCGCAGTGATGAATTATGTTTCCTTTGTTCTCAGTTCAGTGTTCAGCGTGGCCTTGTTGATAGCTCAAATCAATCAAAGTGGGAATGCCTTGTCACATGCCACGGAAGGGAAAGGTCTGGGTGAATATTTTATGTGACAGCATGCCTTTGAAGGTACTGATTTGTTTGTCTATTGCATTTATCTTGCAATAGAATTATCTTATTAAAGGGTTTAAACAAAATGAATAGTTTGACGGTTTTAAAAAGTCTTTAGAATTTTCCAAAAAAAAAAACCAAAAAAACCAAAAAACAAAAAAAGCAACACTCTTATTGCTTTTCTGCAACCACAGCCCTGTGCTATACAGCAAACAGTTCATTTCTTACTTCTTGCCTTTGAATGTTGTATTATATTTAGAGTCAGTATTGTTACCTTGAATGGTGCATTTCAACATTACCCTTCAACCCTCAGTGTGGCAAATGAGGACACTCTTTAAACCCCCATCCTGTAATCCTCTGTGCCATTTCCCAACTAAGTCACTGACATCAGCTAACTTAGCTTCACAGATGATCCATATTTATTTATCTTATTAACATGATGTTTATATTAGTAACCATCCATACATTGTGCACACAGAATCATTTTCCTCTTGGAATAGAATCTCCTTTAGATTTAATAATTGATACTTTATATGACTTTTCAGCTTCGTGATTCTCCATGCACTTATAATACTCAGGTCAATAAATAATAGCCAATGTCACTGTTGTTGATTCTGTCTACATCCATTATGATATTGGAATGTTTCTGTTCATGGCGTCTATGTTAATAGTCCATGCAGGCCCTGTCTCAAATTCATTCTGGTTTCTCTCTTGACTCCTCATTCAGATGTCACTTGAAATGTTTAGTTCTGCTGCTCTCAGGAAGATCTTCTCTGTTTTTGTTTAGTTCAGCCATTGCCTTCCATATCAGCCGAGCTCTTCCTAAGGAGGAATGAGTGGGAGGAAGACTTGGGAAACTATTTCATTCTACCACATTGGACTCTAGAATTTGAAGATAAACTTATTTTTTCTGGGAATCTTGGGCACTTCTTGGTCTCCTAGTATCTGGTTTGCAGGTGGGATGTCTGCTGCATGGTACCTCTGCTGATCCTTGTCTCCTCTCTGAGCAGTGTTTTAACTCTTGTCTTTATTCATGATATTTGAACTGTTAAAAGTAATATTCTCTCCCTCTCCCTTTCCCTCTCCCTCTGTCTCCCTGTCTCCCTGTCTCTCTGTCTTTCCCTCTCCCTTCTCCTCTTCTTCTGTCTCTGTCTCGGTCTCTGTCTGTCTATCTGGCTCTCTTGCTCTCTCTCTCTCTCTTTGTCTCTCTGTCTTTCTTCTCTCTCTGTCTTTCTCTATCTCTCTGTCACTGTCTCTGTCTCTTTCTGTGTGTGTGTCTTAGTCCGTTTGTCTGTCTGTCTGTCTGTTTCTCTTCCTCTGTCTCTCTCTGTATCTGTCTCTCTGTCTCTCTCTCTGTTTCTCTGTCTCTGTCTCTGTCTCTCTCTCTCTCTCTGTGTGTGTGTGTGTGTGTGTGTGTGAGTGTGTGTGTGTGTGCACGCACATGTATGATTTATTTTTGGGCCAGGAAGTCACTGGACCCTTCTATAATCTTTTGGCTTTTTAATAAGAAAATTATCTTCTAGTTATACTAATTATTATCGCTATTACCAATTTTCAACTTCAAGAACCATATTTTTTAAGTTTTCTATTTATTATCCCAATTCCTTTTGTCCTTAATGTCTCATCTGCTACATTTAGTTGGATTTTATTCAGTATCTACTCCATAATTCCTTTTGTCTCAATAACTTATTCATAGAACTCTAAAAATGGTATCAATAAAAATGGCTTCACTGTGTATACTCAGAATTAAATCTGTCCATTTGTTTTATGTTATACTCTTTACTTCTTAGGACTTTTTAAGTTGAAAACACAGTATTAAAGTTTGCTCTAAATTATATTTTACTTTTCATACCTTTCCTACTAAACTTCTGATCCCAGAAAGCATTGGGTTTACAGTGCATGTTTTATAGATAATTTTTTCCTGGGTATTAGACTGCTCAGGAACTTCATTTACTGCACATGTGCATGGCGTACATGCATGTGTGTGGAGGTGTGTGCACACATGTGGGCATGTATGAGGGTCCTAGAAGATAGCCTAGTATATCATTCCTCAGAAATGCCATCCACCTTATTTCTCAGACAGGGCCTCTTAATGGCCTGAACTTGTCCATTAGGCTAAGCTGGCCGACTGTGAACCCCAGAGAGCGAGCTGTTTCTGTGTCCCTAGGACAGAGGTTGTTAGAGGACACCACATCTGGCTTTCCTTTACCATGGGTTCTGGGGATTGAACTCTGGCTCTTGTGGTGGTGGTGGGGGGGGGCGCATACTTTAACCAACTAAGCTACTTCTTAGCTTAAGTTTCTTCTATTTCTTGTTTCTACCTAATTCATTTCACCAAATGACTAAAAGGTAAGATTCACCAACTTAGAAACTGTTGTTTAAAAAACTAATGGACTGCTTCTAGTTAATCTGTCTAATGTATATGGTTCTAATGCATCAGAAAACTCTACCCTAGCCCTTGCCCTGCAACATCATGATCTACAGGAGTGGAGAGATGTAGTGGTGAGCCCTTGCTAGGTTTTATATTGTTTAAACTAATTAACTAGTTAGTTTATTTACTTTATATCCTGATGGAAGCCTTCCCTCCCTCGTTTCCCCCCAGGCTCTCCCTCTCCCCTTTCCTCTCTTATCTTCCCCTCCCTTTCTCCTCAGAGGAGGGGCTGCCATTTTCACTTACTATAATACTTGTATCTATTGCACCATTTCAGTGATTACTATACTATTGAACCTCTCTTAAGTGACACATAGGTAAATGGTGTAGCTCATGGGGTAGCCTAACATTTTATGAGTTCAATCCCTCTTTCCTTTTGGGGAAACTTGAAGCAATCCCACTAAAATCAGGGACTAGACAAGGCTGCCCTCTCCATATCTTTTCAATATAGTACTTGAAGTTCTAGCTAGAGCAATTAGACAACAAAAGGAGGTCAAAGGGATACAAATTGTAAAGGAAGAAGTCAAACTATCACTATTTGCAGACGATATGATAGTATACTTAAGCGACCCAAAGAACTCCACCAGAGAACTCCTACAGCTGATAAACAACTTCAGCAAAGTGGCCGGATATAAAATCAACTCAAGCAAGTCAGTAGCCTTCCTATACTCAAAGGATAAACAGGCTGAGAAAGAAGTAAGAGAAATGATACCCTTCACGATAGCCACAAACCATATAAAGTATCTTGGTGTGACTCTAACCAAACAACTGAAAGATCTGTATGACAAGAACTTCAAGTCTCTGAAGAAAGAAATTGAAGAAGACCCCAGAAGATGGAAAAATCTACCATGCTCATGGATTGGCAGGATTAATACAGTAAAAATGACTATCTTGCCAAAAGCAATATACAGATTCAATGCAATCCCCATCAAAATCCCAACTCAATTCTTCATAGAGTTAGAAAGAGCAATTCAAAAATTCATCTGGAATAACAGAAAACCCAGAATAGCTAAAACTATTCTCAAGAGTAAAAGAACCTCTGGGGGAATCAGTATCCCGGACCTCAAGCTGTACTACAGAGCAATAGTGTTAAAAACCGCATGGTATTGGTACAGTGACAGGTATGTAGATCAATGGAACAGAATTGAAGACCCAGAAATGAATCCACACTCCTATGGTCACTTGATCTTTGATAAAGGAACTAAAACCATCCAGTGGAAAAAAGATAGCCTTTTCAACAAATGGTGCTGGGTCAACTGGAGGTCAACATGCAGAAGAATGCAAATTGACCCATTCTTATCTCCTTGCACTAAGCTCAATTCCAAGTGGATCAAGGACCTCCACATAAAACCAGACACACTGAAACTAATAGAAGGGAAACTAGGGAAGAACCTTGAACATATGGGCACAGGGGAGAATTTCCTGAATAGAACTCCAACAGCTTATGCTCTAAGATCAAGAAATGTTTCTAACTGTGCAAAACTCATATGAACTTACAGCAAGCAGCAGATCTACACGGGTCTACACTGGGTCCTCTGACTAGACACTTCAGCTTCCAGTTTAGCGCCTTGATGGGACCCCTGAATGTATGACTAAGAAGGTCTCTGGTTCTCGTGCCTTCTCTTGGGGACATTTTATTTTTCTGTTGGCTTGGCTTGTCCAACTTCAAAATGGTGGCTTTTGCTTTATCTTACTATTCTACTGTGTTGTGTTTTGTTTTAATCTCTTAAGGAGCAGGGTCGTTTTTAATGCGAGACAGAGATGGGAGAGAAGGTGGGTAGGAACTGGGAGGGGTAGAGGGAGGGAAAATTGCATTCAGAATATATGGTGTGAGAAAAGAATCTATGCTTAATAAAAGGTGGGAAAAGAATAAAGAAAAATTTATTCCTCCTTTAAAAAAAGAAATATTTTTAATTGTAATAGAGCATTACTTTCCTTCCTTTTTTCTTTTTGCCTTCTCTTGTTTCCTCCAGTCTCAAGTTGATTGCCTTTGTTATTTGATTCTTATCGCTGTGTACACACAAATCTCTGTGTGTGTTTCCCTGTCGCTCTCTCTGTCTCTGTCTGTCTGTTTGTCTGTCTCTTTGTGTACATGCACCTGTATACAAATATATACAAATACAACTCCTCGAGTCTGTTTTTAGCATTTGTGTGTATGTGGTTTCAGGGCTCTCCACTCTGCATTGGATTAGAAAGAGGGTTCATCCATGGGAAATGCTAATCCTCTTTCTTTCAGAGTAATGAGTTGCCTGTAGTTCTTTGTTTAAGGATGAGACCCTGGGAAAAACTTCTCCTTCCGTATTAACATGTCTGTTGATCTTGTTATTCCCCTGCGCTAGATTATGCAGCCATTTCTAGGAGAGACTGTGTCTTAGTTAAGGTTTTTTTTTTTTTTTTTTTTTTTTTACTAAGGCAATTCTAATAAAGGACATCTAATTGGGGCTGGCTTATAATTTCAGAGGCTCAGTCCACTATCATCAAGGCCTAAAACAAGGCAGTGTCCAAGCAGGCATAGTGCTGGAAGAACTGAGAGTTCTATATCTTGTTCAGAAGGCAAACAAGAAAAGACTGTCTCCCACATGGCTAGGAGGAGGGTCTCAAAGACCATCCCCACAATGATGCACTTCCTCCAACAAGGCCATTCCTCCTAATAGTGACACTCCCTGGGCCCAGCATATTCAAAAACACCATAGGCTGTTTCAGAGAAGGCTTCCTGGGATTCTGGCTCTTCTTTTTTTGTTTTGTTTTTCCTTTTTTTATTAGATATTTTCTCTATTTACATCTTCAAATGTTATCCCCTTTCCCAGTCCCCTCCAATCCCCCTTCCCCTCCTCCTGTTTATATGAGGGTATTTCCCCACCCACCCACTCCCACCTCCCTACCCTGGCATGCCCCTACTGGGGCATCTAGCCTTCACAGGACCAAGGGCCCATTGATGTCCAACAAAGCCATCCTCTGCTACATATGTGGCTAGAGCCATGAGTCCTTCCATGTGTACTCTTTGGTCGGTGGTTTAGCTCTGGTTGGTTGATATTGTTGTTCTTCCTATGGGCTTGGTAAACCCCTTCAGCTCCTTCAATCTTTTCTCTAATTCCTCCACTGGGACCCTGTACTCAGACCCATGGGTTGGCTGGAAGCATCTGCCTATGTATTTATCAGGCTCTGGCAGGGCCTCTCAGGAGACAGCCATATCAGGCTCCTGTCAGCATGTACTTCTTGGCATCTGCAATAGTGTCTGAGTTTGGTGACTGTATATGGGATGGATCCCCAGGTAGATCAATCTCTGGATGGCCCTTCCTTCAGTTTCTGTTCCACACTTTGTCTTGGTATTTCCTCCCATGAGTATTTTGTTCCCCCTTCTAAGAAGGATTGAAACATCCACACTTTGGTTTTCCTTATTCTTGAGTTTCATGTGGTCTGTGAATTGTATCTTGGGTATTCTAAACTTTTGGGTTATTATCTGCTTATCACTGAGTGCATAGCATGTGTGTTCTTTTGTGATTAGGTTACCTCACTCAGGATGATATTTTCTAGCTCCATCCATTTGCCTAAGGATTTCATGAAGTCATTGTTTTTAATAGCTGAATAGCACTCCATTGTGTAAATGTACCACATTTTCTGTATCCATTCCTCTGCTGAAGGACATCTGGGTTCTTTCCAGCTTCTGGCTATTATAAATAAGGCTGCTATGAACATAGTAGAGCATGTGTCCTTGTTATATGTTGGAGCATCTTTTGGGCATATGCTCAGGAATGGTATAGTTGGGTCCTCAGGTGACACTCTTCACAATAGTCATAAATAATATAAAATATTTTGGTGTGACTCTAACCAAGCAAGTGAAAGATCTGTATGACAAGAACTTGAAGTCTCTGAAGACAGAAATTGAAGAAGATCTCAGAAGATGGAAAGATTTCCCATGCTCATGGATTGGCAGGATTAAAATAGTAAAAATGGCCCTCTTGCCAAAAGCAATCTACAGATTCTATGCAATCCCCATCAGAATTCCAATGCAATTCTTCATAGAGTTAAAAAGAACAATTCTCAAATTCATTTGGAATAACAAAAATTCCAGGATAGCAAAAACTATTCTCAATAAAATAACATCTGATGGAATCACCATCCCTGACCTCAAGCTGTACTACAGGGCAATAGTCATAAAAACTGTATGGTATTAGTACAGAGACAGGAACGTAGATCAATGGAATTGAAATGAAGACCCAGAAATGAACCCACGTACCTATGGTTACTTGATTTTTGACAAAGGATCTAAAATCATCCAGTGGAAAAAAGACAGCATTTTCAGCAAATGGTGATTGTTCAACTGGAGGTCAACATGTAGAAGAATGTAAATTGATCTATTCTTGTCTCCTTGTACAAAGTTTGTCCAAGTGGGTCAAGCATCTCCATATAAAACCAGATACACTGAAACTAATAGAAGAGAAAGTGGGGAAGAGCTTCAAACACATGGGCACAGGAGAAAATTTCCTGAACAGAACACTAATGGCTTATGCTCTAAGATCAACAATAGCCACATGGGACCTCATAAAATTGCAAAGCTTCTGTAAGGATACTGTCAGTAGGTCAAAATGGCAGCCAACAGATTGGGAAAAGATCTTTACCAATCCTACAACTGATAGAGGGTTAATATCCAATATATACAAAGAATTCAAGAAGTTAGACTCCAGAGAATAAAATAATCCTATTAAAATATGTGGTATAGAGTTAAACAAAGAATTCTCACCTGAGGGATACCAGATGGCTGAGAAGCACCTAAAGAAATGTTCAACATCCTTAGTGATCAGGGAAATGCATATCAAAACAACCCTGAGATTCCTCCTTGCACCAGTCAGAATGGCTAAGATCAAAAACTCAGGCGACAGCAGATGGTGGTGAGGATGTGGAGAAAGAGGAACACTCCTCCATTGTTGGTGGGATTGCAAGCTGGTGCAAATACTCTGGTAGTTCCTCAGAAAATTGGAATTCTGGCTCTCACAACCTGTTTTCTCATTCTTCCATGATTTTCCCAGAGCCACAGATGCTAAAGCTGTTAAGTAGACAGAATCATTGGGGCTGCTGAGAGAGCTCCCTTTAGTGAGCAAGATGGGTACGTTCGCTATCAAGTCTCATTCAGGATTTAGTAAAGTCTTCACCCCATCGATGTCTCAATAGTTCCACATTTCTCACAGTGTTTGTCTTTCAATGTAATCAGGTTTGCAAATCAAACTGTTTAGAAAGGAGAGTCATGTCACAAGTCTGATTTGGCTTTTAGTAGATCCAAAATTATATGTGCTATACGGCTTATTACATTTTCTTGAAAGGAAAGTTTGTTGACATTTGTCACTCAGCAGATACTAGGCAAGAGTTTCACTCAGTCACCTCCATAACTGATCTAGACATACCCTTCGATTGTCCAGGTCTTAGTCCAACATCCACCCCCGAGCCCTTCATGGTTAGACAGGAGCATCCAACCCCTCTCCACCTTTAGCAAAGTCCCCATTGCCTTTCTTGCTCTTACTGACACTGGATATGCTTGAGTTGTCCAAGGAGGTTTATCAGGGAAGGTGGCAAGGAGCTAAGTGGTAATTACATGTGTGCCAGTTCTCAGAAGGGTCACCAATAGCTTGGAACAGGCCTGGCAAACAGTTTATTATAACATAAGCAACACCCCATTCGTGGAATCACCCTTTGGTTCTAAAGGAGCCAGTCTCCATGTCTGCCTTCTTTCTTTGACTTCTGCTCAACACAATATGTGACATCCCAGTGAGGAAAACTGATGGCAAGATAATGACAAAGAGACAAAACATAATTTTACAACGAATTCAGCCAGTATTTTAGAAGGTGATAAGTGTTGTAAGTTAAGAAGAAAAAAAAAACAGGGAGGTGTATGAGGAATGTCAGAAGTAGAGACTAAGAATAGAGGTTTGCAGCTCACAAAGTCAGAACAGCCAAGGGTGTGACAGGAAGACACAAGTTACAAACAAACCCTTGTAGAAGTTCTCAACCTCTGGGTCACACCCCTCCTTGGGAGATGTTGAAAAACCCTTTCCCAGGGGTTGCATATCAGATATTCTGTGTATCAGATATTTACATTATGATTGATAACAGTAGCAAAATTACCGTTGTGAAGTAGCAACAAAAATAATCTCATGACTGGAGAGTTCACCACAACACGAGGCCCTGTGTTAAAAGGGTCGTTACATCAGGAAGGGTGAGAAGCCCTGCTCTCTGAGGTCACTGTTTCAAAGCTGCAAATCACAGATAGGAATGAATTTTTCTGTACTGCACTGTATCCCCAAAGTAGGGGAAGAACACTGCTCACCAAATCCCACGGAGTTTGCTGTTTGTGGAAGCTGTTTATCTCCTTTTTAATATTTGTTTGTTTAAACACACACGCTGATCACCTCTCAACAACCTCATGCTTTTTTCTAGATCAAAGATGGTGTCTGGAGGCTGGCTTTCAGAGGATAAGGTGAAGTCAGACTTTCCAGAAACTGAATCTGTAAGAAACACTGATCTGTTTCAATTCAATAAAATAACTCAGAGGAGATGATACTAAAATAGCAATAAATTATCATAACAAAATAATTCAACTGTCACATTACTTTATTCAGTTATATAGCAGTGATTTTGTTTAGATATGAAGATGCAACTCAATTTTCGTTTGCTAAAAACATGCAGAGTCGTACATTTTTATTATCTTTATCTGTGGAAACAGACTACTGGGGATAGCTCTCATGTCATATGACCTGTTAGCTAAACATTTGGACATGGCAATAAATCTTGATGAACTTTGCCCAGTGCTCTTATTAGTGAAAGATTACAGCCTGAGGAAAAAGCAAATGATTTAATAAGTAACCCCTGATCTCCAGAGGCAGCAGGACTGGGGCTTTCCGTGGGGAGCTGCACTGAAGCACAATTCTTTCCTTTCTCAGGCCCCTGCCTTAACGGCTTCCAGATTCCTCATCTGACCTGCAGGTACAAGATGCAAGATAATTCCATCTTTCCTGACCTATGTCGGCCATTGGAAACAGCGTAGAAGCAGGGGCAGAAAATAAGTAAATTGGTCTCTGTTGCTTTCACAGTGAAACTCCTTTATTGTTCTACTTCTTAAAAATTATCAAATGTCAGACTGGAGAGACAGCTCAACCATGAAGAGCACCTATTCGATTCTCAGCACACAGGTGTTGGCTCACAACCGTATGCAACTCCAGTTCCAGGGGATCTGATGCCCTCTTCTGGTCTCTGAAGGGGCCAAGCACAGACGATGAAGTCACTACCGCCTTTATTTCAAGCCTACGATTGAATAAACTTTATATGTTTATATAATTTATATAGTTCTAAGCAAATAGGGGGATTTCCTAGAGATTTATTGTGTGTGGTGTGCATTATGTGTTTGTTCCTATGTGTATGTGTGTATGGAGGTCAGACGTTCATGTCCGATATCTTTTTCAGTTACTCTCTAGTGTGTTTTTTGAGACAGGACTTCTCACTGAACTTTGAACTCACTGGTTGAACCAGCAAACTCCACCCCTGACTGACTTCCAGTTTATGGAGAGAATTTTATGCTGCAGGTACTTTCCCAGTTAAGCAGTCTTTCCAGCCTCACACAGTGGAATTTAAACTAATGAAACAGATTATATTTTATTTTCTCTAGTGATACTTAACCTTTTGTTTGAGGGGCTCCTAACTTTAAATTTGCTGGTACATTGTGTGTGTGTGTGTGTGTGTGTGTGTGTGTGTGTGTGTGTGAGAGAGAGAGAGAGAGAGAGAGAGAGAGAGAGAGAGAGAGAGAGATTATAATGTAGATACAAATTTTTCCTCTTCTTTTTGCTCGTCCAAACCCTCCCATATATGCTTCTCCACTCTCTTTCAATTTTATTGTTCTGATTATTATTACTGCATGCTTTACCCAGTTGCCTGCACTCCTCTGAGGAGGGCTGAGGCATCATGGGCTTTTCCCTTTCCGGTTTGGCATATCCATTGCTGTCACATTCCTGTTCAGCTCATGTTTGAGTCTCCTAGTAACACCAGAAGCTGCTGATAGTTCTAAAATGAGCTCGGGAAACTAAATGAATAAGAAGCATCTTGCTATAAGAGAGGAAGTTCTAGAGTGGGATCCAGAAGGCTTGAGTTTGAATTCATGTTGTGACTGATGACTTGTGTAGTGCTTCTGAACTTCGACTTTTCATTGGAAAAATAAGAGTCAACCGTGAATCCCGAGGCCGTTAGGGAATTAAATAAAATGGCACGGATCTCTGCTGGCAAAGCATTTGCTGCAGAAAGCATGCGGGCTGGTGCTAGTTCATACAGCAGGGTGTCCTAGCCAAGGACTGGTGCACATTCTTCAGTCAGTGAAGCTTTTTATGCCTGTAGGAGGGATTTTCATGGGGGATAATTTATCATCAGGGGTTTTAGCCGGCATTTTATGCTTTTGGATATTGCACTTTCTGTATGAACCAACAAAACACCGTGACATCTGTAGCAACACATTATAGGATAAACATCAATGCATCTGAAAATGCTCTTCACGAAGGAAAGAGGTGCTTAAAAAGATAGCTCCCAAGACTGGCTCCTTTATTGCAGTCTTTTCTAAGAGAAAGGGAAGTATGGAGGGTGTGTGTGGGTAGGAATGGAAAAAGCCTTGTATGTGGAGTGTAGAGCATTTCTCAGGACTCTGATATTAAAGAGTTCTAAGTATGGGCAGAGTCAAGGAAATAATACAGTGCTGCTGCTGCTGCCGGACCTGACTGTTCTGAGTCTGAGCGACTTAGCAACACGCAGCCCTTTCCTTGACTACACGGAGTTAGCCATCACTGCATCTCATTAGTGCTAGGTTACCAGCATGTTCATGACAGATATGTAGACCTGATATGTATCTCCATCTTCTCTCAAAAAAGGTGGGCTCTGGAGCCCTGGCCAAGACTGCTAGAAAGCCAAGGATGGGTGTACTTTCTTGTTTCTCAGAATGCTCACACTAGACTTATTCCCAAGGCAGAACACGGGCTTGTTTGAAGGATGGGAAAATGAATACTCTCCTAGTCCAGAGAGCCTTGGTGTGGCGAGGGACAGCCACCCACAGTTTGTGTCTTTTCTTGCAGCATGTCACTGACCTGGACATACATGTGTCAGATAAAGAGTGCGCTCTTTCAGGACAGCGTCCAGGTTGTTCGTGCCTACTGAGCACAGTCTTAAGAGTACACTCATGACATGTCATTCCTGTGTCTTATGTACCAAATTTCACAGAGAATCGAGTCAATATAGAGCATTTTACAAAGAGCCATTACTGGTTAATTTAAAGAGATGTTTTCAAAATGAAAGACTTGAATGCTAAGTGACTTGAAGTGGAAAATGAGTTACTGTAATTCTAAGAAGAAGAGTATCAGAAGAGTCTCCATGACATTTTCTGTAGCCTTTAGAAAGAGTACTATTCACTCAAATTTGATTTTAAAATTTCTCCTTGGGAGAAATGTTTGTTATAGCAATGCCTTTTCTCTTTAATTTGCCCAGGAAGTTAGAATACAATCTTATAAAGTTACTTAGAAAACCAGTTTGCTCAAAGGTATTTTTAACTGCAAGGAAGATAGTTGTACCCAATAAAGCAATTTTTGAGCAATTCACTCAAAATATACATAGGCTAAAGCATTGGGAGGGGTGTGTGAAAGAAAGGATGGGGAAAGACCGATGTAAACCAAGATCTAGCCTCCTATCCAACAGGCTTCAGACTCATGGGGAGGGCAATGCCCACATCAGATGCAACCCACGCACAAAGCAAGGGAGGTCTGGAAGATTCTGTGCCTGTAGAATTGTGTAGGGGCAGAGTCCTAGGAACAGAAGTCTAGCCAGTTGGATCAGCCTCTTTGTGTAAATAAAGCTAGTATATATCTTTAGAGACCTCTGGGCATTTCTTTATGAGCAGGAGAAGGGACTAAGGCAGGTTTGAGTTTTATAGACTTGAAGTTGACAAAGCAAGAGAAGAGAGCTTGAGGACCCACAATGTCATGGTGGGAGTTCTACTTCAGCTTGCTTTGTGCTTCTGAGTCTCGAGGGAGCCCAACGTATACTTTCCTATGCCTTCCTGGGATATTTGTCCTTAAACTATAGTCAAGTCTGTATCAACAGTGAACCTAATGGGACAGTGATTTTGTCTTTCTGTAAATAATACTAACAGGGGGACAAGAGTCATTCTGAGTGTCACAATGGAAAGCAAGGATCAAGGGGTGGAGGAGAGATCACAGGGCAGATTCTTGTTTCCCTCTATCCGCTTGAAGATGTACAGAATTGCACAGTAATAAGAAGTGTGTGAGGCAAAGTCAAGAACTGAGGAAACTTTAAAGATGTTCACACCATTCTCAGAGGCAAATGAAAACCTCCCCGACTCATGTCTTATTGAGAGAAGTTTCCTCAGATGGGGTCGGAAAGATCGGCTTCATCGTTTTGCCTTTAGCATCAAAGAAGAACCTTTAGTAGATGAACCTCAGAGGTTAGTAGAAGTAGGCCTGTAACCTCAGCTACTCAGGAGGCAGAGAGGGGAGAGATGCAAGTTCAAAGCCAGCGTAGGGCAGCTTAGTAAGACCTTGTCACAAAACAGAATATATGTAAACATCACACACTCAGTGCTCAGAAGCAGCCAAAAAGAAAGTACCAAGTAGCTGCCCTCTGAGTCAGTCATTTGCTGAAACAAACAAACAAACAAATAAAAAAACTCATTTACATCTGGTTTCCCTCCGTGGCTCACTGAAACAGATTGTAGAGAATAGGACCTTGCCTTTTAAGAAGAAAATACGCCACACACTTTAGATCAAGTTGGAAGTGATAGGCAATGTGTCTGGGGAAGGACTGGCAGAGAGTTTATTGCTTCGGTATGAAGGGCATGCAGGTTCATGCAGAAGGTGAAGCCTATAGGATCCTTCCACTTCATTTTTCTATGCTAGTGAATTTATGTTATAGCCAAAGCTACAAAGGACTCTGAAGCTCTCTCTAGCAATTGATATTCAACCGACAAACTAAATGCGCCATGCTTTATCCACATTAAACTGGTGACACTACAAACCCTTACCTACTTTCTAATACCAAGTCATCCATTGTGCATGTATAGACTCTCGTTGGTTGGATTATTTCCTTGTATGTAAGAAAATGAGTATGGGTATACCCAGGGGACATTGTGGACACAGTGCTAGATCATTCCGGCAAAGCAAATGTCACAATGAGAGAAATAACATAATTGCCTGGTTTCCTAGCACATACAAAAGGTTATATTTATGCTATATTGCAGTCTACTAGGTGTGAAATAGCATCATGTCTAAAACATACACACAGAGGCACATGTATATGTGTCTGTCTTAATTTCAATATATTTTATTGCATATTAAGTATATCAATATACTTAACTTCAATGTTTTTAATGAATGCCAATAAAGCGCCTGAATCATTAGCACATTATGATATGTTTGCTATTGGAATATTTTATTTTGGTCTAGATGGCTGCAGCCTGTTCTCAGTGGTGGTTGGTGATGGTTGGGTTAGTTGGGTTGATTCCTTGAGATAACAGTGAAGTTCACCTCATCAATTGACTCCATAAGATTCCTCTGTGGCATGCCATGCTGGTGGGTAGATTTTGCTCTCAATGCAATTTTGTTGACAACTGAAGCCAGTTATCTCAAGCCCGATACTGCCTAATTAAATGAGCTTATGCAACATCCTAAAAATCCTCTGCCGTCATACCCACAGCATCATCACTGGGAATACATTTCACCTCAAGAAATGACTTTCCCTGTCCATCCAGAAGAAGCCGTTCCTCAGCTATCACAGTTTTTCGGGCAAGATTGCAGCAATTCATTCAGCTGCATCTGCAGGCCCCGCTTCTAATTCTAGTCCTGCTGCTTCTCCCACAGCTGCGCTTGCTTCCTGCAAGCGAGTCTTGAGCGCTTCGAAGTCTGGAGGATTGGAATCAACCTGTTCCGCTACCTGTTAAGGTTGCTACTTCCCTCTCCTTCAATGGTTCGTGAATGTTCATACCGGCTTCCGGATAGGAGTCCTTTCCAGGATGCTAAGGAGTTATTCTTCCTTTCTGCTATGCTATCTCACCTCTGGGATGTCAAATTGTCTGCGTGTGAAAATCCTTCTCCAATCCCCGGGCCACAGGAGGGAAGTTACCTTAACAGGCATGAAGAAAACTTTACTCTCTGTGCATCTTTATCAGAGCTCTGGATGACAAGGTGCACTGTCCACGAGTAATGATGTTTTAAAAGGATCTCTTTGCTCCTGAGAAGTATATGTCTCTGTATCTGTCTTAAAAGAATCACTGACCTGTGTCAACATGCATGTTGGTAACCAGATTTGGTTATTCCACTCACAGAATGCAAGCAGAGTAGACGCAACCGCTCTCAGCATGCCTGTGCGTCTCAGCAGCGGTGTTAAAGGAGCAAATGCTACCATTTAAATCTGCTGCTCTATATCCCCTGACAAGAAAGCCCGGCCTTGACTTCTCTCTAGCTCCGGAAGTCTAGATGGTATTTTCCCGAATTGAAGGCCGTTTGTCTACACTGAACATCTGTTCTGTGTTCCCTACTTCACCTGTGATCTTGGCCGGGTCAGCTTGCTGCAGCTGCTGCCTCAGCCTTTGCCTCTTTGCCTTTCAAGAAAAATTATGTCGTGCCCTCAGCCTCAGGAACCAGCACACCGCAGCGTTGAACTTGTCTTCCTCAGCTTCCTTCCTCTCAGCATTCCTAGATGTGAAGAGGGTTCGGAGCTTGCTCTAGGTTCGCCTTTGGCTTAAGGCTATGCCGTGTCTGGTTTGGTATTCCATCAAGGCCTCTAACGTTTTCTCCTTGTCGACAAACACGGTAGGCCAGCGTTTCTAGCCTTCGTGAGTTCTCTGAAGCAGTACTTTGAGTTTCCTTCCTGAACTTCTCCTTTGTGCTCACCAATCAGCTACGAGGCCCACCAGGCCTTGTTTGCGTCCTGTCTTAGTATTTTGAAGAGTTATTTTTGTGTGTTATGAGTGTGTTGGTCCATGTGTGTGGGTGCAGGCATGGTTACATCTATGTGGAAGTGACAATCTTAGGTGTCATTGCTCATACACTATCCACCTTTTATTTTGAGATAACATCTCTCACTGGTCCAGACTTTGCCAAGGAGGCTAATCCGGAAGTCTAGAAAGCAGAGGGCTATGCCCGTCTCTGCCTCCCAGTGCTGGAATTACCAGCTTGTGTCAGCACACCCTGCTTCTCATGCGGGCTTCGGATTGAACTCTGGTCCTTGTACTTTCAAGGCAGCATTGGTAGATGCCGTAACATGTAGATACCATCTGAGCTACTCCCCCAAACCTGTCTTGACTTCTGGCATGCATACTTCACTAACCTTAACCATTTGGGAAGTATAATTGAAAGTGGGAACTGTGCGATTTTTTTGTTTCACTTAACCATTGAGAGTCTATGGGATGAATGAGTTTGGTTCCAATCTTGTTGCGTTTTAGGGAATGCAGAGGAGAGGTCCAAGGAGAGGCAGAGAGACAAGGAAAACAGCCATAATTGTCAGTTATTATGTAAATTCGCCATTTTGTAGGAGAATGGCTCATGACAGTCTCCAAAAATTACCATAGTAACACAAAAAAATCATGGAAAAGAATTAGTCAGACAGCATCAAGATGAAAGGATATAATGACGGTGAAGAAGTCTGAAGTATGGCGGGAGCTGCCAAAACACGACGCAAAGACAACAAAGGCTGAGAGGCTGGGTTCAGGCAGAAGGATTGCCGCAAGTCCCTGAAATGAAGCTCATCAAACCCATTAAGTGAGATGGGCTTGTGTGCACCCAGTATGACACCCTGAACATCGTAGAGATGGAGTAAATGTGACTTGATTGAGGTGCTGTGTGACTTCTTGAAATTGTCTTACAGCATGGCCAGTGTCACATTCCTGTACTCAGAGTTCCCATGAGTTAACGTGTGCCTAAAGCATGCCATACCCAGCACACATTTCTAACTCACTCTGTTTCTATCTTTCCAATTCTGGAATGACTCTATCAGCTCTTCCCCTCCCAAGCTATTTTGCCTGCTATGACTCTTATGAAAAATAACACACTATTTTTTTCTAAAGCGTTTCTATTGTACTGCCACACTGTCATATAAAAATGAACCTGAAGTCAGGTCTCAGTCAGTATCAGTGTTCTCATGGATGGACATATGCTATCTTTGCAAATCTCACGGTACCTGTAAATGTATAGCATCCTCAACTCCTTCAGAGGGCTCATGGAGGAGTCAGACTGGGTAGCACTTTTAGCTACATCCAGGAAATGGGGACAGAAATCATAGCTGATGGAACAATGGGGCATAGGCTTTCTACTAATCTAGGGGTCTCACACTCAGGTGGAGTTCCTGAAGAATACAAAAGATCTGGTCAAATGTACCCTGTAGCATCCTGCCTTGGTTTTCATTTTTCTTTATTGATAGACTATAGTAGGGATTGCCAATTCTGAGAAACAGACCAGCAAATGACTTCAAGAAGACATAAAAGGCTTTCTTCCTTCATTACTAAGCACTACCCCTTCCTTTCCCTACTTTATATTTCCTTTCTTCTCCCCCACAGAGAACCTGCTTCAGTCTACTCAGGCCTCCATAACCAAATACCATAGGCTGGGCCCTTTAACTAACAGAAATGCTTTCCTCAAACTTTTGGAGATTTGGCATTCTATGATCAAGATGCTGGGGACTTTGGTTACTGCTCTAGATTTTTTTCATGGCATGCAGGTAGCTCCACCTTCTCACTGTGCCACTACTTAGCTTTTCTTGTGTGTGTGAGGCAGGAGAGTTGCAGAGAGAGGCTAGAGGATCATACCTTCTGCTCCTACTTCTTCAGAGGAAATAAACCAAGCCTATAAGCTCTGTGTCCACAGCATGGGCTCAGAAGTTACTCTATGGCTTCATTTACTCTAAAAAATCTTTTAATAAAGATTCCCTCTCCAAATCCAGCCACAGTCAGGTTTCTGTATGATGTGATTTGGAGGACAGGCGGGGGAGGGTAAACTCCCTAGCAGTCTATTTTGTGATTTGTCATATGACTAAGATCTATTTGTTGAATTATTGAATATAAATTTTATTTATCTGTAGAATGGTGTTCTTGCTAGTAATTATTTAGCAGTGATAGGTCTATTTCTGGAATAGCTTAGCACTATGTTGTTATTCCTATTTTAAGATGAAATGAACAATAACTTTAATGGTGAAAACAGATGTTTAAACCTAGCTTTGGGAGAAGGACTGCTACTATTTAGCATATCAGCAGGAAATCTCTTGTTAACAATTTATAAAGTTCTTAGCTGATGAAACAAACCCGTTCTACTGCTAAAGTGAGTTGTACAATAGAGATCGTCAGTATTGCATATTCTAATTTATTTTGTTGAACACACATTATACAATGGTGTTCCCAAGCTAACTTACAATATCTCTGTTAGTAGAGGGAAGCTAAGAACAGAGGGCCAGTAGATTCAGGACTAGAATTTGGATTGAGGCCTTCCCAACTAAATGACTCTTCTTACTTCTCCATTTTCAGGTTGTATGGTTTCCAAAATACACTGCCATGTTTACCTCACCACAAACCATTGCTAAGCAGGTAAGGCCAGAGATTACATTACAAGAATACATTGCTTGTCAAAAGTATTTGAAAGCAGGGAAATATTTGCTTGTAAACAATTGAGATGCAGCTCTCTGAGACCCTATACACCATGTAAGGACGGCTCCTTTAAATTGCTATTTTCAGGCTTTTCCTTTGGAATTTGTAGCCATAAAGAGACTCGTACCCTTTAAAATGAAGGAATTTTCCTGCAGGAGTACGTTAAGTTTTCCTGACTAGTCCCGCTCTTTGATCTCAACGGTTTTCCCTGACAGCCTTCTCTTGATTGATGAAGCTTTGCTTCTGTCTCCCCTTAATCCCTGAGGAGTCTCCTCCTGTTGGCCAGGCACTGTGGTTAGTAAGTGTCAGAAAACCATGTGTGCACAGGCTTGTATCTGCAGCAAGAACTGTCACCACTTGGTTTTGAAGGCAAATAGACTTACATATACTTTAAAAGCCATCTTGCAATCATTTTCTATTTCTAGGAGGCATATGATGTGTGATAGTTGAACTGTCTCCAAAGTGGGGGCGGCTATATTAGAAAACACATGTACACGAGAGGCACTTTATGTTGGGGTTGATAAGCAGCATGAGACCTTGGGAGACTCTGAATGCTTTCCGACCTGTGATATGTTAAGGGCATTACCTCAGGTCTGTGCCGTATGGTCCAATTTGAACATGAGTAGTCACTAGATTTTCTTATGTAGAATGGTGAAGTCAAAGAATCATGTTATTGGATTGAATTAAGATGTAAATGTTCATGAATACAAAGATACACACACACACACAAACACACAGCTATATACACAGCCATCATATAAAAGTTGACGTGTAAGTATGTATAAACTAGTATGTTGAAATAAGGACACTAAAATGCTGTGAGAGCAATAAAGTGAGCAAGGCTGGAGAGGTGCACGTGGCATTTCCACAGCATTGGTCAAAGGATCACCAAGGCTGTGACCAGGGTGAGGGGACCTGTGAGGAGAAGAAGAAAGCTCCAGGAAAGACAAGGGGCATGGACGTCCTTATACAACAGGCAAAACCTCCCCATAGGGCAAATGGAGCAAAGTGTGCCCTTCTTCCCTAAGGACTGATTTCAAGGGTAGCTGATGAACTTGGGTTAAGGGAGCCCTTTGGGGTGTCCCACCTTGAGCTCTGGAACCAGGATGAAAGGATCACATTGTTGTCCCACCTTCATACTGGTGGTGGGATGTGGGAAATTACTTAACTTGTGCGTGGCCTGGTTTTCTCATCTGGAAAGTGGGATTTAGGCCGTGATGGTGTCTGTACTGACTGGTTTTGTGTGTCAACTTGACACAGGTTGGCATTATCACAGGGAAAGGAGCTTCAGTTGAGGAAATGCCTCCATGAGATCCAGCTGTAAGGCATTTTCTCAATTAGTGATCAAGGGTGGGAAGGTCCATTGTAGGTGGTGCCATCCCTGGTCTGGTGGTCTTGGGTTCTATAAGAAAGCAAGCTGAGCAAGCCAGGGGAAGCAAGCCAGTAAGAAACATCCCTCCATGGCCTCTGCATCAGCTCCTGCTTCCTGACCTGCTTGAGTTCCTGTTCTGACTTCCTTTGGTGATCAACAGCAATGTGGAAGTGTAAGCTGAATTAAACCCTTTCCTCCCCAACTTGCTTCTTGGTCATGATGTTTTGTGCGGGAATAGAAACCCTAACTAAGGCAAGTGTCTTAGTTTCATTTCTGTTACTGTGATAAAAGCAAGGGTCTTGAGTCACAAGGGGCTGCTTGTTTCTAGTCGCTCTAGGTGGTTCCCAAGTGTGAGTTGTTCAGGAGTAGCCACATCCTTGAGTCTATCCAAGGAGGTAATTAAAACAGCTCTGCTTCTCAAAAAAAAAAAAAAATCAAGGGCCTATTTTATCTCATAGTTACGGTTATATACCAACACCAAGGGAAGTTAAAGGTACTGGAGCCTGGAACATGCACTCATACTGCATCACAGTCCATAGCGAAGAGCAAACATGTTCTACTCAGTTCACTGGACTCTAGGCCCAGGGAATGGTACCGCTTTTAGGCTGGGCCTTCCTACATCAGACCACATAATCAAGACAGTGTCACACAGACAAGTGCACAGGCCGAGCTAGCACAGACAATTCCTCACTGCAACTTCTTCCTCACATGATTTTTAGATTTGTTGAATTTACAGTTACACTCACCATCCCAGGTGATCCGTCGCATGCGCACGGTCAGTTGTGAGACTCGAGGGTAAAGCTCTGCCTCATGTGGGCAGCTTCCACCTGAGCACAGGGGGTTTCAGAGCCAGAGTGAGGATGGGGGAGAACAGGAGGTTCTCTTCTGCACTGTTTCCAACAACTTTGCAAGTTCTGACTTCTAAGATCCCGGAAGCAGACGGAGAAATACTATGTGGATTAAACACCAAACTGGCAAGTTCAAAAGGAGTAAGTCTCCAGGAATGTGAGCAAGACTTAGCAGACCTCACTGTGCAGGGCATTTCATTGAGGCTTGTTTGAAGGAGATAAAAATTTAATCTCTTTCCAAATCTGATGATGGAGAAGTAAATGAGGTAACATTGTATGGAAGACTGTTTGACATGTAGGTCAGAATAGTGTGTGTGTGTGTGTGTGTGTGTGTGTGTGTCTATGTGTATGAGATTCCTTCCTCCCAGCCTAGCCTCCAGGAAGGACAATCATGCATTCATCTGCAGTCCGAGAGGATGCCTACTTATGCAAACTGCTTTTTGGGATGGCAGTTCCTTTCAAAGGCAGCATTTAGCTTACTATGCTACAATGCAATGAGATTTTTTTTTCTCTGATTGACATACATTATAAGTAACTGTTATAAGATTTATAAAAAAAAATCTTTCATTTTAAGATGCAAATAAGATATTATCAGCTTACTTTATGAGATTTTTTTTGTACAAAAGCTGAAATACCAAAACAAAATAAAACTGAAACAAACAAACAAAAAACGGCCACAAATATTTCCAGACAAATACGTGCAGAAACATCAGCCTTCAGCTCTGGGAAGCGGCTTCCTTAAGCAGGAGAATAACACAAGAATTTGTTTTGTTCACTTTCTTTTCCCCCCTCAACTCTTTCTTTAATGAGCCAGCAGAATAAAACAATAAATCATATAAAGCCTTTAGTTTTTCTTTTCATTGATTAATATTTCCCTGAAATGCCTGCAGGAGTAGAAAGGGGACTGGCCAGGCCTACTGGTAAGTTTGTCTGGAAGATGAGTGGGTGGATCAGCCTTCGCTGTGCTAGAATGGGTTGCTTTGGTTCAGAACTGTGAAAGTGGGGGGTGGGCCTTTTACACTGATGGGGTTAAAAGCTGAAAGACAGTGATCAGCCTTTGTAGCACGCAAGCCTGTCTGCTTCCATGCATCCAAGTCTGACTCCAAACTTGAAGCGCCCTCCATGCTTTGCTGGAGGTTGGCCAGGGCAGGCTAAAAAAAATTACTGTCCCTGGAGAGAGAAATATATTATGGAAGGTGGAAATTTTTCTCACAGCTTAAGGGGCGACTGAGGTGAGTGCCCCGCACTGATTCCTGGATCTTTACAAGCAGGACCAAGTCCAGTGTCCTTGGCTCAAACACCCAACTCAGCCAGAGTTGGAGCAGGCTCTCTTTTTGTTTGTTGTTTTTTTCTGACTACACACTGTTGGGTGTCTGGGGTCACCTCTTGTATTAGTTTGGGTTTTGCTGCTGTGAACAGACACCAATGACCAAAGCAAATTTTATAAAAGACATTTACTTGGGGGTTGGCTTACAGGTTCAGAGGTTTAGTCCATTGTCATCAAGGCAGAAGCATGGCAACATCCAGGCAGGCATGGTGCAGGAGGAGCTGAGGGTTCTATGACTTTATCCAAAGGAAACCAGGAACAGACTGGGCATCTTCAGGCATCTAAGAGGAAGATCTCTAAGCCCAACCCTACAGTGACACACTTCCTCCAACAAGGCCACACCTTCTAATAGTGCCACTCCCTGGGACAAGCATATACAAACCATCACACCTCTCACAACTAAATAATTTGCAGCTTAATCTTATCAAAAGATTGGCTCCTGGAGAAATAAACCCAAAGGTTTTTGATATATATGTATGTCCTTTTTTTTCTAATTTTAATTTTATTGAAAATAGATTTTTTTCAAACAATATATTCTAATTACAGTTCCCCTTCCAGATTCTCTCTACTTTTCCATCTAGCTCAAATCCACACATGTTCTCTCTCTCTCTCTCTCTCTCTCTCTCTCTCTCTCTTATTAGAAAAGAAGCAGACATCAAAATAAATAAATAAACAAAAAAAGCCAAAGGAACACATAGAAACATAGGGGAACACACTCTCACATAGAGAACTCTCATAAAAACACAAAAACCGGGAACCACAATATATAAGCAAAACACTTGTAAAAAATACCCTGATAAGCCATAGTAGGGCAAAACCCCTCCCAAAGGTGCTTTCGAGTTCATTTTGTGTTGGGCATCTACTGCTGGACATGAGCTCCATACTTAAGTATGGTACCAACTGCTGTTTTGATGAGATAAATTTATTTAGAGTGCATCTATAAGTGAGACCGTGCAGAAATGTCATTCTGGTTTATTTCACCTAGCATAATGTCTTCCAGATCCATCCCTACAGTTGAAAATGCCATGATATTCTTCCTCTTTCTCCTTCATATTGAGGCAGATTTTCACTATTAGCTCCAGCTGATCTCAAGCTTACGGTACCCCTCAGTGGCCTTAAACATGTGGTTGCCCTGCTTCTGACTCCAGTGCTGAAGAGTTACATGTGTGCATCATTATATCCAGAGACAGGTTAATCTCTTGTGTACTGTGTGGAAGCGTCGTCACCCATCAATCAAAAGCTATGACCTATTAGCAAAAGGCAGGAATTAATAGATGGGCGTTTTGGTCGAGATTGGAACTCTGGGAGATAGTCAGAGGCTCGGGAGATTTGCCTAAACTCTGGGGAAGTCGGATAGAAGAGTGGTAACTAGTCATGAGGCAGAAATAGACTAGAATAAAGGGGTTATATAAGTTACAAGCTAGTTGGAGAACTAGCCCAAGCTTCTGACCTAGGATGAATTTATTCACGAATCAATAAGCCTCCGAGTCATTGTTTGAGAACTGGGCATGGCTGGAAAAGTCCGCCATTACAATACAGTTTTTGCTTTTGAAAGGTTGTATGATATCATGACTTATATATATGCATGTATAAATATTAAATCTTCCTTATCCACTCATTGATAAACACCTCTGTTGAGTCTGTATCTTAGATTTATGAGTAGTACTACATTAAGCAGGGGAAGAAAAAGAACTCTTTGGCAAACTGCTTTAATTTAATTTGGCTATATATTTACAAGTGTGGTGGATGGCTCATATGGTAGCTCTATTTTTAACTTTGGAAGCATCTGAATGCTGTTTTCTGTAACAACTGTGTTGGTTGACATTCAGCAACCTTTGCTGTAATGCGATTTCTTTTTTGATTGCAGACAACTTAGCATATATGAGACTATTCCTATAAGGATTGAGTTTTTAATATCCAAGGAGCCAATTGCAATAGTAAGTTGATACCCACTTTTTATTTTTGTTTTCTGTATATTTTCTTGTTCTGATTTTTTTTCAGCCCATTTTCTAGAAACTGACATCTAAATAGTCGTGTTTTCTTGACTTGGGTGCCAACTAGATGGTAGGGGGAAACTTGGCAAAGACTTAAAGTTGTGGTAGCAGTCGCACCTAGCAGTTTTCTGGGAATGACTTGCAATTTTGGCAGTGGATTGCAGTACAGAAAGAAGCGTGGCAAATACCCTTTCCTTTCTAGTTAGCGTCTAGACAGCATACACTGCCATGGATTTATTGCAGCGTGTCCACATGTGCTTTGTTCTTTGGCCTCTTCCCCCACTGCTGTTTATTGTCCCATTGTCCCCTCTCATTGTCCCCTCCGCCCTGCAAGAGTTCTTTTCCTGCTTCATGAATTTCAATACCCCTCCCCCCAGGGTCTCCTCTGCTCCTTGACAGATTGAAAAATTGGTTTTATTATAGATATACAAATATATATATATATATATATATATATATATATATATATATATATATATACGTTCTTTATGTATTCTACATACTAAGCCCTGTCTGATGTACAATTGGGGACGATTTTTCTCCTATTCTGTAGGCTCTTGAATCTGCCAAAATTTTTATTTGCCATGCAGAAGCTTTCAAATTTCATGTAACCTAGAGTCAATACTTGGGGCTTATTTTCTCTTCTATTAGAATTCCTGACAGAACATTTTTTTTGCCAATGCTTACGAATTTTTGCCTTTATTTCCCATTAGTGGGACAGACTTTCAGGTCTTTGATACATTTCAAACTGATCCTTGTGCAGGATTAGAGATACGGATGAAAAGTGTTACTTTTGTATGTGGGCATCTCATTTTCCAAAAATCATTGGTGGTGAGGTTTTTTATTTCCCAATTAGACATGTTTTGACAAAAACTTAGGCAGGTGAGCATATTTCTGTATCCTCTATTCTAGTCATCGGTATACACGTCTGGTTTTTTACCAGTACCATGCTGATTTTGTTACTATAGGTTTGTAGTATAACTTAGGCTCAGCAAATGTGGTATCTTCAAAATTGTTTTTTTCTGCTTAGGATTATTTTTGACCTTCAGGCTATTTTATGTTTTCATGCAAATTTCAGGATATCTTTTTCTAGTCATGTGGATAATATTATTGGACTACTAATGGGAATTGTGTTGGATTTGTAGACCACTTTTGGTAATATAGCCATTTTCACAGAATTGATTCTGAGCAAGGACAATTTCCAAGACATCAGGCCAGGTGGGGCTCTATCTATTTATAGAAATGTACAAAATACCTGTGGTCCAACACATCTCTCTGTTAGTCCAACAGAGATGACTATGTTGCAAACCTCACAATTTAAGCTATTGTCTTAACTGAAACAACCTTTCTTAAAGTTTGCATAGTATGGCCACAGCTACTGTGAATGCATTAAATAATAGAACTTGTCTGGTGGATAGAAAGAAGAAGAGTTAAATAAGTAACTAAATTTTGGAAAATATTAAGTCAATGAAAATCTTTCCTGAAGGATGGATGTCCTACAACCTTCAAGATGCCAATATGAGGTAGGTCTTGAAGTGAAATTTGGACATCACACGCTTTTCTCAAATAGTTTTTATTATAAAACCATAAGCACTTTTGTCTACAATATGAAAATATTTGCTTGTTATGGTTGTTGACAATATACAACTTGTACTGTCAGGATGATCAAAAGTCCTAAAGGTGCTATCTGCATGAATGTCATTGTTGAGAGTCAAATGGGCGTGGCATAGCTGGTACCAGTAGGGACTGTAGAAAACTGGGGGCCTAGTGCCCAAATCTAAAACCCTGAGTTTCAAAGACTGTTTGGGCCAGATTAGACAAGTGCTCATGTTCATGTACAGTTTTTCATAGTTCAAGAACTTTACTGAAGCTTAGGTAGGTGAAGCAGGGTTACCACCAAAGTGAGAAGGCTGGACCAAGGTCAAAGATTCCTTCCATGTTTATACCTACGGCTGTTGGCTTGGGTCCCCATTCTTGCTACTTGGGTCTCTGCATAAGACTACTCACAACATGGTATCTGTTTCCTCTAGAGAAAGTATTTTAAGAGAGACAAAGCAATATGTTGTTTCTAATATTGTGAAATTATAGAATGCATTGACTTTAACTCCACAGTGGAATACTTTCAGACACATCATCCCCTTGATATGGTTTTGAAACTAGAAATGCCCTCGTACTGACATCACCTCACAAATATCATGTCTCCTGAGAGGCCTCGCTCCACTGGCCTGAAATGTAAGTTTCTCCTGTCATTGGTTATGCTGATGCCCATTGTTTTTTATATAGGAGCATGGATACATAAAAATATTTTAATAATTTATTAATTTCTCTTAAAATGTAAGATCTAAGAAAATAAAATTGTTTCTTGATTCTATCTACCAGGTTACTTATTGTTTATCTATCTCGCAATTATCTATCCATCCATCAACAAAGATGTTTTATAACCATATTTCCCATATCTATGCCCAATATGTGGCATTTATTAGATAAATACATACATACATACATACATATTTTGTATTTCTGTTTCCCTGTTATTCTTGCATACTATATATTAGCATTTAAGAATTACATAAAAGTTGATACCTTCAGTCTTTGGTTATTATTTAAGTTGACTTTTTTTTTCTCATGTGTTTTTTAATTACCATTTCAAAATCTGTAAAAGTTTTTCATGTACCGACTTGTCATCTGCTACATATGTTATGGAGTCAATTGTTCCAAGTGAATTTCTTTATCTAGGTCAGCAAGGGTTGACTTCTGACTCTAAGATGACAGCGACAGAGCCTCATCATTTAAATAAGAGTGGCTAAAAGGACCCATTCCGTTCTGGGAAGCAGGGTTGCAGCTGCTATTTGCAGAATCAGAGCCTTTGCGGCTCAGAGTTTCCTGAGTTAGCCTAAAGTCTTTTAATGCGCATCCCCATCAGGCCAGTGTGGCAAAGCCGGACCTCATCATCTGAAGCTCAGCTTCAGGGAATCCTTAAAATAGTCCACTTGCCCCATCCTGCCTACAGCTGCCCTACTTTGGCTCACAATTATGGAAGTTCCTTGAGGACCTGGTGGTCATCTTTTCCCAAATGGGGCCATGGCCATAAAGCCATACCAGGATGAATGACTCCATACTGTTGGAGTCCCTGGTTGGCCCTATCTTGTTTAATAAGTTCATAGGGAACATTGCTGGAACTACTTGAGTCAGAGGTAAATTTGGAGGCAGCTATAAACCCTTAACATACTCAGAGTTGGGCTTTGAGATTTAAGGTCACATTCTGTTTGTGTAAACTCAGAAAATTAGTTATCTTTGTTCGGCTTTCTCTTCTGCAAATCTAGGCAACATTGGGTTGAAAATTTCTTAAGAGAGTTCCTATCTCTGTTTCACTGAAGAAACTCTGATTATGGATAGAGTCCTGCGTAGGAACTTTAGTATCTCTTGATTCTATTTACCTATTTATTTATCTATTATCTATCAATCACCACCCATGCACTCATCATCTGCTTGTTTGTATATGAAAAAGAGGAGAATGGATTATGACCAAAAGAAAAATTGTGAATAAATATGATAACATAAACTGGCTTCCTAATTTTGATGATGTGGAATTGTACTACATGCATCTACAAGGGTTTAAAGTAACACTTTTATAATAAAATAAACTTTTTTTTTTAGTTTAGCAGAGTAAGACTTTTAAATTTCCACACCAAACTGTGATTCCAGTGATCATTCTGGTCATATTGAGTAGGAGGATTGTAGCTAGGGAAAGGCGGACTAGCCAGTGCAGGAAGGGCTTCGTGTTTTCCTTGAATCGGTTTGACCTCATGCTGTTCACTGAACTTCATAAGCACATAATCACTGTGTAAACATAGCACATCCAAAGAGCAGAAGACTTCTAAAGTTCTGGGTGACAATACAGAGCCTTCACTGTGCTATTTTCTTTTAAATTGACTTGACCTGAGTTCAACACGTAATCGAATTGGGCCAGTGATAGACTCTTCTACTCGAGAGATAATTTCAAAATTGTTCTTCTTGAATTGTTAATGTAGTCGTGAAATTGAGGTCACACTGTTGAGTCTTTCTTTGTTGTTGGTTTTGATTGAAAACAGTATGACTTTCTGGCGTTTTCCTCCAAGAAATAGGAGTGCTAGATGTAATCTTTTTATCGCATTCGGAGAGAGTACCTTAATTGTGATCTGGGCATTTTCTTCTCCATTTGGGCTACAGCTGAAGATCTGAATGTATACAGAGGCCCCAGTAGAAATTTTAGTCTGGAAACTGCTAATACTAGACCTCTGCTAATACAAGACTTGCTGCTTGCTATCTTGGGAGAACATGGCACCCCTTTCTTTGGCCCAAGAGTTCTAGATTCTTTTTTCTCCTGACTTTATCTCATTTATAGTGTGTGTTGTAAACAGTTGTGCTTCCATAAGTAACTGATAAGATTACTTAATGCAGAAGTGAGATAGTTCTGTTAGTACCCTCCATGACAAAGGTACTTTATTTTTTATTAGCTCATGTGGTGCAGGCATGGTGTGTGTGTGTGGGGGGATGGGCGGGGGTCAGAGGACAAATTTCAGGAGTCAGTTCTGTCCTTCTGTGGTGAGTTCCAGAGGTTAGACTCAGACTGTCAGGTTCCCTTGGCTAGCTCTTTTCCCTCCTGACCCTCAAGTTACTTTATAAGCCACCACCAGTAAATCTACTCCGAAGGCCTTGGGTCATCAGGCGAGACCTCTCCTGATGAAATGACTTCCTTTCCTCTTCTGTATTTCCTTGCCCCTGTAATTTTCTTTGGAGTGTGTTTGTTTGTTTGTTTGATGGCATTTGTAATTGTTTGAAGGAGGACACACACCATACATATAATTGAACATTTTGAAGTTAAACAATGGTTAAGGTGGCATGCTCTGCTACCTGGGAAACAATGGCGGCAGTCTTTCCATAATTCCATTTTTTTCCCCAGTGTCATATTGGCAGCTTGGCATTGGGCACAGTTAGTGTCTATGCCATAGACATTGGCAAGCTGCACACACAACAGTTGTGTTATTCCTCCCGTTGTTAAACGTTTCTCCACAAGCAACTGCTGACAGCTAAAAAAGTAGAAAAAAGATAATCACGAGAATCTGCCATTGAAAATCATAATGGCTGGGGACTCTGCAACTGTCAGGTAGGTGATGGTCTGTGTAGAAAATTTAAAGGTGCAGTGAGAAACTCCCCTGAACAGTACAACAAAGAAGGTGCATCAAAGCGTATTTAAAAACATATGGAAAATTATGACCCAGTTGTTGCTGCCAGTTGTCACTGTTTAGGTTAGTTTTGAAGTCTCTCCTTGAACATATTTTTAAGGCTTAGTAAGTATTTACAGTCCGGATGCTTACTAAGACATAAACGGTAAGCTATCTTCACCCTTGTCATCTCCCCACTCTGTGGTATGCAGCTGGTGACATCGTCCAGCCATTCTCTACTGGGTTCTCCATTGTTCCATGCTGTTGTGGTACAGTGCATGGCTACAGGCCCTGTGTATACCCTATGTCCTCTGAACCCCACCACCTACAACCTCTCGGGGGCTTATCTCTGATAGATGGATGGGTATCGGACATGTCCTGGCTGTCTCACCAAAGCTCTTTCAAGGGAGCTGCTTTGCCCTGGGGTCCTTTCCTTCTCTCTGGAGAAGCATGTGGTAGATGATCAGCCAGGCTCTGTGGCAGATCTATTATCACAAAGGAATGAAACAGCAGCCTACCCTCCTGAGTCCACCATGCTCTTGCAAATTGCAGGTGCTGCATTGCTTGTCCCTTTGTTTCCATGCACTGACTGCCCCATTGCTCCTTAAACGTCACTCCAGACTTTTGTCTGGTTACTCTCCTTTGGAGCCAGGGAAGAAAAGTCCATCTTCCCAGTAGGGGAAGCTGCAGAGAGGAGTACAGTTTTTTGTTTTTCTGTATTTTATTAAAAGCTAAGAGACCACCAGCACTTCCCTAAAAGATGAACTCTTTCTGACTCTCATGTCTCATCTCAACGAGTTTGGTGGGGGGGTGGGGGGGGAGGGAGGGGAGGTGGGGGGTGGGGGTTGAAAAGAGGCCGTTTAGAAACACCTTGTGCTAACACCTCAAGCCCTGGGGAGGTGTTTGAGTCCAAATTCTCACAGTTCTTTTTAGGAACTTAACACTTTGATTTTTCTCAGCCAGCACTAAACCTGTTTTACAAAGCGCCTAACACCAGGAATCCTGTTGCAAAAATAGATTTATTTCTTTGACAGTTTTTAAGCTTTGGAATTCGGGGGTGGGGGGGGGGAAGGAAGGCAGCACAACACCTTAGACATTGAGCTGCTACAGAAGAGTATGTGGTAAACTCTTGTGTAGCTTTGTGCATGTGAAAACCTCAAAGCAGGGAGAAGAAACCCAGACTCTGCTCAGAGAGGCCTCCTTAGAGCTGCTACTGGCACTGCGCACGTATTACACTGCCATCCCACAATCCCTTGAGGTCACATAGTCACATCATTAGGAGCTTATCATTTAGTAATCCTCTCGGAGCTTGGAAAGCCAAGAAGAGTGGAGAAGCTCAAAGACATGGCATCATAAGTCACATCCATTCCCCTTTATACTGTCCTGTTGGAGCATGGAAGAATCCCAGTTACTTCCAGTGCACCAGGAATTCAAAATAGGTGGGGCTAGTTTTAGAGAAGCCAGCTGGGAGAAATGCTAGGAATCTGGCTGAGGTTGGTGAAGTCAGTCTCAGCACCTGGAGGATAGGCAGGTTAGTTCCCTCAGAGCTATCTGGGATGTGGTCAGAGCTTCTCCATAGAGAGATTAGAAGCAGGAAAGAATACGTTTGTATTCGGGCGCACAGGGTGGTTGGATTGAAGTGGGTTCTCTGGATGGAAGTGATAGAGAACAAGGTCAGGGAAGGACACATGGATGGGGACAGGATAAGTCGGGTAGAGGGCTCAGCTGGGAGATAGGTGGTTAATCAAGCCAAACTCTAATGTAGCCAGTCCCTGCAAAGTTTTGACAGACACCGAAGGATGACTGGCTCTGGAAAGCAAACCACTGAGTTGGTGATAGGAACCAAGTAACAAGTAGCAAGGGTAATAGCGACATACCCGACACAAAATGGAGATCGGTGTCTGGTTTCCTTCCCTTCCTGCTCCTAATGGTGCTATCAGGTGGCACATAAAACACACGTGCGAGCTTGGGTCAATGCCTTGTGACAGTGTTGTCCCAGCAGCATTTCCAGGGTGGGTAAACAATGAACTCAAAGTGTTGAACGTCCAAGTGAGAAAAGAAGCAGAGTCACAGACCAGGGCAGAAATAAAGCCACAGCTCTAGCTGGAGTGCGGAAGGGAATCATAGCAGCCTAGCATTGCTTGGGCAAGCAAGAGAGACTGTCAGCCCAAAGTTAGCATCCTAAGGGACTAATCCCAGAGCTAGTGACCATGACCATGAGAGGCAAACTAAGCCTAGGGAAGAATGCTGAGTCACGAAAACAAGCAGGTGCCGTGGGGACCCAGGGATAATGAGCCATAGCATCTGGAATGTGTTCAGAGATTAAATCCAGCTCCCTCTGAGGAGGTCGGGATGCACAGAACACAACCTTGGACAGGTGACAGTTTCTGTTGTACTCTGGGCACAGCTCAGAAGTACAGAGGTCAGGACTCAGTAGGCAACAAATATGAATGAGAGTCTGTATTGTCTTGAGGGTTTGCCTTTCTTTGCAGTATTTTCTTACAGATATGAAATTTACGCCTTGAAGAAAAGGTTCAAAATGAAGCTTCTCTACTCCTGGGACGTCTCGGTGGGCTCGCATCCTTGATACGCATGCGCACTAACGCACACACGCGGAGTACCGATTCTGTTGCTGATGTGCTATCCACAGAAAAGTCTTCATGTGTACCTGTGCTGAAAGCCGTGGATCGGATGCTACTCTCAGGAACTTCTGTTTTCTCCCGTCGACTCCCGAGAAGCTTTCAGAGCAATTCAGGACTCCGGAAAACCGAGTCTGGGCAAGCCTTTCTTGAAACGGCTTTGATTACATTATCCTTGTGTTCCTTGACAGGATGGGTGCCTGTTGATTGTTTTACCCACGATACAGCTCCTCGTTTCTCAGAGTGCACCTCATTTTCTTGTAGAGGATTTATCTCTAGATATGCAGTTCAGGTAGGGCTGCCAGTCAGTAGTGCCAGAGAAGTGTTCGTAGTCTCCCCCCCCCCCAAACAGACAGGAATTGATCTGATGCAGCTCACATCAGAGTCTTTATTCTATTCCAGCTAGCTCGCTCACCCCCCTCACCTCCCTGCCCTCTCCCAGTGCACTGCTGTCAAGCAGAGAGCTTTTGGTAGTGGAGGTAGTGAAGGCTTTATAGTAAGCAGCAATGGTGTGGGGGTACGTGTGCAAGCATGTAATTGGGCTGGTGCTGGGAGTCGTATCATAAATTTAATTCTGCTTCTCTCTGCGTTGGTGGTTGATATGCAGGGGGTGGGCTTGTAACATTGGCATGCAGGTTTTTGGGGGGAATAACCTGGAGATGCTGGTCTTGTTGAGGGTGTAACCTGGAGACTCTGGTCTTGTTGGGGAATAGCCTAGAGACTGGAGCGAGGCTCCGGTTTTGTTGGAGGACAACTTGGAAGCTCATGCTAGGAGCCAGCCTGTTAGTTTACCTGAGTTCAAACTTAGGTCGAGTTCTCTAAAATGGAGTCTGAACTTAAAAAGATTCGGCCTCTCGAGTCATCATCTCTTCTCACCCACTAGTTGAGAGATGGATGTGTAAACAGCTGTGGGTCACAGAGTGTTGGGGGCTGACAGGCCAACTGCCGGCTACATAGACAGGCCGCCCCTCCCCTCGTGTGAAACTCCTGACCTTCCTGACGGAACATCAAGACCAAGATAAAAATCTGTGACCTTCCTGGGAAAAACGGCAGAATGTCCCAGGCACCGGGCCCAGGGCTTGGCCCATAGCTCACTTCCCCCTAGCTCCCCCTCCCAGCTTCCTCATTCCTACTGCTTAAAACTTGCTGCCTGTGTGGCAATAAACAAGACCTTGACAACAGAACCTTGCTTGGTCTCCTTCTTTTCTCCCCCACCTTGACCCTCAGGTAGCACCTCTTCAGAACCCTGAATAACTAGACCTGCTGGACGGGTCAACAGAGCCCATTGACTGAACTGGAACCACGACTCCATACTTAAGCAGAATAGGTTTTTATTAATAGAACCTGTGCAGAGAACCATGGCGTTGACCTGGCATCGCTGCCTTGAGGGTTGTGTGCCATAGATTTTTCAGGTAAGAGTCCATGGTTCCTTAGGCACAATGTACCTTCCGGTTCCCAAGAGCTGGATGCACTCTCTCAGGCAGTGAAGTGTCTGGTGTTCCTCTGTAGGCTCCCTCAGTAGTCAAGGAAGCCTGACAGGACAATTGCTCTTAGACATTCATCTCATGTGCCCCTTAAAGTTTGCAAACATCATTGTATCCCGACAACTACAACTGTATCGATCTTGGCAATTGCCACTATATTTTGTGTCTGATAAAGGTGTGAAAAAGTCTGATTGCTCTTGATAAAATTGCCACAGTTTACGTTTTGCTGTGGAGCCTCCAACCAGCCTGGTTTCACTTCTCAAGGCTGTATCAGGGGACCTTGGCCCAGTAGGTAAACATGGTTACTTATACACATAGAGTTCCAGTAATTAGTTTCAGAACAAGTGTAGTCTGTGCAGGGGTCAACTTATGATCAGGAAGATGAGGAGTTAGGAAATACAATGCCAACAGCTGATTCATCCCTGTAGCCATTGGCTCCAGGAACAGGCTGCATTGTCTGTGACTGGGAGATCAGAAACCATGACGAAAATCATTGGCTCCAGACCCATGACAATTATGTAGAACATGAGTGGCCCCTGCCATACGTGATTCTCAATACCTATTAAGCTAATGGTCAGTGTTGGAGACCTCAGTCTAACTTTTTGCAGAGAATGCAAACGTTTTGACATCCTCACTATACATGGGACAGTGCAGAAGCAGTACAAATATGACCTCCATTTCAAGCCATCTGTTGTGTGAGGTTAGCGCACACAAATGCAGAGGCTTAGCTAAAGATTAAGTGCAATTGGATCGAAGGCTTTAATGAGGATTGGGTTATTTTAATAATTTATAGGCATATAATCTTTAGAATTTGCAGGAATATACCTTTTAGGTTTTCATCCTTCACAGTGAATGACAGGATACTGAAATGTGTGGGAAAATAGAATGATCATCGGTCTATCGTGAGTAATAGTCCTCCACTAGGCTTTGAATCTTAAACCTGGTGGGTGGAGCTAGTTGGTCCCAACACAATGACTTGAAGACTGGCCTCGAATCCTCCAAAGGGCCAATTCCTGCTGGTTAGGTCTCAGATTGTGTAGGTCTCTGTTTGGGTCTGAGAACCCCATCATAGCTTTATAATGACATCTCATTTACCTGTGGGTGGAAGAGTTCAGTTCTGCTGTTTGCAATGAAGTCTTGTGATTTTCACAGTCAGCAGTCAGCATCCCTACCTGCTTAATGAATGAAAGCATTAACTCTGCTATTTTACTGGGGAGAGTAACTTTGAGTCTTTTAGTTTTCTAAAGCTCTAAAGGCTCAGACATCAAAGGAAAGTTAGCCCTTTATAAAAGGATGGAGAAAGTGAGATGTCTCTGGGATCATTTCTTGTTAGAAGAACTTCTGGGTCGCTAACATTACAGGGATCCTTCTAGAAACATTTATATAACTGCAACCTTTCAGCAAAATAGAAAGGTCCTTTTGGAAAAGGATGTAGACCATTGATTTTATTTTAAAGTGTAAGGTAGCTTAGTTTTAAAACTTAATTCTGCAATTGCTTATCTCCGTGTTGGTGTGTGTATGTGTTGTGGGACACACATAGAGGTCAAAGGGCAATTTTCAAGAGGTAGGTACTCTCCTCCCAACACATAGGTCTTAGGGATTGAACTCAGGGCATGAGGCTTGGTAGCTAGTGCTTTTACTCAGTGAGTCATCTCTCTGACCAGTGATGTAATGTACCTCATTAGGTAGGAGTTTTATTATAGGAATTGTAAGCAGATATAAAATTTCTCAGATTTCACCTAGAACTCTAGTCGAAGCACACTCAGTGAAGTATTTGAGGGTCACGTTCTAAATGGAAAGACTTTTGAGGTTTTCAGTTTTCAGGGGAAAGGCTTTATGGGGCTTTAGTGATTTCCACCCTCTTAAAATTTAAAACTAAACTGTACCTGTCTATCAAAGTCCACTGGAAAATAAATATTGCAAATGGTCCAGCTGCAGTTTTTACATGTTATGCAGATTTCATGTGTTCTCCCCTTCCTCCTCTGACATTTGTTCAGGTGACTAATATGTTACTGAGATTTCCATAAGAGTGTCCTGAAGTCTTTGAAAAGCATGCTTAAGAAGCTGCTATGGGATTCCGACTGGGTGAGTTTTAACAGCTGTTCCTGCCACTCTGCCCGTCAGTGGAACTTGATTTCCCTTGGGGCAGTTGCATTAATTTGTTTTTATTATTTTAGGATAGCCAATATGATTTAGCTGGCTGGCTTCTAACCCTGGAAGTGATGTGGGTGGCATGTCAGCTCTGTTTTTAACCCATGTTCCTTTGAGGGTTTTCTCTGAAGACCACCCGGATGGATGGACAGATGGGGCAAGGGCAATCTGAGTGGTGATTTGAACAACCTCGTGTCACCAGTATGTGGTACCCAGCATAGGAAGTTGCCAAACACTGGAGAGGGTGTGGGGACGGGAGGGATTCCCTGAGATCAGGGCACTCAATAGTTTCTCTGGGTAGGAGAGAAATAGTCTTTCCTCTGATTTCTAGTTTGCAAACCGTCCCTCAGGCACTTAAACTCACATCCATAGGAATGTGCCAAGCTGGGGAACGCTCCTGTTACAGCTTGTCCTGGTGATACTTCTTAGAAGGGGGAACAAAATACCCATGGGAGGAGATACAGAGACAAAGTGTGGAGCAGAGACTGAAGGAAAGGCCCTCCAGAGACTGCCCCACCTGGGGATCCATCCCATATACAATTACCAAACCCAGACACTATTAGAGATGCCAACAAGAGCTTGCTGACAGGAGCCTGATACAGCTGTCTCCTGAGAGGCTCTGCCAGAGCCTGACAAATACAGAGGTGGGTGCTCTCAGCCAACCATTGGACTGAGCACAGGGTCCCCAATGGAGGAGCTAGAGAAAGGACCCAAGAAACTGAAGGAGCTTGCAGCCCCATAGGAAGAACAACAATATCAACCAATCAGTTCCCCAGAGCTCCCAGGGACTAAACCACCAACCAAAGATTACACATGGAGGGACCATGGCTCCAGCGCATATATAGCAGAGGATGGCCTTGTTGGACATCAAAGAGACCCTTGGTCCTGAGAAGACTCCATGCCCCAGGGTCGGGGAAAGTCAGGACAGGGAAGCAGGAGTGGGTGGGTTGGTGAGCAGGGGAATGGGGGATGGGAGAGGGGGTTTTTGGAGGGGGAAAACAGGAAAGGGGATAACATTTGAAATGCAAATAAAGAAATTATCTAATAAAAAAAGAAAAAAAACCAAACACCATATTTACATTATCTTTGTATTAAAGGTTAGCATTGTTTTTTTGTTTTTTTTGTTTTTTTTTTTTAAATAAAGTTCTTAATGTTTTAAAACAAAAAAAGAATAATGTATGCCTGGCCATTTTCTTAGTGCTAGTGCATGTGAAATATTAATCTATGATAGTGAGATGAGAACACTGAAATGAAGTTCAGGTTATCAAGCCCAGCTTTTCGATGTTTCTTACATTTTTATTTAGCGTGAGGGGAGACACACAAAGGTCTGCTATGAAGCTTAGCTAAGGGCCAATTTTGAAGAGGCAAAGCTTGGACATTTTCCTGAAGCATCCAAGTTTAGAAAGTAGAATTTCTTAAGTGACTTAAAAATAATTACACATGATGGAATCAGGCATAATACAGTCAGTCCTCTCTGCAAATTAACTTGTAAACTTCCCACATATCCAGTGGAGGTAATAAGGGTGCCCTTGAGTTGACAGCACATGATCATAGGCATTTTGGCCTAAAGACATGGTTTTGGTGGGAAGACATAAGAAAGTATTACAGGATTATAGGATTGTACTTGACGTTTTTATAATAATCCATTGCTTTAGATGTGGCTGCCTCATAGAATTCTTAGAATCCAGAAGCTGATTTCTTTGCAATTCATTGGGTCATAAACAGTTTCTTTCGTCTTGATTCTAATGTGCAAAGCATCCCCAGGCCCTGTGCCCGTGCCTGTAGGGTTGCACCTGGTCAGGAGAGATCTCCTCCTGTTAGCTTGGCTTGAGAGGACAGAAAGCGGCTTGGCAGCACAGTAGACAGGTTGGCCATTTTCATTATCATTTTCTGTCCTAGTTGCTTGATGACCGCTGTTGATGGTTGAAGTAGGTTGAACTCACAGGGTGTGGATAGGACTAGAAACGTCAAAAGAACTTTCTCCTCATCTTCCAAAATTGTATGCTAATGTAAGGCTCCAGAGAGCCTTGGCTTTCTGGGGACACCCTGAGTAAACAAAAAGGAGCAGAGACTCGCTGCAGAGGCTGCAGAGAGCAAGAGGAATTTATTATTCCAACGCGAGTTGGGGTCGTCCTGCACCCGAAGGAGAAATGGTGACACCCCTCCCCCCCCAGCCTGTTGTGTTTACCTGCTCCAACTCCCCCACCCCCAGGAAGCCATGTTTACGGGGCTCCAGACCTTCCCCCACTCTCAGGAGGTGGGCTCCAGACCTTCTCCCACTCTCAGGAGGGAGGAGGCTGTGCTTGTTTACTGACTCCAGACCTTTCCTTTCCTTTCCGAAAGGGGGGTCTCTTTAGGATCACTCCTCTGCAGTCACCTGGGGGTGGTTCCTGAACCCCTTAGCTAACGCCCTGCCAATTCCCAAACCTCAGATGCTTCAGTCCCTTATGCGATCTATCCTAATATTTGCATGTAGCCAACATACATCCTGATGCACACACATATGATCTCTAAATAACTCTCTTCACTTACTATAGACAACATGGAGAGGACAAAGCATAAAGACTCCAGATCTCACTAACTGGAAAAAGCCATGCAGGACTGCAACATTCTGATAGGTTTCTGATATATATATATATATATATATGTATCTGTATATGTATATATATATTTTGCTATGTACATATATGTATATGTTGCTATAAAAAGCAATAGAATAGTATGTAGTATATATAGTATGTATGTATTTATTTGCTATGTACATATGTTTATGTATGCATGCATATATGTGTATATGCAAATATATATGTATATGTATATGTGTATATGTATATATGTGTACATAGCAAAATATGTGTAAATGCATAGCATATATATAAAACACACACACACACACACATATATATATATATATGCACTGTATACTATACTATATACTATTCTGTTGACTTTTTTCATTAAACATTGCCTGGGGTCTATTCCACAAGTGTTGAGAACTTTTGATTGTATCTTTTTCAATACCTTTAAAATGCTTAGTGTGGTCTGTGACTTAGAGGTGAGTGGGGAGGTCATAGTTTTTATTCTTTCTTTGGTGTGTACACTTATTGTTTCAGCTCATGGATAGGTCCGAATTATGCCGGTTGGCTTTCTAAAGAGCTCACTGTTCATGAGTACTTCTTGTACTAACTGCATCTTATTTCGAGAACAACGAGCTAGTCCCACAGAACGCAGAACGAGTCTGGTGTGCAGTAAACGCCTGTGCAGCAGCCCCTCTTACATATGTTTAATGATGCCTTTAAGTACTGAGACATTTTCATTAAAAATAATGAAAAATAATTATCTCCAACTTTTCCAGTAGGTTCAAGCAAATTAAACAAACACTTTGTAAGACTTTGACAAGACATTGAGGAAGAATTTGTAAGGATGATCTTGAGGCCTGGAGAGTAATCAACGAATGAGTGCTTGTCTAGCACGTGTGGGCCACTGGCTTGTAGCAGCACCACCAGAGAAATCTTAGTTTTAACTCATTACTCACTATAATTAATATGTAGCAATTCAAACAAAAGAAACATGGAATGATTCTATTCGGAAGAGCTCACATCCTGCCTGGGAGCTGTTCATGACAGCCAGGGCTGCTATAAGAGCGCGATCTGGGTGGCTTAAGGGAAGACATTATTTCCTATGGGGTCTGGAGCCTGGAAGTCCCAGATCATGGCTGCCTTCTTACAGTGTCCTTAAAAGACCTATGCTTTGTGCATTCTGGGAAGGAAGGATCCCTGAATCTCTTTCTTTTGGTATAGTATTACTGGCTGAGGAACCCATTTTTTAACCCCAGTAAATCTCAGTTGCCTCCTCGCAGGTGCTATCTCCAAACACAGACACCTTGGAGGTTAGAACATTAGCGTGTGGGTTTTGGCAAGACATAATTATTTCAGAACAGAGACCTATTTGAATGTAGGTCCTATGAATTTTAGAATCTATTTTTAAACTGGTGTTGTAATAAAGGTAAAAATGAAATACAATTGCTGCCTAGACAAATAAGGGATTAATTCTGGCTGGGGCTGGAGGGAAGTGTCACAATGGAGCCAGCCTTTTAGTTAGTCTTGGAAACTCCTAGATAGACTCTGACATAAGAATTTATATTCAAGTGCCTTACTGAGGAAGTACTCTGTTTTAGTTAGGGTTTTACTGCTGTGAACAGACACCATGACCAAGAACAACATTTAATCGGGGCTGGCTTACAGGTTCAGAGGTTCAGTCCATTTTCATCAAGGCGGGAGCATGGCAGCATCCAGGCAGGCATGGTGCAGGAGGGGTTGAGAGTTCTACATCTTCATCTGAAGGCCTCTAAGAGAAGATTGACTTGCAGGCAGCAAGGATGAGGGTATTAAAGCCCACACCCACAGTAACACACCTACTCCAACAAGGCCACACCTACTCCAACAAGGCCACACCTACTCTAACCAGGCCACACCTACTCCAACAAGGCCACACCTACTCCAATGAGGCCACACCTACTCTAACCAGGTCACACCTACTCCAACAAGGCCACACCTACTCCAACCAGGCCACACCTACTAATAGTGCTGCTCCTTGGGATTTATATATATATATATATATATATCGTCAGACACTCTTAGGAGAAACTATGGAGGAGGAGGTAGGAGAAACAGGCAGGGAAAGAAATGCAAGCAAGCATAGAATAAGGGCCCAGGCTATATCTGGCACAGGATAGCTTCAGCTGTGTGCTGTATGAGTATCGAGAGTTTGGCATCTACCAAAGTTGTCCTGAGTAAGGAGAGAAAACTGACTATTCATACTCTTACACTAAGCGAGATCTAAGGGTTGTCTGAGGCTGGGCTGGGGTCAGGCAATCCATGGACTCTTGTGCCCTCCAAACTCTGCCTTGTTTTCACATGTGCTCCATGTGTTTGAGGCCCTCCCTCTCTAGTCAAAACCAGAAACAATTAGAAGCAAAATTGGAGAGGTGAGGAGAGAATCTCTGGTTGCAGGTCTAGTGGCTACTATTTACTGGACCATTCAGACAGAAGACATGCTCATCCATAGACAAGGTTACAAGGGACAGCACTGTGTCTAGCCTGACGGTGGTATAAATAAACACCCTAGGCACCTGAAGACATAGGACCATAACAGAGATGGATGGCAGGAACACAGGCTGTGATAAAATTGTGAAATGTTTTGGAACTATTGACTGTAGGATCTTAAAATAGCCGTTATTCCATGGGAGCTTTCTATTTTAAGGACCCGCCCTGAGAACGGATACAGAAGTTGGGATGCTATTTCACCTCCATCCCTGGTCCAGCACTGAGTTTCTTTGTACCTTTAGCTGAAAACCTTGTGCCATATTTGATGTCCTGGCCTCCTCAGCCATGGAGAAATGACTCTACCATTTCTCACTGGCTTGTTTCTTTGGTACAGCCAGGCTGATTCTAGAGTCGTAACTTAGATTTCTGACCTTTGTTGCATCTTCCACCACCTTTTAAAACTCAGCTTCCTAAAGTTAGTTCAACGTAGGTATAAAGACTCAGTCGTATGCATCGAACACTACAGTGCTAGAAGTGCCAAGACTGAGTGAGACAGAATCAGATATATGGCTAAAGGAGGCCCAAGCATGTTGTGTGCCCTCTCCTCTAGCAATGAAAGCCTGAATTGTCACCGTCTCTCAGTTACTTTAAACAACGTGCCACGAAAATAAATCAAGTCAGTTATCGATCTAATAATTGTGGCGATAATCTGCAAACATCAGCATATTTAAAATAGTCAAGCAGATGTACTTGAGGGTTAAGAGCCCACGTTGAGGTAGCCCTGTATTTATTATATTTTCTATCCCCTAGGCCTTAGAATCACAGTGCTTAAATCCAGGATCCGATATTTAAACATGCTAGGATCTTGCTACACTTTTCAGCTACCATCACTTAAGAAGTAATTAGTATATATTCAGCATGCTGGCTTCCACAGCAGAAGTGGAGTCTAACACACAGTGCCAGGACTCTCAGTAAGCACCGAGATAAAACCTGATCATGGAGAACATCTTGCATAAGTGGAAAATGTACCTCATTAATCAGAATATCATAAGCATTCCAATGTTTATCGTCTATACTGTGACTATAAAACACTAGGCTTAAATGATGTGAACCCTTGCCTTAATCAAATGTGAGAAGATTAAAAATAGCATTTGTGTCTGGTTAATTTGGGAGTAGTGTGGCCTCAGCCAGCTGCAAGAACAACATGATTTCAAATAGGTCCTTTCATGACTGAATTTAACCCCAATATATTAGGCAAATCTTTTCAGACACATGAATTCCCCAGTCAAATCAGCCAAGTTTCACCAACCATAATTTTTACTGTCATGAAGTCTTCTCTTAGGATTTTTGTTCCTTTTTTGGAATCTGTCAAATTGCACGGTGAGTTCTTTCTGGACCACACACTCACTTGTGGTCCCAGCCCACCAAAGGCCTTGCAGTGCATCTGTGTAGCTGACAAACAAACTCACAAACCCTTCTTAGTGACTTCAGTGTTTCAGTGACCCTCTGTGTTACCGGGATCACTTCAGCATGGAGGATGCCATTGGATGAACTGGGGAATGCTCAGGCCTGTAAAGGAATGGCTGGGAGGGGAAAAAAAAGTGCAACCAACCATGTTAACGTTATCATCCCAAAGTCAATCTTAGCACAGCTGAGTTCATAACTACTCTCCTTTTAGGCTTGTCAAGATATTTATATTTGACCTGTAACTCCCTCTACACCCTCCTCATGAAGCCATTATTGTCATGTCCTGACTTCAGACCTCTGGGTGGAATCAGGAGGACTGGCTTGCTCTCTGTGAAAGGACTGAGTTTTATGTTTTTCAGATCTCTGCACTCTTTTTGAAAGGAGCATGACAGACTCCACCGACCAAAACAGAGACATCCCCAGCCTGCAGGCAAAGCATGTGATTGTGGCACCAACTTACATGGCCTCCCACCTCAAGTCCCATCCATGAGAGGGCAATATCTGTTCTCTTTTTTTCCAGTTCCTTCCCAAGGGATATAATTTTGTCACATGGGCACTGTCTACCAAACCAGCTTGAACAGACAGTGAGTTGTGTGACTGTGTACATGGGCAAGGGATGGGAGAGGAATGTGAGGCTGTGGTACCCAATGACCCCAAACGGGAGAGAGTTCCTGGAAACTGAGCTTCAGCCGAAACCCAGGAGTTTAAAAAAAGTAAGAAAGTAAATGTCAGCTTACACCATGGGAGTAAGTTATTGACAGTGGATTAGAGGGGGGAAAAATCATAGTAATTATCTACACATTCCTATCAATAATGTGTTCTTCATAATCTAATAATATTCCTACTAAGCCTCTAAAAGGGCTTTCAATGCTCACATGTATGTGTATAAAAAGAGAACTTAAGAACATAAAATATAAAGGTTTGGTTGTGTTCCTGCTTAGTTTGTTTTTCTGCACCCCCCACCCCAACCCCCTTGAATTCACAAATCTCAATGTGAACCCAGTCAACTAATTGTTAGAATGATTCCTGGGACTTGGGCACAGTAAGTGAAGGACACAGGTAAAGCCAAACTATCGTTCCTTCTTATCTTTTTCTCTACTTTGAAATTCTATTCTTGCTTGTAAGAAAGGCTCCTCCCCCATTCTTTCCATTTTACTTTTACCAGTGTACAATATATGGCAGGGACCCGTAGGCTGCCCAATCCCCTGTGGTTTCCAGTAGCTTTCCTGAGAACATTCAGAAGCCAATCAGAGGCCATGGGATCCCAATCCAGAAGTCTTGTACTCAAGAGATACGGATTCCCATTCTAGCTCTTCTCATTTATTCATTTTGTGATCCTGGTTGAATCTTTCTGCCTTTTTCTGTGACTTAAGGACAGTACTACTTGTCTCACAGGGTAGGAGAGGAGTGTGCTGTAGCAAGCACACAGATTTCAGAGTCCACTGTCATAGCACTAGGGTAGGTACACTCAAAGAGTACTTGTTCTGGGACTCCAAGGTTTGGGTCCCTACGTGAATAACTTCCTTATTTCCTTTACACGTCCTACCAAGTAGGACTTGCCTAATCCCTACTTTTCTCTTGAGAAGTAGCTATTATTCTCCCATTTCAGAAGATAGAAATGCTCAGCCAGTTGCTCCTGCCTCTATTTCTCGTAGACAGTAGAATTAAGACTTGTATCCTGACCCAAACCATCACTCTACGTTGATGTAGATTATGTTCTCCCAAACCCCACGATTCATCTCAGGGGCATCTAAGACAATCTAATGAGATTACCATTTGTTCTGACGGATGTTTGTGACAGACTTATAGGAGTTTCAAGATTCCAGGTACAATATAATGATCCTTTAAATGCTTGTTATAAGTTATGTTGCTTAAATTTACTCTTGTGTAAATTTTGGTTAATTCTCTCCACCTAGGAAAGTAAGGTACACCTTAAAGCCATCCTGGTTTCACCAACAAGGAAATGATTACACCAAGAGACTGAGTAAATTGTCAAGAATTCAGCTGTGAGGGGGTAAGAGGCGCAGGTATGTATGATCTATCCCCAAAGGCCTGCAAAACTGTCTTTGATGGTCTGAGAAAGCATACCCACAAGACATTTCAATCTAGACAATATACTTTTCTACTTATTAGTCTTCTTCAAACTCCAGTGGAAAGAGATTTGTGGCTCCACATTCAGAAGACACTGTCTCACACCATCTTCACATCATCTTCTCTAAGCCTCTGGTACTCTGGTATACTGTATGTAGGAGCTGCCCATGAAAGAATTCCATCTCCTTACGTTTGCTCTTTAGTTTTGTTCTTTAGGAATATATGTGAGTAGAGGAGATGGCCCTGGCCTTTGGAAAGAATCTTCTTTCAACCCTGGCTGTAGCAGGAGCACAGGGTTATTGTGCACAGATATTATTATATGTCTCTAATTCTAGCTTTCTCATTTATAATATATAGGGTTACTGTGATGAATAAATAGATAGTCACCAATAGTATCTTTCATGGAACAGATGTCTAATGAATGTCGATTCCTTCCATTTGGTCTTCTCCATTGGGATGCATTCCATTCAGCTAATCACTCCAACACTACATTTTTGAAAACTCTGAAACCATCAGGTCATCCTAATTTCTTGGACTATATGATGTCCATAAAGGTTTTCAGGACACGAAAATAGTGATCTGCTATACAGGTAGTCACAGGTAATATTCAATGGCTCAAAGGTCTGGGTCATGATAAACCTTTCTTAAGATTCTGACCATTCAAGTAAGTGACTACTGTAGCTGATATGAGTTACATTTATAAATAAAACTGTCAAGCTAATTTGTTTAGATTAATATTCTATGTCCTGGTGTCTGGAGTCACAGTGATAGCCAAATCAGACCTTTATATTTTATTTTATTTTAACTATAGAAGCAGGGAATGTAAAGAACTAATTTTAGCTGCTTTTATTAGATGCATCTTTTATTCATTTCCAAGGGAAAAAATGCATCCAGTCCTGTAGAAAATTCTGTTGAGTGGGAAGATAGTTTCTTAAACAGAGACGGCCAAGGAAGCCTTGAGAAGTTGGGCTCCAATGGTGGCTTTTGCAAGAATTTACATCAAGGGTTTTTCAACTTTGAAGGTTTGGGGAGAAAACTGTCTAATACATCCCTGGCACATTGCCTCACTCTTCAGGAAGGACTATAGCAAGCATCATTTCCTTGTTGATTCAAAAAAAACAAGAAAATCAAAGAAATTAGATTATGAGAGAGATCCCACAGGAGCGAGGGCTTTGCAAGGGTCAGGAGGAATGCAGAGCAAAATTAGAGAATTCTCATGCTGCCCAACCTGCAGAGATAAAAGTAGAATTTATAACCAGAAAGAGAAGGGTAGGAATTCTGTTTCACTGCTAAAGATGAAAGAAAAAACAGAGGCATCCAGCCAGAGAAGCCATGGGTCTGTGTCAACCAAACTCTCTCCAGCTAGGGACTGTTGTTAGCATCAGAGAAAAAAATCACAAAGGAAATCTGTACAGCCTAATGTTGGTATCTGGCCAATTTGCAAACCCAGGTGAAACTATCTAGGACTTAATCTGTGTCTCAGCACCAGACGATAAACTCGTGAACTAAATTAGAGTCAAGTTAAAGGTGAAGACTTCCTGGAACATAGGAAACAGCAGAAACCCTGTTAAAGGCAACACAGGGGAAGCAGCATGAAGATCACACAAGGAAAAATCCTGTCCAGCTCCTCGGACAACCACACAGGGAAATTGTTTATACTTCGAAGCATACAGTGACAGGCCCTCAGCAGTTTGCAATGGTGGTGTTGAGAAAGATATGGTTAAATTTTTATTTTTCATATTTTGAGCATAGAACAAGGGCCTAGTAAAGGCTAGGCAAGTATTCTATCACTGATTTACATGTCCAAACATCAAGACATATTTGAGAATAAGAGAAGCCCAAGAGTTTAGTTGGGGCATCCTGCTGAACCTCAATTTTTGCAACTTTTTAAAAGGGAAAATTAAATTACATAAACCACTGACTTATATAGATGATATTTTAGAATATTAATAATACCCATTTAAAAGTAAAGGAAAAAAAAACCTTCATTCTCCCAGTAATTTTCATTAATATTTGCTAAATTCTTAATGAAGTTGGGCAATAAGATATATGCCATTCACTTGGGACACTTTTGAAGGAGTGTAATCTAGTTAGAACTAGAATCATGAATTAGATTTTCAGTATGACAGCAGTAAGTTTACTTAACCAGTTAGAAGTTCGGAAAATATTTTTTAGTCATTAGGATAACTGTGCCTAAACACAAAATAGATAAAAGAAGGAAGGAAGGAAGGAAGGAAGGAAGGAAGGAAGGAAAAAGCATCTAAGTAAAGGTGAATTAACTAGGAAAACTTCTTGCCAGTAGAAGGGACTGCTCATCAAAGGAACAGTTGGCTGGGAGACTCACTAGGGTTTTGAGACACTGCCAGAAACATCTGGACACCCTTTGAAATATTCAGTCAAACCTGACAACCAAACACATTTAGCACTTTCCGTCAAAAAGTAGGACTGGTCCTTTCAGTATTTACCCAGTTGAGGAAATACCTCTGACATGCGTGAAATTGAACTTCATAGGACTAAGTGTATTCTGGCAAAAATTATCGGGATTTAGAGACCCAGCGTTAACATAAAATAAATAAACCCTGCTTCCTATTGATCAGAGAATGCTTGGAGGTAAGCTTGATTTGGCCATTTTAGAAAAGAGGTCATGTTAAACTTGGATAAGAAGAGACTTTGAAATACACACATATAGGCAACCATATTGAATGAAAACAGTCTGTTCGAAGTGATGTTGTGCTCATTGCTTCTGATTTCATAGAGACCCGAAAGAAGTCATAAAACCACCGTGGTTAGTCACAGATAGCCTATCTCGGAGGGCACAGAGATGGCGTGCTTTTGGAGTATGTTGATCTCAGCAGGTTCTTGTATAGCTAGAACAGTTCTTGGAACTCAGTGGTATCTACAAGTGTGCCTCAGAAAACCAAGGAGCAAGCATACCAAAGTTCAATTAATTACAGCTTTTCAGTTGTGCAAACGACTGCTTTAGTAAGAACAGCAGTGGGATATCTGACCCTTGACTTCCCAGGTCAGAAGATGGGGCTGGGCTTAACTAATCAGCCCTCCTTATCTTTTCTGGCCTTTGCTAGTGTTATAAGATGGATTATGCCCCATCTGCAATCACAACAGTTAGGTTTAAGTTCTAAACCCTAGGACCTCAGATTGATATGTATTTAAGGATAAGGTGTCTTCAGGAGCAGCTAAGTTCCAGTGAAATCATTAGGCTAGCATCTGTCTATTCTAGTATAGGCTGATGTCCTTGTAAGACATGGAAAGTCAGAAGCAGATTTGAACGGAGGAAGGTAATGTTGACACACTGGCAGGACATCCTGTGAACTGGAAGGGACAGTCTATAAGCCAAGGGAAGAGGACTGGAGTAAATCCTTGTTTCATAAACTGCAGAGAGAGTCAGATGGGCTGTGATGGCACAGGCCTTTAATCCCAGCACTTGGAAGCAGGTCTCTATGAGTTTAAGGCCAGCCTGGTGCATATATCAAGTTTCTGGCCAACCAAAACTACATAATGAGACTACATAATTGTCTTGAAATGAATTGTCTTAGTCAGGGTTTCTATTCCTGCACAAACACCATGACCAAGAACTAAGTTGGGGAGGAAAGGGTTTATTCAGCTTACACGTCCACACTGCTGTTCATCACCAAAGGAAGTCAGGACTGGAAGTCAAGCAGGTCAGGAAGCAGGAGCTGATGCAGAGGCCATGGAGGAATGATCCTTACTGGCTTGCTTCACCTGGCTTGCTCAGCTCGATTTCTTATAGAACCCAAGACCACCATCCCAGGGATGGCACCACCCACAAGGGCGCCCAAGAGGGCCCTCCCCTCTTAGTCACTAATTGAGAAAATGCCTTGCAGCTGGATCTCATGGAGGCATTTCCTCAAGGGAGGCTCCTTTCTCTGTGATAACTCCAGCCTGTGTCAAGTTGACACACAAAACCAGTCAGCACATGAATAAAAGGAAAGAAGGAAGGAAGGAAGGAAGTAAGTAAGTCAGTCTAGTCCTTCAAACTATAATACAATGGTCTTTTTCTTCAGCCTAGTCGTCACACTACAGTATCTATCACAGCAGCGCTAGCGTGTGAACACCATTGTTCTCTTGTGAATCTTCAGGCAGCTGGTGTTTGGGCAGCATGCTCTTCTTAGGCTTCAGCTAGCTTATGTGGTGGATTCACGGCCTCTTGCTACATGCTTGCCCCGCCAGACATGCCTATTCACATGCCTCTTGTTACATGCTTTCCAGCTTTAGACATGCTAGTTCCCATGGCACCTGAACGCATCTAAGAAAACAAGAACACGTACTGTCACATCTCTTAAGACTCAGACCAGGGCCAGGATCATACCTGTTGTACATTATTGATCAGAACAAGCCCTGGACCAGTCCAATACAACAGGAAGTAGACTCTCACAGGGAGGAACTATGGAATAGCATGACTTCTGCCTATTTGACATTTCCTTATTGTAAGTCTTCCCTAGAAGAGATATGTGGAATGAGGTTATGCTCCAGCACAAATTCTGAACACATTTCAAGTACATATATATATATATATATATATATATATATATATATATATATATGCTATCATCCAACAATTAGAATGTTGAACATTATAGATTTTTTATATATATTGATTGTTCATTAAAAATGGTGTTTTGCGGGGCTAGAGAGATGGCTCAGCTATTAAGAGTACTTGCTATTCTTGTAGAGGACCTAAGTTCAGTTCCCAGCACCCACATGGTGGCTTATATCATCTGCAGTTCCAATAATTCTAGCTCTGGCTTCCAAGCACACTGCACACAGGCAGTGCACACGCACATATGCAGAAAAAAACATTTATATACATTAAACATATTTTAAAATGGCATTTTCTCAGACACACCTGACATGAACCTGCTTCCTGTATAGTATTTATGACTCATCTGAGTATGTCTGAGATGACAGACTAAAGAATGAGAGTAACAATGAACAGCCTAAGCTTTCTAGGGTAAAAGAGGATGGGTAGAAACTCTCTTTAATGGAACTATCAATCCTTCTTCCATAACCTTATGGCCCTTTGCTAAAATGACCTGGAAGGCATTTATACTCATACCTACAATTTTATGGCCTTCTGGTGGTTTGAATAAGCTTGACTCATGGAAAATTGCACTATTAGGAGGTGTAGCCTTGTTGTAATAGGTGTGGTCTTATTGTAGGAAGTGTGTCACTGTGAAGGCAGACTTTGAGGTCCTATGCTCAGGCTCTGTCCCATGCAGAAGAGACCCTTTTCCTACCTACCCTTGAGACGTCTTCTCCTCATTTCTTTCAGAATGAGATGTAGAACTCTCAGCTCCTTCTCTAGCACCATGCCTGCCTAGATGCTACCAAGATTCCTGCCTGGATGATAATGGACTGAACTTCTGAACCTGTAAGATAGCCCCAGTTAAATGGTGTCCTTTATAAGAGTTCCCTTGGTCATGGTGTCTTTTCAAGGCAGCAGAAACCCTAACTAAGTCAGGTCCCTTAGAGCATAAATACCTTTAGTTCTAGGAGCACAGAAAAGCATGGCTTTAACCTTAATAATCCTGTGGAGAAATTCAGAATCCAGCATCACCTAGAGCACTTCTTGTCCAGGAGATGGGGCTCTGTAATTGTCCGAGCAGACCCACCTTATTAAGATGGGCAGGTTACAGAATGGTCTTTCATTGACCAACATGTACCATTCTTCCACACTGTGCAGGTTTCTTCCACACTGTTTAGAAAATGGTGGACAGCTGGAGCAATGTACAGAGAGATTAGTGTGACTCTTAGGATGTGTCTTAAAGGCATCACAGTCAGTCATACCTTGGCCACTCGAAGCCAGTGGCCACAAAAACAGGCTAAAGGGAGACAGTGACTTTTATGACCTTTGGTGTGTTTTCATCTTGGATGCGGCTTACATTTAAGGTGCTATAAATGTCCGCTGTACTTTTTGTGTTGTGCTCTTGTTAGCAGAGAATGTCTTTGAAGCCAAATTCAATGCTTTTGAGGCTCAAGGAAGAGTACAGCGATGCTCATTTTTACTGAGTTTGAAGATGTCTTGTGACAGTAGCTCTTCCTTGGGTGACAAAACCACTGAACAGGAAGATGGAACCCAATGGAGTCAGAAGGGCAGGGCGACAACCAGGGAGGAGACTTTGAAGATACACTCGGAGAGTCTGAGAATAAGCTGTGATAGAAATTTGAAGGTTATAAAGAAAAACCAGATAGAACTTCTAGCAGAAAGATCCAATAGTAATCCTTGTTTCTGCATACCTTCCGGGAGAGGTATTGTTTAGGTATTGAAATGGCAGTGGGTCTGCTTACCTCTATCATGATCTACATCACCAAGAAAAATAACAACATCCACTTTGCTCAAGCCTTCTGCTACTCTCACAGAATGCTTCTGGAGAGCAGTTTTGCCTTGTAGAGGTTGAGGGACTTAACAGAGAAGCCATAAGCACAGGAAAGGTGAATCAGGAGAATGAATACATGTCATTCAGGTCAAGTGCTCATCCAGCTGGAGGTGTCAACAGACAGAACTTACTCAATGCAAAGTACAAATAAAAGTAATCACAAGAGAGGAAGACCTGGATGCTGCCTTATGTGCACACAAATTGTTCTCTTCTGATTGTGGATGTAATGTGGTCAGCTACTTCAAGCCTTGCTGCAGTAGTCGACTGTGAGCAGGAGCTTTGGGATATAACGAATCCTTTTCCCGTCAATTTTGTTTCACAGTATTTTATCACAGCAACAGGAAAAGGAGCTAACACAGATAACGATGTCTATTGTTGGCATGTGAAAAGCTCTGATGCAAGTGTGTGGAGAGATTCGAGATCTGGTGAATTTTGCAGTGATGAGCTTTCGTCTAGAACAGAGGACAGACTTCCAGACTCTTCAGACAGACTCTGTGACCGTGAGGTCCGAGATAAACATGAATAAAGGGCATAGGATAAATAAAGAATGGAAGCATGATTTACTTTCCTGCACACTATCTACCTGCTCATTTTCCAGGCCAGTTTTCCAGTCTAAAATCTAGAGAGGAGGAAAGTCAGCCTTTAAATACATCTGACATGAAAGAAGATACTACTATTCCAGTTAATGTGTCTGACTCAAATAACACTTGACCAAAGGATGTTGTGACTTTGCTACCCATTCAGCCCTCTGAGCCCACTCAGAAAACAAGACATGAGCCCATTATTCTCTGTAAAGCTCGTACTCCCTTGGTAACCCAGAAATCTTGATTTCATTTTCTATTCTTCTCTTGGTTTGGAGTTTGAAAGCAGTTGTAATACAATAAAGGGGCTCTATTTCGGTCATTTTCTTACAGATAAGGGTATTATTTTGATAGTATTGAATAAAGATATACGTCAAGGGCCTTGCCAGTTGCAGAATCCCTGGAATAAAGCTGTAAACAAAATGTGGCTTCATCTTGAACTGTGAATTCATAAAACCTTAGCGCAGATCACATATCCAACTAGAAAAATCCCACACAAAACATCAGTAAAAGTATAAAACATTCCTTTAAACTTAACATAAGACATGAAACGAAAGATTACTTGTTCAACAAGGATATACTGGGGGTCTCAGCAGCAGCTGTTTAATGTACTATTTCCTGGGAATGCCAACTTGAATAAGTTAGACTCTCCCTTATTATAGTATAGGTATAGGGGAAGATAAAATAATAATTGGTTAATTAATTAAAAATAAAAAGCTATGATTATTGGTTTTCATGGAAACTACTCATATTTCTATAAAAGAAGTATATGAAGCTGAAATAGAACAAAGTCTTAAGAGGCAGAGATCTGACAGGGTAAAGGTGATACAAAGTTGAGAACTAAAGATGAAACAAATTATCACTGTAAGGAGAGGTAGACAGGAAGTGCAAAGCCCCCGAGGAGTGAAAGATCTGATACAGTAGGGTAGAAGTCAGACCATGCAAGGCCCCCTGAGAGATAAGACAAAGGTCTGGATTTGTTCTGATGAATGGGAAGCCTATAACTGATTTTAAGTAGAGAGTGGCACGTTCTATTACAGAGTACGTGCAGAATAGACTGAGACGAGAAGAAATAGGGGCAGTGAGAGTCAGTGTGAAGTTGCTGCTATAGTCCACTTCCAACGGGATGGCAGCCTAGACCAGAAACTCAAGATAGAGGACCAGACAACAGAGGTGAGGCCTAGGTGCGAAACCATGATGCAGAATACGAAGTTTCTAGAGAAGACAAGGGTGGAGCAGGAAGATGTCGTTCAACTGTGAACGTGTGACTGAACTGAGATCTAAGCAAGCCTCAAGTTTTGAAAAAGTCATTGCTCTGCTTTCCCCAGGGATTTCAATATAAAGCAGTTCTCAGCACCCAAATAGACAAAAACAAGTCTACAAGATTCCGCCTTCCCGTTCACAGTCTAGGTGGTTTTACCTTTAAACTTCCAAGTGTTAATTTATCTTAAGATACACTCTTGATTGTTCAAATGCAGTTTCGCAATACCTTTTAAAAGAGAAGTGGATTAGATAGTGCTCCTTCTGTTTCTAGCTTGTGGAATAGTCTGAGGAGTATTGGTATTAGCTCTTCTTTGAAGGTCTGGTAGAATTCTACACTAAAACCATCTGGCCCTGTTTTTTTGTTTTTGATTTTTGTTTTTGTTTTTGTTTTTGTTTTTTTTGGTTAGGAGCTTTTTGATGCCTATTTCTATTTCCTTATGGGTTATGGGACTGTTTAGATAGTTTACATGATCTTGATTTAACTTTTGTACATGGTATCTGTCTAGAAAATTTCATCTAGATTTCATCTAGACTTTCCAGTTTTGTAGAGTATAGGCTTTTGTAGTAGGTTCTGATGATTTTTTGAATTTCTTCAGTATCTATTGTTATGTCTCTCTTTTCATTTCTGATTTTATTAATTTGGGTACTGTCACCATGCCCTTTAGTTAGTTTGGCTGAAGGTTTGTCGATTTTGTTGATTTTCTCAAAGAACCAGTTCTTGGTTTTTGATGATTCTTTGTATCTTTCTCTTTGTTTCTAACTGGTTGATTTCAGTCCTGAGTTTGAGAAACAGAAGGAACACTACCTAATTGCTACCCAATTCATTCTATAAAGCCACAGTTTTTCTGATACCTAAGCCACACAAAGAACAACAAAGAAAGAGAACTTCAGCTTCGTTTTGCTTATGAATATCAATGCAAAAACACTCAAATTCTCACAAACCAAATTCAAGAACACATCAAAACTGTCATTCACCACAATCAAGTAGGCTTCATCCTAGGGATGCAGGGATGGTTCAATATATGGAAACCCATCAGCGTAATACACTATATAAACAAACTTAAGGACAAAGACCATATGACCATCTTGTTAGCTGCTGAAAAAGACTTCAACAAAATACAACACCCTTTCATGTTAAAAGTCTTAGAGAGATCAGGAATTTGTGGCACATACCTCAACATAATAAAAGCAATATATAGCAAACCAACAGCCAACATCAAATTAAATGGAGAGAAACTAGAAGCAATCACACTAAAATCTGGGACAAGACAAGGCTGCCCACTCTCTCCCTATCTATCTATTCAATATAGTGCTCAAAATTCTAGCTAGAGCAATTAGACAACAAAAGGAGATCAAGGGGATACAAATTGGAAAGGAAGAAGTCAAAGTGTCACTATTTGCAGATGATATGCTAGATTACATAAGCAGTCTCCAAAATTCCACCAGAGAACTCCTACAACTGATAAACAACTTCAGCAAAGTGGCATAATATAAAATAAACTCAAAAGAAATCAGTAGCCTTCCTTTATACAAATGATAAACAGGCTGAGAAAAAACTAGGGAAACAACACCACAATAGCCACAAATTGTATAAAACATCTGAAGAAAGAAATCAAAGAAGACCTCAGAAGATGGAAAGATAATCTCATGCTCATGGATTGGTAGTATTAACATAGTGAAAATCACCATCTTACCAAAAGCAACCTACAAATTCAATGCAATCCTTATCAAAATTCCAACACAATTCTTCAGAGAGATAGAAAGAGCAATTCTCAAATTCATATGGAAAAACAAAAAACCCAGGATAGTCAAAACAATTCTCAACAATAAAAGACCTTCCAGGAGAATCACCATCCCTGACCTCAAGTTGTACTATACTGCAATAGTGATAAAAAAAACAAAAACAAAAAACAAAACACAAAAAAACATGGTATTGGTACAGAAACAGACAGGTTGAGCAATGGAATAGAATCGAAGACCCAGAACAAAACCCACCCACTTATGAACACTTGATCTTTCACAAAGAAACCAAAACCATCCAGTGGAAAAAGAAGCATCTTCAGTAGATCCATATTTATCACCATGCACAAAGCTCAAGTCCAAGTGGAAGAAGGACCTCAACGTAAAACCAGACACACGGAACCTAATAGAAGAGAAAGTGAGAAAGAGTCTCTAACTCATTGGCACAAGGGAAAATTTCCTGAACAGAACTCCAATTGCTCTAATATCAACCATTCGTAAATGGGACCTCATGAAACTGAAAAGCTTCTGTAAGGCAAAAAGATACCATCAATAGGACAAAACAGCAACCTACAGATTGGAAAAAATCTTCACTAATCCTACATGCTATAGAGGGCTAATATCCAAAATACAGAAAGAACTCAAGAAGTGAACCTCCAAAAAACCAAATAACCCAGTTAAGAACTGGGATACAGAGCTAAACAGAGAATTCACAACAGAAGAATCTCAAATAGCTGAGAAGCACTTAAAGAAATGTTCAACATCCTTAGTCAACAGAGAAATGCAAATCAAAACAGCCCTGAGATTCCACCTGACACCAATCAGAATGGCCAAGATTATAACCACAAGTGTTGGCATATGCTGATGAGAATGTGGAGAAAGAGGAACACTCCTTCATTGCTGGTGGGATTGCATACTGATACAACCACTCTGGAAATCAATCTGGAAGTTCCTCAGAAAATTGGAAATAGTTCTACCTGAAGACCCAGCTATATCACTCTTGAGCATATACCCAAAAGATACCCCACTGTGTCACAAGGACATGTGCTCCACCATGTTCATAGCAGCCTTATTTGTAATGTCCAGAAGCTGGAAACAGCTTAGATATCCTTCTGTCGAAGAATGGATACAGAAAATGTGGTTCATTTAAACAATGGAATACTATTCAGCTATTAAAAACAAGGGCATCATGAATTTTGCAGACAAATGGATGGAACTAGAAAATATCATCCTGAGTGAGGTAAACCAAACCCGTGGACATGCATGGTATGTACTCACTGATAAGTGTTTATTAGCCAAAATGTACAGAATACCCGGGATACAATCCATAGACTGTAAGAAGTGTAACAAGCAGAAAGCCCAAGTGAGGATGTTTCAATTCTACTTAGAATCAGGAAGCAATTAATCTAGGGAGGCAAAGGGAGAGAGGGAGCTGGGTGGGAGAGGGGAGGGGGAGGGGAAAAGGGGAACAAGATCAGGTACATGTTAGGATGGGAGAGAAGCCCAGAGGGTCAAGAGAATGAATGGAGATAAGCAGAATTGGAGGGTGGGAGGTGGGGAGACCCTCTAGATAGTACCAGAGACCTGGGAGGTGAGAGACTCTAAGGACTCAATGGGGGTGACCTTAGTTAAAAGGTCCAACATTGAGGAGAGGGAACTGGAAGAGTCCACCTAGAAGATAGACAGGACCTCAAGAGGAGGGACAACGATATTAACCCACAGTTAAAATTCTGTCCCAGAATTGTTCCCGTGTAAAAGAACTGCAGGGAAAAAAATGGAGAAGAGACTGAAGGAAAGGCTGTCCAATGACTGGCCTAACATGGGATCCATCTCATGGGAAGACACCAAGGCCTGATACTATTACTGATGGTATGATATGCTTACAGATGTGAGCCTGGCATGGTAGGCTAACCTAACTCTGAGAGGCCCTACCAGCAGCTGACTAAGACAGAAGCAGATACTTACACCCAACCATTGGACTGAAGTTGGGGGCCCCTATGGTTGAATTAGGGGAAGGATTGAAGAAATTGAAGGGGAGGGTGACCCCATAAGAAGACCAGCAGTCTCAACTAACTGAGACCCCAGGGAGCTCCCAGAGACTAAGCTACCAATGAGGAGCATATAGGGACCAGTCCGAGGCCCATGGCATAAATATAGCAGAGATCTGCCTTGTCAGGCCTCAGTGGGAGATGTGCTTAATCCTTGAAAGACTTGAGACCCCAGGGAAGGCAGAGGTCTGTTGGGGGGGAAGCACCCTCTCAGAAGCAAGAGGGAGAAGGAATGGGATGTGGAACTGTGGGAGGGAAAATTGAGGTGGAGCAACGACTGAAATGTAAATACTACTACAACCACCACCACCACCACCAATAGAGAAGTGGAGTGTTTCAAACAGAAATTAGGTGGCAGATGCAGGGGTGGTAGTGTAGGAAGATTCATGTACTGATCTCCAAGGCAGGTTGAGGACCAGACCTTACCTTAGGAGCTAAGAACGAACTGTAAGGGCATATTAGAGAGCAAGAGGAAGGTAGGGGCCACTGAGACTGGGAGTGCCACAGCCATGTTCAAGGTGTGTGTGTGTGTGTGTGTGTGTGTGTGTGTGTGTGTGTGTGTGTTTGGGTGAGAGGCAAGCCCATAGTCAGAAGCAGGTCAGATATCTTTGGAGGTCAATTGTAATCAGAAAATGAATAGCTTCTCTACTCTATTTTTCTCAAATAAAGGTATTTTTGAACCATGTCTCTATTTCGACTGGAGGAAGGTAGAGAGCTACTTTGCCTGATGTGAGTAAAATGTCAAAAGCAATATATTGGTCTGTTGATTCCTCTTTTTGAAAGAACTAAAAAATGACATCATTTTTATATTTAGAAATTCTCGCTTTGTTCAGACTTCATCTGTACGGTTTGCTTTAAAGATAATACTGCAGAAACTCCAGTCTTATAAAAGCTTTTAACCAAACACATTAAATTCTGATATTGCCTATAATATTTCAGTTTCGTCTATATGGACTTATTTTTCCTTTTTTATTCTCATTTTTCTTGACTTTCCTGTTAGCCTTGAGCTCTCTTTTGGTATCTGAATTAACCAATCCTCTGCTCCACAGGGTTTATAAAGCTGAGATGAGCAACCCATCCATCTACCTATCATGAGCAAAAACATGGTGCACACAAATCTGAGATGATCAGTCTGCCTGTGGAGTAAAATAAAGGCAGTTGCTACCCTAAAGAAGGTTTCAGGGGGCTTGGAGAATGAAATGACACCTGGTGTTTAAGTGTAAGGGGGAAGCATGCCCATATCGAAGTAGGAGAGGGAAAGAAGACTAGATATAACCAGATGACAGAACATTCAAAAGCAGGTGATTTCTGAGGCCAGATGGCGAAGGTCCAGTGAGGTAGGGGAAACTCCAGGCAAGGGGAGCAAGAATTATTCTGAGAATATAGTTTCAAATCCTTAACTCTAGTAGATGTACTGAGAAAGGGAGGGAGCCTAGAGATGAACCAAAGCAAAATCCTCCAGGGTTTGTAGGCTGTGACAAGGAGTTTGGATTTTATTTTCTGTGCAGTAGAATGGGAGGTGGGGAAAGATTGTGGCAGAGAGACAACATGGCCAGACCTCACATTCTGCAAAGAATTAGTTGTCTGCACTTAGAGTGAGGTCAAGCACATCTGCAGGTAACCCTGTTTAGTTGCCACTGTGATAGGACAGATGAGGGATTTAGGACCTTGTATAAAGCAGAAGCCAAGAAAGAGAGTGATTAGGCCAACTCTAGGGATTTAGAAACTGGAAAGTCCAAGACCTGATGACTAGATTTGAGAGTGTGCTATGTGGTAGGCTTTGTAGGAGGTGTGGGATCTGTGGCTTGGGGGGACAAATAAATAGTGGTGTCACCATGGGAGTAGAAGATGTAGGATGGCTGCAGGACTGTTGTGGGGCATTTGAGCAGACTGGAGAGGGAAATGGCCCTTGGAGGCATTGGAGAGTGGTGTGACTGCATGCTGTTTGAGGGGGGAAAGAATTATTGAATGGTGTCCTCATAAAATTCTCCCAGTGAAGGGGGTTCTCAAAATTGGTTTTATCTCATGCCTTTGGAACTCATGTTTGGCATTGTAACATAGCATCTTCTCTCTATCCCTTGGATAACCCGCATTTCCTCCTGTGGTTTCAGGCCCACTTCACCTGGCACATCCACCTACATATTGGAGATCCTTGCTTCCCAGTCAAGTAGCCCTCCTTTATACAAATAATAAACAGGCTGAGAAAGAAATCAGGGAAACAACACCCTTCACAATTGCCACACATAATACAAAATATCTTGGTGTAACTACACAAACAAGTGAAAGAGGAGAACTACAAGTCTCTGAAGAAAGAAATTGAAGAAGATGGAAATATATTCCATGCTCATGCTTCAGTAGGATTAATGTAGTAAAAGTGACCATCTTACTAAAAGCAACCTACAGATTCAATGCAATTCCCATCAATATTCCAGCACAGTTCTTTACAGACCTTGAAAGAATAATATTCAACTTCATATGGAAAAACACAAAACCCAGGATAACTAAAATAATCCTGTACAATAAAAGAACTTGTGGAGATATCACCATCCCTGATTTCAAGCTATATACTACAGAGTAATGGTAGTAAGGACCATGTGGTCTTGGCATAAAAACAGACAGGTGGGTCGATAGAATCAAATTGAAGACCCAGACTTAAATTCATATACCTAAGGAAACTTGATTTTTGATGGAAAGCCAAAATTATACAGTAGAAAAAAGAAAGTATCTTCAACAAATGTTGCTGGTCCAACTGGATGTCTGCATGTAGAACAATGCAAATCAATCCATATCTATCACCCTGCACAAAACTCAAGTCCAATGGATCCATAAACCCAGATACACTAAATTGGATAGAAGAGATAGTGCCTTGAATTCATTGGCATGGGACACTAATTCCTGAAGAGCACACTAATAGCTCAGTCTCTATGATCAACAATTAATAAATGGGACCTCGTGAAACTCAAAAGCTTCTGTAAGGCAAAGGACACCATTAAAAGGACAAAAAGACAACCTACTGAATGGGAAAAGATCTTCACCAACTCCATATCTGACAGAGGGAATATCCAAAATATGTAAAGAACTCTAGAAACTAGACATCAGCAAGTCACATAACCCACTTTAAAATGTGGTACAGATCTAAACAGAAAATTCTCAACAGAGGAATCTTTAATGGCCAAGAAGCACTCAAAGAAATGCTCAGCACCCTTAGTCATCAGGGAAATTCAAATCAAAATGACTCTGAGGTTCCATCTTACATCCATCAGAGAGGCTAACACCAAAAACTCGAGAGATAGCTCATGCTAGTGAGGATGTGAAGCAAGGAGAACACTTCTCCATTGCCGATAGGAGTGTAACATTGTACAACTACTTTGGAAATCCATTTGGCAGTTTCTCACATAATTGGAATAGATCTATGTCAAGACCCAACTATACCAGTCCTGGGCATATTGTGTGGGGTGGGAGGAGGAGGTGGGGATGGAAATATGAGAGATAAGGTGGAGGGAGGACAGAGGGAGAGAGTACTGGGAGAGACAACTGGATTATGGTGGGGGTGGAGGATAGTGCATCTCTGGGAGGAGCTAGAAACCTAGGACTATGGAGATGAAAATTCCCAGGAAATGTATGAGGGTGACACTAGCTAATGCCTCTAGCAATGAGGGACATGAAGATTGAACCAGCCATCTCCTGTAACCAGGAAAGACTTCCAATGGAGGAATTGGGACATTAACCCTCCCCGCAATTAGACCCACAATTTATCTTGTCTACAAAATATATAGGGATAAAATACAAAGCAGTATTTGAGGAAGGTCCAACCAATGACTGGCCTAACTTGAGACCCATGCCACTATTAATAATATTCTGTTATAAGTACAGACAGGAGTCTAGCATAACTATCATCTCAGATGCTTCACCTAGCAACTGATAGAAACAAATCCAGAGACCCAGCAACCAAACATTATTCAGAGCTTGGGGAATCCTGTGGAAGGAGGGGAGGAAGGATTGGAGGAGTCAGAGGGGTCAAGGACACAACAAGGAAACCTACAGAAACACATAACCTGGGCCCACAGGGGCACATAGAGAATGAACTGTCAACCAGGAGTCTGCATGGGACAGACCTAGGCCCTCTGCACAGACGTAACAGTTGTGTAGCTAGGTCTATATGTAGGACTCCTGAAGGTGTCTCTGGCTACATTGCCTGCCTTTGGATCCCCTTCCCCTTACTGGGCTGCCTAGTCTAGTCTCAATAAAGTTACATCTAGTCTTACTGCAACTTGATATACCAAAGCTGCTTGATATCCATGGAAGGAGGCCTCCCCTCTTCAGAGAAGGGGTGAAGGGGTGAATGGAGGGATGAGTGGAGAAGAAGGGACTTGGAAGAGAGGAGGGAGGGGCAGCTGTGATTTACTGTGACATAAATAAATCATTATTTTTTTTAAAAAGTCATTGTCCAGGAGACCACCAGTAAGCAAAAAACAGAGAAAATACATCTTATTTCATTCATATGTCGTCTTCCCTACTTGTACTTGGGAATTGATGTTGCTTCCCATAGCCAAGTGATTCCCGTACATTTTCTTCAATTTTATTTTATTATTTTCTTTTATTTGTTTACCTGTTGGAAGGTGGAGCTTGGAGAAGCTGATAATTCCATTTGGGTGTAGCTGACTGAGAAACGACAAGAGTGGTAGTTAACTTAAGGAATATCTGGGATATCGTTGTAATGTGGGCTCATAAGATGGGACACTTCCCAAAGTGTGGCATGTTCTGGGATCCATGGGGACCCCAATCAAGCATGTTACAGATGCTCTAGGAGATACCTCTGGGGTTGTCTGTGAGAATGTCTCTACCTTAAACATTGGTACCATCATCCCAGGGTCTCAAGTTCTGGGCTAGATAAAGCGTGAAACAAGAGAAACCTTAGTGTCTTAGTCAGGATTTCTATTCCTGCACAAAAAAAGATCAAGACCAAGAAGCAAGCTGGGGAGGAAAGGGTTTATTCAGCTTACACTTCCACATTGCTGTTCATCACCGAGGAAGTCAGGACAGAAACTCACACAGGGCAGGAACTTGGAGGCCATGGAGGGTGCTACTTACTGGCTTGCTTCCCCTGGCTTGCTCAGTTTGCTTTTTTATAGAACCCACGACTATCATCAGCCCAGGGATGGCATTACCCACAATGGGCAGGACCCTCCCACCCTTGATCACTAATTGAGAAAATGCCTTACAGCTGGATCTCATGGAGGCATTTCCTCAAGGGAGGCTCCTTTCTCTGTGATAACTCAAGTTGACACAAAAGACCAGCCAATACACTTAGTAGGAGGCAGCCTTCATCTCTCTACTCCCACATTGAGGATGTCCTGACCAGGACAAGTTTCCTCACATGTTGGCTGTCATGTGCTCCTCACCACGCTGAGCTGAACTTTTCAAACTGTGACTGGGATAAGCTGTCCGCCCTTCACTGTTTCTATCAGGTCACGGCAATGAGAGAAGCAGCAAAGCAGAGTCACGCATCTGAATGGCTGTTCTGACGACAACACTGAGGACTTACCTTCTCCATTCTTGGCAGAGGCTCCGAGACACCTTCTGATAGCTGACTTATCAGTACATTCCACATAGACATCAATATACGAATCCAGACTTAGTTATCTTCCTTAAGGTAAACATTAAAGAGATTTAGTCAAAAATAGATTTAAAAAAAAAAACCCAATGATTCTTTTCACTAATGTTTAGAAATCATCTATTTTTATGTTCATATGCAACAGCTATTAATAATAGTTATTTTAAAATGAACAAATGTTTATAAGATTTCTTAGCTTTAATTTTGAATATGATAAATATTGAGAGTCATAACCCACATAAACAAGAATTATGGAAGGGTCCTTGATAATTTTAAGGCTGTAAAAGTCTTCTGAGACCAAAAAATGACAACCTCTGAGTTAGACAAATATGGACTCACAAGAAGTTTCAGAACCCACTGTCCGCCCAGCAAGCCTTCCCGCCCAGAGGCTTCATTCTGGCTGCCGCACAGGTTGAGTGCCAAAGCAGACAGGAAACCACATGCGCCCCGTCAGCCGCCATGTTTCTCTGCCCACTCCCTCCACAAGTACAGTTCTTTTCCTTCCCAGGAACCTGCAACCAGAACCAGATATTTCGTCTCTGGTACAAGGCTAAATTTCGGTGTCCATTATTCCTGCTGCAAATCCTTCAAACAGTTCCCCTTTCCATGAGGCAGGACTTCTGATCCTACACAAGATCTCAGGGCATACACTGCTGTCAGCTCCTGCAGGGGGGATACCAAGCATGTTGTTCCTGAAATGTTCTCACAGTCGAGGAGCCATTCAGTCACGGAGGAAAGAGAAACAGCTGTTAAATCACACCTGCAAAATTTCTAATAAAAGCCTACAATTAGAAAAAAAATCAATACATGCCTCTTTCATCTTTCTTAAATTTAAACGAAAGTAGAAAGAAGTCATTTATCACTGATTTTACAGCTATTAAGCCTAGCAATGTCCGCATATGCATTCAAGAATGTTTCTTGATGACCTAGCACGAGTGAATGTTTGTGGATGTTTGCAAACAGCCAGTCTGAATGCTGCCATACATCCCTGTGGCCTCTGATAGTTGCTGACCTTGGCTCATTAAATGAGATAACTAGAGGTCAAGACAACCCATGCATACATTCTATTGCATTCAACCAACATAGGAACATGTTTTTAAATGGCCCACCCTGGACAGTTAAACTGGTAGCTACTTCCAGTTAGGCTCTCCATAGGAAAGTTAGATGAATAAGTTACAAAGCTAGTAACAAATAAGTAGAAGAAAGGAAAAATAATGGACGCATAGGTTAGGTTGCTTACCAGTATTCCTATGTCCAGAGGTGTGAAATGGAAATAACTAGTTGCATTTGCCAATGTGTTAAGACAGAGGATGAGGTGCATCGTAGAGCTTTCCCAGTGCACCATGCTGGCTACACACAGGTTCGAAGGTGATTTATGATTTGCTGTCTCTAAGCAGATGGTTCTTCTGCCTGGTGTTACGGCATCAAATGAGTTCATCTAGTGGTACACCGTTTACCCAGACGGAGCAAGGCCAGCCAAACAAATTGGCCCAATGAAGGACCGATTCTAAGCAGGATTCTCAATTATCCTTATTTCAGGGAAATCTTATTGCTCATTGACTAAACGAAACATTTGGTGTCTTGGAGGGTTTTCTGGAAAGATCCCTTACAGACGGACTGCATTTAGGAAATGAGACTAATTCTATCTCCAATGGGGTCCTAATGGACGTAGCTCCTCTTGGTTGACTATTTGAAGAGACAAATATAATGCATTTTAAGCTCGGGCTCTGTTGCTTGACTGCCAAGATCAGAAAATAACTGTCCAGATCCGTACAGTATTAAACTCCGGAAGAGCCAGTGAAAACCAAATCACAGCACTCAGATTATTTTATCTTCCTTGGCATTAAGTTAACATTACTTCAAATGTGCATTAGCAGATAATGACAACATTAGGCAGCCTATAAAACAAATAAAGGCTCAAACACAGCCAGTATTAATAAAAACCAACTGACACCCTACTGATTTGCAGGTAGAGATGGGTGTTCTTTTAAAATTTACAGTTGGGAGTGCCACTTATAGATCTGTGGCACTGTGCCATTTCTATTTGTTGTAGCCCGTGTCAACTCGGGTTCCAACCAGCTAACTCACCTCTTGTTACTGTGCTCAAGGACATGCCGGGAAATGCATTCTGGGACTCTGTTGCACTCTGTATGGAAGTGGTGACTGACTGGATTTCGACAGCTTTCTCTCCACAGATATTCTCTGATAACCATAAAAGAAAGGTTATCTTGGCTACTTAGGAGTTTGCAATGTAATCCTACCAGATACACGAGCATCTGGATTATAAAACCCTTTGATGGAAGCTGCCGTAGAGACAAAGGTTCCGCCAGGGTCTAACATCTTAAAATCAGTCTTGGATTAAGCCGGATGCTGTGTGGGTCTTCAGTGCATGCACATTTGTTTCTCCTGCTACTCACCCTTCATATCTGGCTCCAACCCTGCATGTGGACAGGCATCATGAGCTCTGTCTTCCAATCCTTAGTTATGTCTTTTGATAAACTTATTATGAGGTTATCAGAACCTTCTAGTCCTTGAATGACCAGGTCCAGGAAAGTTTCTCATTACTAGGAAATAGGGGGAAGGGACTTTTTCATCCAAAACTGTGATTGCTGGACCATCAGCAATGGAGTAGGGAGTCTGTGAGAGTGCTGTGTAGGATCTCAGACAGGACCTGTTGGATCGGGACCTGCACGTTCACACATTTGCCTGGAAAGCACATGCATATGAAAGTCAGAAGCTCTGGGCAGGGGCCTCTTAGGAAGCCAGTGTGTCTCTCTGATACACAGATCTCCCTAGGAAAGCTATAAATACAGCTTTCACATGCTACAGAGCCCTGACAAAGATTGGACACTATCGGATCACCAATGCTGTGAAGCAGATGATGACACCTGTTTTAAGAGTTTTCTAGGGGGCCTTGGAGAGATGGCTCAGTGCTTAACATCACTGACTGCTCTTCCAGTGGACTGGTGTTTGATTCCCAGCATTCCCATGGTGACTCACAATTGCCTTTACCATTAGTTCCAGGGACTTGATACCATTTTCTGGTCTACCTGGCATCAGGCATGCATATGATGCACAGATATACATAAAGCACATATAACATAAAAAGGTTTTGATATGAGTAAAACATTCCCTTTGTTTCCTCATCTAATTGGTTATCCATGTTTATGCACACACACATATGTGTATATATGTGTATATATATGTATATTCATGCACATACTTGTCTATGTAGTCACACTCACACACACTTGAATTGCTACTTGGCATAATCCTAATTACTCTTGGGAGACAATTCGAACCGTAGCAGTTCCTCTTACTTTCTCTATGAGAAGTCAAGGGTGCCAATTACCACAAATAAGAATGCTGAAATAAACATTTTTTTTAAAAGATGAAAAGATTGAACTATTTTCATTTTACTTGCTAGAAAGAAACCTGACCAGTAAGTTCAGTAGGGCTGTCATGGAATATTTAATATCTAAATGAGACTGATTCTAAATGAGACCGAGTCCAAGGTTTTTACTTCCCGGGACTGTGATCCTGTCCCTGGCTTTCTATCTCTGAACGTCCTGTCCTGCACCATTCATGTTCTCCTCTGCAGCACCCTTGGACCCCCTGCTGCTCTTGGGATTCATCAAGCTCTCTTTGTGCTCACTCTTTTCTTTGCCTGTCTGCCTGGCACGTTCCTCCCCAGATCGTCCTGTGATGATTTTGCTTCAGCATTTCAGCCCCAGTCAAATGCTTCTGCTTTAGAGAGGTCTTCTGCAAGCTGCCTCACCATGTAACCCTCTACCTGCAACCCACACCGCTCTAACCTACAGCCTTTATCCCACCCGTCCAAATTAGAAGAACATTTCTCATATTTGTATAGTTATTTTCTGGCTCCAGGAATTATCCCTGCCACTATCTATTTTATTCCAATACCCCACTCTCATCTGTTTCCCACATAGTTAAACATTCTTAGGTGCTTATTTTGTGTCTTTTTTTTAATTTGTATATGGTTTTGCAAAATGAGTATTGTATTTTATGCATAGTCACTTTATGTTATATAAAAGCTATTAGGCTTTGTATACATACCTCTTTTCACACACACACACACACACTCACACACACACATACACACACACACACATACACACTCACACACACACACACACACTCACACACACACATACACACACACACATACACACTCACACACACACACACACACATACACACTCACACACACACACACACTCACACACACACATACACACACACACATACACACTCACACACACACACACACACACACACACACACACACACCTACCTCACAGCTTCAATTCTCTACTATATTTGCTTTTCAATACCTGATCTGTTATTTCCAAGTGTTTTCTGGCATATAGTCACTAGGGATGCACACGTTCATTTTCTTTTCCACAGGTAGACACTGAGATTCCCTATTCTAACAATAATGATAACAACAACAAAGAAGTTATAGTAATGGACAATTCAGGTTTTTTTTAACGGACCCATGTGAGAATCCCCATACAGCATATCCAGAAGTAGAACTGACAGTGGGCTGTGCAGATTTTAATTTGAATAAATTCTGGGTCTCTAGAATGGTTTCACCAGTCTAAGCCCCTCTCATCAGCTAAGACTTTAGGGTTATGAGAGAGCCACCCATGTCTACCTTGCTTCACTAGTCCTCTATTGTTTAAAAATAAAGAGAATGTGGGAAGTAGACACCCTCCAGGATGACCAAGGTTAGGGCTAAGTCCCCAAGGTGCACAATTCAATGTATAGCATGTTAGTTATTCAGGAGCCAAACACAGACAGAAGGCAAGGAAGAGCTTGGGGATCTAGTTCTCCTTACAAGATCAGAAATACATGAAGAGAAAGTAATTGACAAATGGGCATGAAGGGTGAGCCCACACTTATTGCTGAGCAGTTATTCAAGGGATCACCCCGGGGCTGCAGGAGGGAGGGAGACTGTGGAAGTGATCAGGCCAAAGAACAGACACAGGGTGGTACATTTCCAATCTGACCTCAGTTTCTCTAGCCACACAGCTGGTTTGCTGAGTCACGGAAGAGACGCCAAAGGTGCAGAACCGCTGAGTCTTAGAACAGCTCTTGGGTGGGCAGACAGGCCAACAATTTATCTGTTGTCTTCATCCTGGCTCCTTCCTCTCAGTGGTCAAGGTCATCTCCACAAGGCATGGACTCCACCGTACTCGTGGGCTGTGTTTTGGTCCCATCCAGGCAGCAGCGAGGGCAGTCAGGACTCCTGTGGGTTTAGTTAGGTCATCCCATGGGGCAGGACCCAATGTGGGAGGATTACAGAAGCTGTGTTGGTGTAATCCTCAGTACCAGGGAGGTTAAATTAAATGGCAATATTAGTCTCAGCGTTACAACCACGGAGATAGCATGAATCACCAAGAGTGCTCTTGTGGCTGAGAAACAGAGCCAGAGGCTGAGATCTTGGAGCTAGGTAGAGGCTGCTATGGGGTGCGTATGTGCTGTCAGAGCCAGTCTTTCAGTAACAACCCCAAGTGTGACGGCACAAGGGGATGACTGAGGCCGAGTGAGGTATATATTAGGTATAGGATTAGTTATGAGAGAGGTAAAAAGTTTAGAGGCCAATGTGTTGTATAGGTGGTCTTTTGAAACAGTGCAGACTGGCGGGATGTCAAACGCCGTGAGCCTGGTGTGTTAGCTACATTTTGGTTGCTGTGACTAAAAAATCTGATAGAAGTCAAGACAACATTGATTTTGGCTCGGTTTGGGTGGAGCTGCTTGAACGTTCTGTGAAGGCATGTTGGAGGAGTTTCTTCACTTCCTGGAGAACAGGATGTAGGAAGGATCTAGGGACAGGTATGCCCCCAAGGACCTATCATCAGTGACCTATTATTTTTTTCATGATAGGTCTTACCTTTGGAATTTTCCTAAACCTCTTCAAATAGCACCGTTAGCTCAGGGCCCAATCATTTAATACCAGAGTTGTTTTGAGGGTTACGCCATATCCAAACAACTGTGTTATTTAATGAGCACCCACAAAGAGGAAAAAAAAAGTTCTTTAATAAATATAAATGCAGACAAAACCAGACGATTAACTTAATTTATATTTTTGTACTTTATAGGACAATTTAGTATCTCTTGATTTCTAATTAGGCAAAGCGCTATGTTTTAAAATCAAGTAATTATCATTTCAAGCCATTGTCTTTATTTCATGAAGAAAATGGAGAACATTCTCTAAATTCCACAGACTCTCAGAAGAATAAGTGTAATTAAGCCAGGTGATCACTTATGATTGTATCGGCTTCCTAATCAGACCTGCTGCACGTATTAGGCGAGATGAAATACAGATCAAGTAAACACTAGTCACAGCCTCAGGTGTTTACAGCCTACCAGAGAGGCACAGGCACGGACTCACAGAGATAATACAAAGCAGGAAACGGCTCATATCAATCACGAAGGGACTGAGATGAAATGTGGCGCTGGGGACTTCTGATGGAGGACCAGACATCTTCAGGCAGTGACTGAGGACAGAAACAGGGCAGGGCTAAAAACAGAGCCCTGGGATATTTCAGACTGGATAGAGGTTGAGGTACTCAAAGGAGCGGGTGAACATAGGTGAGGTTCTGGTTAATTTAGACAGGGGACACAAGGATGTCCTAGAAAGGAAAACAGACCAATTGTACCCCAAATTAATGCCCATGAGGCTCACCGTCCCTCTTACCAGGGAAGAATTAAATGGTGAGAGGCCACTGGCCCCTTCATAAGTTCAGGGTTGTCTGAAGCAATGACCCCAGCGCTGGACTTGGAAGATTGTCTTAAAGCATCATACTTCATTCCCAGGGAGGAAGCAGAGACACTATGCTTAGCTTGTCTTGAGTATCTTGGTGAGAATGATTTTAAAGGAAACACAGGAAGGAGTTTGTTAAAATTACTATTATTTTAAATAACGAAGAGAATTGAACTAGGTTATGTATGGAATTGCCAGGATTGATCCTACAAAGCCTCCATGTTCAAGTCCAGTAGGAGAGGTGGGCGAATCCGCAAGTCTTGTGATACCTGGAGCCTTGTACGGCTGTGACATTAGAGAGGGTCACTGTGCCACAGCGACCTTCAAGGAGGAATTGAAAGGGAGTGTGAAGAACCCAGATGTCCTCTTGCCAAGCGATGCTGCAACCAGATTACCAAAAGCAATAAAGGCGCCGATGCACTTCCCAGATTAGAGTTTGGCAAAGCCGAAAGAAAGAAGGCACAGTGGCCGAAGGCTCTACCCTTACCAGGGGGAATGACTGCTCGAGAAGTCAAGTCGAAAACCTGTTTGGAAAACGTGTGAATAAGTACGAATGGAAGCAGTCACAGGAGATGGAGAGGAACCTGGCAAACAGGAGGACGCCGTGTGAGCCACCACGACGCTAGTTTTGTTCTCATACCCCAGATCTGATGATCTAGACGAGGGAGGGCTCAGCTTGAGTGTTGGGGGCTCTAAGCCGGACTTTGATGCTGGCAACATGGAGCTCATCCTATTGTTTTTGAGGAGAGGAAGGCGTGTAACAAATCTGCGTGTGATAGACCTCCAGAGGCTCCTCCGTGGAAATTCATCCCCGGAAGAGAGCTGAAGTTGGAAGAGATTGCACAGGAATTTAGTAGTCTAGGTGCTTAGGAGTCTGGAAGTGCTCTACCCCTCGAACCAGCTCCCAGGTCAGTCTTCTGTTCTCTGTAGGGAGAAAAGGTACGAGACACTGAGAGACTTTTGTAAGGCATGACGTCTGCCCTGGGACTTCTAATGCTGTGTGTATAACGAAGAGAAGGTAGGCCTTTTGTTCCCTCCCATCACTGTAGGTTAATCCTAAGCTTTGACTTCGTGAGAACACCCATCCTCTTGTGACCAAGGGTTAAAAGAAGCTGGGGGCACCAAGGGTTAAAAGAAGAAGTATGGTAGAGACATCCAAGAGGCGAAGGTTTATGTATTAGCACCTAGTTTTTGTATCCAAGGACTAAAGACATATCTCAGAAGGAGCTCAGAGGTGGGCATCATTCCTCTGTCAAAGGCAGAGAAAAGGCAATGGGTTCCCACCCCACCCCCACCCCCCATGAGACAGGAGAACTCTCAAGCTTGTTAGCTCCGTGAATTCAGTGACAAGAGGGAGTTAACTCTTTGAGTTTGCTTCTGGAGGTCCACCTGCCTAACGCCTTAAATGGAGTAAATGAAAAATCAATTGAAATCCTTTCCCATAGGGTGAAGCCAGGACACACAAAAGGATGTTTGAATGAAATTATTTTAACGCAGTGACTGCCTGTCTGAGTCCGCCCAGCAGACATGACATTGCCTACTGGATATCATCCCTGCCACTATCTCCTCCTTTGTCCCGTAATCTGAGACTGCGGCCCTGAAGATGTCAGGGGCAAATCCATGGAGCCCAAGTCAAAGGATCGAAGTTCCACCCCACCACTCCCTGCTTTTGGAGATGGGTACGCCACCCAGTTTTGAGAAATGGAAAGTGAAAAGAAGTCTCATTGGAAGCTTCTGAGACTGTACTGTTCTTGAAAAAGACACCCTGTTGCCTTCCGACAGGGTTAGAAACTGCATTAACTAGAGACTCTCCGGTTCCGAAGCTATGGGTGCAGAGGTTCTGGGGAGGAAGGTGGGCCTGCTATAGAGAGCAGATAGAACAGCAGAAACAGTTCACAATCCTCCCTGAACGTACTCAGATGGTGAATTGACCAACTCGAGCCTCTTGACCTTGGGACTTCTTGCCATATGAAACAATAAATGTCCTTATCGTTTCAGACATTTTACATAGGTTATTTATTAATGGTAGACTCCCGTGACGACTTCATCTCCCCATTCTTTTCTTTCACGGTATTTATCACACATATAGTTACATATTTAATGTCTATTTCTCCCACTGGATTACAGGCTCTAAGTTGACAGGAGAAGTTTCTCTTGATCACCCTTGAATTTCCAGGAATAAGGACTGGGGTGAGTTGTGGTGGGGATGCTTAAGGCACTCTGAGAAAGAATGTCTGTGAGCCTTGCCTTCTTAAGCAATAGTTCTCCCTCCTCCTCCTCCTCCTCCTTCTCCTCCTCCTCTTCCTTCTCCTTCTCCTTCTCTTCCTCCAATTCCTCTTCTTTGTCCTCTTTCTCTTGCTTTTTGCCCCCCACCCCTTCTCCCTCCTCAGATTGTTTGTTTCTTTTCCCCCCTTGTTTCTCTTCTGTTAGTGAAGTAGACCTGTGAGAACTTCTATCTGGTCGTTAAGGGAGACCCCACGTTCCTTCATTGCCTGTCCCATCAGTGGGTTTCAAGCTTTTACCTCAGTGGACAGAAAGTACCATTTCACGGTTGACTTGGTGGGCCACAGGATTCATGAATCACATTTACTATGCGTTTTTTTTTTTTGTTTTTTGTTTTTTGGAATGGTAGCTTTGACTCAGTGTGTCAAGTTTGACTTAAAATCCTTTCTTACCGTGACTTTTAGATATTTTCCTATGGGTTCTCCCCCCCCCCCCCGCCACTTTCTTTGGAATTCTTCATCCCACCATCTCTGGTTGGCCAGGGTAAAATGTACAGATTTGGGAAAAAGTACCTGGACTTAATTTTATCCAGTTACTAGAAAAACAAACAACTGCTCTTCGTCCTCTGAGACTTAATGGCCCCATTCAACAAGTGCACACAGGCCTCGTTCAGTGTGGGTTTATGTATGTAATAGTGCGTGCTGGAGTTACAGGAGACCCACGGCCTCCGGGTGGTTGAAACCCCTAGGGAATCGGGGGTCTAGCGTTGTCTGGAAACAAATAGAAGAATAGACCCTTACTGTACCTCTCACTCAGCAGAGAAACTACCCTTGTCCTTGTGAATCCTTCCTCTGGGAGGAGGAAGAACTTGCTACAGGAGATCTCACAACACCAGAGCACAGCATACTGCAGCGGGTGAGTATATCTATTTATATTTAGAAAACCATAACGCATGCCTCGGGATACTGAATCTAAAAGGCCACAGAAGAGTATTAAATGACCTGCTTGAATAACCAAGAGAGCTTCATGCTAAAGCCAGATTCGGGAGGTATAATCCCTGTCCCTTGACACTCGGTTCAGCCACTGTCCCCGGCGTGGTGGTGCATCATGTACAGTGGACTGACTAGGTGAGAGTTAAGGCTCCAGAGTCCTGGAAGAGCAAGAGCGCGAGGCCAAGCAGCCCTTGGGTCACGTGTCATGCAGAAGGGCACCGCTGTGACACCGAAGAGCATGGCCAGGGTGTGTGCGCGCCCAGTTGCGCTCTGGAAGGGAAGGCAGCATGGGGGGAGACCCAGCAAGGGAGAGCAGCCCGCAGTGAAGCAGGCCAGAGGCACAGGGGTGGAGAGGGAAGGCGACGATGAATACCCCCCTCAACTTTCCTCTCCCTCGGCCCACACACTTGAAATAGAAATAATAACACAACCAACCACCCGCTCGCATCCACGATGTTATCGCCCTACTTAAGTTGCCTCACTCCGGACGTTCGGGGTATAAAGTACAGACTGTCGCCGTCGCCTTGGCCCGGCTCCGGAGTACAGGCTCGCGCCGGCGCGGGTGACCCCACCTTCAAGGAAGCGGGCTCCGGGCTCTCCCACGCCACGCCGGGCTGACCCCCGCCCTCCTCCGTCCCTCCTCTCCGCCGAGCTCCCTCCTCCCTCCGGCGCGCCTCCTTCTCGCCGCGGCCCCCGCAGAGCAGCGAGGCGGCAGCACCCAACGTCGCCGCAGCTCCCGCTCGCCGCGTCCCCGGCTCCCACGCAGCGCGAGCGGCGGCGCCAAGCAGCCCGGACCCCGCACGGTGCACACGGCGCAGCGGGGCAGAGCCGAGCTGAGCCCGGCCGGGGCCGCAGAGGGGCGGCGTGGAGGAGGACGCCCGCCGAGACGCTGCGTCCGCGCGGAGGGGACGAGAGCTGCGCACCTGGAAAGTTACCCGGCGGCCCGGTGAGCCTTGGGGACTCGGGCACCCCGGGGGCGACTCGCCACCAGGGACCGGAGTGGGGACACGAGGGTGCCGCTGGGTGTCCGTTGCGCGGTGAGCACTTCTCCCACACCTAGCCGGTCTCTCTGCTGCTTGCATGCGGACGTGTGGATGCATTTCATTCTCTCCCTGTGGCGCGGGTGGCTCGGTACAGCAGTTGGGTTTAGAGCGCAGTGTGGCTGCAGCGTCCTTTGGGCTCCGCTGGGGCTGGGGGCTCAGGGGTGCCATCCTGGCTTGGTTCTCCAAGGTCTGAATAGCTGATTGGGCACACAAGACTCCGGGCAAGGACTTTCACAAGTGCTTGTAAACTTGTTTGGGTATCTTGTCACTCAGCACCCTGAGGCGCTTGCGTATGTCTGCATGCCCTCGTGAAGAAGCAAAGAGAGCAAACAAATGTCAAGAGCCACTTTGGAAATGAGAGAGAGAGAAAAAGAAATGGGTTCAAGTATAAGTATGAGAGCTGACCACGTAGGCAGAGCAGGGAGGCCAGAGCCGAGAAAAGAACCAGCTCAGGGGACCGTTAGAAAGAGTGACCCTCACTTTTAGCACGCTCATTCCAAAGTTCAATAGGAAAGGGGCTTTTTTTCCCCCTTAAAGAGAGTGCAACATCCACCTGCTCCCTGCCACACCCCCATACGCACAAGCTCCCTTAGAAACCATTTCTCATCTTTGCAAGTTTCTATTTAGCTCACGGAGAAGGAGAAGGCGATCATCCCACAGACTATACAACAGCGGCTGCCCAGGTTCCTGTTGCGTTTAGTTTATATTTTATTTTATTTTATTTTTTGCACACGGGGCTAGTGAGGTGATGGGGTGAAGAATTCCCTTTGGAGAATTAGACTGCCCTCTCCATCGCAACATGCTGTAACTAAAAATAAACAATTTGCAACGAAGATCCCTGTGAACCCAGCTTTTAACAGTCCTTGACTCCAGGCCCCTGTATTCAAGGGATGCAAGTGAGAAGTCTCTTCACAGGGAAAGAAGGCAGGGCAACCCGGTCCTTGGCCAAGCCCTGTAGTCTCCTGTTGTTTGAGTTCTCTGTGTTTCCCAGTGATTCCCTTTTTCTATGTTTTCATTCTCTCCAACTTCTGAGTCTTGTCTTCTTGGACTGATCAATACTTTTATTTCTACTATTTTAAAAAATCCTCTGCATGTCCCTTTAATACCATCCTGTAGTCCCAACTCTTTCCATGGGACTTTTAAATGAGGTCTGTCTTCAGTGTGCTGAAATGGCTAGCCTCCGTGCTGTTTCCCTCAGATCTCCCTTCCTTTGACACATCTGGGATTTGAGCTGTGGCCTGCTCCACTCTTGAGATGTCTATTTCCAAGCTGTCTAGCAGACTTCTGTCATCCCGACAATGTTTCCTTATTCTTTTCTGTTTTTTACTTCTGCCACAAGTTATATTTTCACAGGTATGGGGTGTCCACACTCGGCAATGCAGTTATTTCTTATCTCCCTCCGTGGTCTCCTCTATTCATGTGAATTCAAGTTTTACCTCTGCAGAATTAGCCTGACTTAATATTTTTTTATTAATTTAATTATTTACATCCCAAATGCTGCTTCCCCTCCTGGTCCCTCCCTCATAGAGTCTGTCCCTCCACTCCTCCCCTCCTCCCCTAAGAGGGTTGGTCCTCCTGGGCATTCCCCCACCCTGGCACATAAGTCTTTGCCAGATTAAGGGCATCCTCTCTCACTGAGGCTAGACAAGGCAGCCATGGAGACTGAGCTGCCTGTCTGCTGCATATGTACAAGGGGCCTTGTTCTAGCCCATGTGTGTTCTTTGATTGGTGGCTCAGTCTCCGAGAGCTCCCAGGAGTCCTGGTTAGTTGACTTGATTGATATTCGCATGAGGTACCTTTCCCCTTCAGGGCCTTCAGCACCGCCCCCCCCCCAACTCTTCCTTAAGTGTCCTGGACCTCCATCCGTCCAGCATCGGGCTGGTGATATCTCTTCAATCCGCTGCTGGGGAGCCTCTCAGAGGACAGTTATGTTAGGCTCTTGTCTGCAAGCTTAACAGAGTATCATTAATAGTGTCAGTGACTGATGCTTGCCCATGGGATGGGTTTTGAGCTGGGCCAGTTACTGATTGGCCTTTCCCTCAGTCTCTGCTCCAACCCTGCATTTCTTTTGGGTCAAAAGTTTTTGTGACGGGTTTGTGTTCTTACCCCTTTACTGGGGGACCCGCCCGGCTATACAGGGGGTGGCCTCTTTAGGTTCCAAGTCCCCACTGTCCTGTATCCCAGGTCTCTTTAGACTTCCCAGAGATCTCCCATCCCAGCTACAGATTTTCATTCCTTCTCCTGGCCTTCTGGACTCTGTCCTGTCTCTCCCCACACCTGATCCTGCCTCCCCATTCCCCTACCCCATCCTCCTCCCCTCTCTCACCCAGTTCCCTCCCTCCCCTTGGCCTCCTATAGTGATTTTCTTTCCCCTTCTAAGTGTGATTCAAGCATCCTCACTTGGGCCTTCCTTCTTGTTTAGCTTCATTGGGTCTGTGTGTTGTATCATGGGTATTGTGTACTTTGTGGCTAATATCCACATGTCAATGAGTACATACCATGCCTGTCCCCTTTTGTGTCTGGGTTACCTCACTCAGGATGATATTTTCTAGTTCTACCCATTTGTCTGCAAAACTCAGGATGTTTTTGTTCTTAATAGCTGAATAGTATTCCATTGTGTAATGAACCACATTTTCTGTATCCATTCTTCTGTGTGGGACATTGGGTTGTTTCCAGCTTCTGGCCATCACAGATAAGGCTGCTATGAACATAGTAGAACACGTGACCCTGTGGCATGGTGGGGCATCTTTTAAGTATTTGCCAAGGAGTGATATAGCTGGGTCTTTAGGTAGAACTCTTTTCAGTTTTCTGAGAAACCACCAGATTGATTTCCAGAGTGGTCATACCAATTTGCAATCCCACTAGCAATGGAGGAGTGTTCCCCTTTCTCCACATCCTTGCCAGCATCTGCTGTCCCTTCAGAGTTTGATCTTAGCCGTTCTGATTGGTGTAAGGTGAACTCTCAGGCTGACTTCTTTTCTTTGCATAGGCTTCTCCATCTTATTGGCCCATGGCCAACTCAGCACATCTTCTGTCTCCCCAAGGCTCCTTCTGTGTGCCTCCTCCCTCTTGTGTGACTCCTCCCTCTTGTGTGACTCCTCCCTCCTTCTTGTGACTCCTCCCACCTTCCTGTGACTCTTCCCTCCTTCTGTGTGACTCCTCCCTCCTTCTTGTGACTTCTCCCTCCTGTGTGACTCCTCTCTCCTGTGTGACTCCACCCTCCTGTGTGACTCCTCCCTCCTTCTGTGTGACTCCTCCCTCCTTCTTGTGACTCCTCCCTCCTTCCGTGTGACTCCTCCCTCCTTCTGTGTGACTCCTCCCTCCTTGTGACTCCTCCCTCCTTCTTGTGACTCCTCCCTCCTTCCACGTGACTCCTCCCTCCTTCTGTTGGTGTCCTGGAAGATCACTGTAGATGGTGCCCCATGGAATATGTATCACTAAGTAAATGAATGACACAGAATGGAAGTCATACCTTCTTCCAACCTGTTCAAGATTAAAACGTTGGGACTTTCTTGCCCCATGGTCTCATGTGCAATTAGAGACCACACCCTGAATTTCATTCTCAACTGCCTCTATGCTTTAAAATCATTTTTAAAAAGTTGAGATTATAATATAATCACAACATTTCTTCCTTTTTCTCCCTCCCAAAACTCCCATCTATCCCTCCTGCTTGCCTTTAAATTCATGGCCTTGCTTTTTGTCGTTATTGTGTGATATATCATAAAATGTAATATGATACATGTGATTTATATGATATGTGTATCCTGTCCAGTCCATATATAGTTATATGGATGTGTGCTTGCTTGTGTGTATATTTTCAGGCCTGGCTCTTTGTCATGGGACAAAAAATGGGTATGTTCCTGTGGGGTGTCCTGGTCACGGGTTCTAATGCCTGCCATTCTCAGTTATGAGATTTACCGGGGGGTTTCGAACCTGCTTCGCCCTTACCAGGTCTTCTTTCTGATGGCACGGTTCCGCTTGCACCACGTGCTTTTCATTGGAGGAACGTCTCATGCTCCCAGCTCTCCTCAGGTGTCTGCTGTCCTGTGTGTAGCTATCCCTCCCCACTTTAACAGACAGCTCCTTATCACAGCTCCTTTCTTTCCGATCCGAGTCAGATTTTTCAAGCTGTGGTTCCTGGCATGTCACTAATCCCCAGGGAGCTTCTTCAGCCTCCACTCATTTGTCAACCACTGCCCTGAGTCTTGGGCTCTCCCTCTCCTTTGATTTTCCAGTCCCTTATTTATTACTGCTTACTGCACTTCTGTGCTTGAAATGTACGCAAGTCTCTCACTCTGAGCATGTCCAAAATTAAACTGGCGCTCTGTCTCCCAAATCTGCTCCTCATTCCGGCTAATGGCACCACCGCTCATCCGGTGGCCACAAGGTGAGCATGAGGTCGTTCCTCTTTTTCTTCCCATCAAGTTCCATCAGCTATAATGTCCTGATCTGTGCATGCCAGTCCTCACGCCTGCCTTTATGATCTATATGCTTGTGAAGCATTCCCACCCCAACAAAGGAGACGGATGGAGGGCTCCTGAACTTTTTAACATACAGGATACATGGCATTCATAAATCTCATGCTGTGACTTCTGCTGAGGGTGGATTCTTCCAGAGATAGCTGGCTGTGGCTGGAACGTTGTGGTTATCACAAACTCACACGGTTGTGAGTCAAGAGGAAAGCAGTCTCAATATCAAAATGCTGTGCATAGATAAAACAGCAGCTGATTCCAAGCTGAGTCCCATGTCCACGGTCACAGGGCATATGGAAAGAAGCTTGTAATTATAGCACTGATAGGGGACTTGGCCGTTTCTCGAGGGGTCAACTCTGTATGGGTTGCTTCAGGGAAAAGAAGCAGGGATTTTAGATGCTCTGTGATGGTTACTCATTTTCTAAAAGAGCTCCGGAGACGAGCAATGGCAATATCATAGAGCTGTTATATCATTTTCATATAACCTTAGAATTAAATCTAAGGAAGCCACTACAACCCCCTCCTCCAACTTCAAGCCAAACCGCCAATATGATAAAAATAATCTATTCTGCTTTTCATGATTTATTGAAGGAGAGGAAATTGCCGTTACCTGTAACCATCACTTCTGTGAAATCTTCTGTAGTGATGTTTTCCTCCTCCTGGTTACCATGGAGATGGTCTGTATTTTCCCTAGTTCAAGAAGTCTGAGCCGTGAGAATAGGTTTGAGACTCTGGGCTGGCTCTAATCTCATAAGCGCTTCTCACTCAGATGGGTGCGGCCGCCTTTGTTCTACTCCTCTCCCCCCCCCCCAAGCTTTCTTCATTTGGTTTCATGGTTATTCCAGAGGCGTTTTCTTCTAAAGGACAGATATGACTATACAGCTTGAAAAAGAACTTGGCTTGCATTAAAACCCAGATACCATAATAAGGCATGTGCATTTTCAGTTCCTTGCTCCAGCAGATTCCTCCTTTTTAACTTGTTACTCATTACATTCCTTTCGCCCATCATCCATTTAGCCTATTTCCTCAGTGAGTTGGGCTTTAGGTTTTCTTGCATTTATTTCAAAGTAAGTGTTCTAAGTAATAGACACTCTACTTGGGGACAGTTTTAGCTTTAGAGAAAAATACAGTACCTATATACCACCCCCCTCAGTTTCCTTTGTTTCTAACAACATTAAACACAGATTTTTTTTTTAAAAAATGTTTTAAATTTATTTTTATTTATGTGCACGTATGTGTATCGGCGTGTATATGTGCTATATGAGTGTGGTGATCACAGAGGCCAGAAGAGGGCGCCAGAGGCCCTGGAGCTGGAGTTATAGCCAGTGGTGAGCTGCCTGTGTGGGTGCTGGGAACGGAAGTCTGGTCCTCAAGATGTGCATCAAGGGTCGTTAACCTCTGAGCCGTTGTAACATTTTGCAGCAGTGTGATATATGTCAGTGTTTGTTACAAGTGAAGAACCGATATGGACTTATTACTAAAGCCCATCATTATAATTGGGTTTATTCTTTATATTGAATATGCCATGGGTTGGGACAAGTACATGATAACATATATCTATTATCGCAGTATCATATAGAGTAATTTCAGTGTCACAAGCACCATGGTGTTTAACTTGTTCGTTCCTTTCTCCCTTGCTCTCCACAGTTCCTGACAGACACTCATCTTCTTCTTGTCTACACCTTTTCTATTTCCCATAATGCTGTGCAGTTGGACTCAAACTGTATGTTGGCTCTTCCAGTTGGCTTCTTCATTTAGTACTATGTATCTGAAGTTCCTCTGTGTCTTCTCATCTTTTAATGACACATCTTATTCTTGAATAATATTCTGTTAAATTGATAGACTGGAGTTTCTTTGTTAACCAACAGAAGGATGTGGTTGCTTCAAAGTTGCAGCAATCATGAATAAAGCTGTCGGTTTTGAGGAAGCTATGTGATTCCTATTGGATAATCATGGGGTCAGGGGGCGGGGCAGGATTCCCTGAGTGACAAATGCCTGGTCTGTCTTCCCAGGTGACTGTATCACCTCATGTGGCCTCTGGTCACACCAACCCTGCCAATTTCAATGTGCTCTGTGCTGTGGACTGTGACTGCTGTGTTTCAGTATCTCTGATTAGTTTGACCCTATCTGCTCACAGATGACCGTTTCTCCTCCCACTTTTCCTTGCTCTCTATGAATCTCAGGTGAGACATCAGCTCTGGTCTTTCCCCATTTTTCCAGGCTTGTTTAAACTGTTGTGTGTTGAGAACACTTCCTTTATTTGTTCAACTACCTCATTCTCTTCTTTTTGCAGAGTTTTCCATTGTAACGAAGTATAAACATAACAATTTCTCCTTTCCTAAATCATTTGTAGTTTTTTTTAAATTTATTTTAAAAGTTACCACTGTATCCAAGATCGTCTGAACTCATCTATGCGATCTTCTAGGTTTGAGAGTTTTATGTTTAGACCCATGATCAGGTTAAATTTTGTAAAAGCTGTAAAGTCTTCATTCTTTGCCTGCATGTGGCTCTTAAATGTGTCCTCTGTGGGTTTCCCTTTGCTCTTTCTTCAAGGGTCAGATGTGCATGATTTGAGGTCACTTCTGGGCTGCACTGCTCCATTGGGCTGTGTGGCTATGGGTCCCACCAGGGCTCTCTCAGCCACTCTCCTTATCTCAATGTTTGTAGCTTTGCTGTAAGCAGTGTGGGCTGCAGTCAGCTCTGAGTGCTCTCCTTTAATAGCTTGCTTATTTGGTGTAGTTTTCAATCAACACTTTTTGTTTTGATTGAGATAAGCCATTCCCTTGAGTAAATAATTCGAACAGTAATAATCCTGTTTAGTATATTCATTAAGCCATAATGACATATACCAAGAGCAGTGCTAAATTCTTATCATTGGCTATGTCATAGGACCCTCTAAGAATTCTACATGATATGCAAATTGTTTTATCTGTTTGTCTATCTGTCTGTCTAAATGCAAATCTGCCTCTTCTGTTCTTATCATTAAAACCTAGGAGCTGTTCTGAGGACTCAGAAAAACTAGTCAAAAGTACTTAGACAGGACTCTACAGCCTAACTGTCTCCCATGCTCATGTATGTGCTTGTAAACACTCCCTGCATGTGCGTGTGTGTGTGTGTGTGTGTGAGAGAGAGAGAGAGAGAAAGAGAGAGAGAGAGAGAGAGAGATTGTGTGTATGTATGTCTTTCTGTGTGTACCTGTTTGTGTGTATGTGTGTGTGTTTGTGTATGTGTGTCTCTGTGTGTATATCTGTTTATGTGTATGTGTGTGTATTTGTGTATATCTGTGTGTATCTGTGTATGCATGTGTGTGAATCTCCCCGTGTGTGTGTGCATGTGTGTGTGTATATGTGTGTGAGAGAGAGAGTATGTATATGTGTCTCTCTGTGTGTACCTGGTTATGTGTATGTGTGTGTGCATATTTGAATGTATCTGTGTGTGCACGTGTGTGAATCTCCCTGTGTGTGTCTATGAATGTGTGTATCTCTCTCTGTGTATCAGTGCTTGGTATGTATATATGCGTGCATAATTCTGTGTGTGTGTCTGTGTATGTGTGCGTATTGTTTTGTGTCTGTGTGTATGTCTCACACATGTATATGGGTGAGTATATGTGTATCTGTGTGTATGTGTCTGTGTGTGTATCTGCGTGTGTGTGCATGTGAGTGTCTCTCTGTGTGCTTGTGTATGTGTCTGTTCACATGGATGCATTTCTATCAGACTCTAGGTGAGTAGAGGGACAACAAATATTATCTAAATCAGAGCCATACTTATGGTTCTGCCCCCCCCGTGGGTATTTTTTATTAGCTATTTGCTTTATTTGCATTTCAAATGGTATCCCCTTTCCGAGTTATCCCTCCAAAACCCCCTATCCCATCCTCCCTCCCCTACTCAACCCCCTTCCCCCCAATTTCCCGACTTTCATTCTCCTATTCTGGGGAATCGAGCCTTCACAGGACCAATGGCCTCTCCTCTCACTGATGTCTGAAATGGTCATCCTCTGCTACATATGTAGCTGGAGCCATGGGTCCCACCATGTGAACTCTTTGGTTGGTGGTTTAGTCCCTGGGAGTTCTGGGGATACTGGTTGATATATAATATTGATCCTCCTGCAGGTGCTGCAAACCTCTTCAGCTCCTTAGGTCCTTTCTCTAGCTGCTCCATTGGAAACCCTATTCTCATTCTATTGGTTGGCTATGAGCCATGGGTGTTTTGATACCCACTTTAAAGAAGGATCAAAGTATTCACACTTTGGTCTTCCTTCTTCTTGAGCTTCATCTGGGCTGTGAATTATGTCTTGGGTGTTCCGAGCTTTTGGGCTATTATCCACTTGTGAGCAAGTGCAAACTGTTGTGTTCTTTTGTGATTGGGTTACCTCACTAGGATGATATTTTCTAACTCCATCCATTTGCCTGAGAATTACATGAATTCATTGTTTTTAATAGCTGAGTAGTTCTCCATTGTACATTCTCCAAATGTACCTCATTTTCTGTATCCATTCCTCTGTTGAGGGACATCTGGGTTCTTTCCAGCTTCTGGATACATACTTATATTTTTAAACTACTGGACAGCTAAAGGAGAGCAGATAACAAAGCCACATTTGGTCACACTGACTGCCAGGTGTGACTCAGCCTACAAGTCCTTCCTAGAGCGTTTGCTCTGTGAGTATCTTCTTCTGCAGAAGGAGAGTTAGGATAAGGATGGACACTATGGTATTATCCTCTCCTCTTGCTAAATGCTGTGGCGTCCTCTCCTCGCGCTTTCCTCCCTGACTGTGAAAGGTATCTATCCCTTCTCCAGTGAGTTCTGTTCTTGTGCCTTTGGAGATAACTCAGTGAGCCTTTTTGATTTTAAAATTTCTCTTCAGTATGTGAGAATAAGTAGACTCTACACTAAGGAGTTGACAAGCTTGAGGAGACCTAGACATTATTGATAAAATTTTTGTCATTCATACTGTCTTCTCAGCTCCAGTCTTTTGGTAGGTTTTCTTTCCTGTTGTTTGTTTGTTTGTTTGTTTGTTCCACAATGTGTTCTTTTCTCAATGGGTTGTAATGTCCAGGAAGAGTAAGGTCTCACTCCCACATGGGAATATTTGCATCTTTGAGGACCTCTTGTCTGGAAGTCTTGCCTGGTATCCACTTCCTTAGATTTCTGCCTCTTGCAGAAATTCAATTCTGTGTTTTCCTTCTACAGAGACATATAAATCCATCTCTAGCCCCATCCTGCTAAGAGAGCCCTCATGTCTCCCACATGTTTTGCATTGCATGGGGATGCTTTGCAGCCTTCATCATGACTGTTATGAGATGGAGATGATTATACCCATTCTATAGATACAAAAGTGAATATTGAGGCTTGAGATGCCACATAACTTATAGGAGGTTGGGAGAGTGTGGGTTGCTTCCTCCCCTTGTGTATCTTGAATCTGTTGCTCAGGTTAAACCAGGCTTTTAATCTCTAATGTCATTTCTTATTACACCATCCGCTACCCTCTAATGTAAAAATGATTTTAATAACATGTAGCTGCTAGATTGAAGGAGCAACGTCCTGCAGCTCAATCCTCCTGGTGGCTAGCAATCCATATTTGAGAAATCGCTTTCCTTAGTGACAGCCAAGAAGCATACAGTGTGAATCTAATGAGATTTTATGTGTCCAGAGGCTTGGAACCTTGATTTAGGGGTAGCAAAACTTTAACAGGTGAAGTGAGAGCTCACGCCAGTCTTGAAAGACCTAGTAACTTGTTGAAGTCAGTGACTTGAAAGGTAAGTTAGCCGCTCTTGTCTCTTCCTGCTTTGGGAATTCTAAACACTCCACAAGGTTTGTACAGCTCCCAAGGTGACCTCAGCGAAACAGAGATGGTATTGGGTTGGTTTAACACTCTCTATATAATTGTGCTTTAGGTTTGTAATATGATCGGATCAGTACAGATTTTGCTCAGTCCATAGACAGCGATGATTCTTGACTTTTTCGTACTTAGGCTGTTATAACTTTTTATTCTCAAATCCAAGAGCTAATATCCATGAGAGGCTATGGATATACTCCACAGAGTGTATGGTACTCCCTGCTCAGTAAACAGTTGTCTCATGAATACAGAATACATCATTAGTTCAACATTAAACTTAAATCCGTTTATGCTTGCCGTGTTCTCTATAAGACAATTCTGTTTCCTCCTTGCCTCTCCTGGGCTGAAAATGCTTGTTCACAACTAAAAATACTGTCTAGAAAATAGCCTAGGGCTGCATGGCCCAGGCTTGAAGAGACCTTTGGGAGCTCCTTTCAGAATATCACTCAAGTTAATTCTCAAGTCTCAAACTGATGTCTGATGAATTGCTTATTCTGTCCAGGCTCACTTCTTTAAATTCTTTTCTCCTTCATCTTTCCATGCAATGTTAATGGGTAAGAATAACAAACGCTGCCCAGTGAACAGAAGCTTAAAGGTTACCCCTGCTCCTGCTCAGTGTCTGATGCTGTGAAGCAACTCTGCATACATTTGTGTTTATTAATGGATGCTCCCAGCCAGGATCCAGTGTTAAAAGACGAAGCACTTCCTGAGTCTGTCTTGGTCTTATGCAGCTTCTACTGGCTGGTTGCGTCTGTTTAAAATTTGGAGACTTAACTTGTTTGCATCTGGTCAGCCTCTGTAGAGGCCGCTATCAATCCGCTAGAACTCCTGAAGTCAAGTCAAGATCTTTGTTTCTCCCTGAGCTAGATATCCGAAGGGCGGGTGGGGGGGTAGCTGGGAAATGCGTGTTTATAAACTTTCAGTTTTTATCCTCTGTTTCTGATTTCATAAAATCAGAATTAATCCAGATGTTTTTCACAGTTGATGTACGGTTCCCCCCGAGACTAAGCCACCTAATACTGCAACGCTTGGTGTACAAAGAGCAGCGAGTCAGGGCAGCGTCTGCTGTACTTCAGCTGTGCAAATTCTGCTGTTATGGGATTTTGCTCCCATAAGTTTATGACCTGCAGATGATTTACATTTTATTTTTTTACTCTTTAATTATGTGTAGGCTCCTGTGAGTGCAGTGCCTATGGAAGTCAGAAGGGGGCACTGGATCTCGGGAAGCTGGAGTTTTAGGTGGCTGTCGGCAGTTGGTACTAAACTGCTAAGACTATCTCCAGCCCTGAATTACTTTTTAAAAGTTTACTATTATTTATGTGGAATTGGCTTAGTAAACCTAAACATGCTACTTTATTTCCATTGAAGGAATAATATCAATGAAAGAAAAACGTTTTGGTGCCAACCTTTTGAGTTTATAGTAAATGTTAAAACAAATACAAAGTTCTGGGATTGTTTTTAAGAAATACACGGCAAATCAACAAAAATTATCTTTTATAATCTCTGATCGTCTTCTCGTACCCTGATTAATGATAACTTTGGGGTTTCCAGGTGTTGTGTGTGTGTGTGTGTTTTGTGTATATGTGGTGTGTGTGTGTGTGCCTATACATATCACTGTTTAAAATACATTTGGAAGCTACGGGTCACAGGGGTCACTTCTCAGCAGCTATCTACCTTGTATTTTTGAGAGAGAGTCTCTTACTGAGATCCAGGATTGGCAAATTAGGCTAAGCTGCCTGGCTACCCAACCCCAGGAATCTTACTGTCTCTACCATCCCAGCACTGGGATTAGAAGCCTGACTGCATAGAACTCAGGTCTCCATGCCTGCATGTTCAGCACTTTCTGAACTATCTCCCCAGCCCTCCTGTACAAATGTATGTGGTGTTCATACATGTGTGTGCATGTTCATGTGTGTGTGTGTGTGTGTGTGTGTGTGCATGCACACACATGTATGCATTCACATACATGTCTGTGCCAAGGCAAGCCAGAAGTTGATGTTAGGTATAAATTTATTTCTACTTTTTGAAGTGTGGTCCCTCACCCAAACCAGTAGCTCACCAATTCGGATAGTTTCCTTAAACAACTTGTTCCAGTTGTCTCCTGTCTCTGTATCCTGGGCACTGGAAAAACAGGCAGGTCGCCATGTCTACCCAGAATTCATATGGGTACTAACGTAGTTCCTCACACTTGCTTAGCAAGTGCTTTACCTACTGAACTATCTTTTGAGCCCTGAAGATAGTCTTAATACAAGAATATCTTCGCGACACAGGCCATCGCTTTTTGCACAACTTGGCTTTGGAACCCAGCGTGAAGGATGTAGAAGAAACTTCATACTGATGTTTTCTTCTCAGGGATCACGGCTTAAAGTTTTTAACACCAGCACTGGCAGAAAGACAACACTTACTAGTGTACCAGGCAAGAAAAACTGTTAATAGAGCCGCACAGACTTTGCCTTTCTCTTTGGAGGAATGCAGATGTGTTATTTCTAGATCAAGGGAAGCCTTTATTTGTTTTAACTGTAGCCCAGTGGATGTGGTGGGAGTTGAGACATTTTTCGAGCCTCTGTCGAGGTGACTGCTCCCTTGCATATCTAATCTCTGCCATGGTGACATTCAAATCTCAGCCCCATTGGGATGCTTTTGACAACTAGCCAGAGAGAAACACGGGAAGAGAACTGGAGGTGACTAGGGCCAGTTGTAGAAAATGCTCAGGTGTGACGCCTGTTCTGCTGAAAGAAAGGACAGGGAGAATGAACCCAAATGCTCACGGCTCTCTATGGAGGGATAAAGGAACTCGTCATTAGTTTCCTCTGTGAGAACGGAGGCTTTTAGTGCTCATCAAGGGATGAGGACTGCTACGCATGTCTGTTTACTGAAGCAGACTCGAACAGGGAGGGTGGTTAGAAAATGGAATTCCACTTCCTCATTCCCAGTCCTGTGCCCTCCCCTAGGTCCCTGAGCAACATGGGAAATGGTTCGGTGAAACCCAAGCATGCTAAGCACCCCGATGGCCAGTCCGGAAACCTCAGCAGTGAAGCCCTGCGGAGCAAGGTGGCCGAACTGGAGCGGGAGCTGAGGAGGAAGGATGCGGAGCTTCAGGAACGAGAGTACCATCTGAAGGAGCTTCGGGAGCAGCTGGCCAAGCAGACCGTGGTCATCGCGGAGCTCACGGAGGAGCTGCAGAGCAAGTGCATCCAGCTGAACAAGCTACAGGACGTTATCCATGTGCAGGGAGGAAGCCCGCTGCAGGTCTCTCCGGACAAAGTGCCTCTGGATGTTCACCGCAAGACCTCGGGCTTGGTCTCTCTCCACAGCCGGAGAGGGGCGAAGGCTGGAGTGTCTGCAGAGCCAACCACCCGAACCTATGACCTCAACAAACCCCCTGAGTTTTCCTTTGAGAAGGCGAGAGTCAGGAAGGATTCCAGGTAAGAAGTTTCTGTGCCCAGTTCATTCAAGGGGTCTTCCCAGTAGGAAAGACCAGCGAGGCGTCTAGGAATGGCCCGGGGCATGAAACTTTCAGTTGGGGATCTGGAGAGCTTTGTGGAGAAGGTATCTCTTCTTATGTAGCTTTTTCTTCAGATCTGGAAATTATTGCACCTGGAGGCTGAGGTATAGAGATTCTGAGACAGATGCAACTGAGGGGCCGAATTGTTCTCTTGACAGAATTGATCTCAGAGGACAGAAGATCACATAGGAAGTGCGCATGTCTGTTCCTAAGGAAACCGACTTAGTACACACAGAGCGCAGTGGGCTGGAACATGCCCAGCCAAGCCGGCTTCCTAGCCGCTGGTCTGGGAGAGTCCTGAGGACCATGATGGGCACTCAAGGCAGGACGACTTCATCCATTCACTGCTCAGTTCCTGTTGAGTGCTGTTCCTGCCAGCCACCACGCTGGCTGCTTAAGAAAAACAGACAGATCTCTCCGTCTTGTGTGCAGAGATAGCACACGGAGAGAGACAGATGAGGACTGTATGATTATTAATTGGGATAAATGGCACAGTGAGAAGAAGTGCTGTCAGAGGAGTTGGGGGGTGTTGAGAGAACTGGGGTTGTCATGGAGGCCCAGCTGATGGATGAGGTGACTTTTAACTGAATCACAAAGGACAAGACTGGTGGAAATTAGGTGAAAAGGGCAAAGGGAATAAATTAAAAGTTAGAATTGATTTCTAAAAACCAGACTGCTTTCCCTTTCAATGTCTTAAATCAACATGTAGTAAGCGTGCATATTTATAGGATTAGTGTGATATTTTAACACAGGCATATGGTGCGTATTGACAAAATTGGGAATTTAGGGTTTGTGTGCTTTTATCATTTATGTTTGGGATGAAATTTTGAAACTTTGAAGGGAAATGTAGAATTTCTCCACTACTTTCCTTCTAATGTGTATCTAGGAGTTCGGTTCTGTCTAAAGTTTGATTTCCTGATTAGGAGAGAAAGGTAAGTTATGGTCTCCTTTCTGAGTGGCCTTTCAATAAGCGCTTGTTAATTGACATGAGCTCTTCGCCTTGATGCCATCTGGGCAGAGCATGCCGCTCTGTGCAAGATCTGTGAAATTAAATCAAATTTTAATTTACTCACAGGCGCAAGTAACATAAATCAAGACAAAACATCCACCTTAAACAAATAGCTGATTAATCTTGACAACAAAATTATGAAAGGAGGTTTAATTCTTCAGTTTGTTGACAACAGTTGGAGCAGTGAATAATCAATAAATACCTGAAAGGAAAATAGTCACATTGGGTTATTAATCATAAAATTCTGTAGCTGAATGAATCTGATTAATATTAGTCATTACTACGGTTTTGTGGATGGAGTCTAAAATTTTATTATTAGTTGGTTTAGAAGGGTCTTATCTATTTATTCCTTTCAAAATAATAGTTATTTTAGTGGCATGGATTTATAAATTATAGTTATTATGAACAAATGCATATTTTCAGAACTTACATATGATCTGCCATTCTTTATAATAGACTATGCATTTTGATATATGAATGTATACTTAATTACTAAATATCATGTCATTATACTTACACAGACATTATGTGGGCATAAGTAATAGATTATCTAATGCCATCCCCAAATCATCTCAAATTGAATCTGGTTTTATATATGGGACATTATCTGAGAAAACTTAGAACTAATCTTTGACTTTCTCTCTACATAAGCCAGCATGTTCCTCCGCTTGAAACCAAGTATTTGTTTATTTTCTTTGTCCAAAAGCCAAAGACCTGCACTCATCCTGAGTCAAAGCCCTAGTCTCCCAGAGCTGGATAACATGAGACAAACGTGTTCCTTTGGATTGCTGGTTAGCTTGGCTATTACATGGTGGAGAAAATGACTATTTACGCACTTAGGATGTTTTAAGTTTATCCCCTATGCCTTTTCTTCTGTGCATCATGAAGGGATCACAGAAAAGGTGAGGCAGTGTGACTCTGAGTAGGGATTATCAGCGATTCCTCTCACCCCAGTGACAAGTCAGATGGGCACAAGTCTATGTGTAGGTCAAAATAAAGAAGGGGACTAATTGATTTTTTTTTTCAGTACTGGAGATCAAAAGATGAATTGATTTCTTTAATGATTAGTCCTAAATAGGACAGCAGATAATTCATGCCCTAATAATTCTCATATACTTTTACAGGGCCTTGAGGTCATAGGTGAACCACTTGAGTAGCCTATGGGCCCACCACCCCTTATTAACCAGCTTGTGTTTCAGTTTTACTTGATAGACGTACAAAGGCATCTCTCCTTCAGTCAGAAATAACTGGCTGAGCACTGCTAACTCAATCAGTTCATGGAGGTAACCCTCCAGAGTTTGAGAAGTATTCACCAATAACTACTCTCTTTCCTGTTCCTAAACACTTCAAGTTTTTGAGAAAAAGCCCAAATAAATCTTGAATGCCTTGTAGGCAATTTATGAAGAAATTTTGTAACAAACCATGTTCTAGAAGTCAGAGTGCTAGGAATACAGGGTGTTGCTTGCTAAGGAGGCCTGATATGCACTGTCCATTGATTCGGCCACTTTCCACACAGAGCCCACTAGAGATGTAAGAATATCTCAGTTAAGAGCACTCAGTTAAAATGGCTACTCCTTCATTCCTAGGCTCTCATAACTTATTCATCGAGCTTCTGTAATGTTTCCTGGGTAGACTGAAATCTAAATCTATACCTAACATATATGTGTCAGATACATTTTTTTGGATAGCTTTTGCTCTCCACGCTTGCCCAGAAAGCTGTTGAATATCACGTGACATCTTCTTTTAAAAGAATACCTTTGTTAACAGAGGTCTCTTAAAATTAAAAATTGGGGAATCTAGAAACCGCTATGAAAATCAGAGGATAAGATTTGATGGAAGGACAAGTTAAGAGCTTCAGAGTTCAGTTTTGATAACTCCCAAGGAATGGTCACTCACAAACACCCCAGCCTGTGACTTCTGAGACCTCTACTCAGCCATGCTGTAACTGAAGAGTGAGTGTCATTGGTTTTAAGGCAATCTCAGCTCGTGCCGGCTTTGTTGATTCACTAAATACACTTTTAGAGTTTGAAGGGGCAGCCTGTCCATTTCACCTCTGTGCTGGTCTAGAAATTTTTAATCTTCTACAGTTCAAAGATTTGTTCCTAAGGCTTAGGCTCTCCAGTGGTTCAGTCCTGTCTAGTGGATCTTCGTACAGTGACTGAAAGGCTCTGTAACCTGTGTTGTCCAGCACGGTAGCCAGCAGTCAGATGTGGCTCTTGGATGTTTGAAATGTGGGGAATGCCTGTAAGGGAATGAATTTTCAGCTTCGGTTACTTAAAGTTATATGCCCAGATGTGTCTGAATAGCACTGGCTGTTGCCGTTCTAGACTGTGTGTCTTCTGTTACTGTTATTGCCATTGATGGAGTCGGGAACAGTTTATAGATAAAGTAAGAACAATTTTAGGCCCAGCCACAGAGAATGAACCAAAGACAGACTGAAGTGGTCCCAGAGCAGAATTGCTGTGGAGTGTCTCTGAATGTGCGCTGTTCCTTGTAGTCATTTGGCACTGAGCCTGTGAACCAGTTTAGATCTTCAAATGCAGACGCTGAATAGGCACTCCGTCTGCTGCCGTTCCAGGTACCCAGGCTTATCAGAGTATCCCCTCCTGTGAGACTTGGTACATTCTAAGTGTTTTGGGCTCAGCTTTCACTGTAATGTAGGTGAATCTCAGAAGACCTTGGAGCTGGAGCAAGCTTAAGGATCATTCCATGCTATTCTTGTCTGGGAAGAGTATGGAAAGACACGCGTCGACATTACAGAATATACCACAGTAGGTGCGGAACTCAGACTGGATTCTGAGATTGACTTAGAGACCTCTGAAATCTTTTGAAATCACAGATGTCAGTCCCACAGTTCAGGTCCCACAATGCTTTATGATGACAGACTCTACTGGTTAGTAATGGCAGTGCCTCCTCCCTCTTCCATGTGGAACTGAGTAGGACCTGTGCTTTGCACCGATGATTAGCATGAGTCCTGCCTGAAGAGAGTCCTGTGAGTAAAGGGTGTGAGGAATAGACTTGGCCCAAGCTACGTTGGACATGGCAGAGCACATATGGTTCTGTGAATGAATCTTGTGCTTCTCAAGGATGAAACCGGGAAAGGGCTCAGTATTTCGGTCCATGTCTGACTTGCCTTGATCACCGAGGTAGCCATGCATCCGGAGGTCAGACCAGTTACTGGAATGCAGTTTTCTGTTTCTGTAGATGTTTCTTAGCAAACTCCAGCATTGGCAGAGCAAAAATTAGAAGCTCACGCTGACTGTCTGGTGGAGCACAGGCACATTTATCAGAGACATCTGGTAAGTGGCTGCTATGAGCGCCTTTTGCTAAGAACGCTTAAACTATCATTTGAAACTATTGTTCTTCTGTGAAAAGGAAAGATAAAACAAAGGCTTGCCGCAGACGTGGATGTGGATTCCAGTTTCAGGGAGGACAATTAGTTGTGTTTGTCACTCCCACCCCAGCGGAGGAATAGGTAAAAGTGGAAAATGCTGGTGAATCACATACTGGAGCAAGATGGGGGGCGGTGAGGAAGAGTGTGCGGTTCTTATTCGTGCTTCCTTTCTGATGGAGTACTGTAAGTGTACCTCAGAGAAACGGGCTTTCCTCACTCAACGGGAATGTTCTTATGGGAAGAAATAATGGTGATCTATTAGCAAATGTGGCTAGCCACCAGTCTGGTGCTTTACAAACATGGGACCATGTAATACAACAACCCTTGGAGATAGTCACTCCCCTACTTTACGTATTACACACGCTCTCATGCGCGTGCGTGAGCACACACACACTCTCTCTCACATGCACACACATAAATGCATGTGCACGCGCACACACATATACCTGCAGATACTTATGCAGGCACAAGAGCACGAGCACACACACACACACACACACACACACACACACTAACTGTGTGCTAGTCACAAGTCTAAATACTGCATAGTTGCAGAGAGATGTAATGCTTACAACAACTCTGTAGATGGTCACAACCCACTTTACATAGGAGAAATCTGGGCCCAGAAGCATTGCATCACTCACTTAAGGGTGCAAAGTTCTTCTTTTCTGGATGGGAATTCAGAGACCCAAAAGCAGTTTTTCCAAACTCAGGATTAGAAGAAGACTTTCCATATTTTGGTTGAAAAGCCTTGTAGTAAACTAACTACCAAACAATAATAAATAGACAATTTAAATGCTATAACTAGCAAAACAAACAAAACACCACCAAGAAAATCCCTCTGGTTTTCTTTCTTCAAGAAAAAATTATACTTGCAGTGAGGGCTTCTGTGAAATGAGCTCATAGTACCAGGAATTTGTGTGGGATGGGGGAAGGGGGCTGAGTTAATAACTTAGCCATTGTTACCTGAGAGCTTTTAACGATTAGAAATGTTTGGAGTACCTTTGCCTATCAAGTCTGGTAGTTAAAATGTTGGTGTATATGCTTAAAATACTGCTAGTATACCCTCCCTATTTAGCATAGCACACGTTGAATCACTAAGTCCGATGAAGGCCTGGGAAGACAGAAATCCAATTGTTTGATCTGATTGCTAGAAGCCATGGGTGACGATTACCAAGTCCCATGTGTACTGGAAGGCGGTGCCGGCTTGTTTGGAAACAGAGGTTATGATTTATAACAATAACGGTCACACACATAGACACTCAGATCCAAGCCAGCTACTGAGGGATGGGATCAGGAAAGAGAGTTATTATTTAACTATTAGCCGCTGGTTCTCTTCCATACATTATCTCTTGGACACTTTGGACTTGCCTAATCAGGTATGTGTGCTTTCACCGTTGTACCAAAGGTGAAATTAAAGCTCACGGTAATTTGTCACTAGGCTGAAGCTTGTGGTGTTGATAGTTGTTGAAGCAGGTTTGCAGTTTTGGTCTACCTGATGCCCAGTGTATATTCTCAACCAGATGCAACCTACAGCATGAATAGCTTCTCTTAGGTTTGTATAAACAGGCTTGGGGGGGGTGGGGTTGGTTTAGAGGGCTGGGGTGAGTGAGGGGTACCCTTACGTTTTATAGAAAAAGGAAAGTTATGTATGGGGGAGTTTTAAATGTGTCTAGAATTAAGTGCAGCTGGCTTGTCATCTAGAAGCAGTTAAATGAATGAGTGACCTCCCTAAGTGCTGGCGTCTGGCCCCTCCCACTTCCAGCCAGTTCTCTCTAGGAGTACAAAGGCTCTGTGCTAGAGCACCCTGTCTCTCTGTCTCTGTCCTCGACCCTTACATGCCATGCTTTATTCATTTCTACCCATTTTTCCCTCTCACTACAACCCCGACTCCCAGTCTGTCAGCAGCTGGGTGTTAGGGAAATAATGTCATGAAGCTTCAGAAAATGCCCAGGGTTCGATGCCTGACTGTTTTGAATAGTCTTAAGTTCAAATGCTCACACATAAACACCATGATAGCCCCAAGGACACTACCCCCCCACTACATTCTCATGGTGAAACTCTGTGATATTTTTATACTACCCAGAAACCATATCGATTCTAACCAATAGCTTCAGGTTACAGCAGGCTGTGGGATGGCCCTATACAATAACACATTCGAATCAATACTTATTAACTGAATACTGAATCAATGAAGCTCAATCCTTTAAAGATAGTTAAGTGACCGTTACCATTGTGACCTCACAGAGTGCCTCACAAGGTCATGGTCATCACCTGCAGTTCCTTTTAAAAGGCATTTTTATTCTTTGAGAATTTCATAAGTGTATTTCAGTCATATTCCTTCCAACAACTCCCAGATCCACCCTTCCCTCCTCCCAGATCCAGCCCCAATCTCTCCCACAACCTCCTTCCCACAACCACCGCTATATCCCTTCCAGATTCACCCCTACGTCCACACCTCCCCAAATCTGTTCCCTCTTCCTTTTTCCTTTTAATAACTCATAGGCTACAGTCTGTGCTGTCCATAACTCAGGGGTATGGGGCTGTGCACTGGAGTATGGCCGACTTACCAGGAGCCACATCCTTAAAGAAAACTGACTGTACAATTCCCCAGAAGCCACCAGCTACCCATAGCTCCCTAGTTAAGGGTGGGACTCACAAATGCCTTCCTATTCCAGGCAAGCATGTTGGCTGACTTCATCTTGTGTGGGCAGGCAACCCTATCTCTGGTGAGTTCAGGAGCACAGTAGTCCCATCATGTCCAGAAGATAACGTTTTGCTGGGGTCTTCCCCAACCCCTGTCTCTTACCAACCTTTCTCTCCTTTGAGATGGCGGTGAGCCTTGAGGACATGGTGCATTCTCGAAGTCCCTAATGTAAATGAGCATTTCAATGATGCTTTTTCTGCGAGCTTTGAAGCATCCCAAGCTTCTGCATTAACCACTCTCAGTACAAAGAAATTTCTCTGATGAGGTCTGAGACCTGCACTAATCTCTGGGTAGAGAGGCACCCATTTAGAAGGCAGTTTGATACTATGCATATTTACTGAAATAATAGTTACTAATCACTGCTATCAATGAGCTCCCAAATCGTGGCTTCTTGGCTAGACTTGCAGGACCTTGATTCTAACCGAACACGTTCATGTCACTATTGCAGCCGTGGGCTTACCTTACCACGTGGATCATTACTGCATGAACTTAGGATTCACGGCTGGTTAAGAGTCTTGACTCTTCCCCTGCAACCGCCCCAGTGGCCTGCACAGCCCCTTCAAGTCAACGCAGCTGCAACTTAATCCCAGCTATTTCTACACAGATCTTAGTTTGCTTTCTGGCTCCTTAATCTGTAGGTTCTGTAGAGCTTCTTGGTCATGTGGGTTTGGAACTGCGTAGGCTGACAAACCCCTGGCTTGCAGTCCTGTGCAAGAGCTTCCAACTATCCGTACTGACACCCTTTCAGTGTCTTCTGAGACAGAATGTGCCTTCCTCATACCTTTTTTGTCCTCATAATCATTCTTTTCTAGACAGTGCATGTTTCCTGGCTAGGCGCCCATGGAAGGTAGAAGTAGAAACAGTGCAGTTGAGGAGACAGTATCCCTCCTGTACCAGCCGGCTCTATGAGATAGAGAGAAGGAAGCATTGCCCGGCATTGGTCTCTGCAGTCTCTGTAAGCCAATACTGCTCCCTGCCTGACTTCTAATATTTAAACAGCAATCCAGGTTTAAGGCAAGAAATGCTAAGTCAAGGTCAAATCTCTCAGGTGTCTAGACTTTACGGAAGCACCTTCTTTGCAAAGAATACCTTTCTCATCCTGTGATTACATCTCCTGCTTCAAAGTCTCATCTTAAAATAATCTGTCTTTGAAGAAGTATTTTTTTTTGTTAGAAATATTTCAGGGCATTCTTAACTGGCAGGTGTCTTTTTCTTTAAATCTAGAACCAGCAACAGCTGGAGGATGCTTTATATCTAATTTATATTAAAGTATGAGTGGTCAAGGATTCCTATGTCCCTTTAAGCCTCCCAGTATTACGTTCTGTCATATCAGCTCAACTAGGGATGGTAATTTCCTAGCAGCAGTTTGGACAATATTTTCAGAAGTTATAGACCAAGCTCCCGGGTAGGAAGGAAAGAAGACCCTGGTGCTCCCATCCCCCTTTCCACATGAGGACAGGGACGGGAAGCTAAGGAGACACCAGAAGAGGTTTCTGCTTGAAATGTCTTGGGACTAGGGTGTTAGCATTCTGTCTAAGCTCCACCCCACAATTACCTGGCGACAACCAGGAAAGCCTGACTCACTATAAAAGGGGCTACTTGCCCCCTCCACTCTCTCTTGCTCCTCTCTTGCTTTCCTGCTTTCCCTTCCTCCCTCTCTCCCCATTCCCTTCTCCCCTCTCTCCCCATTCCCTTCCTCCCTCTCTCCCCATTCCCTTCCCCCCCCTCTATCTCCATGTGTTCATGAGAGGCCTCTACTCCTCTACTTCTCTTCTCTTCTCTTCTCTTCTCTTCTCTTCTCTTCTCTTCTCTTCTCTTCTCTTCTCTTCTCTTCTCTTCTCTTCTCTTCTCTTCTCTTCTCTTTCCTCCTCCTCCTCCTCCTCCTCTCCTCCTCCTCCTCCTCTTCTTCTTCCTCTCTCTCTCTCTCTCTCTCTCTCTGCCTCTACTACCCTGTTGACTCCCCTCCCCATGCCCTGAATAAACTCTATTCATGTGGCTGATCCCTCAGAAGGAAGGGACACCTCAGCATGGGCCCTCAGAGTCACCCTCTTCCCCCATACCTGACTACACTTCCATAGAACATACCTCACCTTGATCTTTTTGTAAACACATTATAGGGACTCTGAGAAATACAAGTAATACATTGCCTCACAATTTGCAATATACACAACGTGAATTCGCTGCCTCAGAGCATACTGGGTAGGGAGTCCAGTGTACTTTGTGTTAGGTTACAAGGCTGCAGAGGAGGGGTTCAGGCCACTGTACTTTTTTTCTTTTTCTAGTACCTTCTAGACCAGGTTTTCAACCTTCTTAATGCTTTGACCCTTTTAATGCACCTCTTCATGTAGTGGTGAACCTCAACCATAAATTTATTTTTGTTGCTATTTTATAACCATAATTTGCTATTCTTATGAACTGATATGTAAATATCTGGTATTCAGGGTGTCTGATATGCAAGCTACATGGGGGTCATGACCCACAGGTTAGGAACCACTGTTCCAGAGGAAGGTTCTTTTCCAATCTCATATAACTGTTGTAGAATTAAGTGCATTGTGGTACAGGACCAAGGTCCTAGATTTCTCACTTGTTTCAGCTGAGCTCAGCAACTTAGACCCATTGAGAGCCCCCTGCAGTGTGTGCCTCTCTCAGGCCTCCCTACAACAGGCGCTTCTTTGTGGAAGCTGGGGAGTCTCTTTACAGTTGGCTTAGACATGGTCATAAAACCCTGAGGTAGTCTTCCACTATTGTGTGTTTTGTTGGCTAGGGAAAGGTCCTTGGACATGTCCCCATTGTAGGGCAAGGTGTTATGTAAGGGTGTGAAGTAGAAGCCACAGCAAACTCTTACTTCTTTGAGGTGAGGTTCTCTGGTCAAAATGGCCATGTGGGGTATGTAAGGCACATGTGAGAAGTTCAGAGTCATACATCTATGTTCCTGTCATCACCAGAGCCAAATGATGGGGATCCCTTAATGTCTATCACTGAATGAATATAGAAACAGAATGTAGCATATAGAATGCACATATATGGGATATTTTCCAACCTTTAACAAGGTGTTATATCTCATGCTATAACATAAATGAACCTTTAAGATGTTATACTAAGTGAAACAGATCAGGTTCAAGAAGGAAAATGTTGTATAGTTCTACTTATGAGCTATCCAAAGTAGTCAAAAATCATAGTTATAAAGTAGCGTGGATGTAACCAGGGGCAGAATAGAGAGATTGAATGTGTGATGGGTGTGAGCTGGAAGCAGTTGAGTGACGATGGTTACAGACAAAGGGAATACACTTAATGCTACTGAATTGTGCATTCAAGTAGTTCAGCTGCACATTTTATATAACATATGCTTTGTCACAACATCAAGACATATTCAGAGTCCTAGGACTGATTAACAGTATTCTCCCAAATGCCAGGGTATGCTTCAAGTTCTGGATGGGTACTGGGAGGAGGGAGAAGGGAATCAGGATATTTTTGGTTCTGTATCCATTTGTTATACCATGAAAGAGAGTATGATATATCAAAGTGCTATAGTAAACATTGTATTAGTCAGTTATTAATTGCTCAGTGTTTGCTGATTGCTTGCTTGACAAGCATATACACTTGTTACATATCTTTTGGTTGTTTTATGTATCTCCCCCTTCTTCCTGGTGTTGCAGAGAAGAATGACATCCCATGTTTGCACTTATGACACTTCAGAAGGAGAATTTTACATTATTTTTTAGAGTGTGCGAATTTGTGTGTGTGTGGGCACACATGTGCAAGTGCCTTTAACACACCGAGTCATCTCATTGGCCCACAGCTATAGTTCTTAAGTATAGCTGTAGTTACCTGGGGAATTATTTTTAAAGGTATCTGGGTCTAGCCCTGGGAGAGCCTTTTTAAATTGGTTTGAGGTGAGAGCTCAGGCTTATGATATAAGATTTATAAACACTGCTTACCGCTAACACTGAGAACCCCTGGATTACAAGGATGTACCCCCACCCCCACTGACTTCCAAAATAATCAGCTGAACGATCTAAGATCAGTGCTAATTAGATACTTAGAACTGTTTACCGTTTATACCTAATTACCGTGTCACACCATCAAATGCATGCATATCATCAAGTGTGTCAGGCTAGCCTTCCTTGTAAATTTGGGTTGTTTTCAACATTTCATTATTAATCTCTGTTCTTTGATACTCATGGGGAAAGAGCCATCTGCAGAAACCTGAGAAAGAGACAGAGAAGTGTCTGTTGTGAGCAGGATATAACAGCAACCTGATTAAATTAGAACCACGCTTGATTACACGGTCAATAGGTAAGAGGATGCATGGGAGAAAGTCCTGCCTGTCTTCTGGTTACTGCTGGAATGGCCTCGTCCCTTCCCGGGCCAGTTTGCCAGTTTACAAACACAGACGTTTATTAGGTATCTTTTTGTTCTTTTTTTTGTTTTTTTTATCTATCAAAAAATGTAGGAGTTTGATACAAAACCAGGAAACAAAGAGATATGTGTTCTGTTTATCAGTTGTCTCCGTTTATTAGGTGACTGAAATCAGTTTTACCTGCTGTTGCCTTTGTGTCTATAATAGTTAAACAAAGAGAAGAAATTTGAATGTTTCCCAGTTTTCTCAATATCATTAAATTCCTAATATGTGCCCGGTACATCTTGAGAGGTTAAGGAATAGGTGGGGGAGGAAAACACAGCCTTAGTCTTCATGATCTGAATCTCTTTAGGGAAATTAAAATTATTTCCCCATGTGTGGTTAGTACTATGCCATAAGAGACTGGTTTAGCAAAAGAAGGGACTGAAAAAATAGCGAGATGTTTTGTTTATTTTGAAACAAGTTCTCACTAGGTAGTCCAGGCTGGCCTTGAACTCAGTAATCTGTTTCTACCTTCAGAGCACTGGAACTAAAGGCGTGCACCACCACACCCAGTCTTAAGAGAAGATCTCAAGCTGGGTAAACTACAGGAATATAAAGTGGGCTGGCACATCTGGGAACAGCAAATAATTCAGTGGGTGTGGGAACCCCAAAATGTGAGGAGACTGGACAAACAGAAGGGTTAAACCATTAGGAGTTTACCAACATTTTGAAGTGATTTCTCTGAGTGAATATAGGCAGAACTTACGTAAAGAATGTAAAGTTTTGCAAGTCTCAGTTTTTCCATTGGTGGTGAGTGACTGATTTCACCTAGGTAATAGCTAACCCTTGAGCAGTATATTTTATATCCCATTTACTGTTCTTACTGCATTATGCTGTTAAATAATTTAATTCTCAGAAATTCTATGACCTGTGGACTGTGTTTATTGTTGTTTTACAGCTTAGAGAATCCAAGAGGCTAGGTGACAAGACAAGTTTCCAGAGTTTGTAAACAGGAGACCTTAGAATCAAACTCTGGTATCCTCTTTCAAGATCTTGTGTCCACAGCAAGTGTGTCCTATGTGTGCTACTTATTAGATTGTGTAGTCAAGCTGTGAAATACAATGCCATACAACATAGGGTGTGAACAGAGCTGATGCTTGTGAGAAAGAGTTGGTGGGAAGAAAGCAGACAAGGGATACTGGCCAAACCTTGAGTAAAGAAGCTTACTAGATAACGTGGTCATGAGGGGGGAGGGGGGGAGGATGACCAAACTCAAGAACAAAGGGCTCTAACATCCAGGATGTAGACGGTGGCCTGAGATTCCCAGTAGTGAGAAATGTGGGTGAACTTTGACAAATGGAATTTCCTAAGCCAACTTAGAAGCTGGGACTTTATTGCTTTGAAGAATGTTGATTATATCGATTGGTGCCATAAACAGATTATGAAAGGTTGTGAGGTCCCCTCGGTTGGGTATGAGTTTGAGATCCTGCCCACTGGGAGAACTTTGGACAGAGCAGAATGTCTTGGGAATGCTTCTATGGCTTCCAGAGCCTTTGTTTCCAGAAAAACACATGCTATAATTACTCCCGTTGCCAACTGCTGACGTTGTCATGCACCAAGGCTTTACTGCCATGTTATCAGACTTAACATGTAGAGTATTTCTGTGGAACAGATGTGAGTGCCGGGCCCTAATCCCAGTTGAGGAACCCGCAGTTCAGAGGTTAAGCAGCTGCCCCAAGGATATGAAATCGGGAGACCACAGAGCTGAGATGTGAATCGAACTGTTTTTAGTTCCTGAGTCACATACATTTTAAAATAATTTGGGAGCAGTGGTGGTTCTGGGAGATGGTTCAGTGGCTAATGTACTTGCCTGGGAAGCAGAGGGATATGAGTTCAGATCCTGGGTAACCAAATAATAAGCCAGGTGCAATAATGTGCTCTTGGAATCCCAGCACGGGGAGGTGGAGACAGAAGGACCCCAAGATCTTTCTCGTAAGCCAATTTAGCCAATTGGGAAGCTCGAGGCTTACTGAGAGACCCACCCCTCCCCCAATATAATAACGTGGAGAATAAGGGAAGAGATCTCTGACTTCCACATGTGCATGTTCTCTCACAATTCACACAGACTGATTTCTCACTGAAGCACACAAATAATAAAGCAAACACACCCACGTAACTATCAACTATTACTTGAGAAGAGAGCATGAGCAGAGGCTAGGAAGTGCCTTCCTCATCTCCCAACTTTATCTATTATCCACTTAGAAGTTACTCTCTACACTAGTCTTACCACAAATTTTACATGTTTTAATAACTTACTCTAGTGCAGTCACAGATCACAACCCTACAGGCTCTGAAAATTTTCCTTTATTTTTTGTGTGACCACAGAGTGGACAAACTCTCTCCCGGACCTTTGACCTTTAATGCATATGAACATCGCTGCCATGTCTTTCAGTGCATGGATGTGTGATGCATGGTGGATATGAACCGAGAAATGAATAGCTTGGCAGTAGGGCATTTCTAAATTGAAATTTAGCATATACAGCCAGTTTTCCAAAGTGGCTAAACAAACTGACCCTCTCCCCCAGCAATGTAAGGGTATATTACCTTTCTTTACATTCTTTACAGTACCTAGTAACATTAGCAGTTTTCACCTTATTTGTGCTGGTGAATTTATTGTAATATTCCATTGTGGCTTTAGTGTGCTTTTCTTTCCCAATTAAAACTGACGAGCATTTTCTTACATATTTTCCATTGGTGTGTGTTTTGGCCCATCATAGCCTGCAGCTTTAGCTGTTATCATTCATTTCCACACATCCAGGCTGATTCCTCGACTTTGAGATTTATGCCAAAGGTCTTTTTGTCCATCTTCATTCCACTAATATATTGATTATTTTGATATATAGTAATTATTAACATAATGTTCCATCTTCTTTAATTTTCTGAGACCATTGTTTAGCCTTTTTTTAACTATAAGAATTTTAGAATCAGTTTCTCAGTTTTCAAAAATAAAGAAACAAAACATGATTAGAATTTTATCAACTAGAAAATATTTGACACCATTAAACATTTCATTTCAGGGATCAGCAGGACAGATCAGTGAGTAAAAGCACTTGGTCCAACGCCTGCTGACTTGAATTTGACCTCTGTATTTAACCACATAAAGACAGAAGGAGAGAGACAGTCCTACAGAATTGTCCTCTGATCTCCACATGGATGACTCACACACTTCATGAAATATCATTTTAAATTTTAGTTTCTAAATCAATAACCTGAATAATTCCTCTATTTTAAATATGTATCCTTCCTTCTTCTGCCACTTCTCTCTTGGAAAGAGCAACATCTTCTCTGGAATTCATTGGGAAATGGGAAAAAGTACAGCAGGCTTAGTATTTGTGTGTGTTATGAAGCCTTTGATAAGGTACCTCAGAGCTAGAACTCAAGATAAATGCCAAGCATGCTGTGTCAGGCCGTGCACATATGGCTTCCTCTATGACCAGGGCCCACGAGGTGGTCTTCGATCCCAATGGCATAGTCTTTTTTATTTTTATTTTTATTTTTCAATTTTCTGATCACGTCTTTATTTACCTCCTTAACTCTCAAGCCCAAACTTTCTTAGAGGAAATAGAAGTAAAGAAGTACATATTATTTCCCTTTAATGTATACATAGTTTACATTATGTAGTGAAATAAGTGTTATGCAATTTATATGATTGTGTATATATATATACACACACACACACACACACACACACATATATATATATATATATACACGCATACACCCATCTATCGATGATTTGTGTTTAGTTTTGTAATTTCACGTTCAGTTACATTTTTGGGATTTTTTGCCTTTATTACAAATAGATTTTTTTCTCTCATATAACAATTCCTGATTTTGGTTTCCCCTTCCTCTACTCCCCCTATAGCGTGAGCTGTTTGGAGGCTTCAGTGGAACCCCTTTGACCAACAAATTAGATGTAGTCCATTCCTGGTGCTGGACGCTTCATTTGGTGAAGAGAAATGTCCGGTTGGGCACTGTCTCCTCCATTATTTGGTGATTTCATTCAGATCACCGTCATACATGTATATATTTCAAGAGGCTTCTACTGATCAGGTTTCCATCCCGCCCCTCGCATGGCTCTTACTTTTAGCCCTCTCTTCCGGTATTGTCCCCTCTGTCCTCTCTGTCCTTCCCTCTCCACCTGACTCTCCCATGCCTGTGCTCCCCACCCCAGTTTGTCCTCAACTATCTCTGTTCCACATCGCTTTCCTAGCACAATCTAGCCATTCTCCCTACTCCTATTTCCATACTCTATGCCTACCCTCTGTGGTTCTATGTACAGCAGCTTGGTTATCATTGACTTACAAGCTAATGTTCACATATAAGCAATTACAAACCCTTTTGTCTTTCTGGGTCTGTGATATCTCACTCAGGATACAATTTTGCGATGTCATCTCTTTTAACAGCTGAATAATGCTCCGTTGTGTAAGTGTACCACATTTCCTTTATCCATGTTTCTCTGCTGTGGAACATCTGGGTTGTTTCCACTTTCTGGCTATTATGAATAGAGTCACAGTGGACACGGATGACCAAGGGTCCTTGTGGAAGAATGAAGCGTCCTTGGGTTTATGCCCACGAGTGGTACAGCTTGGTCTTGAGGTAGGTTGGTTCCCATCTTTCTGAGGAACAACATGGTGATTTCCACAGTGACTGTACAAGTTTGTACTCCCACCAGCAATAGCTGAATGCTCCTCACATCGGTGCCAGCATGAGCTGTCATTTGTTTCTTCTTTTTATTTTTTGTTTGTTTGGGTTTTTTTGATTGTCAGCATTCTGATGGGTATAAGATGAAAGTTTTTATTGGCGTATCCCTGATGACTAAGGACAATGATGGTCATTTTTAAGTGTTTCTCAGCCATTTTAGTTTCCTCTTTTGAGAGTTCTGCTTTTTAGATTTGTACTCCAAATTTTAATGGGATCATTTATTTTCTTGATATGCAGGGTTTTTTCCATTTTTTGATATACTTCCAATATTAGCCCTCTGTTGGAAGTGTACCTGGTTAAACTCTTTTACCATTCTGAAGGCTGCTGCTTTCAGACAAATGACAGTGTCCCTCACTGTGCAGAAACCCTCAGTTTCACAAGGTCACGTTTATTAATTGTTGATCTTAGTGCTTGTACTATCAGTGTTCTGTTCAGAGAGCCTTCTCCTGGGTCGGTGAGTTTCAGGCTATTCTCCACTTTCTCTTTTATCAGGTTCAGCCTATCTAGTTTTATGTCAAGGACTTTGATCCATTTGGAGTAGAGTTCTGTGCAAGGTGATAAGTATGGATCTCTTTGGATTCATCTATGTGCAACCATTCAGTTTTATTAGCACTATGTGTTCAAGATACTATCTGTTTTTTTCCCAGCATATATTTCTGGCTCTTTCTTTAATCAAAAATCAGGTGTCCATGGCTGTGTGGATCTTCAGTTCAATTCCATTGATCAACACGTCTGTTTTTAAGTCAATACCATTTTTTTAAAACTATAGCTCTGTAGTACAACTTGAGGTCAGAGATGGGTCTACCACCAGCACCTCCTCTATTATTCAGGATTGTTTTAGGTATTATGGGATTTCTTTGTGTTTCATGTGATGCAGAATATTGTCCTTTTAAGATTTGTGTAGAATTGTATTGGGATTTTGATGGGACTTGCATTGAATCTGTAACTTGTTTTTGGTAAGATGGCCAATTTTAACTGTATTAATCCTACTGGTCCATGAGCATGGGAGATCTTTCCATCCTTTGAAATCTTCTCCAATTTCTTTCTTTGTTCTGTACATGTAGTGTTTTGATTACTATGTGCCAAGGTAATTTCTTTCTGGTACAGTATATTTTGTGTTCTTTACACTTCTTATATCTTGATAGGTACTTGCTTCTTTAGGTAAGGGGAAATGTTCTTTTATGATTTTTTTTTGAAAATGTTTTCTGTGCCTTTGACCTGAGTTTCTTCTCCTTCCTCTAATCCTATTCTATTTAGATTTGGTCTTTCTATAGTGTCCCAGATCTCCTGGATATTATGCGGAGAGTTTTTTTGTTTGTTTGTTTGTTTAGATTTCATACCTCCTTCGACTGAGATATTCATTTCTTTTAGTTGTGTCTTCAGTGCCTGAGATTCTTTCCTCCATCTCTTGTGCTCTATTGGTGATGCTCGCCTCTGAGGTTCCTGTTCAAGTTCCTAACGTTTTCATTTCTAGATTCCCCTCAGCTTGGGTTTATTTATTGATTCTGTTTCCACTTTCTCATCTTAAACTGTTTTATTCATTTTCATCTACTGTTTGTTTTTTCAAAGATTTCTTCCTGGGATTGATTCATTAGTCTTTAAGGAGCTCCTATCACATCCATAAAAGCTATTTGAGAGTTTTCTGTCCTGTACTTTAGCTATGTTGCGATTCTTAGGGTCTATTATGATAGGTTGCTGGACTCTAGTGGAGAAATACTGTTCTGGCTGTGATTGATCATGTTTTTATGCTGACATCTAGGTGTCTGGGTTTGGGATGATTGTGATTCTTGGTGCCGATTATCTGCTCTCATCTTTGTTGAGTGGGCACTCTGTTTCTTGGTTTCTGATTCCTCTCTGGGTATTAGGAGGGTTTGTTGGCTATGTGCTGTCGGCTATGGAAATTCTTCTGGGATCTTGATGGGTGTGTCCACTAGAGGTTTGGAAAAAAAAACATGTTTCTAGGTATTAGGACTTGATACTTAGGAATGGGGATTGGCTGGAGGTGGGGGGAGGGAGATATGAGTAGGTCTACAAGAGGGAGAAAAGCAGAAGATTGCACCAGAATCTGTTTGGTCCCTTGTGAATCTGAGCAGAGAGCAAGGGGAGATCACGACAGGTAGTCTGCTATAGAGCTGGGTTCCCAGGGAATGCCTGCTGGACTGGGGGGCTTCAGTAAGGCAATGAGTCTGTGTGATGGGCCCTGGAGATGGGGTGGAGAAGGAGGGGAGGCTGCAGCAGCTGGCCTGCTAGAGAGCTGGAGGTGACTGGGGAACTGGGTTTGGAACGAAAGAGGGAGGAGATCTGTAGTTAGCTTATTACTTCTCTGGGCCCAATGTTCTTTTCTTTCTCCTAATAACATGTAGTAGCTTCCTGTGTGGAGGAATTGTCTATGTTAGATATAGACCTGCCAGCTGATGATTTAAGTTCTATCTTCAATGATGCCATTTACAATTTTGGTTTAATTGTTTGAATAGTCATAGGATATAGGAATACAATTGAATTTATAAGGCCAGGCGGTGGTGGTGCATGCCTTTAATCCCAGCACTTGGGAGGCAGAGGCAGGAGGATTTCTGAGTTCGAGGCCAGCCTGGTCTACACAGTGAGTTCCAGGACAGCCAGGGCTACACAGAGAAACCCTGTCTCAAAAAAAACAAACAAAAAAAAAAAAAAAGGAAGGAGTAACTCTAAGTCTTGAATTTATACCTTGCTTTGGTACGAAGCCAGAGACTGTTGAGAGTTTTGCTAATTTTGAGGGACTTCTTTCACTTTTCACAGCCACAGCCACGACTTTTAGAACGAGTGACGTTTTACTTTCTTCTGCCTCTGTGTCTACATCTTTGATGTTCTCCTTCTACTTATCTTTATTTCAAAATTATAATTTATTTACTTTATGTATATGAATACACTATAGCTGTCTTCTGAGACACCAGAAAAGGGCATTGGATCCCATTACAGATGGTTGTGAGCCACCATGTGGCTGCTGGGATTTGAACTCGGGACCTCTGGAAGAGCAGTCAGCACTCTTAACCATCTCTCTGAGCCATCTCTCCAGCCCTTGTTTATCTTTCTCAAGGGCCTGATAAAATTTACTCAAATGTCCAGTTCCTGTTAGACATAGTGTCACATTGTTGACTGAGATGTGGAGCCTTTCAACCGCCACCATCTAGTACACTGTTTCCTGAAATTTAGAGCAGCCTCCCAAAGCTCCACAGTCTAATACAACGTTTCCTGTTGTCGGAAGGATGCTTCTAGTCCCCTCAGCTTACTAAACGGTTTTCTGGCTTTGTTTCTCAATAGGCTCAAGATTTCTCTGTTTGCTGAGATCAGTTTTAAATTTAAAAATAATCACAGGTGTTTAAATTTATCAATGCTTTAAAAAAATCTCTCTCTCTTTTTTTTTGCATCTTTGTTCCTTTTGCTTTAATTTTTGTAAGACGAAGTCTCCTCTGTAGCTCTGACTGGTCTCAGACCCTCCTTCTGACTCAGTCCTTGAGTGTTGGGATTGTAGGCATCACCCGTACTCTGGCTACATTCATTACTTTTCAGCCTCAATATTTATTTGAAATACTTTGTTTTACTTTTTCACATTTATGTTTTTAGAAATAATTAGCTTTTCTTCCTTGGGTTATTAATATTATTCTTACGTCAGACTCTCTAGTCCTAAAATGAGTTGTGTAAAGTATCTCCTGTTTGCTGGAGAAAATTTGTGTGATAATATTATTCTTTCTTCAAATATCTGGGAATTTTAATGGTAGTTACTGGAATCAAGAATTTTGAGGAGGTAGGTTTTAGTTTTGCATTCCATTTCTTTATTATTGAATTTTCTATCTCTCATTGTATCATACTATGGGGATTTTAAAAATTATTATTTCACGCGACGTTTCCAAGTACATCTGCATATCATTCAGTTATTTTTCTCACGCCTGCTGTACAGGAAGGGATGGTTCTTGTTTTCTGGATTAGCAACATCTCTCCTGTGGCTGCCATCTTGCCAGGAACTTAGCCATTTCACCTGTCATTAGTCTAATAACAGATGTTTGTATTGGCTTGTTGACTCACTTCCCTGGATAGCCCTCCCTCCTTCCCTCCCTCCCTCTCCCTCTGCCTCCCCCTTCTTCTTCTTCCCCCACCTCTGTCAATTTGCTTTTCTTTCCTCCTTGTCTCCTTTCTATGGGTTGTATATGTGAAGCATTGGGGGGGGGGCTTTGTAGTACCAACATGCTTTGAATGAATGTCCTCCTGCCTCAGCTTTCTGAGTACTGGGATAACAGACAGGCACCCTGGCCCTTGTATGATCTTCTTTGAGATGGAGACAACTCATTTATAATCTCTATTCTTTTCTCTTTCATACCTACTTAAATCTAAAGGGTTCTATCTATGCTCCATTTAAACTAAATTCCTTACGATCTAATGTAGTGTCCGTGGCATATTTAAACTGTGCTGCTCAAATCTCACACATGTGAGGATTTTTGTGGCTTTTTGTTTGTTTGTTTATTTTCAATTTGTGTAGTCTACAGGATTTGAGGAAGAGTCTCTGTCATTTCAGTCTTTTGAAATGTGTGGACGCTTTATGCTTCCCCCACCCCCACCCCCTGCCCCGCATGGTTTCGCATGTGATCAATCTTCATGAAGGTTGGCGTGCGCTGAAAAAGGGTGTCACATCTGAATGTAGAGTTAAAATATCAGCTGACTCTAGAGCTAAAGTAAACTTTGATATCCAGTGGCTTAGATATGGCTTCCAACCACTGTGTCTACTTGGTCTGTTTTGAGACATGTGCTAAAATATCTAAATGTTATTGTGGAAGTTTTGTCAGCCCCTGTTTTGTTATTCACACTTTGATACAATCTTCCTAGGTGCGTGTCTCCTTAGCATATTGACTGATCCCTGATCATCAGGGAAACAGCAGGGATCCTCTTTAACTGGGACCAGCACATCACATAGCTTACCATTTCCTATTCCATCATTGTGAAGCATTTGTTGTATGTGTAACATGCGTGGTATTATTGTTTTGCTATCAGTTTTACAATCCTGTCTTCTCACTGAAATATTTGCTACACCGGTACTTAATGTCATTATACAGCCGTTGGTTTAAACCTAATATGTTACCATGTGTTAATCTGCTGTCTCATCTTGTCTTTTCCTTGCGCTGACTAGCTATGTATTTTATGGCATTATTTTTAGCATTTTATTTGAATATTCTCTGATTAATCTTGTAACAAATGTTCTACATTATAGCATGCCTCGGCAATTTAAAAACGTTCTGCATTACACTTTTATTAATTTCTGGACCTTCATTTATGTTAACTCCACTTATTCTCTGTCTCCTTCATGTCTTGTTTGTCTCTTATATTTGTTTATTTTGTATTTTATGCTGCCTAAGGTATCACTCTTTTATAAAGACAGTCCTTCTCTAGTCATCTGCACATTTGCTTGCTCTGAGGTTCTTTCTCTGTAACATCCGCCGGTTCCCCTTGGGGATCATATCCATCGTGTCTAAGCCGTCCACTATCACACGTCTGTTGCCAGTGGGAAAATATTTTCAAAATGTGTCCATTTCTCTTTCCCTCTTGAAGGCTGTTTTCGGGGCAATGAGGCTGAATGGGCTCTGTGGGGCTTTCTGGAGACTTTCTATTGTGCTCTGACTTCCATTATTTTTGCTGAAGAGTAAATTAGTCCTGTTGATGGTCATTTGAAGGTTACGTGTCTCTTGTGTCTGATTGCTTTTTCTTTCCCCCTCTCTTCTGATTGTATTTTGTTTTCAGAAATTCAATCTTGATGGGTCTAGATATAATTTTAATTTAAATTGTATTATTATTATTCTAAGTGTGTGTGTGTGTGTGTGTGTGTGTGTGTGTGTGTGTGTGTGTGTGTAGGATGTATGTGAATATGGGTTAATGCCATAGCTTGAATGTGCAAATCATAAGACAAACATTCAGGGGCCAGTTTTCTGCTTCCACGTTGAGTTCTAGCAATTAAATTCAGCACTTTTACCCACTTCTATCTATCTCACAGCCTGGACATAATGTTAATTGTATTTGGTTTGGGGTTTATAGCACATCTTTTCTGTAACTTGATGTCTTTTCATTGATCTAATGACAGTATCGAATATGATTGTTGAAGTTGACTGTGCTGGCGAGTTTCATGTCAGCCAGACACAAGTTAGAGCCACTGGGAAGGGGCATCTCAACTGAGAAAATGCTGCCAGAAAATTGGTCTGTAGGCAAGCTTGTGGTGCATTTTCTTAATTAGTGATTGGTTTTGGGGGGCTTAGCTCACTGTGAACTGTGCCATCCCTGGGCAGATGGTCCTGGGTTCTATGAGAAAGCAGACTGAGCAAGCCATGGGGGAAAAGCCTACAGCTTCATCATCCATGGTCACTACAGCAGTTTCTGCCTCTATGTTCCTGCCTTGAGCATTTGCTGACTTCCTTGATTGATGGACTACAAGCTATACAAAAACAAACCTCTCCAGGCTGATTTTGGACATGGTGTTTTATCGCAGTAATAGAAACTCAACTAATACATTGAGTTTCTATGTCTATGGCAAAACCACATGGGATAAACAGATTAGAGGAGAAAAAATTGATTTTGTTCAGTGTAAGAAGTTTCAGTCAATGCCCAGCTGACTGGGTTTCTTCTGGGTAGCCAGTGAGATAAAACATAATGGGAGGCGGGGGGGGACAAAGGTTGTGGTGCAGCAAAGTTTCCCACCTCGTGGTAGATGCGAAGTTTAGAACGTAGCTGAGACTCGTCCTGTGGAGTCTCTGTCCTGTTAACATGTCTCTGCTACTCTCAATAGCTGAATCTATCATGTCTGTCTGTCTGTCTGTCTGTCATCACCTATCATCCTGTCACATCTTTTGTTCATGCTTTGTGGGAACAGAGAAAGTTGTGCTGATAATTAACGGGTCTACCACAGTTGAACACTGAATTGAAAAAGTTTGTATCCATGAGTGTGTGTAATGTTTGTGTGTGTTTGTGTTTGTGTGTGCAGATACAAGCTGAAAATCACCAGTCAGTGTTAGGTGGCCTCCTCGGTGGCTCTCCATTTTTTATTATTTATTCATTTAGAGACAGGGTCTCTTCTGAACCTGGAGCTCATCAATTCATTTGATTAGGTCTGCCTATCTCCATCCCGGTACTGTGGTTAAGGACACATGCTAACCCACCTGGGTTTTCCATGGTTGGTAGGATCTGAACTCAGAACTGTATATTTTGCACAATAAATAAATTATCAACTGAACCATCTCTCCATATTCTGTCTGTATTTTTTATTATTTAATTTCATTTTTTTTACTTATTCCCTTTATATCTCATTCACTGCTCCCCTCCTGGTCATCCCTTCCCAAATCCTTTCCCCTCCCTCTTCCCTTCTCCTCTGAGACCTTTGGCTACCCCCCACCCTGGCATTTCCAGTCTCTGAGAGGCTAGGTGCTTTCTATCCCACTGAGACTAGATAAGGTAGCCCAGCTAGAAGAACATATCCCACGTATAGGCAACAGCTTTTAGGGGTACCCCCCTCTCCAGGTGCTCAGGACCCCCAGCTATTTGTAGTCTTAATGGCTGCTATGTGTCCTGCGTAAGTGCTTGAAAAAAAAAATTGTCCAATGTAGTTTGCATGGATACAAGTATCCTGGGAGTAGGAAGGAAGATTTGTGTGAACTGTATGACAATTCAGGACCTGGAAAGGACTTTGGGTTGAAGGATAAGATGTAAGTAGCTTGAGAAGAAACTAAGCCAAGCCGGAGGCAACGCTAACAGAAATAGGAGACCATAATACTGACATATTTCATAAAAGGATTTGTTCAAGAAAATACAGGTATTGTAAAAAAGAATTGAAGAGGAGTGTATTTTAAAATACTAATTTTTCTTTATAGACAGAGGGTATTTCACAGCATTTCTATAGGCTGTTAACAGAAGTCAGTATACAGAGAAGTACATTAAAACATTTTTTGAACTACCACTTTAACATATTTGTTTACTGGTAGGCTTTTTTGAACTTTTAAGTTATGGTTTGGTGAGCTTCCAAAGTTAGTTAAACTCAGGACACTTTTACGTAAGTGTTGTTTCTAAGAACACATGTTGGGGAGTTGGGGTGTGTGGGCACTGAGGAAACCTAAATGAGAAATCTACTCAAGCACAGGAAGGGCATGGGTGCTGGAACTTTTGTATACTGTTCATAGCTGGTACTGGAGCCCAAAACTCTGCCTCACGAAAGTATGCCCTCAGTACGTATTAGCCGAGGGCTAATTTATGAGCACATTTATTTATTTATGTTAGTGGACAGAGGAGAATCTGGACCGATGTGAAACAACCAATCACTGTTTTTCCTAGCAAGATTAATTTCATAATATAGTACAGGGTGATCTGAAAGGAAAGGCCCCAAAAACCTTACATCTCAGTGAAGAAGCTGTTAGCTTTATAGTCCAGAACTATACATTGTTCTTATGCTATGGTGACATCATTGAAATTAAAAATGAAAAAAAGACAACAGTAATTCTTTTGTAAAGAGAATCAACACATCTAGATACATGTTAATAAATGAATGGGTGAGAATTTAGTATATATATATATATATATATTATATGTCACATTAACATATTAACATACAATATACGGAAATTATATATTAGAGTATTTTTCAGCTTTAAAGAAAGATGAAATCACAAACTTAGTAGGAAATGGAAGGATATGATGTAAAATATTAAACAAGGTCACTCAATCCCCAAAAGAAAAATAACTTACATATTGTCCCTCAATTGTATCACACCATAATGAGTGCATGTGTGTACATAAGCCAATATGTGTATAGCTCTAGTGAAGCACTTAGAAGGAGAAGCTAGGGGTCATAGTAGTTGATGAGGAAGAATAGGTTCAGAGAAAGGACGCAGGAGCCACAAGGAGGCTGCCAAGCTAATTGTTTTTCTAGTTTCAACTCCGACATGGTTTTCCATGGAGGATAAGTGCACAGAAACTTAACTGCTCCTGAAGGCATAGAACCCTAAGTGAAGCTCTTTGGCTTCAGAATGACGATTCTAACTGTAGACAAGTCAACGACATGGATAGAGTTTGGATCTGGGTGAGTGTTTCCTTGAGTGTGTACTTTATTGAAGCAGCATGATGCTTATATTTGTGACAAATGAAGGCAGTCTTACAGTCACAATAGAATTGACACAATTCTGTGGTGGTTTAGATGAAAGAGGGAGTTCTTAAGGTGGCCACTGGGCTTGGACGGCTCTGAGGATAGAGAAGATGCTTTAAGGAGGAAGGGGTTCCTACCAAGGAGCAATGATTTGATGAGGTCACCAGGGAAGTTACTCATTTCAGGAAGTCTTTAGCTTCTGTTTGAGAGCCATTTGTATAGGAAAAGGCTACTCATTTCCTAATAGAAATAAACTGCTGTTAAAGGGCATTTGAATGAATGCTGCAGGGGAATAACAGGCCGTTAAAAAATCACCCTGACAGCAAATGGAGTAGGTAGAAATTCCCCCAGCTCATGAAGCATCTTTTTCCCCCAGCTCAATACTTTGTAACATCTGAGACAGAGTATGTTAATTAGAACATTTGACACACATGGCAATTGAGTAACTATTTTGAGCGGCTGCTTTTTGTTAACAGAAGGCAGAAGATTCTAGGATTGTCAATAAGTAAGACTTTAATTTGAGCAGTGAAGAAGAGTGTAGCATTGGAAAGGAAGTTTTTGTCCAGTCTGGTCATGCCTAGAAAAACATCCTCAAGCAAACCCTGACGTCCACCTCCCAATCCATGTCAATCAAACCTAAGGAGTCAACTTTTGTCGTCAGGAGGTAATGAGATGGTACAGAAGTATCATAGATGGCAGATTAACAAACAGATAGAAAGTCTAGGAAGAGTAAGTTTCTTCCTCCCTTTTATTCTCCTTCTTCATAAACATGGGAATAGTAGCTATCTTAAAGAATATAGAACGAAATAAGATATAAAGAATACTATCACTGGCCCTGTGTTGCATAAGCACATCAATGGAGGAATGCATACATGCATCAATGAAGGGATTTGTCATCTCACAAATATGACGTCTTCCTCCTTTCCAGATCTGTTTCCATCCGACAACTGCGTGGCATGGGGAATTTTCCATTGAGAGATGGAATTATACATGATAATTAAATTGGTATCAGGATTACCAGAAAAAAAAATTCGAGATATTTTTAAGAGTTTGGCACATAATATATTGGTGAAGTTTTAGGTGAGACCAAGAAACAAATATGCCCTTGCAAAACCTTATAAGCATGTAGAGCTGAAAATCGTCATATCAAAGCACAGAATGAAGTGAATCCTTTGTGCTTTCCTACAGATGTAATAACCATCCATTTTCTGTTATGGTACAACAGTGAGAAAAAGCTCATCACAGATGCCTTGAATAAGAACCAGTTTCTGAAGAGATTGGATCCCCAGCAGATCAAAGACATGGTGGAATGCATGTACGGGAGAAACTATCAGCAGGGCAGTTACATCATTAAGCAAGGGGAACCTGGAAACCATATCTTTGTGCTGGCTGGTGAGTTTCACAGGTTTATTTTCAGTTCCTGTATCATAATCAAAAAGCTGTATGAAATGTTTTTGATTATTTTGGCTGTTTTGCGAACTTTTTTTTTTAAAACAAAAACCAAATTGCTCTGTTTGTAGAAAATAAACAGATTGTGCGTGACGAGGACATTGATGATGTGGTCATGGCAGTGGCTGACATCCAGGAATCTTGTCTCCCACTGAGCACTTGATGGAGAGGTCTCATTTTGTCTCTTATCTATCCTGTAGCAGCAAGCACAGTTCCTTTCATGTTATCCGCGAAATCAATATCCCATCCACGGAGGTTAAATCACATATCCAAGGCCTCGCTCCTCAGAAATGGAAAGTGTAAAGTGTGGGCGGGAAAACAGACTCAAAGCTCCACACTCTTCCTCAGAATGCTGCTTACTGAAGAGTGTAGCTGTTCATGTTGACACTTTTGACACTGTTACCAAGGAGAGTTCATTTTTGTGGTTTTGGAAATCACTTTGATTGCAGACCAATGGTTTCAAAGGATAATTTAAGTTTCTTTCTAACAAACAAACAAATCAAACCAAATGCCCTACCTATTCAACTGTTGGGTGTACAGCCATTTAGTTTCTAGGCTTTGTGATTAGTTGGACACACATGGTTTGGAGATGTACTGGCTGGTTTTGTGTGTCAATTTGACACAGGCTGGAGTTATCACAGAGAAAGGAGCTTAAGTTGTAGAAGTGCCTCCATGAGATCCAGCTACAGGGCATTTTCTCAATTAGTGATCAAGCGGGGAGGGCCCCTTGTGGGTGGTACCATCTTTGGGCTGGTAGTTTTGGGTTCTATAAGAAAGCAAGCTGAGCAACCCAGGAGAAGCAAGCCAGTAAGTAACAACCCCCCATGGCCTTTGCATCAGCGCCTGCTTCCTGGCCTTCTTGCGTTCCAGTCCTGACTTCCTTTAGTGATGAACAGCAGTGTGGAAGTATAAGGTGAATAAACCCTTTCCTCCCCAACTTGCTTCTTGGTCAATGATGTTTGTGCAGGAATAGAAACCTTGACTAAGAGAGAAGACAGTAACAACTCATTGATGAATCTTAAATGATTGCTAATTTTTAAATATAAAGAAGCAAGACATTACCTGGATAGGGATTGAAGTGATTGAATGTTATGCAAAATTCTGAATTGCCTCAGCTTTTTGAGTCTTAGGAAAGAAAATTAAACTTCCTCACCCAGGTAGCATGGCATTTTCATTCATGCTGTGAACTTCTATCTTGCATTGTGGTTCCCAATAATCTAAGCAATCAAGCAATATGACTTCTCCTGTTTCCTGCAGCCTTAGGAGTTGCCTATCTAAGCAAATTAATGTGCTTGTATTTTCCTGCTTATAACACTCCAGGGATTGTTCTTTCATATATTGTTTCTAAAAGCCTATCAGTTTTTAAAATTATTTGTGCATCATTTGTTATATAATCTTTAAAGGTAACTTCAAAATGATTCTGTCATGCCAGAGTGATCATTCTACCCTTGTAGTGAGTTATAGTCTTAATTTAGCCAGCCTTCGATTTTTACACGGATAGGTGACCCACAGTAATACTTTCTTCTTACCACTTTTTTTTCTTGGCCATTTCACATCTATTTTAGCATCACGAGAGCATTTTGGCAGGAGAAGACAGGTCATTAAGTCAACAAATATTTATGGAATCTGCTAAGAGAGGACAAGAAATGCATGCCAGCTTCATCGAGTTCTTTGCCAGTGACTCTGATGAAAGGCTTGTGGAAAGAAGAGGTTAGACAGGAGTCAGCAATACCACAGCTGTTGGGATCAGGCATACGGCATACAAGGAAGTGAAGATTGAAGGCTTTCTTATTTGAATTAATTATGGTGACATCTAAGGACTGCCTTGCCTGGCTTAATTATCTGCCTGAGCAAATTAATTTGATAATTAGAATTCTCCCCTTTATAAGATACAGCCTGAATAGCAAATACTACAGCACAGTTAGCTTAAACTCTTGGTATTCCACATAATTTTTCAGTATGACTCAAATCCTATGAGCCATAACCAATTAAGAAAAGAACCTGGATATGTATTAGGATCTGGGATATCAACCCCAAGTGGTTTTGATGGAGCTAGATTTGGCTGTAATAAGACATTATTAAACTGTATGTGTCATCTGTGGAATTTAGAACCAAAAGAAACAGATGTTTTTTTGTTCTTGTTAGAATATAATTCTAACCCAGTAAACATTTTTGCTTTTCTGGCCTGGATCCTGTAATGGTTCCTGGCATAATGTCGATCTCATATCGGATTTGTTAAATTAAGTGGATGACACGGGATGACATAGTGACACAAGCTTTTGGGAACAGGACAAAGAAAGACTGCCATTGCTTTCCCCAGATTTCTTCCTTTAAAATAGTAGACTTTTTTGATGAGGTTTTGCTTGAAGAGGCAAGAAATGGTTTCCAGGGTAAAACAACTGTAGGCAGTTTGTAGGCACTCTGTTTTCTCTACCTCAGCTTTGAGTAGATATAGATGTATAGGCATACACCAGCATGAGGGGTTCAGCAACTAAGGACCGTAAAGTCACTTATCCAAGGTTACACAACCAATTACTAATGCAACCCAGATACAAAACTAGGTGGCTTGTTCCAACAGCCATGACATCATGGCTCTGACCAATCTTCCCTCCCTCATGGCAAGAGCTGTGCAGTGTTTTCAAGACACACTCTGATTGTTGGTATAAATGTTTTCCTGTGCCGCATTTTTTCATAGGGCGGACTGAATATTGTGAAAGTTCACATAACATCTAGCCTGTGCTAGCTATTGTTCCAAGCTCCCTACCTGTCATAACTTACTTAATTCTCATGGTAAATGCACAAAATACCCATGATTCTCCCCACCATCCACGACAGACTCCTCAAGGTCAGTAATTGGCAGATTCGGATTCAGGCCTGTTCTTTGAACCACTCTGGTTTAATTAGATTCCTACGTGACTTAACTGCAGGATCTGCCTGCTTTCTGGTTCTTTTCTTCTTCTTTTTGGAACCCAGGCATCTTTTGATGATTTGTGTTCTTCTCAAATTCTGTTTGATAGAGGGTAGACTAGAGGTATTCCAAGGAGAGAAATTGCTATCATCCATCCCGATGTGGACCACGTTTGGGGAACTGGCTATTTTGTACAACTGTACACGGACTGCATCTGTGAAAGGTAAGAGGAGACAAGCTGCCCAGAGTCACTACTGCATCTAAGGTTGGCCCCTGAAGCCAAGCTTGTGGTACTTTGTCTCTCATTTTGCCCCATAAACTCTTGTTGATAAAAATACAATTCCAACAAAAAGATTTATATGGGGGCTTTGATAGAAATTATTCAAACTCAGAAAGACTTTTCCTAGGCTGGGGATAGCTCAGTAGGGAAAGCACTTGACTTGCCATCTTAAGGACCAGAGGTCCATCCTTAGAATCTTGTGAAGTGCCAGGGTGTTTGCAAGAGATCTTTCGATCCCAGTGCTGGCGGGGTAGCGACAGAGAGATACCTGGATTTTGTGACCTAATTGGTGATCAACAGGACAATAAGAGGCCTGACTCAGAGGAGATAGGCGGAGTTATTGAGGATGACACCTAAGGCTGTCTTTGGGCCATGCAAACACACATAGGCACCCATATGTGTATTCATACATACCCCTGCACAGAAGCTTTTACATCCATATAAACACACAAGCACACACACACACACACACACACACACACACACACACACACACACACACACACACGTACATTAGAAAAAGAAGAATGGAAGTTTTCAGATACCTATATATGAAGTATGGTATGAAGCTGAAAGCTTCCATATTTGTTCAATTGTCACCTTACTTTTTATTATGTAGCCATTGCCTTTGACTTTTTTGGGATGTTTGCTTTCTAGTTTGTTAAGTTTTTATAAACCAGAGATATTAAGGAAAGCGATAATAGAATGGCTGTGCTCTGGAGATCTGGAGAAATTCCTCAATAATATTTAAATCGCTCCTCTTAAAGATTTCCATTATTGTTCTTTTTTTTTTTTAATAGAACCCTTGAAGTAGACCTTCAGTCTGCTTAGATGTGCTGTGTCTCAGCATCAGGAATGGGGTCACACAGGGTTATAAGAATTAAGACCACTGAGGTATAGAATGAAAATACAGATTATGAGGTTCACCCCAAAACCTGAAGAACAGCCAAACTGGATACATTTTTTAAACAAGATTATTGAGTGTTTGACTCTATTTTACAATCAAGTTTGGTGAACTATAGATTCATGTTATTATTCTTTCTATTTTTTAAAAAAAATCATTTTAATAGTTTTATTTTGTAATTTTAGATTTACTTACTTTGCTTTATGTGTATGACTATTTTTCCTGCATGCAGATATGAACACTCTGTGCATTCCCCTGTAACAGATTGTGGATGGTTGTGAGCTACCATGCGGGTGCTGGGAATCAAACCTGGGTCTTCTGCAAGAGCAACAAGTGTTCTTAAGCACAGAGTCAGTTCTGCAGCCTGTTTTTAAATCTTCCAACCATAATATATCTAAACATCTTTTTTTTTATTTTGCAAGAAGTTTCTTCTCTTCCCTGTCAGTTTGAGTATTATGTTTGCTTTTAAAGCCTCTCACATAAAATTTTTTGCCCCCAAATTTTCTTTCATCTCTAAAAATCATTTGTGTGCATTTTATACAAAACTAACTGTAGAGATTCTTAGATGATACTGACTCTTAGGCGGTGGGGTCTAAACATCATAGAAAGACACATTCACACACATGCGCACAGAGACTTTTAGCTTGCAGTTACCTGCTTATGAACTCTTTAGTGTTGAATCAGTTGCAGACTGGCTGGCAAGATTCAAGAACACACCCTGAGCAGAGACTGAAGGAAAGGCCATCCAGAGACTGCCCCACCTGGGGATTCATCCCAGATACAGTCACTAAACCCAACACTATTGTGGATGCTAAGAAAGGCTTGCTGACAGGAGCCTGATATAGCTGTCTCCTGAGAGGCTTTGCCAGAACCTTACAAATAAAGAGTTGGATGCTCGCATCCAACCATTGCACTGAGCGTGGGGTCCCCAATGGAGGAGTTAGAGAAAGGACTGAAGGAGCTGAAGGGATTTGCAGCCCCATAGGAAGGACAGCAATATCAACCAACCAGACCCCCAGAGCTCCCAGTGACTAAGCCACCAACCAAGGGGTACACAGGGCTCTAGCCGCATATGTAGCAGAGGACAGCCTTGTCAGGCATCAATGGGAGGAGAGGTCCTTGGTCCTATGAAGGATCGATAGATGCCCCAGTGTAAGGGAATCGAGGGCGGGGAGGTGGGAGTGGGGGGTGGGAGGAGGAACACCCTCATAAAAGCAGGGGGGGGATGGGACAGAGGGTTTCTAGGAGGGGGAGGAACTGGGGTAAGGGGTTAACACTTGAAATGTAAATAAATTTAAAAAAAAGAACACACCCTGTGGTATGGCAGATTCAGTGCACAATTAGAAATTGCAAACCTTGAGTATCATCCTACCTAAAACATAATCAGAAAAGAAATCTCCTACCCACTTCCAAATCCAGGTAGACTTCAAAGCCGAAGTGATAGAAAACTACCACAATTTCATTATTTACTTTCATTTGCATGCTTAAATAATACATTTCCCATAAGCAAATACTCACTGATTAACATTTTGGAATGTTTTCTTTGTCTGGTGCTAAACACTGTTGTATTGTTTTCTTGGATTTTCTAAAGCTATTACCAATGTTAAAACTTGGGCACTCGATAGAGAGGTTTTCCAGAACATTATGAGGAGAACAGCGCAAGCCAGGGATGAGGAGTACCGAAACTTCCTCAGAAGGTAAGAGTAACCGTGTGGTGCGAGAAATTGCAGCAGTTGGTACACAGGTTGAATTTGGCCACAGTGATGATTTCCTTAGTGGCCCCCCCCACCCCCGCCCCTGCCCCATTTAAGCAGTTTCTGTAGTGTTAAAGCAAAGAGAAAAAAAAAACTCTATAAATGGCAGCAGATGCTAAAACATGTATTCCCTTCTTGTTAGCTTGTATGCTGAATTATGTTCTTGTTATTCCTTTTACTTTAGTATTGAAGGGGCCATGGTATTAAAAAAATATGCAAAAACACCCAAAAATTCACCCAAGTTTGTTCACTTGGCCTTGAAAAACATTTATGATCTCAGAGAGTACACCAAAAGGCTAATTCTTCTAATATTAATTTTAGTTATTTTTTATTACATTCTAAAATTTATTTATTGATTGATTGATTGATCGATTGCATGCACACACACTCACATGTGTGCTGCATCATGTGCAGGAGTCAGAGGACCACTTCCAGGCACGTGGTTCCATGGAATCTAACCCTGGTGATCAGTCCAGGCTTCTCAATCCTTTATACCCTGAGCCATTTCACCAGCCCCACTTGGAATATTAAGATTAATTTATCTTACTCTCCTCGCTTTACAGGTGACGTTACTTTTGTCATTTGCAAAGCCACACTACCTTCTAAGTAACTATTATTTGTAGCAGCTTAAAGAATACTGTTATTAAGTTGCCACAATGACATGGATACTAGGACAGTTGACTTTGTAAAATGCCTTGTATCATGGCATCATGAGTGAGTCAGTTTATAGGGAAACACATGTCTATATAATTTCAAAAGCAAGCTTAAGGAGATAATCATTTTTTAGGAATGCACATTCTCCATGTTCAGTAGTTTTGCATCTGAGAGTTTTGACAACCTCTGGATTTGGGATACAGCATGTGATAAAATGCACTTAGGATAAGTGTATCGATAATTATGCATCATGTGACTTCCAAAAGTAAGCTTCCAGTTTTTCCTACAGACTAGTAATTTGACCTTCCATAGCCTGTTGTGTTAGGGTTGTCTACACCTAGCATTTAGTTGGGGACCATAGGTATATAAACACATTGACAATCAGCAGAACACAGCCAGTGTGTAGGCTCTTATAGAGCATCTCCCTGACATACCCTCGTCGAGACAATAATGAGTCCTGACAAAGAGTTGCAATAATGAGAAGCAGGGGTCTCATCTCTAGGTATCATGTACCTTAGCTGTCATGTGGCAGGATCTACCTAAATATAGGTGATCTCAAAATTCTGCACCTGAATGTCACAGATCAGCATTTAAAGTAAATAAGCCACACTTAGGGATGACATTTTTTTTTTAAAAGTACAGGAATAAACCAGTGGCCACAGGATGTACTTGACTGAGATAAAACACAAACCATTCTACAGAGTCATAATCCCCTTGGAACCTAGTGTGCTCTGTCTGAGTTAAAGACGCCCAGCCCGTATTACTTTTCTCCAACCTTCTTTTTGTTATTTCATTCATCCATTCAACAAATATTTATTTCCAGACACCAAACATTGCAGATTCCAGTGGTGAACAAGATAAACCCGACCCCTGTCCACACAGAGGGGAGATGAATGGAGATTTCTCCTCATCTTTTTATGAGGAGAAATGTCACCACTCCCAAAGGTGGCAGGCTTACTATTCATAGATCCCAGTTTGGACCAGAAGGAAAACCTTCATAAATATGTGAAAATTGAGTTCTAGTTAGTTTTTTTTCTCCCATTTTAACAGGGAGGCACTCATTACTCTGGGTTAATGCCATTTTTTTCTTTGCTTGTTTCATTATATATAATAGGCTCTTTTTATATATGGAATGCACAAGGACTGTGGTATACATGTAAATCACAAAATCTCATAAAGCTAACAATCCCATTAGGAAATCTATCCAAAGGAAATGAAATCAGTGTGTTGGAGGAGACATCTGTGTCTCCATGTTCTTTGCAGCACCATCCAGATTAACCAGGAGATGGATACAATCTAATTGACCATCAGCCATGAGTGGGTGAAGAAAATGTGGTACACATAATGGAAGAATGTTTAACTGTAGAGAAAAAGATTAAAACTTGTTATTTGGGATGACATGACTCAAAGCAGGGAATGTTCTGTTTAGTGAAATGGGCTAGGCATAGACAGACAAGTACTGCATAATCGCACTCAGATGCAGGCTCTGAGAGAGAGTACATTGCATAGATGTTGAGAGTGTAATGATGCTTCCCAGATGCTTGCTACAGCAATGGGAACCTGTTGACCAGCAGGTGCTAAGCTAGGGGTGGATGGGAGGAAGAAGTTGTGATATTGCACCATAAGGTGATTATATACAACAGCCATGTAATTCATGTTTCAAAAAGCTGAGAAGAAGAATTCCGAGTGTTTTTACCATAAGAAAATGATAAATTCTTGGAGGATACACGTTTACCCATATCTAAACATTGCACATACATATGCATGTATAAAAACATTGTGAAGAACCTTATGAATATGTACAATTTCATACACATATTTCAATCAGAATAAATTTAAATGAATGAATAATAAGTCTTATTATTATGAGTGAATGATAACATCATCATTATTATAATAAGTGAAGTTAGGGATGTCCCCACAGTACCTGTGGGCTCTGATGTCATCACAGATGTCTGCCCCTCTCCTTTCCTCCTGCATTTGGAAGTTTAGTGACTCGTCCATAGGTATTTTTTGTATTTAAGGCTTGATCTAACCCATTTTGACCCTGATAAGAGCGGTGTTATTTTTGCAACCCATTCTTCCTAACCCGTCACCATGCATTTCTATGCTCTCTAGCTGGGCTCAGACTGGTGGTTTGCATTTCCAGTGCACCAGTTCAGGCATTCTTACAGATCTCACACATGTTTTCTGGCCTAGTTCCCCATGCTACATGTATGCAAGGATCTGTGCAGAGCTCCCTGCCTTCACAAGATGTAGTCATGCATTTTGGGAGTGGCATAATATTTCCTGTAAGGGTGTCAAATGATAGATGGTAATAAAGAAATATTGTCTACAGAAATGATTATCAACGGTCTAAAAATGTGTAAAACAGAAAGTAATTGATTCAATAAAATGATCTAATCATATAGATTAGTTAATCATGCTGAGAGGAATCCATGATTTTTTTTTTTTAAAGAATAATGGGTTTCAGCACTCTATTTCAAATGTTCCTGTTATCTGCCTCTGGAAACATTGATTTAAAAAGACAGCACAGTAAGATTAATAATCAAAGAATATGTCACTGGTAATTTTCATGTTCTCATGGGTTCAGTCTTTACCTGATTACAAGGAGTTAGATGAAAATCTGATCTTCCATCTTGAATAGAGTAATTCACCTGGGCTATAAGAGACATGGAGAACTGGAAGCAAACACTTTTCCAGATATGAGTCACTTAGCAAACCAATAACAGTGTGAACTGGTTCCCCTGAGTGGGTGAGATGTGACTGTTCCCTTTGTAGAAATGACACCTTCATTTCTGCGCCTATGACAAATGCCTGGAATAGCACATATGAACCATTTCCCATTGTCAAGAAATTCTGTTATTTATGTGATTTCAATTATTTGAACATTTCCATTGGGAAAAAAACTGAAGCGCATTATTATAATAGTATGCAAATATAAGAATTTAGAATCTGTATGAAATACATATTTTTCAAGACATAATTAAGAGCTAGGTGTGGCGTTGTATGCCTGTAATCCTAGTTCTTATTCAGGGGTAGCCTTTGACTAACTACACTGTGAGACTCTATCTCAAAAAAAATTTTTGGATTACAAAAAGATAATTAATTTAATATTTCTTTTTAATTTTGAAGTGTTTCCTTGTTGAAGAATTTACCTGAAGACAAACTAACCAAGATCATTGACTGCTTGGAAGTGGTAAGAAATTTTAAAGTAAAAAAATATGTATACCATTAGATCTTAGAATCTAGTCATATTATTAGTACTGTAAATGAATAAAGAGAAAAAGATGAGAGGACACTAAACTCCAGAGAGCAGGAGTCATGTCCAGTTGTCAGAACTCTTAGGCCAACTCATACTGAAGTAAGGGGCCTGCAAGGGTTAGGGAGCCTTGGAACTTGCAGAGAGAAATTTGCATGTGTAAAGTGAAATTTGATTTACATATTTTAATCTTCTTAGTACATTTTATACAACTAATCTGCCTTACTCCAGAGGCATTTGATTTTCTCCAATTAACATCACAATCCCATGCAGAATTTTTACACTATAAAGGACTCAGTGAGGCGTAATTAGGAGTCAGGGTACAGAAAGGGCATGCTGGCGCTGTGGGGGAGGTGCCCAGAAGCCAGACCCTGAAGCAGTCAATACCCAACTCAGCACTGTGGGCCGTGCAAACACATACTAAGAGCTCACGCTGTAGTACTTCACCTATTCCAATATCTAGAGGCAAATGACAGATTGGAAAGTGTTCAAAAGCTTATTCCTGGCATCCCCCAGATGGCTGGGTTTAGTTTAAGATTCGTCAAGCCTTATTGTGAAAAAAAAAAAAAAGCTTTTTTATAAGGTACCTTGGTTTTTTAATGATACTTGTTTTATGTAAACCTCTTCAGATTTCGAAGATTACAACTCAAAACAAATATCTCCTCTCACCCTCTTGGAGGTCCGGTTCATTGAAACCAAAAGGACCTTTCGGAAATTAAGAGGAGGTAGGGAATGGATTGGTAGCAATGTCAGGGCTGGATGTGACGTTTGTACAGAGCTGCTTTCAGTGGGAACAAAGTAAACAAACAAACAAACAAACAAATAAAACCACCCCATCTGTTGGCAAATTCACGCCCCTGTCCATCATAACATACAGTGTAAACACCTATGTGTCGAGAGAGAAGCGGGGACTATTTTATCCTAAACTTAAACAACACCAGTAATGTTTCCTTCCATGTATAGAGTCCATTGAATCCTGCATTTAGCAAGGACAGGCTATGGGGGACACCAAGCCTCACCTCCCGTCCCCTGGGACTTCAGATGTGAAGTCAGATTCAACAAGCCTGTGTACTCTGCATTCCTTTGGGATTTTCCCAGTGTAACATAAACCAATCACAGATGTTACAAATTAATAATTCATTCCAATTTCTTAGGGTGTTTTCCTTCCAGGCCAGAAAAGTCCTATATGTACATATTTTGTTGTTGTTGTTAATCAAAACAAAAATTGTTTTTAATATACTACTAATAGAGTGGCAGGGAGGAATTCCGTGCTGACAGCAAATATGAGAACTTGGCGTCATTAAAAATAAATGGTCAATTAGACATATTTATTGCGGCCATAGGCACCAGCCACAGAATACATAGATGGGTCTCCAATCCAGTATTAACTAGCACACAATTCAAGTTTGTAAGCTTCATCTTCTAAAACACCCTAGGAAAGCTTGATTACATCTCAGCCTCTGCAGACAGCAGCACCATGTCTAAAGGGGCTCTTTATTAACACCTGGCCAACAAATGCATCCTTGTCATATGTGGAAATCCTCAGATGTGGAAGTGATTAGCAAGGGAGTAATGGGGTCTGTTTAGTTCTGAGAAAAGTGCACCATTTACAAAGCAGATCCTCACCACAGTCACCCCCAGTGCAGGGAGTCGTGATGAAGCGCCCGCTGAGATCTCAGAAGGCTGCCCACAACTTGTCTCCACAGTTTTTGAGAAAAGAAGTGTCTGAAAGACTGCTTAGAGGTTCCTAGGGAAGACTTACTTTCTTTGTGTGTGGGGAGAAAGGTGGAGAAAACTGTATCAAGCAGTATAGCTGGCAGGTTCCAAAGAAACTCAGGACTAACTCTGGTGCTCTTTAGCGTGGCAAAGCACGTGGCCATCAGGCCCACTCAGTACCTGTGGCTCCTGGAAGCTCTTCTCACCTTGGCCTCTCAACCTCTCCAGCCCAGAAGAGGGGCTTCCGGGGTGGGGCTTCCAGGGCGGGGCTTTTAAGGGCGGGACTTCCCTTCTTGCAGTTTCCCATTCCTATGCAGCATTGCCATTTAGGCAAGTGGCTCTTTTGGTCCTTATTCTCTCTCTCTCTCTCTCTCTCTCTCTCTCTCTCTCTCTCTCTCTCTCTCTCTCTCTCTCTCTCTCTCTCTTCTCTCTCCCTTTCTCCCTCCTTTTCCCCTTCCCTCTTCCTCTCCCCCTTTCCCTCTCTGCCTCATCCTCTCTCTCAGCTCCTGGTGTCCCTCTCTTGCCCTTCTTCTTCTTGACTCTTCTCTCTCTGCCTTCACGGCCCTCTTCAGTTATGTTAGCCTACTACTTTCCCTCCTTGCTCTGGATTCTTCCAGATGCCTTTGGCTGTACTTAACCTCACATCTACAATAAAACCCGTCTCCTCTACCATACCTAGAAACGATCATGTCCTCATTTTCATTCAGATCCTTTGTGTTTAAGACATAGATTGTGAACTCCAACACCATTTTTTAATCAGCTTTCTTGAGCACAGGTCTCCTCGAGCATTGAGCTGGGGAGGCAGCCATCTTCCGGAAGCCCCTGCTCACATTCTGACCAGAACACGAGTAGGAATAATGGCACACAGTCACTGCTATGCTTTAAGATTTATCTAATGACAGCCTTAAAGGAGGATGGAAGTTTGGAGTGGTGGTAACAATGGATGATGAGGAAAACTCTGATGTGCCCCATGTATCTAGGCAGTCAGGAAGAAGACAGGAGAAGCGAGAGTGTCTGTTTCCATGTCAGCAACAGGGCCAAGCATGGAATTTGTGTAGGGCAGAGCTCTAGAATCTGACTCTGTGGCCCTTAGAACTGACACCCTGATGCCCACCTCTGTGTTTTTCCTAGAGCTCCTGTTGTGGCAGTGGAGTTGAGGTACACTAATGTGAATGCCTTTATCCTTCTGCAGATCAGGGTTGCCAATAGAAAGGCAGATACCCAGGTATTGCCCTTCACGTCCTACTGAGTCAGAAACTGGTAGAGAATGCCAATTTCACAGTTTTAGCATTTCACCAGTGGGATTCTTATGCTCATTATGGTTTGAGAAGTACCGAGGTGTGAAAACAGATTGAGAAACCTGCTTTGTAAAGTGTGCCACGGTCCGCCTCTTTCTTCCAGGGATTTCCATTTTAGAACATGTTTGGCAAAGTCTAGTCTCTCTGTGTGTGCTATATGCAATTTGGGTGAGTGTTTTCTCTGTGTTACATGTACTTTGGGTGAGTGCTCTGTGTGTGCTATGTGTAGTCTGGGAGAGTGTGCAGGTGTGGACACGAGTGTTTGTGCATGTGTAAGGAGGTCAGAGGACAATCGGTGGGGTTCATTCCTCAGGCACCAACCCCCTTTTCTTTTGAACGGGGTCTCACATTGGCCTGAATGAATAGACTAGACTAAGCTGACTGGCCAATGAGCCTCCCTAGTGCTGGGATTACAGCAAGCACTCCCATATCGAGTTTTCAAACATATGGATCAAACTCGGGATCAAACTCAAGTGCTCATGCTTTCGTAAGACGGTCGATCACCTTACCGCCTGAACTATCTCCCCAGCTCTATAAGCAAGTTTTGAGAATGAGTTGTACATGTGTGCTTCTACGTATGTGTATGCGTGTATATGTGTGTGCACGTATGTGTGTTACATTGTGCCTGTCATCAACGCTTCTTTGCAATGAAGGATTGTAACACAAGCTCTATATCGTGAGGAAGTCTGGGCTTTGATTTTCTTCCATTACTCGGGAGTGTCTTCCCAGTTCTTATGCTTTCTGTATAGAAACTCAGTTTCTTGCCTTTTGCCGCATCAGCACAAAGGTGTGTCTTCCTTACAATGGAAAGTGATGCCTGTGGGGTCCACCATCCATTCCTATTGTTTTCTAGACTGCTCTCAGATTCATTTCCTTCTTTTTATAGTTTTCACGCCTGTTACATCTCTCTTCGGGCTTCTAGGCATCTTTCTTTAAAGACTCCTTTTCAGGTTGTGGCCGCGGTAGGTCATTACTAGTTCGAGGAAGCGATTTGGTGGAACAGTTCTGCAAAATCAAAGGAGCAAGTGTAGCTACGGTTTCAAAGATGGTTTATGTTTTATGTGTCTATGTGTGTGTGCCTTTATGGGTATATCGAGCAAACATGTGAAGCGAATTCCTTATTACAGGGAAAATGCTACAAAACCGACTCTGCACAGAGCAGAGCCTGTGGCTTCTTGGTCTTTTAAGGGACCCTTTGCCATGTAACCGCAGGGCAGTCGCTGTACTCTTTGCTCTTCTCCTTTTGGTTGCGGGAGCCGCCCCTGGCATGACTGGCTGCATTCCCCAGTTGACAAATACTGGACAGTCTAGCATCACAGTCAGTTCTCACCACCATATATTTTTGGTCTGACCTATTTCCACTGCCTTTCCCGATCCATGAGTTACTGCTGACACACTGGGAGGTATTATTTGCCTTCCTTCCAAGGTTTAAGGTAACAAAGAACCATTCCTGGGATGATTCCACAGGGGAAGCTGCCCTTTAAGAAATAATAAGGCTCTTTCTCTAGGTTCCTTTTCAAGCTTGTACCCTCCGAACTTGCTGGTTGTCAGGAATTAAGACCACATTTCTGTACGTGTAAGAGGTTTTGTAATAGTCTAAGAACAGCCTGGTAGTCCATCAGAAACTTCTCATGTCCTTTCTGCTCCATGTGCGTGGTGAGGACTGAAAGGGACATTCTCAGCCATGGTCCACCTGGCAGGACACTGCCACTCTACTGGAGCGATTGGTATTTTAATTAGTTACAGAAGGTGGACACCTTGGATCGCAGGGGTGTGGTCATTCCTAAAGGGTCATAGCTATTGCCACTGTAAAATGGAGCATCTCCATAGAGAAGACTTCTGAAAAATATTAAGTAAGAAAAAACAAAGAGTCGGGTTGAATGATGTGAATATAAAACCCTGTTGTGTAAGATAGAATTTATCTCTCATTCACAGACCAGTCCAGGGGGCATGCTAGATTCACCCGGTCATCTGGGGATGTAAACTGATGGCCACTTTGCCATCGTCATTTAGCAAATGGTATTCAATTCCCTCTAGGCCATGTCATTAGCAATGTGCACATGGACTGGTTCATGGGTCTGGCTTGGAAAGTGAGATTCATTGCCTTTGCCTTAATCTTTAGGACATAATTTAACCATATGGTTAATCCTAACAACAGAAGCATCACTTCCTCTGGTAGCCATAGATGACTCTGAGAACCAGCTTACACTCTTGTCACAGAAATTAAGCCACTAGGTTCCTGGTGTGTACCAAAAATTCTACCATCTAATTCATGAACATTCTACTTCATCCTCATTCAATGCTAGGTGCCGTAGATACAGAAGAGCAAATTGAGGTCCAGAGATGTGGCCTTAAAGCACATACCACAGTCCCTTTCTTTAATGTATCAGTTATTAAATAAACATTTACTGTGTTTAAGATGTTTCCAACGTTTCAGAAAACATTGTCTTATGGAGATAAACAGAGTTGAACTCACACACAGCCACACCCAATCCTTTCTTGGCTAGATGGGCTGAATGTAATTACAGAAGCCCTTGAAAGAAGAGAATCACTCTGTGTGGAACCAGAAGTAGAAACTAGGGGAGAGTCCATGAGTAAGAATTCCACATGCCATGCTTGTTCTAAGATGTCAAGGGGACTGTGTCAGGCAGAGGCCTCCAAGAGCTCAGAGCAGCCCTGCTGACTCCCCACTGACAGCCGAGAAGGATATGCCACCTCTCCTCACAAGCCTGTTCAGCCAGCCATCACAGTGAACTTGAAGCAGATTTCCTGTGCCTGGAGATTTCAGGATGGAATGCAGTCCCTACTAATACCTCAAACTCAATCTTGAAAGACCTTAAGTAGCTGCTCTCCTCTGTCCTTGGGCTATCTGATCTGCAGAAATATTAAGCTAACAAAAGGGAGTTGCTCTAAGCCACAATGTCTGGGCTTGTTAGTTTTAGAAGCTATAGAAAGCTAACATACTTCTATAGCTTTGAAAGTCAAGGTTCTTTGCTGATCTATTCATTTAAAAGCAATTCCATGTAGAACTGGGCTTAGGATCTGGTTCTTTTGGCTTCATGTGTCTTTCTGAGAGATGCTGAAATGTCTAATTAAGTGCATACAGTGCTACGAGAGTAAAAGGTATATTCATTGATGTGAGGAGTAATATTCAGTCCATAAAGATTTGTTCTATTACACTTTGGTCATTTTGCTTAAATGACTAGGAAGGTTTTGAAAAGCAAACACATTTAAAGTAGATTCAGTTTAGAACTTATTTTCCAGTCTAAAGGAAACAAATGAGTGAAATTATGTTGTCAATTTTGTTGTAGACATTTTTTAAGAAATCCATCTTACTGCTCTGAATTGAGACAGCCTCAAACTAAGACAACATGGGTGTGTGTATGTGGGGGGGAGTCAATGTGATCTGTTTGTGTCCCATGATGCTGCATTACATTTTTGCTCGGACAAGTGGATACTTCTTTCTCACCAAGAATTCTCAAATCACACAACTATGTGTGGAAGACAGAAAAATTAATACAAAAAAAAAGAAAAAAAAAGAACGAAGTGATCATTTGCAGTTTCACAAGGATAAATCAACACTAAAGTCAGAATCTGCACATGTAGGTTCTGATGCTGCCGGGACCTTTTCTGATGAAGACCCTTTATCAGGTCAATGCACACATCGGAGCTACCTGTTGTGTATCTGAACGCTTTCTAGGTGGTATTGTTCCATAGAGAGTTAGACACAGGGGCCGACTTTCCTCATACCCATGAGGAGTATTTTCAAACTATCATGCAATCATGTTCTCCTTTCTGAACCTTTGACCTACTCTTTAGACAGTTACTAAACATTGCAGTTCAGCCAGAGGTGAGATCACACTGTATCCCTGGCTGTTGTCCTGTCCTCTCTTCTCATCATATCTCCGCCCTCCATAACTGAAGGTGAATATCGCAAGTGAAGCTTCTCCGAAAAAAGATAAGAGCAAGCACAAATCTCCTAGCTGATCAATAAAGCAATGCTCTTCAATTTTTACCACAGCATTCATGACAGGTAGGGTAAGCTCCCAGGCGGTCCACACTCAAAGACACAAAGGGCTCTGTTTCCTGTATGTCTTCAGTCATAGGTGTTGACTTGATCTGATGTATGTTTTTCTTCATCCCAATAGGAATACTATGACAAAGGAGATTATATCATCAGAGAAGGAGAAGAAGGGAGCACCTTTTTCATTTTGGCAAAAGGAAAGGTAAATTCTAAGTAAAGCTTAGGTCAAAAACAAAACAAAACAAAAAAACAAAAACAAAAACCAAAACAAACCATACAACAACAACAAACAAACAAACAAAATAATCCAAAAAACCTGTGCTGGGTTCAATGTACTCACAGTGTGGTGGTACTCTGTGTGGCTGTGGAGGAAGCCCCCAACTGAAAGGGTAATGAGACATCTCTTTTAGAGTTTCTGGGTTTCTCTCAGAGGCCCATGTTTGGAGAGAAGTGCATGGAATACTTCTGATTGACCACAGATGATATAGTACCTTGTCAGTTACTGAACACAGGTTACTTTATGTTGTGGAAGACTCCCTGAGTATAATGTCTATAATGGCCAGTTTATTTCTAGAGTCCCTTTTGAGGAATGAGCATCTGTTAGCCAGCCAGCCTAATGGCCAAGAACGGGTATAAAATAATGTCTTAATGTAACAAGTATGATGAGCAGTTCAGGAGAATGAGCTTAACAGGCAATGTCTCATTCTCTGAGAGAATTCTGGCTAAGAAAGGAAGTGCATCTCAAAATATTAATATCAATCACGAGCTCTAGCCAACATGAAAAATGCCTGATAACATATTAAGGAGAACTAATTCTAGCTCAAAGAGAGACCATTGTAAGTTTGAGTTTCTGTGTTGTACCCTCCTAGCCTGTGGTTCTCTTTGAAATGGACACTTGGCTGCAAGCTTTTCTACAGCATCATTTCAGGTTGCCTTGGAGGTCCATATGACATAACCTGCCTGTGAACAAACTTCAGACTGATTCTGGATTAAGTCACCAAATCTGTTAGAATTTTTGAAGCAACAAAAATCCCTATAAGACTAAGATTGTATGCCTTGAGGATCTCTCAGGAAGGATCACTGGATTTACATTCTTAAAATTGTTCTTTGGGACTGGATGTAGGGGAATACCAGGACAGAGAAGCGAGAGGGGGCTGAATGGGGAACAGGGGGAGGAAAGAGGGCTTATGGGACTTTCAGGGAGGGAGGAAACGAGAAAGGGGAAATCATTTGGAATGTAAATAAAAAAATATAGAAAATAAAAAAAATTGTTCTTTGGAGTTAGACATAGTGCCTCACACCTTTAATCCCAGAACTTAGGAGGCAAAGGCAGGCAAATCTCCAGTATGAGGCCAGCCTGGTCTATGTAGTGAGTTCCAGGACAGCCAGGGTGACACAAAGATACCCTGCCTCAAAAATCAAAATAAATAAAAATACAAATACAAACTGACTTTGGGAGGTGACTTGAATGGTTGGTTTGGGAAGAGATTCTTCTGCTGCAGAGGGTTGTCTCATACCCGCAAATCAGAGCAGGGTGGAGTGTGTTGTCCTGACTATTGTACCACTAATGCGGCCTCTTCTTTTCCCTCCTCAGATAGTTCTGTGAGTTTGTGTGGTGGCTGTGCATTCAGACCCCATGTTTACTTTGATGCCTGATTTGAATGTTTCTCTTTGTCCAGGTGAAAGTCACACAGAGCACAGAGGGCCATGATCAGCCACAGTTGATCAAGACACTGCAAAAAGGAGAGTACTTTGGAGAAAAGGCTCTGATCAGGTAAGTCCATGGATTCATGCGTCACGCTCAGACTCAAGGCTTTTACCCACACACTAATTTTGCACAGGAAGAAACTGGAAAGTCTTACATCATTAAGATCAAGATGGTGTTAGATTAACTCTTAGCTTAAAAATATTAGCAAAAGAGTGTAAAGCAAGGAAATTAATAACCTAACGACCTTAGAGCAAGGTATTATGATGCCGTGGTTTGCAAAAGTATCCTGCTCAACAATTTACTTTTTTATTAAAATGTGAGAAGAGAGCTGACAAGAAGGGCCAGTGGGTGGAAGGATTTGCAGCCAAATCTAAGGACCTGAGTTTGATTCCCAGGAGCTGTATTCTGGAGGTAGAGAACTGACTCCCCTAGATTGTCCTCTGACTTTCATATGTGTGCCATGGCACACACACACACACACACACACACACACACACACACACACACTAAATAACTAAATAGAATTTTTTAAAAAGTCACAACTTTTCACACACTGGGTATCTTTAAAACATCACAGCAAAAATAATTTTTAGGAACTTTCTTATGAGCTCAATTTGCAAGTCTTAGCAGGAGCTCAAAACAGTGCATTTAAAATTTCTATGTGACCTATCTCTCTTTTGGAGTATAAGCTTATTTACAATTGACCTGCCTTATGGAAATATGTTTTTGAAAGCTGATAAATGGCTCGAGAGAAACTTTGTACTTCCTCAAACAAACAAACCCCCACACCTAAGGAAATGATCTTTCTAAATAAAAATAGATTCATAAAATAACAAGAGAGAGTTCAGAGAAAGACACCTTTGGGGGAGTAACATGTTTTTAAGTGAATGATTCGGAGTTATTTAGGAATTGCTTCCATTTTATTTTGCCACCAAATGGTTTTAGTGAAAATTTGTGTTTGAAGAAGAGAGTTGTTGAAGAGAAGGTTCTTTCTGCTCTGTTTTCCTCGCTTTTACCCATGAAACTCCCGTTCTGCTCATCTGCATGACAGGCCGCATAATTACAGCAGGAGGGAAAATGCTCCAAAATTACCCAGAGACAAATCTGATTATCTGCAAGTCTTACATCTCTTGTTTTTCAAAGAAAGCTCAAATAGTAAAACATAATAAATTGATCTTTCGCTATTATGTAAGCAATTTCAAAGTAGAATTTAAAAGCAGACTGAGTTTTTCTTTCTTAATTTCTAGCTGGTAATGAGCTTACGTTGATAATAATGAAATTATCTTTTTTTTCCTGCACTACCAGAGTTATCTTCCCACGTTCAAACAAAACAAATAAACCTTGCAGATTCGAAAGGGTCTATAAATGGAGTATAGATATTAAGTTTCTCTTGAGAGCTAGTGTGCTCTCTGGTTTTGCTGGGCCTGAAGTAATTTGTGCTATCTGTTGCAGCCAGCCAATTATAGTTCTTTTCCTATAGGAAACAGGAGGATTTATGTTTAACATAGACAACCGGCTCCCCAGTGCATCTGAAAGCACAAAGCTAAAACGAATGGGAAGGAAATGTGAATACAAATATTTTTTCCTTTTTTTTTTTTTTGCACATTTTTATAACCCTATTTTTTTAGGGCTGCTGATGGCAGCTCTCAGTCTTGCTTCCATTTTATGTTTTCAAAATGACATTAAATGGTCTCAGGAGTTCTTTCGGAATTTTATTCATAAAAATAAATCCGTGGCACTTAACATACAGTTATTTTGAAGGCGCATGTGGGACCCTGTTGTAGTGTGTGCTGGGAGTGATCCTTGTGACAATCATGGAGTGCATATGTAAAGCAAAAGCCTTAAGCGGTCCCTTGCTCTGAATCCACAACCCAAGGTCAAGTCCGTGCCTCCCAAGGTCATGTCCGTGCCTGTGTCTGCGTGAGTCCACATGTACTTGGTTCTCTCCACTCCACTCCTGTTTCTACCACTACCTACAATACCTCTTCCTCTGGGTCTGCTTTTAATTGCACATGTAAACTGATCCAAAGCTGCCCTACCTCTGACTAAAACTCCCTGAGGCTCAATTATTTTCACTGATAGCCTCTAGCAGAAACCCTATAAACTGAAGACAAACTGCAAATGGTCTTTGGATATCATCTAGAAAGAAAGGGAGCTAGCTCCTTGGGCACACAAGAGATGGGCTGCCTGAGTTTTCTCTATCCTCCCCCTAAGGACACAAGAAGGAACACATGGTTGGTATTTTTAATGGAATTGTCCAGGCTGTCCCTGTGATACCCACATTTTGTGGGTACTCCTGGGTTCTAAGTGAGTCTCTGAGCACTAGATACTATGTCTGTGCCTTTCATTAGACTCTAATTTATAACTAATAGAGGGAGAAAACCAATCCATAAGTCAACATGTGGGAATACTTTACCTGATTCTTGACCCATCAATACTATTTAGGCAATTACATCACCTTCAGCTCATCGATAATGACTCATCACATCTAAGAGACCTATGGCAAGAGTCTGTATTCCATTACATACAAGAAAGGTAGCAGTGTTAATTATGCCATGGTTCATCTTCAAGAGATACTAATTTCAGAGATTTTCCTGAGGAAAAAAAATCCATATTTTTATCCTATGACATGAAAGTGTTGCAGGAAGCAGTTAATCTATTGATATGACTCTGTGTATGCATGCTTGGATTTCATTTTAACTGCTTTGCTGTAGTGTATGACTTGACCATTTCCCCCACTTCCTGGTACATTTCTTGATCTGTTGGTCTCTGTGTTGTCTCCTTGCTCATTTGTGATTCTCCCTTGATGGAGGAGAGCTCTTCTATTCTGACTGTGACAAACACAAATGAGATTCCACATCACAGCTAGTGATTCTTCCACACTCCCAGTACAGTCACCTTCCCTGAATTCTTTGCGTACATAGTGTGGTGTGAATTCACATAAAGTTGTAGGTTCCCTAACCAAAACAGACTTTTAATTTCTAATTGTGGTGAAAGCTGATTTTTCTTTTTCATTTGCAGTGATGACGTCAGATCAGCCAACATAATTGCGGAAGAAAATGATGTCGCATGCCTCGTGATAGATCGAGAGTGAGTGTCCCAGTGTCGGAGAAGGCAGGCACCTGTTACTTTCAAAAACTTGGCATCTGTTACTCCGAGGCCCTCTCTGCTTTCAGAGTCTTCGCTACTTGAAAATGCTGGCCAATGCTCAGCTGCAAGTACATGCCATTAAAATTCATGAGCAGGAACCGGGCCTTCTGATCAGAGTCTGTTTCTGTGGTGGCAGATGCTGGCAGGCTAAATATTTTGTGTGCAAAGTTGATACATAATTATCAGCAATGGGCTGATTTAAATTCCGTGTCTCTCAGGGAACTCAGTTAGTGCTTTTATGGATTTATTTGTGTGTGTGTGTGTGTGTGTGTGTGTGTGTGTGTGTGTGTGTGTGTGGCTTGACTTTTTGAGTGCAGGTATCCAAGGAGACAAGAATAACTCCAGATCTTTGGAGCTGGGGCTACAGGATGTTGTGATCCATTGATATGGGTTTTGGAAACCAAATATGGGTCCTTTACAAGAACAGCTAACTATTGAGCCATCTCCCCAGCCCAGAGTCTTCCTATGAACTAAAAAATAGTCACTAGTTAGTTATTGTTCTGGAGAGACAGGGCCATCTGTAGTAATTTTTAACAATATGGATAAACATTGATATCATTCTTAAATTACTCTTTAAAAATAATCATTGCTTTATATCCCTCTCAACTTCAAAGCCCATTTTAACCTGGCTCCTTGGACTCTTCATTGATCAACTATTCACTGGTTATGTAGCCAATCCAAAGAATACACCTCATGTAAACAAAAACTAAACCATCGTCTATGTAAGCCATAGCGTTGTCAAAGAACTAAGACATACTCCTGGGGAATATTAACTGAAATCAGTAAAATGGCAAGGTATAACAGTGGAATGTTGTCAGTGGCTAATTGTCTATTCCATTTACTGAACATGGAGTCATAGACGCGAAGTACTGGGAAGGATATCGGAACACTTATCAGGGAAATTTTCAAATACTGAAAAAACAGAATGACCTTGTCAAGTTCATAACACAAGTCAGTCAGTTGTCAAGGCATGGCTAATCAATCTACAACCCGTCCACAGATCCATGCCATCTTGAGAACACATTCAAGGAAATTTAAAACCCACAATTATTTTGTCTAGAGATATCTCTCTAAGTCTCTAAATGCCAGATATTATATGCAAACTGCACAATCCTAGCACCAGCATACATAAAAAGTTAACTGGAAGCCGGGCGGTGGTGGCGCACGCCTTTAATCCCAACACTTGGGAGGCAGAGGCAGGAGGATTTCTGAGTTCGAGGCCAGCCTGGTCTACAAAGTGAGTTCCAGGACAGCCAGGGCTACACAGAGAAACCCTGTCTCGAAAAACCAAAAAAAAAAAAAAAAGTTAACTGGATTTTTAACACTTCTCTGAGCTATTCTGATTCTTTCCTGCAGATAAGGCAAGTGAACCTAAGTAGGTTAAAGTTCTTCTCCCTCGGTGCCTTCTGTGATTGGAAATCTACTGCCAAGATTTCCGCATCTTGCCACCATGCCCCAAGACTCCCTTAGCACCTGATCAGAAAGAGAAGCGATCATGAAGCCTCGGGGTGGGAAGGGCTTTATTTTATTTTTAAGTGTGGAAAGGGGTATTGAGACGGGATTTTTTCTAAGCAAAGAGAAAATGTAGAAGTCACTCCAGGGGAAGTAAACCTGCAAAGGCACAGGGATAAGAAAGTGCTAAAGGTACTCGGGTGCAAACAGTTCCTGGACGACAGCTGTCGGATAGAAAATGTATTAGTTCAATATAATCCCGCCAACAGATTTGCTTTTTATGAGTTTCTTTAAAACTATGCGCATGCGCTGAATAACATTAGCTGGGCTTTAACTGCTCCAGGAGCTCCGACCCGTGGGAAAAAAGATGAATGAACTTCATTTATAATCACGTATGACAGAGAGAGTCCTTCAGAGTCTATGAAAAAATGTAATAATCTTGTGTCTTTTACAAGTCTAACTTACATGCATATTAATGAAGGGTGAGAAGTTCATCCAATACAACGAAAGGTGTAACAGTCTGTACATCAGGGGTGAGACAGGTGAACCATGCGGTCGACATAGCTTGGTCGACAACCTAGATTTCTGTGGTCATTGGGGCTATGTATCTCTTGAGTGGCGTCTTGTTGCCCTGTGAACACTATTCCACGTTAGATGATAAATGATTATTGATTCCTCTAGTTATGACTAAAGGAATAGATTAGACCCCAGCAATAGAACCTTTCAGGACACTCTATAGACTTTAATCATATTGAGTAATACAGTTTAGTTTATATAACACCTGCCTTACGAGCCTTCTGTTAGCCTCATGGTCACAGAAGGATGTCCTTTGTACATGGCGGCTGCAGAACCAGTGTCTGCCACAGTCCTTGGCATACGAGAAGTGCTCACCAGATGGTGGCTTGACATAGGGTGCCATGCGCTGAAACAAAGTGACAGAGAATCTATAGATCCTTATTTCTTCTTCCCTACCTCCCAATTTTACACAAACCCTTGATTATAGCGCCAGAAGAATATAGTTTGAGTTATCCTTTTTATTTTGAAGTTGTGAGAAAATGTGTGAATTAACTGTAAGGTATTAATAACTCTATTTTTGAAAACCCCTCTCTTCCTGGTGTCTTCTCCACTGTGGATTGTGGAGGAAAATCACAAATGGTTGATAAGTTATGCCTTGGGGTCTAACATCGGAGTGGGGACAACTTGTTTGAAGTCACAGCTAGAGCCTTGTAGCATCTGAAACCTGGGGAATGACAAGGCAGGGTTGTGAGAAAATGCTACCTTACTGAGAGTCCCTGTGTGTACTTAACAGAAAGGATCAGCTGCAGAACTTCCGATAACTAGTCACAATTACAGTAACTTTAATAGTCCATCAACTTATTGAAAAGCAGTTTAAAAGTTGAAACAAACATTCAGATATTGTTGTGCGTGTGCATGCATTGAGTAAAACTCGCAGGCTTGGGGGTTGGCTCAGGGTTTGTGTGTGTGTGTGTGTGTGTGTGTGTGTGTGTGTGTTTAGGAAAACTGTAGGGCATGGAGGATGGTTCAGCCAACAAAGTGCTTGATGTGCAACCACAAGGATTTGAATTCTATCCCCAGAACCCACACACAAATTTTAGACATTGGGACATGTGCTTGCTTGTAACCCCACCACTAGGAACGAGGAAGAAGTCATGTATCTGGATCTTGCTGGTCAGCCAACTGAGTCTAATTGGCAGGCTTCGAGCCAGTGTGAGACCCCTATCCTTACGTAGACAGCTCTTGAGTAATCACACCCAAGGTTAGGCCACCAAATGTGTATAGCGCCCCTCCCATACACACATATATAGAAACACACAGATAAATGGGAACGGAGAGTGTTAAATAGTCTTGATACCTTCACAACGGACCACTTGGTCTCATTTTTTTTTTTTTAAGAACATTCAACCAAACTGTCGGGACATTTGATGAACTCCAAAAATACCTTGAGGGGTATGTGGCCAACCTGAACCGCGACGATGAAAAAAGACACGCAAAGTAAGTGAGCCGGGATTTCCCTGCCAGTGACAACAGGGACAGGTGCAATTCCCCACGGAGTGACCCTCCATGTGCCCTCCATAGAGGATTCTAGAGGCACCGTCTCAACTCTAGAATGGCGAGATTTAAGCCTCAAAGTAAAAACTTGGAGTGTTGAGTAGGAATTTGAGAGAAACTTTCTGGTAAAGGGAATACTTTAGAATGGTAACTTACTCCAAAAGGACATGGTTACAGGTAAGAACAGGATTATAGCTGGATTATTTTTTTTTAAAGTTTCCAAAGATATATTTGTGAGTAGGAAGGAGCTGAATTGACTACTTCAAATTACAAATAGTGTTTAAAAAAAAATAGGAAACTTTTGTTTAATGTTTTGTCACCTGATAAAACATTTAAATTTTATTGCAATATTTTTGTGCTGAGAATTGACCCTAGAGCCCCATACAATGAGGGTGGATTATCCCCCACTCTGCTAACCCCAGACCTTAGGACAATGCCAGGGAAAACAGAAGCTTCCGTTGTTGAGACAGGTTTCTCGAAATTTCTAGAAGGACTAAATTTTGAGTTAAAGTTCTCCAATCAGGACTTTATTTTTCTCCAATATATGCACCTTCCATCTTTGGGCCTACAGGCTTTATGGTAGCAGCTTATCCAGGTAGAACTCAGAACAGTTAGTTTTAATTCAAAGATGAAACAGGTGTTTATGAACAGCAGCACTCACTCAGGTGTAAAATAGGAAGTGCATGTTCATGTCTCACGAAGCAGCTATTCTGCGTAAGGCACAAAAAATTTTGTCCACCAACAGCAGAAATTCTCAGTGTGGCTGGTTTTGTCCTGTTCCACTGACTCCCCTCCTGGTTTATTGATTTAACGGCTTTTTTGAGATGTGTTTCAAATGCAGTGAAACCCCTCCATTTTGCTCTCGTTGAATCTGACTTTTGTCCAGTCGAGTGACCCCAGGTGTGATCATGTGCATGCCTGTCAAAGGTGGAGACAGTCTTTGTGGCTGGCACCGATAGGCCGTGTGAGAGTGGGGTTTGTGACTGGCAGGGTGCTAGCACGGCTCAGGGTGTGTGTGTGACTTCTCGCTTCTCTCTTCAGGCGCTCCATGTCTAGCTGGAAGTTGTCCAAAGCCCTTTCTTTGGAGATGATTCAGCTGAAAGAGAAGGTGGCCAGATTCTCCTCAACCTCCCCATTCCAGAACCTTGAGATTATCGCAACACTGGGCGTTGGTGGGTTCGGAAGAGTGGAGCTTGTAAGGGGTTTACGTTTCAAGCATCTGAGAGAAGCGTTTTGATTTTTTGTTTTGTTCTGTTTTATATCCCGGCTTAGGTTGGAGGAATATATGAGTTATCACTGCCATCTTAAGGTGTTCTGAGTCTGAGGAAGTAAATGTTTCCGTCTATTTGTGCTTGAAAATAGTGATTAAGCTGTCTCTTACATCACATCCCGTGATGAGTCCTTCTTGATAGTAATTATTGGAGAATGTACCAAGTAGGGCATTCGGAAAGATTATGAAATGTAAAAACATGTGCAGAGATATGTACAGTCGAAACCTAGTATCTCTCTGCAGTGGCCAGCAGAAATACCCTGGGTGGAACCCTTAACATTATAGGCATATTCCTTAAGCAACCCTGCCTCTATGTCCATGATTGGCTTTCATTACCCTGTTTTGGGCTTATGTAAAATTTTCCATCAGAGAGACAGGAAAGAATGAAAGCAAGCGGATGTGTGAAGAGAGCCTTCCACAGCAATCGACAGACAGCTGGGAGCCAGAGCCTGGTGTCAGTTAGCAGCACCTTTCTGCGCTTCATAATCAGCTCCCAAGGAGTAGCAGAGGTCCTGGGTTAGACCAAATGTTCTGAGAAAACCGTGGCGTAGACAACTGTGCTCTTTTGGGAGCACAGATGGCTCTGAGCCCCTGGCAATCACCAAGCCCTTCTTTGCCCAGGCGATTTTTTAACAGTTCACTGTACCATGACCTCCGGGAGCTACATCGAGGCCTTTTGTCTGCAGGATGGCTGGGCATGTGCAGCTGTGGCAAGCTGCTACCGACCCCGATGGAACGATTCACACCCACTCCAGACTCATCTCCGATGGAGAAGGGGAAAAACATTTTCCTAGCAGGGTGAAGAATGTTTGTAATGAGTCTTATGCTCTGTGCAGATATTCTGTGCACTGGTATTTTCCACCCAGGAACACAACTAAAAGATTGAATTAGCAATGCTGAGATCTGCTCTCCTAGATAATAACTACTGAAGAAGTGATTCCTCCAGTCATTTAAAAATCTAGAGACATTACAAATGATAACTATGATGAGAATATAAGATATAGTCAATTTCCATTTACTAATCGGTATTATCTGCTTATGGATTTTCATACGTATCAGAAAAAATAGTTGTTTTCAATTTTGATTTACCTTTAATAATGCTTTCTGATGTTTGCATACAAAGAAGGCCTTCTCTTACTTTCCAATACCAATTTCTGCATTGATGGATATATACTTCTATTACCTGATGTGTCTGTTGAATTTTGGAAATGTACCTAATACAATCAAGGAAATGAATTTCTACTTTTAATTAATTTAAGTTTAAATAACCTCATGCGATTATTAAGCTGCCTACTGAGTAGGACAGATAGAGAATTAATTTGATATGAGTTTCTTTGAAAATTAAAGATGAGTATTAGGAAATAAGAAGCCTTGGAAATTCTTATCTAAGTTGATTGTGTTACACAATGAAAACTGAAGATTTCTGTCAATGACATGTAATGAAACTCTGTTTTCTTATTTCAGTAGAAAATTAAGAAAAAAAAGAAAAATTTTAGAACCAAGTTATATGAAGTATTTTGAAAATGATTGAAAGTGCATAAAGTTATATAGAAATCAATTCTAGAGGGATATGTGGTAAAAACGCCTATAGACTCTTTAAATGTAAAACAATTTGATTTTCATTTATTTAATATGTTATATCACATATTGCAAATTATCGTGATACATTAATTATGAGAATGCCTCCATTTCTTACATAGGTTAAAGTTAAAAATGAGAATGTTGCTTTCGCCATGAAGTGTATAAGGAAGAAGCACATCGTTGATACGAAGCAGCAAGAGCATGTCTACTCAGAAAAGAGGATCCTGGAGGAGCTGTGCTCTCCCTTCATCGTAAAGTAAGTGGGCAGCGGCATTCCAGAAAGTAGTGTTACTCCGAATTCTCCTGTGGGATCTTGGGTAGGAATCTCCAATTGCTTCTATCCTAAGGAAGCCTTGCTAATGTGCTCGTGTGTATGTGTGTGTCTGTGTGTCTGTGTGTACATGTGCATGTGTGTGTGTGTATGTGTGTGTGTGTACGTGTGTGTCTGTGTGTGCATGTGTGTGTGTCTGTGTGTGTCTGTGTGTGCATGTGTGTGTGCGTGTGCTCATGTGTGTGTGTGTGTATGTGTGTGTGTGTGTATGTGTGTGTGTGTGTGTGTGTGTGTTATAAAATAGTTGGAGCTAATGTAGAATTTGGTAAGGAAGGAAACCAGCAGTTGTCTAGGATGGGTGAATGTTAAACCTCTGCAGGGAAGGCATTTGGGTACACACAATGACCAAAGGGGGACATACTGGTCCTAGAAGTTCAAAGCTCCAAAGTGACCATCTCCTGATAGTTATTCCTTTTTGCTCTGTACTTGTTAGCAGCTTGGAGGAGATACCATCTAGGCCATCACCCTCTTCACGTGCATATTCATAGGCCATTGACATAAGCCAGTATAAATTTTCATTTACTTCTTAATGATCCCTAAGTGTAGCTTTGGTGACTTCTGGTAATGTGCAGCCTATAGGAAAGACCAAATAGGTGTGCCATGTGGCATCTAGCCTGGGCTCTAGCTCTGAAGCCCATGCTCTGAAATGCTTTTACTCTCTGACTAGCCTGTACTAACTATGTGACCCAAGATGACTTTGAACTCACAGAAATCTTCCTATTCCTGAATGCCAGGATTACAAATGTGTGCCACCATACCCAGCTCCTAAAGACTTACTGTACTTCCCATGTTGTGCATTATCAGCTCTCCTGGCTGCTTCCCTCTGGGTGCAGTGCAACCAAGAAAAGGGTCGGCACCTTCCCCTCTCCTCCTCCTCCTCCTCCTCCTCCTCCTCCTCCTCCTCCTTCTTCTTCTTCTTCCTCCTTCTCTCTCTCTCTCTCTCTCTCTCTCTCTCTCTCATTCTTCCTTCCTTCCTTTTATGTGTATGAATGTCTGCCTGCATGCATGAATGTATACTATATGCATGGCTAGTGTCCACCTAAGCCAAAAAGAGGGTGATGAAACTGGCATTATAGATAACTATGAGCCGCCATGTGGTTACTGGGAACTGAATCTACATCTTTTGTGAGAGCAGCAAGTGCAGAGCCATCTCTCCATCCCCTGAGACAGGTTTCTTCTTGAACTCTGAGTACCTGAAAATATTTGCACCCAAATGTTGAATGTAGTATACTGTCTAAGCACACCACTGCAAGTCTGAGGCTCTCCTACCCCACCTTGGAATATGGAGGCCTGTTAAAGCTCTCTTATTCCAACTTGGAGTACGGAGGCCTGTTAAGCAGAGAACCTCTGTCCTTTTGATGCTCTGAACCACTTTACCCACTGTTTTAGTCAGGGTTTCTATTCCTGCACAAACATCATGACCAAGAAGCAAGTTAGGGAGGAAAGGGTTTATTCAGCTTACACTTCCACATTGCTGTTCATCACCAAAGGAAGTCAGGGCTGGAACTCAAGCAGGTCAGGAAGCAGGAGCTGATGCAGAGGCCATGGAGGGATGTTTCTTACTGGCTTGCTTCCTCTGGCTTGCCCATCCTGCTCTCATATAGAACCCAAGACTACCAGCCCAGGGATGGCACCACCCACAATGGGCCCTCCCCCCCTTGATCACTAATTGAGAAAGTGCCCCACAGTTGGATCTCATGGAGGCACTTCCCCAACTGAAGCTCCTTTCTCTATGATAACTCCAGTCTGTGTCAAGTTGACTCACAAAACAAGCCAGTAGACCCACCATCTAATTCCCAGGGGTTAGCCAAGAGCAGCAGAGCTCCTTAGAGGGGGACCTTTGTTGATCCTGGATCGTATATACTCCTCACCCAGACTCCTCTCCACTTCTAGGTGTCCTTGCCAAGTCATTCCCCACTAGCCTTATGACTTAAAAGCTTATCTCCTAGTCTACTTCCAATACTAGCTAACCAAATACAGGGCATATGACATGCGTATAATGAGCTGTTATGGAAGGTACATATTAAGTGATGTATGTGTGGGCCTATGGCTTTGGGGAAGAAGGAGAGATCCTATTTGATAGGTGACATAATGAGACACTTTATGATGAAGGTGGGCTGGTGCTCAGCCTTTCAAGAAATGGAGATGGGGAAGTTCAGTCTCTGGGCAGAGTCAGGGCTGTGTAAGTACAGGATAAAGTCAGAGATCCAAGGAATAATCAGAGGCTTTGGTGAGAAGCCCTGAGCAGCTGTTGGATGTTGTCTTAGTTGGGGTTTTACTGCTGTGCACAGACACCATGACCAAGGCAGCTCTTATAAAGGACAACATATAATTGGGGTTGGCTTACAGGTTCAGAGGTTCAGTCCATTATTATCAAGGCTAGAGCATGGCAGAGCCCAGGCAGGCTCGGTGCAGGAGCTGAGAGTTGACATCTTCATCTTAAGGCCATTGGGAGAAGACAGGCAGCTAGGATGAGGGTCTTAAAACCCACACCCACAGTGACACACCTACTCCAACAAGGTGACACCTTCTAATAGTGCCACTCCCTGGGCCAAGTAGATTTAAACTGCCACAGGTGTCTATGTGGAAATGGGAGTCATTGTTTCAAATGCTGCTGATGGTAGACTAGCCTGCTTCAAAGACGTTAGAACTACCTTTCTAATCACCCGTTTTCATCTGTCTCCACAGATTGTATCGTACTTTCAAGGACAATAAATATGTATACATGCTTCTGGAGGCCTGCTTAGGTGGGGAGCTGTGGAGTATATTAAGGGACAGGTAAGGAAAAGATCTGTAAGCAATAACTCTTATACCTCACCTCTGGACCAGGCTCTGATGATAGCACTATGACATAATTATAGAAAGGTGGTCCCCCTACATATAACAGGGTAGTAACTGGTGTGTTTTGGTAGCTAACATTACAGAAGTAACGTGTGGGTCTTATAAAGTCATCTGCCTTCCTAGAGTATGGACTCAAGAGTGTCAGGCATATAGCATGTATGAAGTATCTGAGGTCACATGGAGAGGAAGAGGCAGACTCAGATTCAGAATGTTAATAAGGGGGTGTGATGGAGAGTGATTGGGGCCTCACAAAACAAGGCAGAATGGGATATCTACAAAGGTTGGATTTTATGAAAGGAATGATTTTGGTAGTCATTCTGTATAGCAGGCATGTCTTAGTCAGGGTTTGTATTCCTGCACAAAACATCATGACCAGGAAGCAAGTTGGGGAGGAAAGGGTTTATTCAGCTTACACTTCCACATTGCTGTTCATCACCAAAGGAAGTCAGGACTTGAACTCAAGCAGGTCAGGAAGCAGGAGCTGATGCAGAGGCCATGGAGGGATGTTACTTACTGGCTTGCTTCCCCTGGCTTGCTCAGCTTGCTTTCTTATAGAACCCAGGACTACCAGCCCAGGGATGGCACCACCCACAAGGGGCCCTCTGCCCTTGATCACTAATTGAGAAAATGCCTTATAGATGGATCTCATGGAGGCACTTCCCCAACTGAAGCTCCTTTCTCTGTGATAACTCCAGCCTGTGTCACATTGACACACAAAAGCAGCCAGTACAAAGGCATAACAGTAAAAGTTTGAAAAATTCCTAGACAAGACAGAATTTTGCATGTAAAAGGCTATAAAAGTATAAGCTTTAGAAAAAAAAATAAATCTAGAGTTCATCTGAAGAAAAGGGGCGATATTAAAATATCCCACTAATATGAAAGCTAAATCATGACAGAGAAGTTGCGTATTTGTAAGGAAATGGAATATCAAGGGAAGCCCTAAAGATGACGAAGACTGACTCAGAAGGGCAGAGAAGTGGGAAAAGACACTGTAGGAAAGCTGTGGACTTCTGAGCCTCAGAAAACAAGAAGACACGGTCACCAGAAGAGGACTGTGAGGGTGCGCTGCAGTAGGCGAAGGAGTCCTGGACAGGAGAGCCCTTAGAGGCTCTTCTTTGGCACACTGGTCCCCAACCCTGGCTGCAAGACACAAGTGCATGTGGAGTTCTTACACGCCAAGAACGTTTTGTCCTAATATCACTCTATGATTCATTTTACTGGGGTGTGGTCCACTAAATCATTTGTTTAAAGGCATATCAGTGCTCTCATGGCTGAGACCCACTGAGCTAGGGATGTAAGTAAATGAGTGCCCTGTTAAGAGCGTGTGCACAGGAACACGTGTAGATTATAATACGATCTAGACGCCTAGGATGGCACCGAGGACGTATTCGGAGTAGTAAGGCGAGAAACCATATCATTGCAGAGGCAGCTTCGATGAACCCACCTCCAAATTCTGTGTCGCTTGTGTGACAGAAGCATTTGATTATCTGCACCGACTAGGCATTATCTACAGAGACCTGAAGCCAGAGAACTTAATTCTGGATGCCGATGGCTACCTTAAATTGGTAAGGCACATTCTCTTACTCACAGTAAGTGTGAGATATTTCTGCAACAAAGTTGCCCTATAGTTGCAATCTCTTTTTGTTTTGGGGGCAGCGGCTACTTTTACTCTGAGGGATGTGGCCCTTAAATACTTTATTGCTTAATACTGTGAACAATGCTATGCTTATATTCTATTTAAATATATTTTTACTGGTATGGATGGCTTACATATTTGTATGTGCCCTTGCATTCATACCATTTATGCCTGAAGAGTCAGAAGAGGGTGTCAAATCCCCTGGAAATGCAATTGCAGACAGTTGAGAACTGCCATGTGGGTACTAGGACCTGACCCTGGTCTTCTGAAAGAGCAACCAATGCTCTTAACCTCTGAGCACATTTTCCCTTAACTATATATACATTCTTCTTCGGCTCAGTGTTTCAACCGTATCTACAGCTCTTCCTGAAGATTCAGATCAAGGACTGCCTTTCGAGTTTGTTAGAATCGTTTAATCATTTTAACTGTGTTTTGTTTGGTGCTACATATAGGAACTGCTTTGTGAGGAATAAAGATGTCAGTGTGACTTCTGTCTCATGGTATCCACTTTCTAAGTAGGGAGAGAAGGAAATGTGACCATTGGTAGCTATTTTGAAATCTTTCTACTTGTTCATATAGGAAGTGAGCATTCAGAAGCTAGGAGGCCAGGCTGTGTGAGGATAAGCTTTCCTTGCTATCCATCTCTGTGGTCCATTTATTCCTAATAGGAATCTCTTGCAGACTACACAAGATCATAAAAGGCATAAACTCCTTCCAGTGATATGCTAATAGAAGTTGGTGGTCAAACTGAGGGAAAATCAAGCCACTTTGGACCTTGGGAAGAAAACCTACAGGATGGGAAACCAAAGCAGCATTCCAGCGTTTGTTTTGATAGCTCCTCAAACACATCTGAATTTAACATTTACAAAGAAATTGCTACCTCAGGGGTTTGATGTCCGGAGATAACATTATTTACTGATCAGTTATCAGATGCAGGTGCTATGTTTAAACAGTGAGCCTGATCAATAATGTATGAGATAGGTTTAGTTGGTAGAACTGTGAAATTTAGCCCACGTGATTAAATTTGTTAGGTTTAATTTCTAAGAGATCTTTTCCTCTGAGGTAAAATAAGAGGCCTTTCATGTGAGACTTGGTTCACTCCCAAGAAACATTTTAATCCATTCAAGCTGTATTTTGTCCATGAAAGACAGCTTTCAGAACGGGCGAGGTCCGAACACGAGGCTTCACAATTCATCCATTGACTGTGCCTCCCCCAAGTCTTTAGGGAAACTCTCTGGAATATTCTAGAAGAAAGGAAAACTATCATGAGGGCTGAAGACTGTTTATTAAATGTATTTCTTACTTTCCAGAGTTGTTTTCCCAAAACCCTTGGAGAGCATATTTACTATTTATAGCACTAGATGGCAGGGACTTCCTGCTTGCCATTATTATCCAGCCTTCTCGTTTATTTATCAATGAGCAAAATAAGCAGTCAGCGATTTGAGGTATCTAAAAAGTCAGTGTTGAATTTCCAATTACCAATTATGTTTTGAACTAGATATCCTGAATTACTTTCACTACAAAATATTTGGAAATACCAGATAAGACAGGAAGAAGAGGGTCGGAAACTCACGGAGGGGTTCCTTAGACAATATAGGAGTTCCTATGAGTCTGGGAAAGAAGATAGTACAGTAGTGGATGGTTATTGCATTGCATACAGAAGGGCCCAAGATGTACAGCTTGCCTCATCTTGGCAAACCCCCAGAATCAGTCCTCAGTGCCGTCATTAAGCTTCATGTTCCAGCAAGCCTGAATAACCTAGAATTTTGATTTAGTGGCTGTGTCATTGAGGAATAGGAGACCAAACCTTAGATCTGGGCATTGTGGGAAAGTGGGTTAGAAAGGCAGGAGCCAAACAGGTCAAACAAATATCAGAGTGATAAAGACAGTACGAGTACGTGCAGACAGACGTTCTTGTCTCATCATTAGCTCATGAGAGAGTAATGAAAAAGTCTCCTCTAAGAATTCTTGGCCACAAGCTGTTCTTAGTGAAAAAAAAAATCCAAGTAAGAATTTAATTGAAGATGAAGCCATGCTAGAACCATGCCCAAGGTTCTAAACACCATTGCAGATTCTTTTTAAAGGAAAGACATGCTCATGCTAAATATTTATATTAATAATAAATGTATGAGAAAAATTAGTAAGTACCATGGGCATTAGCTGCCAAGAGAATGAAGAGTAGAAGTAGATGCATAAGCTCCTTGAGGCTCTCGGAAGTGATCTAAGAAGTTTGGAGAAAGATCCAACAAATTGAGTGCCTGCTGAGAAAAATAAGGCTATACTAAGTAATTAAATATACAATGGGAGTTCTTATGTATGGTGGAATAGCTTGCGTTGACCACCCTTAGATACATATCTAAGCCCTGATAAAGAGCATTCTACTAGGTGAGACCTACATTTTAAAATGGCTGCATAGATGTTTATTAAGAATACACCTCAGTATATAAAGAACTAGGATTAAACCTAATTTATCATCATACCCAATAAACAATATTGAACATTTTTCATTAGATTGAGAACAAAAAGAGATTATCTAATCTTATAGTGTTCACATTGTAATAGGTTTCAGCAAATGAAATAAATCAAGAAAGAACAACAAAAGGCCCCAAGTCAGAAAATGAAAACATCACCTCTTTTTATTTCAATATAGCATGAATTTTTATTCATTATTATTTTTTTATTATTTTATTTATTTGTTTATTTATTTATTATTTAGAGAAGTCTAAAAACATCCATCAAAGAACTTAGAGTGTGTAAATGAAACATTATTGACCCAAAATCAGTAAGCAAGTAAAGTTCTCTTTTTTAACATAGTAATGATAAAAAGTTCTAAATGAAACAAAATGATATAACATCAAAATTATAAAATATTATATTAAAATAGTATCACTATTATGAAAAATAATAAAGTATATAAAGATAAAATAGCTCTTCACTGAAAATTGTTCAATACTAATAAAAACAATTAAATGGTAATATAGGTTGTGTTCATGATTTGTAGACAGTAATAGTGTATCAAGCCAAATTGTATGAAGACGTCTGCTTTTCCAAATTGATTTATATGGATTTTATGTCCATGCAATCAAACCTGCCTTGTAAGACCCACTCAGATGCCACTTGCCAATACTTTACGGTCTTCTTTTGGTCACACAAAGCCAGCACTTGCTTTCTGTGGGAGAAGAATCTCTAAATTCCAGGGCACCATCCAATTCCCTTGGATATTGGCTACCATAGTAGAGAAATATAGAATTTAAACAAAGTGAATCTTAAAAGAGAAAGGCCAGTAAGTGTAAACAGAAAGAAAAAAAGGGGGCAGGGATATCAGAGAGTGAGGAGTTTCATTTGACAACTTACCACCAACAAAGGAAGCCAGAATTCAGTGGAAAATCATGCTTAAAAACTCTGAGCGAGAATAACTGACAAATTTTAATTATAAGCCCAGAGAAACCATCTTTCAGGAAGGGCGCGATGACATATTTAGACAAAGAAGAAAGCTGTTTCCTACATAAAAAGGAGATGATTATGGAAGGTTAAAATATGACACCACTCCCCACAAAAAGTGAGAAGCAGCAGGAATGGTGACCACAGGACAATGGTAAATCTGTCAGCTCCTTAGACATTAGGGTGTAAATCAGCCACTGCAATGCATCACATTAAAACAAGAAAATGCTAACTAACTCAACAGCAGTGGCACCTAAACTTAAAGTAGGAGTCTGAAATTAAAATAGAGGATAAAATGTCATCTTCAAAGAAGGCAGCAAGAAGAAACAGGAGAGACAGGGTTGGGGAAAGAACATAAATTAAGAAATTAGAGAGAAATCCAAGATATGTAAATGAACTTAACTCTCCAGATTTGAAAAAATAAAAAAGATGTGTCAAATAAAATTATAAAATAAAAATCAGATATATGATATCTGCAACAGAAAGACTTAAAAAATGAGATGCAGGAAACTTAAATTAAGGATGAAAAGGAAACTTAAATTAAGGATGTGTCTGGAAAACGTTGAGTCCATTTAAAATCAAGTTTCCCAGTGTCACTGTCAGGAAAGAAATATTCCTAAAGGTGAAGAGATACCGTATTATGAGAGGGTGCACAGCTCATTAAGGTCATAGAAAAAGCCTGTTTTTTTTTAAAAAGTGTTTTATAATAAGATTTTTCAAAAGTAAACAGTAGACTGGCAGAATTAGGGGCAGAAATAGTCACAGACATTTTAATACATGCTCAAAAATTGATAGAATATTGAATCACAAAACACTACAGTCTTAGAAGATGCATAGAACACAAGGAACAAACTTGACCTCATAGGCCTGTGAAATGTTCTTCCTAGTAAGTGATGAATGCACATTAGAAAAATTTTAGCGAATACTGGGTCATTAAGTAACTTCAGTAGAGAAAAATATAGGGATTGGGCTGTTGGCAGACAGCCCTGTAGGACTACATTGACTGAGGGTTCCTGGGGTGGTATGGATTGGCAGTGGTAGAGGTACCTGGCATCTGCACTGCAGAAGTCACAAGGTTCTTGTAACAGGTAGTTCTGTGTGCTCAAAGTTTAAAAGCAAACCTCGGTAGCCTGAGCATGTGGAACTGTATTGAACACTCACCTAGCATGCACCACAAATAAGACAGAGTAAAGGGGGCTGGAGAGACTGCCCACTGGTTAAAATCATTGACTACTCTGTCCCAGGACCCATGTTCAATCCCCAGCACCCACATGACTGCTTACAACTGTCTGTGACTCCAGTTCTAGGGATCCAATGCTCTCTGCCAGTCTCTGTAGGCACCAGGCACACTAGTGGTGCACAGACATATATACAGGCAAAACACCTATACGTATAAAAATAATAATTTTAGAAATTAAAAATAAAGTAAGTTTAAGGAGTTGGAGAGATGGCTCAGAGGTTAAGAGCAGTGGAACAGTAACTTTGGCCTCACTTACATGTATGCATGAATGTATGTATATATGTCTGTGTGCTTGTATGTATGCATATATGCATGCATGCTTGTATGTGTGTATGTGTGTATATATGTATGTATGTATTTCTCCTTTTTCTTAAACTTCCTGAAAATTTCACAGGAAGTTAGACATCTAATGAAGGTAAGAAAAGAGGAACAAAATGAAATTATGGTCTCATGGGTCATCAAGTAAGATGGTTTTAATTGTAGAGTTCTCAGTACCTCCTAGTCTAGGTTTATTGCTAGATACATGTTTTGAGGCTAGTGAACGGGTAGGTTCCCAGGATTTTTTTCCAACATAGTTTATTGTTTTATTGATTGATTGGTTTCTAGGTTTGTCAGTTAATTTTGTATCTTGCCACTTTGCCGAAATCAATTATCCCTAGAAGTTTCCAGGTGGAAAATATGGGATCCTTTAATGTATAATATCACACCATCTACAAGAAAAGGATAGTTTGAGTTCTTTTTTCCTATTAGTTTCCTTTTGCTTTCCTTCTCTTATTACTGCAGCTAAAACTTCAAAAATTATGTTGAAGAGTGGTGGAGGTGGTCAACAGTCCTGTCTCCTGCCTGATTTGAATAGGATTCCTTTCAGTCTTTCTCTATTCAGGATGATGCCAGCCGTGGGTTTGTCATCTTTAGCCCTTAATTTGCTGAAATACATTCTCTTTGGTCATGTTCTCTAGAACGTTTATGAGGTCATGTTGCAAGCTGTCAAAGGCCTTTTATACATATATTGAGTCATACTATTTTTGCCTTCGTGTTTACTTGTACTTCATTATACTTCCAAACTTCTGCATGCTGAACCGTCTATACTTCTAGGACAAAAGAAAAGGCAACACCAGATGATTTTTTTTAAACAAAAAATATATGACCGTTTTCAGTTTGAAAATGAAAAAAGGAAAATAAAACACAGACAATCTGAGAAAAATACATAAGTAATAGAAAAGCTAAGATTCAGAGCACCGTGTCTTACGGGGTCATAAGAACGTGCCCATTGCTGATAAGTACAGACATGCTTGTGGTGAAGAATGAAGACCTCAGTCTGTTCTTCCTCTTCAGTCCTGAGTGGAATGGCCTTTCATTTTGTTTGTTTGTTGTATTGTTTCCCTGATTTGTCCCTAGCTAGATTCTACCTGGGCACATGTTGTCTTCACCAGAAGACATACCAAGTTCAGATGGAAGGGCTTGACGATTGCGAATATATCACACATGTCTTTCCTGTGCATGTGTCATATTTTATCTCTTCAATCTTGTTTCATTTTCCAAGCCAAGGAAGGCCAATGAAGCCAGTAGTGTTAGGAACGTATGTAGGAATGAAGGGAAACAGATGCAGTACATGTTTTAATCACCAAGATGGGTCCCACAGTGAATACCCTGATAAGACTGGTGTCAGGAGCCTCAGCATTCTAGAAAACTTATGAGTCCTAAAAACACATCAGCAACAGTGTCAACACCGAACATATTTTACATTTTCTTATGTAGGACTTTAAGTAACATTAACTTGTTCTATTGTCACACCTGTACAAAATAGAAATCAATGAGTCACCTGGGTAGAATTTTAAAGACACCCAAATAACTCAACAGTTAGTAGAGAAAATGTTAATAGTTGAAATCAGGTGAGAGAATATACTAGTCAGGAGCAAATAATAACTAGGAAGACCAGAAAATAAATAGGAAAATAGGAGATGTCATTTTAGAGGTTAAAAATGACAGAAGAAAATGAACGGAATTAAAAAGGGAGAACAATCATAAATTATCCTAAAATAAGAGCATACTCATACCTAAAGCTGATTATTTGAAAATACTGATAAAAATTAACAAATCCCGTACATCTCCTGTTCGTTTTAGTTATGTTTCTATCACTGTTATTAAACATTGTAATCAAGGCGACTCATCAAAAAAAAAAAAAGAAGAAGCATTTATTTTGGGACTTCCGTTCAGAGGGTTAGAGTCTGGGATCGCAGAGTGGAGGCATGGTGGTTGGAACAGCCAAGAAATTACATCTTGTTCTTCTCGTTGGAGGCAGAAAGAGAGAGACTGAGAATGGTGTGAGTCTTTTGAAACTTCACCGCCCACCCACAGTTGATTCACCTCCTCCAATCAGGTTGTGCCCCTCATCTTTCTCGAACAGTTCTACCAGCTGGGGACCAAGTATTCAAATATATGACTCGTTTATTCATAGCACAGTCGACTCCCTGCCCCATAGGCTTGTAGACTTATCATAATTTAGTCCAACTTTAAAAGTCCCCGTGGTGGTCCTTCAGTCTCTTCCCAGTTTAAAACTCCAAAGTCGCATCTGAGACTCAAGGCAGTGTCTTGATTCTAACCCCTGGAAAACAAAACAGGAAATGACATACTTACAACATACAGTGGCACAGAATATACATTGCCATTATAAAAAGAGAGGAATAGGGGCTGAGTTAAGAAATAATGAGCCAAAGCCAAGTCTGAAACCCAGAGAGGGGACCTCCAAATCCTGTAACTCCAGGTCTGACATAGGAAGGCTTAGATGGCTCTTCCCCTCTAGCTTTGCTGAGACAGCCCCCGCCCCCACCCTCTTTCGGGCTGGTTCCGTTCTACTCACTGTCTGTAGCTCTCCTTAGCAGAATGGCCCTGGCGTCTTCAACAAGTCTTGGGCTCTCCAATCAATCTAGGTCTTTGCTTTCACAGCTTCACACAATGGCCCCTCAGGGTCTCCACACACACAGACTCCTCTGATACGCCCCCGTCCTTAGCGGCTCTGTGTAACTAGGAAGGAAGATTCCACGACTCCATTACGTGTGTATCTTTCATGGCTCTAAAGGCAGAAGAACCAAGTGTCCAAATTTGGGTCCCGCTTGAGGGGGAGTCTGGTTCCGTTGAATCACATGTTAGGCAGAAACTTTCCTCTGCTTTGCTTTACAGAGGCGGAGCTTTTTTTCCTTTTTACAAGTCGGAGGCTTAGCTGGGTGGGGTCCTACGCTAAGGACAACCCCCTTTTTGTTCCCCTCATACGAGACCTTTCTTTCCTCTTCTCCTCTCTTTCAGCGTAATCCATTAAGTTCCTCGTGTTCTTTCTTACTTCAAACAGTACGTTTTGTATTTCCTTTCACCTCACTTGCTCTTCTTTGTAGACGCATCAGAGTGATTACTAATGACCGCGCAGCACAGCCAATTAATTATTAGGCTGTTTCGATATCTTCTTTGCCAAGGAAATACGATACTTTTCGATTTAGCCTCAGACAGATTCTTAGGACAAGGATAGAAAGCAGCCACATTCTTTGCTAAAATACCACAAGAGCGGTCTCTAGCGCAGTTACTAATATCGTTTCCTCCCGAGGCTGCTTGATCTGGGGATTCCACAGTCTGTGTGGCTCTTAATGGGACTGTCTTCCCGGATCCTACTAGGACAGCTCACTTCTTAAGCCTCTCTCAGCAAGTTCAACCCTTGCCTAGTCTAGAGTACCACTGTTGTTATCTACATGTCTCCAAAAGCAGCATGGCAAAGCCTGTCACAGCAGTAGCCCAGTTCCTGGTCCCAACTTCTGACATGGTTACTTTCTTATTGCTGTAATAAAACATCACATGGAAGGTTAGAGTCCATGATGGGAGGGTAAAGGCATAGCAGCAGAAACGGATGAGTGCCTACATCTTAACCCACGAATTGGAAGCGAAGACATGGAGAAATCTCAAAGCTCACCCCTGTTGATATACCTGGAACAAGGCCATATCTCCTAACCCTCTCCAATAGTTCCACCAACTAGGGCCATGCATTCAAAATATATGAACCTATGGGTGGACATTCTCATTCAAACTGCCACACTTCTTCAAAGATATTAAGATCTATAGAGAATGCTCTAATGAATGCATATTATTATAGTAAAAGCAAGGTTTATGCGGGTTAGAAAAGTAACTTCCAACTTTTTGGATAACTTTACACTGTATATGAAATCTTAGCTGTCCATAAAATATATACAAAATGCCTAGATAAAGTCATCTAAGGAGAAATAAAACAGTCATATTAAAAATGTTATTAATTTCAGGGACTTTACAGTTTATCTTACACAAATTCCTTACAAAAATAGTAAATGACTGATTATTCTCACTTTAAGAAGCTACTTAATGTAAATTTAATTATTAAAGGAAACCTCCTAAAAAAAGCCAAATTAGCATCCCATCTCATTCATGAACCTAATGCACACATTAAAATATTAGTAATTGACCATTGCAACAAATCATGAATTCATAACATACATCATACCAGGTTGGATTTATTTCCAGAATGTAAATACATTTTAATCTGATATGTTCCATGAAAAAAGCCTTTGATTTTCTGGTTCTGTGTGTAAAGAACTTGTAAATTACCACTCTCTTGTAATCTAAAGAGCTGGTCAGATGCGAAAAGTCAGCAACCCTTCTGGGATCTGTAAGACACACATGACAACTAGGGTGTTTCTAAAGTTGAGAAGGAACACGGAGGGTCACAGCATGCAGGAGCAGAATCCCCAGGGCTGGAAACCCCCATGGGTACTCATACTTTATGACTTTGTCCTGTAGAGCTTGGCTGAGTTTTCTCAGCAAACATAATAGACAAATCTCCTTAGGCTTCCTGAAAGGAGCAGAAGAGAGGAACTACTTTGAAATGAGACAGTGCACTTTGTTTTCCTGATGAGGAATGCCTCAGGAGAAACTTGGAGCCAGTGCCTGGCCTGACCGGTTATTATCAGAGCCAAACTGACCTGGAAGAAGAGAAAGATACCAACCCCAACCCACACAAGCTATCTTGATTCACCTAAGTGGGAAGAAGTCAGGGAAATATTTGCAAAGTTCCCATGGGAGAAGCTTGGTTCACTAAAGGACCAGGACCTAACTGCCGAGGCATAGAATATACCTTTCCTCCTGGGAATTATCACTGTATTACTTAGGACTATTCACAGTCACTCCTTTGTCTCTGTTCTTCGTATCTGGCTCTCAGGTGCATATTATATGGCCTGAAAAAAGCAAAATATGAGTCGAAGAGTCAGAGTCAGCCGCAGAGCTAGGCATAAAGGGGTGTTAGAATTATCAGAAGAATTTAACACAGCCACAATTAACATACCGAAGGGTATAAGGAACAAACCAGGTACCTTGAGAACAGATGAGTGGATGTAAATGAAGACATAAAACCTAAAGGAAAAAAAAAAAGACAAGAAAATAAATCAAAAATAAAAGTAGCTGTTTTGAGCCTGTTAGCAAACTATGTGAGGCTGAGATAAGAATCTCTGGATTTGAGGACTATCAGAAGAAATCTTTAAAGTTAAAGAGAGCAGCTACTGCAAAACCAGCAAACCAACCAGCCAAGGGCAGACCACTCAAGGGCTGTGGGACTGAAGGATCCTACGTAAGCCGTGCTGGAAGCAGCAAGAGCGAAAGTCAGCTGCAGATCCACACAGACGCAAAGGCTGGAGCACAGAGTGCCTGCACATGAGGGAATGGAATGACTATAATGGTAGTTACAAGGATAGGAAAGAAGAGTCCGGCGCTCTCATCACACCTGTATTGTGTCAGGTGAACGTGTGAAGGCCTTAGAGTGTGTGCTCACAGACCACATGGCACGGAACTAGAAATCGGTAGCAGAAAGGCAAATTCACACAGTGTAAACACACTTATACATACTGTTTGGGTATTTGGGGGGGTTGTTTTTATTTTGTTGTTTTGTTTTGTTTTGTTTGTTTTCCCTGTCGGTGTGGTAGAATGCTGTTACAAAAGCAACTTAAAGGAGAAAGGTTTATCCTGGCTAACAGGCGACAGTGGGTCACAGCGGGGAAGCCAAGATAAAAGAACTTGAAACAGGCGGTCACATCATAACCACAAGCAGCAAGCAGAAGTCAATAAGCACATGCTGCCTTTCTCTACTGATAACTGTCCAGGATCCCAGCCAGGGAATGGTGCTACCCACAAGAGACAGGGCTCACCATGACAGTTAATGCAACCAAGATAATCCCACAGGCTTGCCCAGAGGTCTGTAGCTCAGGTGATTCTAAATTCTCTGTCGCTGACAACACTAGCCACCACAATGGGTGAATAAAGAGGTCTCGTAGTTATGTCTCGAAATATTCTGATTCAAATAAAAACCCAAGCTATCATAATTTCTGTAATGCACCCCAAAACACTGTTGTCAGAGAAACATACATCACTGAGCATCATATTAAAAAGAGGAGAAGGATCAAAAATCAACTATGTATATTCCCAGCGGGGGGGGGATAGCCTACAAAAACAGAAGCAAAATATCACATTCTAAATGACTGGGAAATACTTGAAAATAATCTGTGTTCTTACGATTGAAAAAGAGAAATCCCTACAGGAAAACCTAATCACTTTAAAAACTGATGCTTTGGAAGTGATCAATAAAAAAAAAAATCAACAAATCTCAAGATTAAATAGTAAGAAAAGAGAGGGGACTCACAAATGAGTATTGCGAACTAAGGAGAAGATGTTATTACATGCTTTGCGGCTACAGAGATGGTGATAAAGGAACTCTGTCAGTAGACCAATGGGTTCAAGAGCTTAGATGAAATGAATAAATTCTTTTTTCTTTTTGAGCAAATTCTTAAAAAGGCATAATGTTCCAAATATTAGACAGGGAGAAATAAAACATAAATAAGTTGATATTTGATAAAAGAGTAAAGGTGATCCTTAAACAAAGGTAGTTGTTTAAATAAATGGTGCTGGAGCAATGGTCCATCTAAGATCCATCCCACGGAAACCACGCATTAAGCCCACACCTTGCATAAAAACTAGGTAAAAATCAATCACAGACGTAAACATTACATCATAACTCATATAGGACTCCTAGAAGATTACATAAGATAACATCTGGATGAGCTTGAGAAAGGTGAAGACTTCTTAAACACATATGAAAGTCTATGATCGATGAGAGAAGTAATTGGTAAGCTAGGCTTCACTGAAATTAGAAGGAACTGGTCTGTTAAAGTAAGGCCAAAGTCCAGAGAAAAACCTTTTTAAGAGATATATCTGATAAGGGATCGTCGTAAAAAAAAATCTACAAAAATACTTACAAAATAATAAGCAACTTGATTAACAATAGGCTAATGACATCTATGGACAGCTTACCACAGAAAATCACAGATGGGAAAGAGGCATATGAGAAATACAAAATCATAGATCATTTAGAGCTTAACTCTAAAACAGCATCCTATCACCAGTGCATGGTACAGTGACTCAAGTGTAGCAATGCTGGAGAATGTGGGTGGTCAGGAATTCTCATTCAGTACTGGACAGTATGAACAGTACAGTATCCTTGAAAGATAGTTTCTTAACAAACTAAACATACACGAACCAATCACACAATTATATTCTCTGTACTTACTGGAGAGAGATAGAAGCTATGATCACCTAAAGACCTGGACATAAATGTTTATAGCGTTATCATAATTGCTGAATCTTTGGAACAACCAAGATATCATTTAGTGGGTTTATGCTTTTATCACAGTGCTGAACTGTGAATCAACTATGGTAAATCCAGTTTAATCTGGATTTTTTTTCTTTTTAATGGAAACCTATTCAACTCTAAAATCAAATCAAGAGTTCTTGACTCACGAAAGGACTTGCTGTAGCTATAAATGCTATTCGTAAGCAAAATAAAGCCACGTTAGAAATGCTTCATGCTGCATTATTTCAACAATAAGATGTTTTGTAAAAGGGAAAATTATTGTAAACCGTGGAAAGATTAGTAGCTGCTAAGATGTAGGATATGGGAGAGGCATGAGTAGGAATAGTTTAGGATAGTAAAATTACTCAGCCCTCTGTGTAATGACAGACATGTGCGATTATATATTTTTCCAAGCCTACAAAATATCCATCACATATTGTGAACCCCAATGTAAAGGAGGACATTTGGGAATGGTGACTTGTCAACACCAGTGGTTGCTCATCTGCTGTCCTGCCGTGATGTGGGGTGTCGACTGTGAGAAGGGTTGAGCATGCAGGGCTCAGGAAGTTTATGAGGGAACCTTGTATCATCCCTTTGTGTTGAAGGGATTTGAAGAAAACAAAGGCTTAAAACAAAGGAAAAAAAACACTTCAAAAGTCACACTCAACAAACTAAGGTAGAAACTATTGAATGACGAATTTAAAAGCAGCAGCAAAAACACATTGCCTTAATAGATTTCTCCGTTCATATATGTCAAAAATCTCTTAGAAAACTAGAAAAGATTATTTTATTATTCCAATAAAAGGTGCCTAACAGAACATAAAGTGAACACATATACTGTGGTTAAAGCATTAGAAATATTGCCTTCAAAGATCAGTGGTATAAGTTGTGAACTCATTGTGTGTATCAGCACACACAAGACCTGCACAGGTTCAAACCAAACAAAATCCCAGCACTGAGAGGGGGAATGGACACAAAGTCCCACCCCCCACTGTACCCCCATCCCAGAAGCCATTTGCAATTGATGTCTCCTGGGAAAGGGAAAACCAGAGTGTCACAGTGTGTATCAGCCACAATCCAAGGGCTCCATGCCCAGGAGTTCTTGGCCTTTATGAAACAGACTCCTTGCTCATTTGTGTGTGCTGTGTCTTTTGTTTTGTTTCATTTCTTTTCCTTTTTCTTTTCCCTTGTATTTTGTTTGTTTAATTGAGAAGGAGAAAGGGAGAGAGAGGAGCAGAGAGGAAGGGAGGGAGATGGACAGGGAGAGGTACAGGAAGAGGGAGAGGGACAGGGACAGGGACAGGGAGAATATAAAGTCCAATGGAGAGGGAAGTAGGGAAGATCTGGGAAGAGTTGGGAGATGGAAAGGGTGTTATCGTAGTATATCCTGTGCAAAGAATTTAAATGGAAAAAAATCATTGCTGTGCACACTTCTATTCATTATTTTACTGAATGTTCTACCTAATGCAGTAAGATATAAATATATTTAAAAGACACACCGAAAAGTCACAACAAGGGCTAGAGAGATGGCTCAGCAGTTAAGAGCACTGACTGCTCTTCCAGAGGTCCTCAGTTCAATTCCCAGCAACCACATGGTGGCTCACTATTTGTAATGGGTTCCAATGCCCTCTTCTGGTGTGTCTGAAGCTAGTGACAGTGTACTCACATACATAAAATAAATAGATCTTTTTAAAAAGAAAAAAATCACAACAAAACTTACCAGATTGGTTGATTCTTTATATAAGCATCTAAATTTTATAAAAGCAGATTTTACAATTAAATGGAGGATTTATAGTATGGTTGCAGGATGTCTTGGTACACAATGTATTTTAAAATAACCAGAAAGAAAGTCACTAGGGATACAAATGCCATTTACAAAAATGAAAACGTGTATCTAGGACCAAGTGTAATAAAGTGCTTCACAGCTTTACTGAGAAACTTGCAAAGTTTTGTAGAATGACATTTAAAAGAGCTAAATTAATAGACGAGCTTGTTTATGCCATTTTCTGGGCAGGGCTACACAACTTCTCGGCCCTCTCTCTGGGTCATTGCGACCAAATGGCATGGTTGTAGCTTGTGAACTCTTAGCAATGCTGAGCACACCAGTAGCAGATCTGGCTTACAAACATCTTGTGAAGTGGGTTCCTGTACTTTTTCTGGATTGTCAACAGAGACAGACAACTAGGGTTGACAGAGCCATAAAATTTGAAGTCTGTGTCCCTGAACCAGGGCTTCAAGATGATTCACTTACCTCCTGGGAAAGCCATTATGTGAGTAAGAATTAATTAATGTATAGTTGAAACGTTAATGTCTTCCTGAATCTAGTTTTGTAGTATCTAGCCTTACGTATCCCAACTCGGACAGATACATCATGTTTAAAACCTGGAAGGCTTCTCATCCTTGAGAGACTCTGTCAGCTGATCTACAGTCTGATGTCCTTCTAATGAAATTGCCACCAGAGTTTTTCATGATACTTGGCTTGCTGATGCTAGACATTTCTGACAGGATACCCAAGCAACCAGAATAGCCAAGGTCTTTATGAGGCCACACAAGGAAACCAAGGTAGGAAGAAGTTGTGTCCTCGGTTATGTGAGCTGATTATAGCTCGAATACATCAACAGAAGAAGTTCAAGTTGGAGCAGTAGTAGTTTTATCCTCACAGAGAGTAACAGCTTATTATTTAAATAGTGTTATAATATAAGTAGTACAAATGTACCACAATACAAGCAGACTTCATTGTACAAATGCACCACTATGGGCTTGAATGAATGAAAAGAAATATCATGTTGCCCCAAATAGGTATGATAATGTCGATCTGAAGATTAAAACCTAGAAGCCGTGTTGTATTTGTGATATCAGATATGTGGTAAAGGTAGAAATGAATGGGGACAGTTGGTAGATGTGTGCCTCAGCGTGGGCGGTCACTCGACAACGGGCAAGAACACACAGGGCAGGACTTCCATCTCTGTTCTCTTCTAGCTACTGAACTGGTGTGGCACAGGGGCCTCTGAGTCTCTTGCGTTTGCATCCCATTATTTCATGTTATCAGGAATTTCCTCATGTAAAATGTGAACATACTCATTGGTTCCAACCATTTTCTACTGACGCAGCATGACTAGCTTCTTGGCTAGCGGGGGACTGAGCTTGTCCCATCAATAGGCGGAGCACGCACAGCTGCTTTTCCTTTCAAATATCTTCTGCCTCAATTTATCTGTCTCGAGAAACTTATCTTTGGGCGCTGGATCGACGTACATCATGCAAGTATGCCTGGTGTCTTTTCTTACCACAATATATCTTATTTAGATTGATTAATCTCCCTCCCCCCATCATAAGAACAATTTTAACACCTGCCACATACCAAATCAGTTGACTACAAAACAGATATATGAGGACTCGTCTCCACAAGCTGGGTCTAGTGATCTAGTTAGAACCTGATACCCAAAGGTGTGTGATTATGAGTAAAGAACGTGGAAAGAGAGAGAAATAGACCCATGATTCAGGGTAACCTTCCAGGAGACGATACTGGGAGATGAGTTTCAAGGGATATTCCTAGTTTGTCCTTGTGAGTCAAGACCTTCCCTTTCTCTTGCCCAACTCAGCACTCTGTTTCTGTGAATCCCTCCACCCCGTGGAGAAGGGGATGTTTCATAAAAGGCTCCTCTATTTCTCCCTCAGCCTCTCCCTCTGTCTCTTAGGGGAAAGTAGCATTGCTGTCCATTAGAGAAGGATGTTAAATCAATTGCGGGAGTTGGCAGAAAGACAGAGATTCCATTTTACCTCGTCTAGCCTGAGGTAAAGACGGGGCCCTAAACATGTCACATAAATATGTTTTTTTGGGGGGGATGTTATGTCTCCATGAGTCATCTGTCTTAATTAGACTAGTCACTTTATGCCCATTTTTTATGTGACTGAACCATATCTGAGAAATGTTACTAACCCAAAGAGAAACCTATGGGGGAGGAAAGGTCATTGTTACATTGTTAATGGATACCAGTTCTAAGAAGTCACATAGTGATTTTTCTTTTTTTTTTTTTCTAAATGATACAGCCTCAGCTCCAGGTTTGGAAGTATCTCAAATCCTTCTAGTTTATTTCATCTATTACAAATATGTTTGAAACCTCTCAGCTCAATGCCATCCATCCTTAGTAGTGGAAATCTAATTAGGAGAGTTAAAAAACCAAACAAAACTGTGCATAGCTTTTCTAGAGATCCCTGAAATAATAGGGTTTTTTTTCTTGCAGAATTTGAAAACAAAGGGAGAGGGTCTCAACTTTTTTTTCCCTATGATCTCTTGAGGACATAAATCATACCCTTTCTTCCAAAGGTCTTTTTCTGCTTTTCAAACACATGCAGACCTGCATGCCCTTTCTGCCTCCCATGCCTGCTACAGTCGAGTCACACTGACCTTGGCAGGATTTGAACTGACCACCAGCATTTGACCTCTCAGGCATTTGTACTGTCTCTTCCTCCCGGCAGGACCCTCTTTCTCAGATATTTATGGAATTCCTCTCTTATTTCATTCTAATACATGTTCAAATCTGCTCAAGTGTAACTCACTGAAGCGTCTTTTCCTGGCCCTTACTTACGGTGCAATTCATCTTGTTCTCTGCACCTAAGTCTTCTGTTTGCTTCTCCACAGAATGTCTTATCACATGACAATATATCATTATCATGATACATTTCCATGACCATTATTTTTCTTTTCTTTTTGATACAAACTTAAGAGCTAAAGCTTTGTGTGTGTCCTGGTACCTGGTTGAGAATGGTGTTCACTGAGTGTCTCTGAATAAAGGAAAGTGGAACATCCTTTCAGTGGCCTACAGGATTGGGGAAAGGCTCCTTAGTGCAGCCATGGTACTGAGGTGGGGTGAGGGTGGGGGAGCTTGCTTCTTAAAGAAAATGCACAGAACTTGACATAGAAAATCTGAAATCTTCTACATTAGTGACACAACTTTGGGTAGCTCTGAATGGCAATTTTTTTTCTGGCCAAATGCATTAGATCAAAGTTGGTATGAACCGAGTAGATGAAGAAAGGGGTACAATTTTATAAATCTTGTAGTGTTAATATAATCATTACCGGTTGGTTGAGCCAATATGCAAAAATTGCAAGACCATACTGGCAATTCAAATTAAAATATATTGTTTAGAAAATTAGAGTGGCTTTCCTAAATAGCCAATGAACTTCTAGTAATTCTTAAAAGGGAAATTAAATGCAATTAAAAAATGGTCTAGAAGCTGTTATCACCCAACCAAATACAACGTTTCTGTATGTGCCTACATACAGTTGCAGCTATAATCACTGCCTTCTCACCTCTTAGATTTCAGCCTTTATAAAATTAGTTAGGACTTTCATTATTGTTTCTTTCTCTGAGGAATATGTAGCTGTTCTCATCTCGGCTGGTTATAGAGTTTAATTTTGTAGTATTCCCAGTCATCTCTCAGATTTAATCTTTGTGAGTCATACTGCATAGATTAAGGCAAACAGAAAAAGCCCATTTTTGAATCATGCTATTTGCATTCCTTTGTTTTCACCAACGAAAATCTTTGCTACTTATGTGGTAAACATGAAAGAGTCTTCGAAAAAGGGAGAGTTTCGAAGAGACTTCTTTAACGGGGAGACAAATGCTTCAAACGTGAATATTTGAACAAGCAAATGACGTAGATGTTTTGGTTTGTGGCTCTTGCTTTTCAAAGTGGGGGCTTATTCTGATGTGAACTTTCTCCATCTTTTCACGTGGATTACTGACATGTTATTGAAATTACCCATGTGCAACGAAGCTATTGAAATGGGTATGGTAAGCCCAGAAACAAGTTCTGTGCCTGTTACCTGAGGGAGGTAAAGAAACTGAAACTGAAATTAGCACACATTAGAGACGATTGGCTTACTGCTCACTTCCCTGTGTGAAGAAGCCGGCTGTTGTTCCACAGGACCAGATTTCAGTTACACACACCACCTCACTCAGTGAGAAGCTGCTGAAGCCATGGCCTCCTCTCTTGTCTGTCCTACGGAGCTCATTGGGTAGAAGCTTGGAAAACTGAGAGAGACACATTCTAAAAGGCAGAGATGGGGACCCCTGCCTCCTTACTGTGGGAGAGTTCCTCACCCCCAGCTAAGGACAACCTCAAGAGTCACCTCCCTGTGACACCCACATTCTCCCAGCCCTACCTCCCTAACGTTCTGCGATGTCAGCTTTTTCTTCTGGCTGAGTTTATACTTTCTTCCCCATTGTGTATCACAGGATGTTGTATGGACCGTGTGTGCTTATGTTGGCCCAGTACCTGAGCTTCTCATGGTCAGCTCCATATGATAAGCATGGAGCAGAATCTAAGCTGGAGAGGGTGCTGACTACTCTTTCAGAATATGTAATTTAATAAGCTACTACACCCTCCTCACTAGTGGGGATCACAAGTGTTCAGAAATCAAAGCGAAGTAGGCAAGGATGGTGCTAGCTTTGCTTTGGGATGCAGAAATAGAGTTGGTACATGCTGTGAACAGTGCCTCTTTAGGACAAGTGGAGGTTTTAACCTCTTTTCTTAGCAATAGACTCTTTCCCAAACTCTCAATGTTTACTATTATTTTAATCCCTGAGGGAATGTTGCAGGTACCCATTTCTATTAGTTCCTCTTCTCTCTTCAATCCGTCAGCTAAGCCACTGAATTAAAACATGCTTTTGCCCTGTTTTGCCAGGAGCATAAGAATGAATTTGAATTGTCTTCAGGAGTAATGTGGTACATCTGATGGAACCTTTTTCAACAACTTGATCTACAAAGGAATATCTGAGATGGTGTCTGTGTGTACATGCTTGTGTATGTGTGTTTTTATGTATGGTATGTATGTTTCTGTGTGTGGTATGTGTGCAAAATTGTGTGCATGTGTGTATGAGTGTGTGTGCATGTGTGTATGTGTGTGTGTGTGTGTGTGTGTTGTGTTTTGACGGAAAGTTTGGGCTTGTATAAAAGCTCATACAAATTAACAGAAACTTAAAAGCAGCATCAGTTTTATAACATCGTCAGTTTTCTTTGATGCCCTGTCTTAGGTTGACTTTGGATTCGCTAAGAAGATTGGTTCGGGGCAGAAAACGTGGACATTCTGTGGGACTCCAGAGTATGTGGCTCCCGAGGTCATTCTTAACAAAGGTCATGACTTCAGTGTGGATTTCTGGTCCCTGGGAATTCTAGTCTATGAGCTCCTCACGGGCAAGTAAGTGTGAGAGCCTACGGCTCGGTCATGTCTCACTCAGCCTCATCTTCAGAGCAAAATAGTTCACGAATGAGGAAAATACAAAATTTAAAATGTAACTACCTAAAAACATTTTAAAGAATGTTACTCTTTCCTCTTCATACTGCTTCAAACACAGGGCTTGAATAGTTTAAAATACAAAGGATTCAGAAAGCTAAAGCAAAGGGGTATAGAATTTTTAAAGTTTACCTAAAGTGGCAGGTTTCATTGTTACAGAAACACATTCAGTATGTGAAAGCTTTATGAGCCAGAAATTCTTAGAAACAATGAAAACTTTGGACTTGTTAGAATTTCTTTCTTTTTAAACAAATGGTGAAAGCTGTTTTCCTAGTTCAGTAAAACTCATCGATCAATCAAACTAAATATAGCTAGAGTCTGCCGTCTTGCCCAGATGTCATTAACCACAAATGCGGAGAGAAGGCTACAATGCTGAGTTTAAAATTTAAATCCCTGACAACTCCTTTACAAGGTGCTAATGAACAGAACCAAGACACAGCATGGATTTCAGCAGTTAAGTGTGGCTTGTCATCCGCAAAGAGATAAAAAGCTGGGATTAATGAATCTGCAGTCCTAAATACGCACAGTACAGTGTGCGTGTTCATCCACAAATGCGTGGACACACACACACACACACACACACAGGTGCACATGCAATACAAGATAGCATTCATAAAATATTTCACTGCTTACAAAGCACATATACGCGCGTAACCTAGTTTAGTTTTCAAACATACGTGAGGAAGATAAGGTAAGAATTTTTATTATTATGTTGTGGTTCAAATGTTTTTGATTATTTTATGATTTAAATTTTACAAGTTAGACAAGTAGGTCGCAAAGCTATCTGCCTGAGATCGGTAACTTGATTCTAGGTCTCCTGGCTCTGTCTGTGACGTACATTCCGTGACACATGCATGCTTTACAACCCTTTATGGCCAACTGTGCTCAACATTGGTTTCAGAGACATTTGCACTAAGAACTTTGTAATCAGTGCTGAGTTGGATTTATTAGCAGAGAAGTAAACATCAACATCCACGTGAAAAAAACAATTTCATAGAATCTTCTCGAACCTTCTTCTTTTTGCAACAATAAGGACCTAAATTGGGCTTTGCATGTTCTAAAGTCACAGTCTACCACTGAAATGTGTTCTTCTTAATTGCCTTAAGTGCTACAAGTCTCAATATAAAATAAAAAAGTGTTAAAACATCCACGGATCACGTCTTTGTCCACACACACTGGGGAAACAGATACGAAAATCTATATTATATCTGAATCACTACTCATTACCTATAACCACATTCAGATGGTCATCATTTAAGATTTAGATGGAAGAATGGAATTTTCCAGGGAGTCACTGAGAAGGACAAATTGTCTAAGGTGTGGAGAACCCTGTGCTTTTTCCAATATTTCTTTTTCCTCATCTTAGAGATTTCTAGGGAAGAGGTACAGGCCTGGTGGTTCTTGGAGCTTCTGGAAAATACACATGGGTCTTCGTCACCTGGGATATGTGTCACGCAGAAGAGCAAAATAAATTGGGGAACTAGCAGAGGGAGAGAAGGCACAGCAACTTGGAATTGCTAAGGGAGCCTCGGACCATCATAAAGTAGTTAGGAAGATATTTTGCCAGATGTTTTCAGGGCAGAAGAAAACTCCACTTTGAATTTCCCGACCCAGGGTTTCAGGATGCCTGGGAAAGAACACCATGAAAATAATAACACAGCTGTAGCTATGTTCATGCATGCATGCTTCTCTGTGTGTTGAAGATGCCAAACCAAGGGCTTTGCCTCCGGCTTCATTTTCTTCACAGGGGAAGCATGGTTTACCGGAAACTCGATGCATTACCTTTGCTTTAAGGCCTTATTATTTTATTTTATTGTGTCAAAGGTGAGTACAGTTGGTTTCCAAATAGCTCAGGCATGGTTGCTAGACAACAGAGTGATCAGATCCTTTTGAATTTTCAAAATTTAAATGGTGTACTAGATCAGACACAAAAAAAATGTTTTAGAAACCAATGTGATAATGAATTAAAATGTTCCCCGGCTTTGGTGGCTACAACTCAACCATACTTGACACAGCAGGACATTCTTTGAAGTATTCTCTTTGGCACTTTACAGGACCTGCTTCTTCCTCCTCATCCTACAGTGATAGGTCCTTCTCTGTATTCGTTTCTGAGTTTTATCGTTTTCCTGATAGTTTCACATTGGACCGGTCAGACCTTGGCCTTTTTCCCATCTAACACTCATTGGGTTATATCCTCAAGTCCTAGGGCCATAAACCTTGTGAGATGGCCCACATCATACTTCCTTAGTATTTTTGCTCAATGCTAGGCTCATAAACCCAATAGCCTGTCTGTCAGTTCCATATCATTCTGGAACATCGTCATGATCCTCTCCTCTGTAACGAGCTGTACCGCGACTGAGTCAGTCGGCTTTCCATTGCTGTGACAAAATACCCAAGGTCACTTATGAGTAAGAAAAGATTTATCCTGGTTCCTCGTTCCAGCCTATGGCTCACTGACCCTGTAGATTGGAGAACATGGTACAGTATGACAAGAACATGTGATGAAGGAGGTCTGTCACTATGAGGTGGCCAGAATGCAAAGAGGAAGAGATGAGCTTCCCAATATTCCAGTCAAGGTCATCTCTCTAGTGACCTTTCTTTCCAACTTCATTCCCAAAAGTTCTATTACTTCTCCATTGTGACACAACTTGGGGATCCGGCCTCTTGGGGGGGGTACCCCAGACCCAAATAACAGTACTTGCCTCTTCCCTAGTTTGTTTCTCTCAGAGAAAATAATTCTATCCAGTGATCACTGTGGCCAAGCATCATTCTTGATTTCCTTTTGTCTCTTGCCCACGGCATTCACTATGTTAACAAATCTTGTTAGTTTTGTCATTAGTCTTAGCCAGGGCTATATAACAAAATTCTATAAGCTGGTGGCTTTTTTTTTTAAGTTCATTTATTTCTTGCAGTTTGGGAGGCTGGAGGCCTCAGCAAAGAGTTGAGCTCTAGTGAGGACTCCAATTTTAGTTGTAGACTCCTTATGGGATCCTCACTGGGAAAAAGATGGCCAGCCTGCATCCTATCTCAGAAGGTCTCAACCTAGCTTTACAAAATCCCATCACTTCAAGAATACCATCACTTCAAGAATATGCTTTCAACATATAAATCTGACAAAGGGACATAATTAGTACCATTCACGACTAGACAGAATCCTGTCTGTTTCAGTACCTTCAGAACAGCTTCCCGCTGCCAGCTTCACCCCGGACTGGACTTTATTTCTTGTGTTAAAAACAGATGACTGGAGTTGCTGTAAGTTCCAGCACTGACTTAGCTCCATGCCCAGATCTTTACTGTAGCCCACGGGATACACAAGACGCTGTCGTAATCTCTCGACGTCCCTTGATGCTTACTCATTCCACCATCTACCGCCCACTCCTGCCCACTCCAGACACATTCATTCCTTTGCACTTCCTGTCTCAGAACTCAGTGACCACAAAGAAGACAACTCTATGTCTCATCTGCTCCCTCTGCCTACTCAGACTTCTCCTTTCAGCTTGGAAAAGAGGCTTTTCCTACTTGCCTTCTTACACACACACACACACACACACACACACACACACACACACAGAGAGAGAGAGAGAGACAGAGAGAGAGAGAGAGAGACAGAGAGACAGAGAGACAGAGAGACAGAGAGAGACAGAGACAGAGAGAGAGACAGAGAGAGAGAGAGACAGAGAGAGAGAGAGACACACACAGAGAGAGAGAGAGAGAGAGAGAGAGAGAGAGAGAGAGAGAGAGAGAGGCCACACCCACCCTCCCTTTCTATCTTCTCCTTTAACCTTCATTTTAGGAATTATCTCTGATTGACATTCCCTGTGTGTATCATTCAAGTGATGGGAAATTGGTTGGAGGCTTTCCCCAATACACCCCAATTTGTTGCAAAGTAACTAAGGAGGGAGGAGGGGATTGGAGAACAGAATGCAGTGGAAAGAGAAGTAGGAAAAGAGGAGTGTGTTCCAGAAGCCTCCCGGACTCCCGCTGAAGTGTGTCTTATTTTGCATCTTCTCCAGCCCTCCCTTTTCTGGGATAGACCAAATGATGACCTACAATCTGATTCTCAAAGGAATCGAGAAAATGGATTTTCCCAGAAAGATAACAAGGCGCCCCGAGGATTTGATCCGGAGGCTTTGCAGGTGAGAATGGCCGTGGGAGACGCCTCTCGGCGGGAGGAAGTGTGAAGGCTTCCGTTCCCTGTGCAATGTGTAGATGCTTCACAATTAGGTTCGTGCGTTCACGATTTGAACATCTTATGTTGCTGTTATAACTGAAGAAAGTTTTTAAGCTAAAAAAAATATTTTTGAAAAGGTTTTGCATGTATGTTTGTGCACAAGTACATGCCTGCTGCCTTCAGAGGCTAGGAGATGTCATCGTGACTGGAATTGGAGTTACATACTGTTGTGAGCTGTTGTGTGGGTGCTGGGGACCCAGTGCTGGCCCACTGGAAGAGCAGAATATTCCCCTAACCGTTGAACTGAGCCATGTCTCCAGCTCCCTAGTCGTCGTCGTCTTCTTCTTCTTCTCCTTCTTCTTCTTCTTCTTTCCTTTTCATTTTTTTTAAAACGTCTTTCAAGAAAAGATTTTATTATTTTTATTTTACGTATATGGATATTTTACTTGCATGTATGTCTATATACCGTGTACATGTCCATAGAGGTCAAGAGAGAACATTGTGTCTCCTGGGGCTGGAGCCAGAGACAGTTGTGAGCTGCTCTGTGGGTGCTGGGACTTGATCTTGGGTCCTCTGAAGAACAGTCAATGTTCTTACCCACGGGGAAGCTATCTCTCAGCCCCTTTAAGAAACTGTACTTTTCCTGTCTTCTTTTAAATTATTTCAGCCTCCGGTTTACTATCGAAAACATCATTTTTTTCAGGTATATATTAGACTTCCACAACTTTGTTTTGTTTTGCTTAAAACTCCAGTGCACTGCTGTGCCCCTGCCCCACCTTTGGAGATGTTTTTAAAGGGTTTAAAGTTAGCAAATCTAGACCATCAAACCTAGTTTAGGAATTGCAAATTCCCTACACACTTCTAAGATAGCATCTTAGATGTAAATGAAACTCTAACGCATTTCCCAGTTTCCTTGGCATCGTTGGCAACTAAGTCTGCAAGCTAGAATGTATTCAAAGTCTATCCACAGCTCATGAATCCAGATACTCAGCTATGGTTCCTCCGTGGAAGGACCATGAGCTTGTCTTCACCCTGCGGTTAAATGGCTGGCCTACGGTTGGATCTGATGAAAGTGACTGAGTGAATGAGTTTAAACACAAACACTGCTCTTTCACCTGAAAACCACTCATGATTATTATTATAAACGTCTTCCATAAATTACTTTAGGCAAAACCCAACAGAACGACTGGGCAATCTGAAGAATGGGATCAACGACATTAAGAAACACAGGTACTGATTTTCTTTGTTGCCGAGATAAACGCAGAAATGTGCAGAATAACTAGGTGTCTTAGATAGGGTTTCTTTCGCTGTGATAAATACCACGGTCAAAAGCAACCTGGGGAGGAAAGGGCTTATTTCATTTTACAGCTTGTGGTACATCATTCAGGGGACTCAAGGCAGCATCCTGGAGGCAGGTGCTGATGCAGTGGCCGTGGAGGAGGGCTGCCTACTGACTTGCCCATAGGCTAATCTGGTGGAGAGAATTTTCTCAGCTGAGGTTCCCTCTTCCCAACTGACCGTATCTGGTATCAAGCTGACATAGGCTACCGGTATATGAGTTGACCATGACAGGTTCTTTCAGGAGACTGCCATGCTCAGTTACAGGCTTTCAACTTTTGGGTGTTTCGGGGTGTAGTTTTTCTTTGTATAGTTTGCTAGTTATAGTTGCCTAAATACGTCTTAATATGCTTTCCTTGATACTGGAAATTCATGTCAAAAAGGAGCAAACTTATTTTAGAAGCTATAAAATCCACATCTTTCAGCCATAGAAACAGTTTTTCATCCACTGTTGTTGTTGTTATTATTATTATTATTAATCTGGATTCTGTGAGGGAATTGAATATTTTTGGCTTTGAAGGGAAGTTATCAGGGGTATAACTTCTATTTATCTATTTGTAAATAGAGTAGGATATAATTCTTGTAGAGACAGGGAAGAGAATGATACAGCTTAACCCATTATTAAACATCACTGACTAGTGTGTTTTTACTTTATGGTGCTATAAAAGGGATGCATTTAGTAGGAACGGTGGCAGGATCTTGTTCTTACCTTACCTAGGTCCTCAATCCTTACAACTCCATTAAAAGAATTCACAGGAGACAGAGTATAGTATAAACGATAGGAAACATTTATTGAAGTGGGACATCAAGGGATAAGAGTGTGCAGTGGCCAAAGGAACCATTGCAGAGCAGAGCATCTCATGTCACTGTGAGAGCAGAGGGTGGCTTCTGCCTGTGTAGTTATGCTCTATGATTATTTCTTATGTCCTGTGAACAGACAGCTTCTCCGAGGGGTGTTTTCCTGTCCAGACTGACAAGCTCTCTTGGGTTCAATCTTCCAGGAAGGGCAATAAGTCGCCTAGGCTCCTGCTAGCTAGCAATCTTACAAGGTTTGAGGTTTCTGGATCCTGTTTGAGATAGTGTTAATGGCTTTCTGGGCAGGTCAGGATGTCACATCTCCAGGGACAGAGAAATGACTCAGGTCATTTAAAAGTAATTGAAGTCCTGCAGCTCTAGTCCTTGGTTTTACAGACTGTGCACCATGAGGCAGGGGTCCAGCCCCAGAGTCCTTAAAGCCTGCTAATGTCTAAACAGCTCCCACATAGAAGCCATATCCTGACTCCTTAAAACCTTTCTGCGGTCAGAGATGAACAAACGACTCTCTTAAGGCTGTGAACCCCAGCACCCAAGACCAGGAGAGCTGTTGACTGTGGTATTACGATGTTTGGTAGTTTTAGGTTGTTAAATCTTTTTCTATTTAGCATATCTTCAAATTATATCAATTTTTGTCAGAGTGTGATTTATTTGTAAGTCACCCCTATTCTATTTTACTTTTAACTAATACTGCATATTTGTTTAAAAAGTAGTTTCCCTCTAATGATTCTCTAAGCTCTGAAACCTCAATTTACTTTTCTGATAGAGTCCATTGATTTGCACAGACCCACAATTCGGAATCATCTCATGGTGATCCAGCATTCCCCATTAATAGCTTTTATACCCCTGATAACTTCCTTGACATCCCCTCTAATTTGATTAAATATTCAAGTGTGGCACATTGAGCCTTTAAGATTTTACAGTTTTTAAATCAATCTTTGGCAAATCCTAGAATTTTTCAGGACATCTTCATCTTGCTTATTATCTACAGACAGAAAATATCACTTGTGGCTATAGTTTGATGGCCCACACATAAATGTGAGGATCTTATTATTGTAAGCCTTTGAATATACTAATGTCTTCACTTTCAAAAACAAAAACATCTCTAAGGTTTTATTCCTCTCAGATTGATGGCTGACATTTCTATGTGCATGTGCTGGGAAGCAGGATCGAATCTGGAGTTCCGTGCATGCTAAACGCATACATTACCCCCAAGCCACTCCCCCCTGCACTCTGCTGGTATTTTTCACTGAGGAATTAGGGGAGCATAGCCTGGACATAAAAGGAGGCATGTGGTTACTATTTGTTCTCTTTAACTGCAGCTGCAAAATGAGTAAAAATAATAAATAAACAAACCCCAAGCTGCCAGTCCTGTTGTATGAATTCATGATCGCCCTTGCAACAAAGCCATGTGTTCAACCTCATGAAACCAAGCTTCCCCACAGGGCAAATTAGAAAGAAACGGATGGACTAAATGATTTCCCAATTTCCAGCTAGTCCTAGAGTTCTATATTTCTGCATAGCTGAATTATTTTATCATGCTGTTCCTGGGGAATACAACTAACACTTTTGAAGCTACTAATTTTATGTCAGGCTTTAAAGTCCCTAATTGTTATCTTCAGAAATATTATTTGACCTACAGTTTGTTTAAATCAATTTAATAAAATCACTTTATAACAGGAAAGAAAGAAAGAAAGAAAAAAAGAAAGAAAGAAAGAAAGAAAGAAAGAAAGAAAGAAAGAAAGAAAGAAAGAAAGAAAGAAAGAGAGAAAGAAAGAAATGGAGGGAGGGAGAGAGACAGCAGAGAAGGAGACACAAGAAAGACTTATTTGGAACTTCACACATAGTAAAATTCTTATAATACTTTATTCTTTGTCATTCTCTGGGTTGCCTTCAATTAAAGGTTGAGAAACACTGTCTTAAAATCCAATGTATCTTCTCCTTGCACCCCATACTTGTTACCAGTTTCTATTCTCATTATAAAATGATGTATAAGCACACTATTCATATTGACAAGTTATTTAAAGTGATCCTTATTCTATTTCCCTCCCCCCCCCCCCCGCCAAGGAGTTGTTATGCTTTGCTTTGGGGTGGTTGGAAAACAAGTGACCGTAAGTGCAGAGACGCTCCAGTCTTATCCTCTTCCTCTCCTCTGCCGAGGCTCCTCCAAACGCACCGCACCGGGCAGATTGCGGTGGGATGCGCAAGCAAATTGATATGATTTGGCTTTTCCTTCCAGCGAGGTTGATTGGTCCATTCTCTGTAATAAGGAGGCTTCCTTCTGGCACACACAGCTTCAGGCACAGAGCGCCGGGGACAGTTGGCAAGATACAACAGATTGCATGGTGTTCTCTGAACTGAAAAGCAGAATTTCATCCTAATTTTCTCTATTCCTGGCGCTTTTTTCTAAGCTACCAAGCTGGGGGATAAGCTTGGGGGTATGTGTCAGGGTGTCTATGTGTATCAGTCTAGATCAGTAGTTCTCAGTCTTGGGTTATGACCCCCACAAGGATTGCAAATCAAGTATCCTGAATGTCAGAACCTTGTGGTTCCTTATGAACCCTATGATTCATAATAGTGCAAAATTACAGTTATGAAGTAGCAACAAAATTAACTTTATGGTTGTGGTCACCACAACATAAGGAACTGTATTAAAGAATCACAGCGTTAGGAAGGTTGAGAACCACTGTTCTAGATGAAAAGTTCTTTAAACTTTATACAAATCTCCCAAGTTTATACCTTTCTTACTACCCAGTATATCCTTAAAATTCACTAACATTCTTTTAGGGACTGGAATGGTTGAGAACACAAACCACTCTTGCAGAGGACACGAGTTCAGCTCCCAGCACCTATGTCAGCAGCCCATAACTGCCTCTAAGTCCTGCTCCAGGGGATCTGACTCCTTTTTTCTGGCCTCCTTATTGGGTGCACCTTCCCCACACCCCCTACTTTAAAATAATAAAGTAAAATTTTTTAAAAATCTCTTTAACATTTGTGTTAGATTTTCCTACTCCTTTGTAAAACAAAATTAATTTTTAAAAGAAAACTTTTCACTCTTGCTTTGTATTAAAATAAAAGTATGCCCAGGCATGGCATCTACTCTATAAATATGTCCAATTTGTGCATCCTTTATTAAATCATCTTTGCTCCCTTGTTTATTAGCTAAACTAGAGACAAGGCATCAGTCTTTTTTTCCCAAAGACAAGGAGAGTCTGATGAACCTGGGTGGATGTAATTATGCATTCCTTCCTGATAGGAGGCTAAACTGAACACCTTACCATGACATTTGAGAACAGTCTCAAAATAATATAAATCTCCTGAAAGCCATTTCTGTTCTGTCCATGTCAGCGCAGCTCTGCTGAATGCTGTTCACATGTCAGTGTGCGCTGCACCTGCGCTGCATACAATGCAGCCCGTCTCCTGCACTGCACGTGATGCAGCCTGTCACAGAACGCCGGGATTAAGTGAATAGCCACTCACCTTAAGCAAATGTTGCTGTTAGTCAAATTGCACTCTGAGTACTCTAAGAAATGCAAGGCTATTTTCTTCACTAGAACAACAATAATCGCTAGCGTTAACACTTCTGGAGGCCCTTGGATAAAGAGCGCTCTAAGTTATGCCAAGAGTGGTTTCTGTATTTGGTGGCAAACAAGATCCTGCAGAAATATGTACCCAGAAATGTCTGAAGAGGGAGCCCAGCTCAGTGGCTCAGTGTCAAGTCTGATGGGATTGTCCTGGATAAAACTTAGTGCTTTCATATAGGGACAGAGGTTAGGCAGACATCACCTAACGTTGTTGTCTGACTAGGGTTGCAAAAGCTTCTATTAATCCGGCATCTGAAGTGGAAGGCATGAGTTGCCATTCCATTGGCAAACTTAAGAGTTGGAGTGGGAAATCCCACTAAAGAGTAAAGTAAAACTAACTCTGAAGTGAGACAATTCCATGAAATAAGGGAAGGCTTGGCTTCTGGTGTGGTTAAAAGAAGCCAGTAACAGGCTCTTGAAGGTCCCCTGCCTTTAATTGCCACCACTCACAGCACTGCGCCCCTGTGGTCATCTCTAGACGGCTACAGTTATCTTTTGAGAACCAGATTGTACTGTTCCTCAGCATTTTATAATGGCGTTGTTTCCATCACACCAAAACTTACTGGGCCCTAAACTCCAACAAAGCACCCTAACATGATCTGGCATCTCACTGGTTCTTTTGCCGTTTTTGTTTTTATGATTTACTTCCGTTTTAATCACATTTTTATTGATTCTTTGAGAATGTCAGACCATGGGTTTTGATCATATACACCCCTCAGGACCCCTCTCAAATCCACTCTCTTTACTCTCATCTCTTTAACCACCTGGCTTTGAGTTTTCTTCATCTTTTTTTTCAACCCATCAACTCCAATTTGTATTTCTAAGCTTTCTTGGTAGGACCTGCCCTGGAGTGTGGTTGACTAACAGACTCATACTATTAAAGAAAACTGACTCTCTGTCTCCCCTCTGACCCCCACTGTTGTCAATTCTGCCTCGGCAAATGGGATTCTTGCTTCCCTCCCTCCACCATGCTGGGCTTCGTCTGGTTTCAGCTTGCAAAGCTCTTCTGTCACAGCCACCATGAGTTTCATATGGGTAAATGTTCCATTGCGCACGGTTTTCTCGAAGCTACTCACTGCCTCTGACCCTAATGATCTTTCCAACCCCTGGGTATCTTTTCCCTCCTACTTTCTTTACCTTTCATATCTCAGCCAACTCCTGCCTCTTCCATCCGGGAGGTCCTTGCTGCAGAATTTTGCATAGCTTCTCTCTTCTTTTCATTCTTTAAATACCACCCCAATTGGGAGCAATCTTTCCAAACTTGCCCCATCCCAAGACCACCTACCACTCCGTTCTCTTTCACCTTCCTAGCACTTACTAGTGTCTCAATTTAAATCAAGCATTTGTGATAGTTACTTATTTTGTCTACCACCTTACTAAAATAAGAGCATTATATATTTTTTTCATACTTGGGACAAGTTGCCTTTCATAAGTGTTTGCTGCCTGGCTAAATTGACACCAGTAGCCTAATAACTAATGATCAATAGGTGGAGAGTAGCCTTGCTCCATGTTCTTTGTAAGGTTCCAAGAGACAGTACAGTCGGTCTCTAGGAGAAGGGAGGCCTCCCGATGTCTGCTATGACACATTTGCTGAAGACCAGACTCCCCCGTTTACATTCATGATATAGATGTGAATAAGAGGAATTCCATCTGTCAGCTTGACTCAGTATTCCCACACATCACTCACTGTGGCGCACTTTGCGGTTGGAACTGCGTAGATGCTGGAGGAGGTGGAGTGGAGGAAACTGAAACTGACTGCAGAAAGCTCTGGAGAAAATGGTTGGATGGACTGGTGAAAACACTCCCGGGGACCTTGTTCCTCCAAAGCAAAGGAGAGAGACAGACTGAATTGGAGAGGAAGTTGGGTCAAAGGATGTGTTTTGTTGTAAGAATAAAGTCGTTTCTGTATGATAACTGAGCAGCGACAGTAGTGACGATACAAAAGAGAAGAACCGCAGATTAACGCAGATAACCAGAGATGACATATCATCAAGCTTGTAGCAGAGACACTGGGGTTAGGGAGAAGACAAGGAAGCACATTCGTGGTTCAGGAGAGACAGCTTGCGGGCATGGGGTGGAAATAGGCTGAAGATGAATCATGAATAATATTTTGTGGGCCTTTGGAGATTTGTTCTGTTGTGTTTTTGTTTTGCTTCAGTGAATTAAGAATCAAGGGTAGGGTCTAAAGCAGTGATTCTCAATCTATGGCTTACGACCACCTTGGAGTTGCCTAAGACCATCAGAAAACACAGAGATTTACATTACAATTCATAACGGCAGCAAAATTACAGTTAAGAGACAGCAAGGGAATAATTTTATGGTTGGGGGGGGTCACCATAACATGAGGGACTATGTGAAAGGGTCACAGCATTAGGAGGAACTGGACAGCTCTGTACTTAAGAGCTATTGTTGCTCTTGCTAGGACCTGGATTCAGTGCCCAGCACCTACACAGCAGCTCCCAACCATCTACAACTTCCATTCAAGGGAACTTGACACCTTTTTCTGAGCCAGATATGCTCAGAAGAGCATATACATACATACCTGAGCTTGTACACATAAAATAAATACATCTCAGACAGATGGGAATAACGTTCTGAAAGTCTGAGGAGGTGCTACACTATAAGTTCTGAGCCTAAGTGTGATGGGGAAATATCTAGGGTGGTTTCTGGGCAGTGTGAGTGCCCAGTAGTCAAGGGTTGATTACGAAATGGATCAAGGCATCCTTCCCTATTAACCTCAGATGCTTACAGCAGCACTTTTGGAGGCAGGGGGCGACATAATGGATTGACAGAGATACTCTAACATGCTGATCATGGATTATGTGAGTAATATCCTCTGTCTGTTTCTCATTTTAGGTGGTTAAACGGTTTTAATTGGGAGGGGCTGAAAGCACGGAGCCTTCCGTCACCTTTACGGAGAGAGGTATGGTATTTGCCAGAACACTCCCTCAATTAGTTTCTAGAAACTAGTTGTTAAAAAACAAAATTTGAAGGAGGGAAGAGGGAGAGAGAGAGAGAGAAGAAGGGAAGGGGAGAGAGAAAGTATGCACATAAGATATTTTAGACTTCTTAAAAGATACTTCTTGTTAGGTGAGTTTGTCCTGCTGATTGTGATCTAGAGGCTTAAATAGTGTGACGGGGCTGCAGTGTAGGATCAGTGGGAAGAGTGTTTAACACAAGAGCATGAAAACCTGGTTCCTACACAAGAAGCTGCACACTGGTGTGTGTGTGCCAGAATGAGAAGCTGCGCACTGCAGTGTGTGTGCCTGCATGAGAACTTGTGCACTGTAGTGTGTGTGCGTGTGCGCATGCACGAGAAGCTGTGCACTGCAGTGTGTATGTGCCTGCATGAGAACTTGTACACTGTAGTGTGTGTGTGCCTACATGAGAACTTGTGCACTGTAGTGTGTGTGCGCATGCATGAGAAGCTGTGCACTGTAGTGTGTGTGTGCATGCACAAGAAGCTGTGCACTGCAGTGTATGTGCCTGCATGAGAACCTGTGCACTGCAGTGTGTGTGTGCATGCACAAGAAGCTGTGTACTGCAGTGTGTGTGCCTGCATGAGAACCTGTGCACTGCAGTGTGTGTGTGCATGCACAAGAAGCTGTGCACTGTAGTGTGTGTGTGCATGCATGAGAAGCTGTGCACTATAGTGTGTGTGCCTAAGAGGCTGTGCACTATAGTGTGTGTGCCTATAATCCTAATGCTAGGGAGAGAGAGACAGGAGGATCCTTGGAACTCACTAGTGATGAGCTCCAGCTTCAGTGAGGGACACTGACTCAAAATGTAAGGTAAAACGTAACTGAGTAGTGATGCCGGATGTCAGCCTCTGGCTTCCACAGGCGAGTACACACTGGCAGTGTGCAGGATGACCCACACATGCATACGCAAGCACACATACGCTAAAGACTATACACAAATAAAAATAATAGAATTGCCTATGTGATGTGCTCTAAGGTCACCTCTCAGGAATTAATGCTATGCCAGTATCACCTAAATCCAAGAGTAGTTAGAGGTACTAAGGCACACAGATGAAATGTAATTTATTGTTAATTACAATAAGATAGTTGTAATATATTTGACATCTGACAGTACATGCCACTAAAATGTAATTATAACTATGCCTAAAAGAAATAGTAATTATTTCAGAAATAGGAAAAATAAACTGAAATATAGGGCATTTCAAAAAAAGATCAAGAATCATGGTCAATTATAAAACTATTTTCCATTAAGAGGAGAATTAGGTATTCTGTAATTTGTTTTAAGTAAAGAATTTCAAACCATGGTTACAAAATAGCTTAATACTGCAGTCATTTAATTTTCCTAGTGACATTTCAATATCACTAAGATTTAGGATCATCTGTTTACTATGTTGCATACTTTACAGGGATGTAATAACTGCTCAAATTCCATACTAGTAAGAAACTTGAATGTAAGAGGAACTCTGATAAATTTAACATTTAAAGTATATTTGTTTTGAAAACATTCCTTAACTTGATACAGGAAGGTAGATAGTATTTATTTCACCTTTTCTTTAGAAAGTATTTCCTCATTTTGCACAGCTCCTGATGCATGTTACCGACGATAAAATCTCTTGCTTCTAATGAGATGACCTCACTGTGCTGAGACCGTGACACAATGTAGATAATTGGCCATCTTTTATATGTAATGTGTAATATGCAATATGTAACATGTAATATGTAACATGTAATATATGTAGTAGGCTACAGTGTGAGGTCAGCACTCAGGAAGAACAAGCTTCACCTGGATGTACTGTCACGCCTGGACACCCTGGTCCTCATCTTGTTCTCTCCTTTCTCCGTTAGCTCAGTGGCCCCATAGATCACAGTTACTTTGACAAGTATCCTCCTGAAAAGGGGGTGCCTCCGGATGAAATGTCAGGCTGGGATAAAGACTTCTGACAGGAGGGAAAAAACGCCGCCACCGTGCCCGGAAGAGGACTGTGAGGATTGGTGACGCGATGCTGATTATTTCTCTCTTCAAGGCATTGTTAGATCTCCCAGAAGACAATTACAGCAAAGAAAGCCCTGATAGACAGGGAAGGAGAATGGCTGGATGTGGTTCTGAATGAGAACATCTCCTTTAGCTGCTGTGAATTATTCCTGTATTTCATTCTGTACTTGTCTCAGATGTCAAAGGTTGTTCCTTTCCATTTCCATGGCCCAATCCATTTTTGTTGGCATAGGATACTTTTCTCTAAAATCTGTTGCTCCCTCCAAATCATACTCTCCTGCCTAGAATTCTAATAAAATTAATACGGCTTTTGTTCTTGAGAACCTAAGTTATCCAGTTAGAAGGAAGACTATTGAGCAACTTTGGAAGATTCTCTCCAGGGCTCATTAGACACCAGGGATATATGCAACATCCTCAACTTGTGGTGTCCAGATATCTTGGGTAGTCAATAGAAGACCGTGAATTTCATTTTCTTTCAACTTACAAATACACTAATATATTTTTCTGATGTTATCAAGGAAAAAGGAAACATTTGGATATTAGTGAGTGGTGCCAGCTACTAAAGAGGGCCAGTCAGTCAAATCAGATAAGTATGTCATTTTTAATAACTTAGAACAAAATGAAGCCAAACAGTTCCTTTTCCTTTGGCCAGTTGTGATACTGCAGAGATTTATCAAAAACTTCATTAAAAATAGTTTGGAAAATATGACTAAATGATGGGCCTTTGGGAAGGTTTTACCTTATGTTATATATATATATATATATATATATATATATATATATATATATATATATACCAAAGTAGACAACTCAGTGGAATAAAATGCTGTGGAAATTTCCTCCCCACCAAAGACAAAGCATAACAAACCCTGATAGTTAAAGTTGCTGACTCTTTCAGACTCTGAGATATTTTGTTCAATCCTATTTATTATTCCTGCTATTAGTAAGCCCAAAGCATAGAAAGACCATGCATGATTTCTGATGAGAAGCCCATTGGTAAATGTTGAGATTTGTAATCACTGTAGAGCTAATGGCTTTGCTCAAAGGAGGCAATTGAGTCATGTATATAATTATAACCCAGGCTACTGGGGATGCAAGGGGATTTTAGATGAAAAAGGAACACCCAGAATCTGGCCTCTTCCTGTTTCCTCTTGGGAATCTTCCAAACTGGAAGTGATGAGGAGTGCTTCCAGTGCACTGGGCACCTGTCCCTGAGGGCTTCCTGGTGTTTGTAGGTGTTCTACTTCCTCCCTTCCTTCCAAAATGATGGCAGATGTCCCTGTATCTTCTTAATCTGGAAGACGAGAGATGGTATCCTGATTCCTGTATCATCCAAGCTTCTGACTGTATTTTCATTTTACAATATATTCTATGTTTGAAAAGCAAACCATCCACTCCACAGACATATTTTCATCCTTTAGAGAAAGTCAGCTGTCTGTCTCCTGAAGACTGAAGCCAGATAAGCAAAGCCCAGAATAAGAAAGTGCATCCTTAAGAAACTATATTTACACATTTAGAGTCCTTTGCTGAACCAAAGAGTTTTGTTTCTTGAGGTAGATTTTTAAAGATTATGTATTGTATATAGAAAAGCTGTTTTTAATAGGATTAATATAACATGCTTAACGAATTTCTAAAGTCTAAAAATATCTTATTTGCATTTGATTTCTATGTACTATATGCTTTTCCATGTATATATTTTATAATTACCGACCTATGCAGGTAGAAAACTGATATATTGGATGGCCATTAGGACTGTACAGTTATAATAATGATTTTCTCAAGAGTGTTTCATTACTGTAATTTGAAAAGAAAAATCCTACATGTATGGAGTTAAAACACACCTTGGAGGTTAATTTTTCCTGTGAGTGGCCATATCACATATAATTCCCACATGTGATTTAATGTGTTTCCTTTATAAAGATGAGGATATGTGAGACTGAATTATCATTTAATCTCAACTTGATTTCTAGCTCAGTGACCTTGGGAAAATGAATTGCCTTTGGCTACTAGCTTCTCGCTTGTAGAACAAAGGCTAGGTTAAGTGGTGTCTACAGACAGATCCTTACCTGATATCTGTGGAATGATCCTTGCTGCATAGCTGGGAGCTACTGTTACTGTCTCTGTTGAAATTAAAGCAGCCTTAATAACTATTTAGTTCTGAACCATGTGTGTCAATGGTGTCTGTGTACAATGGTGTCTGAGTTTAAAAAGTCTGCAGTAAAGATAGTTGATCAAACTTTGGTGTATGAAAAGCATTAATCATCACCAAAATGAAGTAAGTACTCTACTGAAATGACCTGCATTTAAAATTTATGAATTAAAGATACACACACACACACACACACACACACAGAGAGAGAGAGAGAGAGAGAGAGAGAGAGAGAGAGAGAGAGAGAGAGAGAGAGAAGAATGAGAAGTTATCCCTGTGAAAAGCCATCATATTTTTAATCATTAAATCATTTCTAACTTCTCTTTTCTAGGATATAATATTAATTTTTTTTCTTCATCAGATTTTTCCATGAGGGGTCAATTTTTCATCATTATAACTTCTTATTAATTTTTACCTAAGTGCTAATGTCTGAAGCACAGTAAAATCCAGAAAAGAAAGGATGACCCCTAGATTTGCATAACTTTAACAAAAAAATCACATCCTTGTTCGTCGGTCATTTCAATATATACATTTAAGGTGTTGAAACATTGGACCTAAGTACCGGCAGTAGCAGGTCACTGAGAATAACCACTTAAAAAGGTGTGCATGTGCTTCTTAACCTAATAATACATCCTGATCTTGACTGTCAGACACCATCAAAAGAACATGTCTCATTTTCATAAGATTCTCCAGTTATACCAAACACCAACTTCGTACTGTTCCCAAAGCCACATATTGACCTTAAATACTTATTACATTCCTAAATACTTATTGCATTCTTAAGTTACTTGTAATGCTTTTGCTTAGACTAGTGCCCGTTGTTGTATGTGTCTAATAAATTATCCCTAAACTTAGAACACTCACCAAGAAGCATCATTTTGTCTCCTAGATCCCTTGTACCAGAAATTTAGACAGGTAGCAATGAACGTCAAGGGGTCTGCACCAGAGTATCCAAGGGAGTCAGAGTACCTGAGCTGGAACTTCTCAGTGACCAACACCACACCCATTAGCCTATGGTTGCTGCCTCAACAGTATGGCATCTTTAGGCTAGATCCATCTATAGCAGCACTGGAATCCAAAAGAGAAGGTTCTAGTCAATGATGCAGAAGCTGCACCACTCTGTGTGAAGCCATGAAAGTGGTCTGAAATCACTTCTGCCATATTTTATTGATAGAAATGTCATCCCACCCAGACATAAAGGAGAGGTGCATAGATGTGACTTCTTAATGAAATATGTTTTCAAAACCTATGCATCAGGTCTTCAAACAGCCCAAATCCACTTTCTGTCCACAAATTATAATTCTCCCATATGCAAAACAAACCCATTCCCTCCCAGGAGCCTCCATAAACATAGCATCATGCTCAGACTCAGCATCAGGATCCTGTCATCCGAATCCTATCCAGGTGAGGATGGAGGCCGCTAGGTACAGTTCCTTGAGTATATTCTTTCAGGGCTGAGAGCCTCTCAAACAAGTAAATAAGTCATTTTCCCTCAATGCTCACAGCATCCCATGGGCAAAGGATCAAAGACCATTGCTTCACATATTTGCTTTAGGAGACAGTGGATAGTGTAGTCATAGGCAGACTCCTCTGAGAGATGGTTCCAACCCGCAGCCAGTGGGCTGCATCATCTCACAATAGCTGTGAATCTTGCTCAAAACATTTGTAGGGGACAATGTATTGACTCAATGTATTGATCCAATTTCAAAAGGTTGGATACCCCTGAACACCATAATTCTGATTTCTGGACCTGACTTGGGGTGCCATTTTCTGCTCTGGCATCACCTGGGAATTGTTCTTCCGTTATTTGCCGTATGTGAATGCACAATGAATTCTATTAGATATTCGAGGTTGTCAAGGACTGAACAGCACTTGCTTGAGACATTTTAAAAGTCTATTTGAAATGCTGTGGCAAGGAACTTTAAAAACATCCTGAGAGCTCCATTTTTTTTAATGATATGTCTGCTCTTTATAATCCTCTCTTCTTGGAGATATGTGGTAGTACACACACCTGGGATTCCAGCACTGGGGAGATGAACCTAATAGGACCAGGAATTCACGATCACCATCGCCTACTTCATGAGTTCAAGGCCAACCAGGGCACCATGAGACCACATCTCCCAAAACTGAAACTATCCACCAACCGATAATTCATTCTTCTTTAGAGCTGCCCAAAGCTACTAACTTCCTGTTAGTAATCAGAAAGGAGAAACAACAATAAAGCAGACACAAAGAACATCAAATTCTTGAGGGGAAAACTGAAAAATTTGAACACAACACATGACCATAAACTGGAACCTGTATCTGGCTTTCAAGATGACCAACCAATCTTTTCATGGTAGGTGAACTGCAGCTCATATGCAAATCTTCACATCTTCCTTGCTTGGGATTTAAAGACACTGGGGGCGGGATGGGAGTCAATCTGTCTGGACAAAGCCACTGACCTGATGGCTGTTTCTCCCAAGGTGAGCCCTCTGGTCATTGGCCCTGTGGCTCTGCAATAGTATTACACTTAAACTCACCCCTAGAGTTCAGCTCAGCCTCGGTCCCATATCTGCCTTTCAGACCAACACTCTTACATAAAATTATCTTTTGGAAAGACCCAGGTCAGAACCAAACTGAGAAAGGATGTCTGGAGAACACACTTCAGCCTTAGCTAAGTTGACAGAGAACAAAGTAGCTTATTTTTAAAATCAGCAAATACATAATACATGATTGTCCTCCTCTTCATAGCTTACTTATTTAATTTGCATTTTTAACTAAATAGGTTTCCTTTTTTCTATCTAATATTTATTAAAATTTGTTGACGTCAGCATCATGCACTTTAGAAGGAAACAACAATAGTAATTTGACTTAGGTGATTGACATGCAAACTCAAAATTGAATCACAGCTGCACCATGAATACACAGAGTTTCAGCAAGGAAGAGAAGACTTGCAGGTCTGCAGCTGTGAGGCTTAGAAAAGACAGAATGTCCCTGACACTGTCTCGAAGGCTTTGAGTTTTACCCCAGATGTAATGGGAAGCCATGCTATTTTCCCGTTGGAAGCAGATGAGGTATCTAACTGGATATATGTTTACTTCTTTTCTGTACCTTCTTATTTTAAAAACATTTTAATAGTAGAAATTAACGGGTGTGATATGATCATACATACATATATGCATCTATAATTCACACATGTATGCATGAATACATATATACAAATATGCATACATACAGGGATACATGCATATACACATACATAATGCACAATGCATGCATGCATACATATATACATATAAGCATACATGCACACATACATACATACATAATATATACATACATACAGTATATACTTAACATTTCCATGTTCTTATCATCACATTCCCTAGTAATTAATAAAGTATGTGGAAATGTAAGCTGAATAAATCCTTTCCTCCCCAACTTGCTTCTTGGTTATGATGCTTGTGTAGGAATAGAAACCCTGACTAAGACACACAGGTTGTGACAAGATGTTGGATACACTGCTCTGTGAATTTAGGCCCCCGTTATCTAACTTCCCCCTCTCCTTTCCCTCCCCAAGCTAGCATCTAGTAAACCCTGTTTTATATTACTCTCACTTTTCTTAAACTTCACAATAGAAGTAGAATATGTGTAATTTGTCCTTCTGCTTCTGATTTATATATTTAATATAATGCTTTTCAGGTGCATGCATTTGATCTCATTGATACAATGCTATTTTTTTACGTTTGAATAGTATTTCATCATGGTAAAAAATATTGTCATTCTTAATTTTTACTTCTTATTACAGCTAATGGTAAGGTTCAACCTAAGTTGATTGATAAAGTAAAATCTCTCACAAGTAATTCATGAAGTCCCAGAGTCTAGGTTATATTTTAAAGATTTTTTTTTATATCTCTGTTTTGTACCACCATCTCATCACATTTATGTTTTTAGTGATTCTGCAGTGGCTTCCTTCAGCAGGCCATGAATGAGGAGAGGTGGCAGCAGGCTGTTGAGTTACTTGGTTCAGTGAGAGACAGGTGGGCTCAGGCCCAGAACAGAGCATTCAGTGGTCATGGACAAGCATGGTGAGTGGATAGGATTCTCCCTAGAGAGAGAAGAGAGAGGTGTGAGACTGAGAAGAATGGAGGAGATGGGTGTGTGTGTGGGGGACTGATTCTCAGAGCATTCAGTTGTCATGGATAAGCATGGTGAGTGGATAGGATTCTCCCTAGAGAGAGAAGAGAGAGGTGTGAGACTGAGAAGAATGGAGGAGATGGGTGTGTGTGTGGGGGGCTGATTCTCAGAGCATTCAGTTGTCATGGACAAGCATGGTGAGTGGATAGGATTCTCCCTAGAGAGAGAAGAGAGAGGTGTGAGACTGAGAAGAATGGAGGAGATGGGTGTGTGTGTGTGGGGGGGCTGATTCTCAGAGCTTTCAACATTTGGGGTAATTATATATGTATAAATATAAAATATGTATATGTACACATAATGCACCTGTGTGAATGTGGATGCCTGTGCATATGATATTCTTTCCTCTTCTAATTACAACTTGTAAAGTGTGACTTCAGAGAGGTAAGTCCCTTTTTCAGTACTGACTTACAGGAGGCATTCCGGAAGATGGGGAAGCTTTCTGTCCTGTTTCTGAAAGGGTCAGCTCAGGAACTTTGGAAAGGTCATGGAACACTTGCCCCTCCCAGAAGGGAGAGGCTAAATTACATTCCTCAGACCACAGGGAGGGCCCTGCGGCTTGGGGAGGCCCAGAGTTATTCCGATAATGTTGGCCACCTACCTCATTCCCTAACAACCAATTAGTTTAAAGGTAACACTGTTCTGCCAATCACATTGCGCCTAATGGCGGCTGCCCTGAGGACTGTATAAAGTCCTGCTGTGCAGGTTGCGCATGGTCATTCTCTCGCCATGTGCAGGGCGACCCCAGCATGCTGGATTAAATAAAAATCCTCTTGCTTTTTGCATCGATTCCTGTCTTCACGTTGTTCACTTAGGGGGTCTCCGGTAAGTTAAGGCTCCCTGAATTTCCTCCTTTTGGAATGTTGCCTTGCTTCCATGCGATTATTGATTCCATTGCTGAATGTGTGAAGAAACTTGACCCAGGGGAGAAAAAGGAATTTCTATATTTAAATGTTTTTAGGCTAATAGTTTTAAAGATTTACTGTGTGTTTGATGGTGATCAAAGGTTTAGCAATAAAGTTGCTTAGGAAATAATACATATGGAAAGTTATGCCACCAATACTACTGTAATATAGAGACAAAGAATGGAGCAGAGACTGAAGGAAAGACCATCCAGAGACTGCCCAACCTAGGGATCCATACAGTCACCAAACCCAGACACTACTGTGGATGCCAACAAGTACTTGCTGACAGGAGCCTGATATAGCTCTCTCCTGAGAGGCCCTGATAGAGCCTTACAAATACAGAGTCAGATGCTTGCAGCCAACCATTGCACTGAGTGCTGGGTCCCCAGCGGAGGAGTTAGAGAAAGGACTGAAGGAACTGAAGGGGTTTGCAACCCCATAGGAAGAACAACAATATCAACCAACCAGACCCCCCAGAGTTCCCAGGGACTAAAGCACCAACCCAGGAGGACACATGGAGGGACCCATGGCTCCAGCTGCATAGGTAGCAGAAGATGGCCTTGTAGAGCATCGATGGGAGGAGAGGTCCTTGGTTCCCAGTGTAGGGAATGCCAAGGTGGGAGCACTCTTATAGAAGCAGGGGGAGGGGAGATGAGATAGTGGATTTTCAGAGGGGAAACCTGGAAAAGGGATAACATTTGAAATGTAAATAAAGAAATATCCAATGAAAGAAAAAAAAAGAAAGAAACTGAGAGTAAGAAAATCTTGCATGGCAATTGATGGTTGCTGAGAAAGTTCCAGCTAATGCCTATTCACCCAAATAGACCTCTAATTAGGCTCCATCCACAAAACAACAGAGAGAACACTGACTTACAAAGAGCCCTTAAGTCTATTTCCATATCAAAGAATCTGCCCCTAATGGGCAGGACAAGGTGTATCACTAGAGTTCTGTCTTCTGCAAGTCCTGATCTGCCTTTAAGTCTGCTGAACTCTTATCAAGATGAGCACAGATCTGCCAGGTGGGAAAGATGAAACAACTGTTCAAAAAGAACGATACCAATGAACTTAAGTCACAGCAATTCTTGCTGTGTTGATCTCCCATCTACCCAAATGACAAGACTTATCATCTCTAGTCTGTGCTTAAAACTGTTCAAAGTGTTTGGACTGGGATCTGAGGAAGATTTGAGGATGACAGCATGTGTGTAACATGTAAATCTAAGGTCTGTACAAGTTAGAAAATCTATTTGCCACTGACTCCTCTTTGGGCATTAACCAGAGCCAGATGCACACTATTATTAAAGAGTGTTTTCCTTTGTTCATCTCTAAGGTCTATTAGTTCTAGAATATTCTGACTACCATAGGCTCATGACATCTCTATTCAAATATCCAAAGACTCTTAACAACTCCCCTGTATAATCAAGAATCAAATTACACCATCTCAATATGCTCTGGCACACAATATGCATTTCCATTCTAAAGTAGAGGAATGAGGGGATAAGAAGGAAAGATTGGAACAAAACAAGCTTGAAACTGAGCATGAAAGACACCAAATCCTTCACGTCTGGTACCTAGGGCTTCAAGTTCAAGGGGCTTAGGTGATTCTGTGCTTCTAGCCTCACCGCCTGCAACAAATACTTCTCTTTGGGGCTCATTCCCCCCACTGTGAGCAACCCTTGTCAGCAGATGTTCCACTGATCTGTCATATCCAACATCTTGTCACAACCTATGTGTCTTGTCAGGGTTTCTATTCCTGCACAAACATCATGACCAAGAAGCAAGATGGGGAGGAAAGGGTTTATTGAGCTTACACTTCCACATTGCTGTTCATCACCAAAGGAAGTCAGGGCTGGAACTCAAGCAGGTCAGGAAGCAGGAGCTGATGCAGAGGCCATGGAGGGATGTTACTTACTGGCTTCCTTCCCCTGGCTTGGTCAGCTTGCTTTCTTATAGACCCTAAGACCACCAGCCCAGGGATGACACCACCCACAAGGGACCCTCCTCCCTTGATCACTAATTGCAAAAATGCCTTACAGCTGGATCTCATGGAGGCATTTCCTCAAGGGAGGCTCTTTTCTTTGTGATAACTCCATCTTGTGTCAGGTTGACACACAAAACCAGCCAGTACACTATGATACTAAGAACCAGCCTCAGCTTGGACAGGGACTCTGAAAGAAGGGGTGTCTGGGAGCAGTGATACAGATGACTCAAAGTCAAATCATGGGTACAAGCTGACAGCCAATGTTCTGCTCAAGACAGCTCTCTCTGGTTGAGACAGCTCTCTCTACTTTTAAAATCTCTCTGGATAGCTCATGGGTTTTCTGACCAAAGTCAGAAAAGCTGCTATAAAAAATTCTTGGATTTTTCCAACCAAGTCAGAAATTCTGTTATAAAAATTCTAAAAGTAATTCTTGGGTTCTCTGATCAAAATCAGAAAGCCTGAAAACATTCTACTTTCTTTTTCTCCCAAGTCCTGGGATTAAAGGTGTGCACCAGCACTGCCCAGCACCTGAAAAACATTCTAAAGGAGCTGTGTTAGATCTTCAGACAACCTTCTCTGGATAACTGCTAGGAAACATGCCAAGAGAGCTGTGTTTGCTTCTAATAATTTTTTGGATCAGAACATCCAGGGCTATACAGAAAACCCTGTCTTGAAAAACCAAAAAAAGAAAAAAAAAAGAGAAAAATTTCTAAAAGAGGTAAGAAAATTTCTAAGAGAATTGTGCTTGTTCTCCATGGATTTTCCAACCAAAATCAGAAATACTATTAGAAAAAAATTCTTGAAGAGCTATTGTTCCTACTCCAGAGAACTCCAGACGGCTCATGAGTTCTTGCTAGAAGAAATTCTAAAGAACTGTTATTGTCTGCTGCTAGCTCAGCTCATGTAGACCAAAAAAAAAAAAAGCCTAGGATTTTTACATTTATATATTAATTCAGCCATTTATTCCAGGTTCCCTCTTGACCATCCCACAAATCAGCATCCCGTGATCTTAACCTTTGACTCTTAGGAAAAGGACAGCAATTATGCTGTGGTTTTTTTGTTTGTTTGTTTTTATTTTTTGTTTTTTTTAACATTATGAAAGAGTTCTGAAATCAGCCAGCCTTTATAATGTAGTTGGGTGGCACCTTGTTCTGAGATTACAATTACAACCACACCTGGACCTAAATTTACTCTGTCTGACCTTGAACTCGGAATTTATTGCCTTTGTATTTGCCAGATTTTGCATCTTTCTGATAAGATGACCCACAGTGCAGTTGCCTATGTTTATTTAGGTGCATGAAGACCCTCATATAATTCATATTGCATCCTTAGATTTTGCATAGTTGAGAAATTATATATTTCGAATTCATGTTTTCAGAGGTTTTTTTTCCCCTCACGGCCTTAAGGTCTGTCCTGAAGGTCACAGCCTTCTACCATTTTGCTGGGTCACAGACACACCCTCGCCTCCCTGACTCAAACTCTGATCATCATGGAGTCATTACCCTTGGCAGAGAAGACATTTCTTGAAGGAGAAATGTGGTACTATGTACATTATTATACAAATAAGATGCCCACAGCCATCAACACTCATGGAGGCCCACGCCCTGCTGGCTCTGCTCCAGACACAAGAAACTGTCTTATTGTCCCTTATGTGGACACGGCCGACGAAGCAGTGTGCTTCTCTTTCTACAAAATGCCCGCTCAGAGCCTCAGCGCAGGGACCCCAACTTTGCTACACGTTGCCTGGCTTCATGGGACCTCTAAAACCGTGGGAGAAGAATCTCATTTGTATGTTTCTTGCTTTCAGGCGGTGCCACACGGGAGACATCCTTAGCTTGCTCTAGTGGCTCAGGGCAGAGCTTGCCTCCTTGGGCCTCGGTTGAAGCGGCTTCTGTGTACCGATGCTAGGGAAAAGGTTACTCAGCTTCTAGAAACAGGAAAGGCTTCAGATTCCGGCTCTCGTCTTCGCAGACTGAAGCCATGGCGGCGGGGGGACGTGGGGCGGGGAATACTGCTCTCCAGGAAGTTTTTCTATTGGACCAGTGAAGAACCGTTTCTTTGGGTCTGTGGATTGTAGCATGAACAGGAGGCTCTAATGGTGATGATCTAACAGTTGCTGCCTTCTTTTAACACATGCCTTAGCTGCTGCCTTGAGCGTCCTAGTGGTTTCTTTCCCTCTTTAAACCATGTATTTGTTGACTATTTTTCCCTTTCACCTGTTGCTCTATTTCTCTGTAGACCTACAAGAGGATATTTAGCGATAACCATGCCATAGACTCAATGAGGTTTCAATGAGGTCTACTCTAATTTCTAATAATTTAGCTCCACACGAATTCTCAGGACAGAGTCAGAATGCAGATTCTTTACTACACATCACATAATTGGCCACTAGCCATATTGCTGACAGAGTTCCTTGTGCTCCCTAACCTACTGAGATGAGCCACCACTTTCTACGCTACTCTAAGAATTTCTATCTTACAAGCTCCCTCAAAACAGCCTTTCAAGTTCTGCCCACAGTATTCAATGGCTTTTCTAGCCAAAGTATCAAAGTCTTCCACATCCTCCAAAACCCAATATGATCGTGTTCATCACTTCAACAACTGTGCTTTCCTGACACTAATTTCTGTATCAGCTGCTTTTATATTGCTAGAGTGATAAGAAACTTTTACCATTTAGGAGTCTTAATTGCGTCCCTTTTATCTGCTAGTTAACCAAATAAGAAGCAGAACAGGTATGTCAATGAGAAAAACCACGGATTTCATCTTAAAGCGGGTAAAAGGTAGTTTATTCAGGAGACAGTTTGAGTGAACGCAGCCCAGAGATGCAGATTTAGATTACCCCAAATTCTATGTTGCAAGGTGGAAGTAGTTCAGAGTTCCACGGAACAGAGAATGTTATGATCAAGGCAAGTTTAAAGCACGTTGGTGGGTTCATCACCGTGGTGGTTATCGTGACATGGAAAAGCTTCTTTACAGGCCCGAGAGGCTCTCTGATGATGTTCTTAGCTCTGTGGTTGGTAGTTGTTAGTAGTCTATGAAGGCAATAGATTTCAAAAGTTTTTTTTTTTTTTATCAATTAGTCATTGGACATCAATTCTGCCACAAAAGTGGTTAAGGAATGTCTGATGGGTGCATCTGATGAAACTAACCCTAGATAAGCTTCGAGACCTGCTGCATTCCAAATTCACCACAATATTACAGCTATAAGCAGTCTTTGAAGACACAGCTTCTGTCCAGGAACTCTTGTTCAGAGCATCAGTGGGAATAGGGGGTGGGGGTAGGCAAAGTCATAGGAGACAGCGGCAGGCAGAATCAGTCAGAAAAGAAAGGCTATGGCAGGGTGAAGAAATACACACAGTACTGCACAGAGAGAAACCCCCACAAAGCAGAAGGGGGACTCAGGAAGCTGAAGGTCAGTCCTTCCTTAAGGACTGGGGCTTCTAAGGACCTTTGAAGGGTCTCCCTCCCCTAATTTAAGGTTGGTCAGTTTGAACAAAGACAGGGAAGCTAAGCTGATAGACCCCCAAGTTTGAGGTAAACAGGCCCTAGTCTGACCTTGAATTTTTCCTATCAATCCACAGGCCAGAAGGTCTTTCTGGCAGGAGAAAAAGCATGGAAACTTTCAACAGAAGCCACAGTAGTAGGAGGCTAGTTGAGCACAGTCCATCTCCAGATGGGAAGCAGAGGAAGAGAACAAAAAGAAAAAAAAATAGGTCCAAGCTACAAAAGCACCCTTAGAGACAGACTTTCTCTTGCAAGGCTCTACCTTCTACATGTTCCATCAGCTTTCTAAACAATCTCTCCATCTGAGGACCAAGTGTCCAAACCCGTGAGCATGGGAGTGTCTCAAACTCACTTTCTCACACTCCTTAGGGCAACTTCAATTTCTGCTACCTTTTACATTTTCACTGGAACAAGACAGAACTGAGAGTGTTTCACATACAAGTGGCAGAACCAGCTTTAATTTCTATCTTACTTGGGTAGTAAAACTTTCTTTACGCTGAAACCCAACATTTATTAATATTGTTTAAAAGTTTTTAATGCTAAAGAACACAATGATGTTCACAGCACTAGAAATGGATTTTACAGGTTCTCTGCAGGTTACAGATTTTCTTTCCAGAGTTCTATTATTTTGTACAGAATCCTGATAAGTTTGCCTTGGTTCAGTATACTTTTTATATTATGCAGGAATTTTAAGTATAACGTAGACGTCTTCGTATAATACTTGGAAAAAGAAAAGAAAGTTAAAAGTCATTTTTACTAAGCCTTGCTGTTTCACTACATTTTCTTGGTGACAACCATTCTAACACATCTCTCATCTTAGGTGACACCTCTCTATGGTTCTGGTTAGCATCCACTTGGTGACTATCTCTTCTCTCACCTATGACTATTTTTTATTATTCTTTTTGAGAAATTTCCATTTTCTACTTTTTAATTGGGTTCCTGTTTTATTTCTATAAGTCACAAGATCAAATAATTAAACTCAAACTGAAAGAAGAGAGATTGCAACTGATACCACAGAAATGTGTCAACGATGAACAATTCTGTACCAACAAACTGGATATCTTAGAAGAAATGGATAAACTCTTAGAATCATAGATGTTATCCAGACTAACTCATGAAAGAATATAAAATCTGAACAAACAAACAATTGAAGGGACTGTGCTGGTTAGTTTCCATCATCTTAACACAAACTTAGACATATGTGGGAAGAGGAAATCTATTGGGGAATTCTCACCATCAGACTGGCCTGTAGACATGTCTATGGGGACCTTTAATTGGTTGTTAGTTGATGTAGGAGGGCCCTGATTCTTATGGGTGCTAATATCCCTGGGCAGGTTGGTCAGCGCTGTGCAGGAAAGAAAGCTGAGTATGTCAGAGGAAGCAAGTCATTAGACAACAACCTCTGTTGGCTTTTGCTTCAAGATCTTGGCTTACCTCAATTGTGGAGTACTGTCTGTGAGCTAAAATAAACCCATTCTTCTCCCAGTAGTCCTTGGTCAGTGTTTCATCACAGCAACAAAAAGCAAGCTAACACAGGGAGATTGGATTAATAATAAAAGCCTTTCTCTAAGGAAAGCCAAGAATCAAATAGTTTTCTGGTGATTCTGTCAGACATTTAAAAACATTTAGCAGCGATATTTATTATTGTCCGAAAGTTGAAAGAAAAAATATTTCCAAAATTATGTCATAGGTCTAGCATTACCATCATACCAAAGTCAATCACACAAGAAAAAGACAACTAGAGGCCAATATCTTAGATGAATATAAATTTAAAAGTCCACAGAAAATTTAACAAGCCAAATTCAGATTTGCTATGTATAAATCGATTAATATGAATCACTTTGTCAAGAGAATGAAGGATAAAACCACATGAGTATCCCAATAAATGCAGAAAAAAGCATTACATCATTTGACCTCCCTTTACTATAAACACAAAAGAAAAAGAAATCACTACTTGTAGCTGGGATTGAGCTCAACAAAGCTACATATGACAGGCTTGATGCACATCATTCTCTCTAAGACCAGGGACAATGTAAAAATGCATATTTGTGCCATTCTAATTCCAATAGTAGTAGAAATCTTAGCCAGAACTATTAGGCAGAAAAAGAAACAGAAGACATCCAAACTGAAAAAGAAGGAGTAAAATTGTTCCCTGTGCAGATGACACGACCTTATAGTCAGAAAACCTTTAGTACCACCAAACAAGAACAGATGTGTAACTAACAAGCAGTGTCTAGCTGTACAATAATGCTATTAGAAATCATTGTTGCATAGTTAATCTTGATTCTCTGTTCTCCTCCATTTCCAATTCCCTATTCCCATCCTCACCTCTGTAGCAGACCACATGTAGGAGACTGCCCTCTCTCTGATTTTACTCCCTCTGGACACTGCTAAGCCTCATGGCAGACCCAACTTTCCTCCTTCATGTGGACCCTTTCACACATACCCCCAATTCTAGCATATTCTCATTTTTTTTGTATCTGCTCCCAATACCTAGAAACACCTGCAAGGACTCAGAAGTATTCCCTAACAGGAAACACATACATACTACATGTCCCTAAGATCCAGGGAAGGCAACAGAAACCAAGGATCCAACCAAAGACAAGACCAGATATCATTACCTAGAATCACAATCATCCCAAACTCAGATGCCTAAACACCAGTTCAAAAACATAATCATTAACCTCCAAGACAAAATGCCTCTACCAAAACCTAGCAACTCCACTACAGTAGGCCATGAGAACTACAATATACCTGAAGCACAAGACAAGGGTTACAAATTAGCGTTATGAATTTACTTACAGACCTCAAAGAGAATGTGAATAAATCCACTAATAAAGTCTGTGAAAACACAAACAACAGTGGGTTGAAATGATAAAAAATGAAAACAAATGAACAAAATAGCTCAAGACATGATAGCAGAACCACTAAAGAAAACCCAAACTCAGATAAATCAGAAACAAAAACCTCAGAGGTAAGCCTTACCAACAGAGCACAAAAGATGGGAAACAGACTTTAAGAGCCTGGAGACAAGATAGAAGAAATGAATACTTCAGTTAAAGAAAATGTTAAATCTAAAATATTCCAGGCACAAAGCATCCAGGAAATGTAGGACACTATGAAGAAGCCAAATCTATGAATAATAGAAAGAGAAGAAGGAGAAGAAACCAACATCAAAGGCACAGAAAATATTTTCAGCGAAATCAAAGAAGAAAAAGTCCCAAAACTTAAAGAAGAAAGCATCTATCAAGGTTCAAGAAGCATACAGAACATCAAATCGAGTGGTAAAGAAAAGAAATTCTCTTGGCACATAAAACACTAGAACATGTAGAACAAAGAAAATATTAATAGCTGGAAGAGAAAAAGACTGAGTATCATATATAGTACCATTAGAATAACACCTAAGTTACATCTCAGTGGAGACTCTAAAAGCTGGAAGGGTCTTTGTTCATGTTCTACAAACTCTGAGAGACTACAGATGCCAGCACAGAATACTATACCCAGCAAAACTTTCAATCACCAAAGATGGAGAGAGAAAAATATTTCAGGAAAAACAAACAAAATTTAAGCAATATCTATCACCAAAGCCAGCTCTATACAAGACACTACAAGGAAAACTATGACTTAAAGAGGTTAATCACATCCAAGAAAACACAAGAAATAAATAATCCCATATCAGCAAATTAAAAGATGGGGGAAGCACTGCATAATAACAAAATAAATAACGGGTTAAAAAAAAACACTGCTCATTGATATTTGCACCCCTCAATTCCTCAATTAAAAGACACAGATTAACATATTGGATTAAAGAACAGGAACCTTCTGCTTCATCCAAGAAACACACCTCAAAATCGAGGATAGATATCTCCTCAGGTTAAAAGAATGGAAAAGGTAGTCCAAACAAATGGACCCATAAGCAAGCCAGTGGAACACATTTTAATATCTTACAAAATGTACTTTAAGACAAAACTAATCTTATGAGATAGGGAATTACATTCATGACATTCTTATCAAAGGAAAATTTCAAGAGAATGTCGAAGTTTTAAACATCCATTCCTCAAACCCAAGGATACTTAAGTTTATAAAAGAAACACTACTATGGCTAAAATCACATATTGACACACATATAGTTGGTGACTCCAATAATCCACTTTTCCTGACAGGTCACTCAGATAAAAACTAAACAGAGAAATTTTAGAGCTAACTGGCAAATGGACCTAGTGAATATTTGCAGAATATTTCATCGAAACACAAAAGAATATACCTTCTTTTCACCACTTTATGAAACTTTCTCCAAAGTTGACCACATGGTTTAATACAAAGCAAGTCTCAGCAGATATAAGAAAACTAATGTAATACTCTGCATTCTATCCAGCCACCATGGGCTAAAGCTGGACATCAACAACAATAGAGTGCTTACAAACCCATGGAAACTGAACAGCTTATTACTAAATGAAAAGTGTGTCAAGGTAGAAATTTAGAAAGAAAGTATAACCTGTTTTAGAACTGACTGTAAATGAAAACACAACATACCCAAACCTGTGGGGCACAATGAAGGTGTTTCACAGCACTAAGTGCCCACATGAACGTCTAGAGAGAACTCATCGTAGTAACTTAATGGTACACTTGAAAGCTCTAGAACAAAAAGAAGAAATAACACCCAAAAGGAAAAGATGATAAGAAATAAACAGACTCAAGGCTGAAATAAAAAAATTACAATAAAAATCTATAAAAGAATCAATGAAATGAAGTGAGTTTTGGAGAAAATCATTAAGATTGCTAGACACTTGGACATATTAACTAAAAGAAGGATGATCCAAATTAACAAAATTAGGGACAAAAAAAAGAGGACATAACAACAGATACCAAAGAAATCCAGAGAATAAAAAGGGCATTCTTTAAAATCTGTACTCCCCCAAATTGGATAATCTAAAAGAAATGGATAATTTTGTTGACAAAGACCACCTACCACAGTTAAATCAAAATTAGATAAGCAATTTAAACGGATCTATAAGATCTAGTGAAATAGAAGCTGTAATTTAAAGCCTACCAACCCAAAACAGCCCAGGATGATATGTATTCAGTTCAGAATTCTATCAGACTTTCAAAAAAGAATGAATGCCAGCCAATACTTCTCAAATTGCTTTGCAAATAGAAAAAGCACTATCATTGTCTGATTATTTTTACAGGGCTGTAATTGCATTATTTCTAAATGGCATAAAGATCCAACTAGGAAATTAAAGACCAATTTTCCTTAAGTGCATGAATACAAAACTCTGTTCTAAATACTCACAAAATAAATCCAGGAACACATCAAAAATATCATCCCCCATAACCAAGTAAATTTCATTCCAGAGATTCCGGGATGGTTCAACACATGTAAATTGGTAACTGTAATTCACCATATAAACAGAGTGAAAGACAAAAAACACATATTAATCTCATTGATGCAGAAAGGGCCTTGGGCAAAATACAACACACCTTCATTAAGGAGAGATTAGGGATTCAAGACACCTACTTTAAAATAATAATGAGAGTTTACAGGAAGTGCACAGACAGCATCAACTGAAAGGAAGAGAAACTCAAAGCATTTCCACTAAAATGAGGAACAAGACAAGGATTTTCTATTTAATACAGTACTTGCAATCTTAGCTGAAGCAGTAAGAGAACTGAAGGAGAGCCAGGGGATACAAAGAAAGGAAGAAGCTAAAGTCTCTTCATTTGGAGATGATATAATCTTATAGATAAATTACCCTTAAAACTCCACCAAGAAAGTTCTACAGCTGGTAAACACATTCAGCAAAATAGCTCTATATAAAATTAACATAAAAATCAATAGCCTTCCTCTATATAAATGACAAATGAACTGAGAAAGAAACCAGGGAAACAATACCTTTCACAATAGCCTCAAAAAATAAAAAAAGTATCTTGGGTTAATTAGAACCAAATAAGTGAAAGGCTTCTATGATAAAAGCTTCATGTCTTTGAAGAAAGAAATTGAAGTAGGTATCAAAAGATGTAAAGATCATACTTATGGATCAGTAGGAGTAATTAGTATGAATGCACATCCTATGAAAAGTAATGCTTCTATAGTATCTTATTTATTATCAATATATTATATTTATTATTATCTATAGGATAGATAGATAATATAGATAGTGAGCAAAAAAGGTGTGGATTTATGTGGGTTGGAAGGTACAAAGGATCTGGGATGAGATGGGTGAGGGGAGTTGTAATCAGAATATATTGTATGAAAAATATGTTTTCAATTTAAAAATAAATGAAATAAAAACAAAATCCTTTTCTCATATGCATTAAGTAAAACAATTTAAAAAGGGATCAGGCATACATACAATCTTGTTTTTAAATAGTGTTTAAACAGTACTTATTTGAGAATAAATTTAACCAAAGAGGTTGAAGAACTGAACATGAAAAAAATACAGAACATGATACTGAAGAAAAATGCCCGCGATTATGAACTGTTTGAAACGCCCATAAAGATAAGAGATGTCAATGTTTTCTATGCAGTCCTCACTGAAATCCCAAAGGCATTTTCCTCAGAAATAGAAAAGAAAATACTTTAACTCACATAGAACTACAAAAGACTTGAGCAAGGAAATCTTAAGAAAGAAGAAAAAAAACAGACTTGACTTTCAGTGCCTTGCAAAAGGTAAAGTCCAATCACATGGCTTACTGTGTGTGCAAGCAGACACATCGACTGACAGAACCCAACAGAGAGCCTTGAAACAAACCACATGCATCAATCATCAATATTTAATAAGGGTGTCAATAACGCTTGATTTGGAAGGATAGTTTCTTCAGCAAATTGCATTGAAAGTACTAGACATCTGTATCCAAAAATATCTGCATTTTACCACAAACACAAAAATAAACTCAAAATGAATTAAAGATTTAAGCAAGATCTGAAGCCTTAAAAGAGCACATAGGGAAAGGCTTCAAGTAATGTCCCATCAAACTGAAAGCTTCTTAATTCTGCACACACTACAACAGGGTAGGAGGGCAGCACAGAATTGGGGGGAAATATCTGGAATTGTATATATGGTAGTGGGGTGCTAGTCAAGATATCTGAACCATCATTTTCAATTGTGCTAATCCTGGGACCCTTTAATACAATTCCTCATGTTATGGTACTCCTGCCTATATAGTTAACAGTATGCTAAGTAAGAAAATGAGCACACAAGATAGACTTTAATGATTAACATAGTATTGTCTACTCAGGGAATTTACCCACAGAATCTTGTATTGGTCCCATATTATTTTTACATGAGCAACTATCTAAAATGATTTATAAAGAGACAGACAAGAGGAGAGAGAGAGAGAGAGAGAGAGAGAGAGAGAGAGAGAGAGAGAGAGAGAGAGAGAGGGAGAGGGAGAGGGAGAGGGAGAGGGAGAGGGAGAGGGAGAGGAAAAAGTCAATTCTGGTAATATCTACAAGTAAAAAAGTAAAGCAATGTTATCTTGGTTCAAAAACTGTGGTGCTACTACTATCAACAGAAAGTTTAAATCCAACTGAAAGAAATTCTTTCCATATATTGCAATTTTAAAATGAGACGTCTGTAGGGGTCAGGTTAGGAAATACAAAGGGAGTTACAGGGAGGAAATGGGGCAGACACAATCATATTTTATGCCACATATGTACTGAAGTCTCAAAAAATTAGAATTGAAAATACAACAATTATAATAAATAACAATTAAAAGTAAATTTTCAATGTAACATGCGTTTACTGATTCTCTGGGGATTTCATATCACTCATTCCTCCCCACCCCACTCACTCCCAGTTCTCCCACATCTGCACCTCTACCCTTGGATCCGCCCCCCACAAAGGGATAAAAATAAAAATAAGCGAGTCCAATTGGTGTTATCTATATTCTCACTGGAGCAGGTCCAACTCTCAGTGGCCTATTCCTTAAATAGAGCTGGGTCCTCCCGCTCCTGCATCCCTGGACCCCTCCTGAAGCCATCAGTTGTGGAGAGCTACTCTATAGCATCCCAATCACACTTTTTTCCCCTGTACATCATTATTACTTTTTATTGAATATATTCTTTATTTACATTTCAAATGTTACTCCCTTTCCTGGTTTACCCCCCCCCCAAGAAAACCCCTATCCCCTCCCCCCTCCCCCGTTTCTATGAGGATGTTCCTGCACCCAACCCACTCCCACCCTCCCCTCCCTCAACTTCCCTACACTGGGGCATCTATGAGCCTTCTCTTCTGTGGCTTTCTTTCTAGGCCGTTACTTTTCTGAAGCAGGGGAGTAGGTGTTGTCAGAGAAGCCTCCCATGTCCCTCCCTCTCAACTGTGAATTTGCAGTCATTGATATCAGAGCAGAAATAGCCTCCTTGCTCTTCCCCGTCATCTCTGTCCCTCGCCGATTTAATGTCCTCTGTCCATCTCACTGTCCCCATTCTAGCCCTATTTGTTTCCTTGGTTTTCCTTGAATTTGTTATGAACAGTGTGTACTGCCTGGTTTTATGTCAGCTTGACCCAGGCTGGTGTTATCACAGAGAAAGGAGCTTCAGGTGAGGAAATGCCTCCATGAGATCCAGCTGTGGGGCATTTTCTCAATTAGTGATTAAGGGAGGAGGGCCCATTGTGGGTGGTGCCATCTCTGGGCTGGTAGTCCTAGGTTCTATAAGAAAACAGGCTGAGCAAGTCAGGGGAAGCAAACCAGTAAGAAACATCCCTCCATGACCTCTGCATCTGCTCCTGCTTTCTGACCTGCTTGAGTTCCAGTCCTGACTTCCTTTGGTGATGAACAGCAATGTTGAAGTGTAAGCTGAATAAACCCTTTCCTCCCCAACTTGCTTTTTGGTCATGATGTTTTGTGCAGGAATAGAAACCCTGACTAAGACACAGTGTCCTTTCAAAATATCTGCCAGGAATTTAGGTTTTTTCCTATAGATATTTGCCCCCTTGGGTTTTGACTTCACCATCTCAGTGGTTTCTGGATGTTCATCTGCCCTCATACACCACAGTCAAGCGTTATAGTGTTTGACAGGGAATTAAACTAAGGGGAATGACACCTTATGGCTTTTCCACTTGAACTTGGCAAAAGAGACTTATAAAAGTTGTCAGCTTTGTACATTCTTTAAAATATCAAAAAATACCCCGGAGGAATTCAACCATATAGCTGACCCAATTTTCTGGGAAGAGGCTGTGCTACTAATGTGTTAAACGATTGGTCCTTTTGCCAAGCCTGCCTTTAACATCTTGATAATTCTAAAAGGAACTCAGGTAGACATGAATTCAGGGATCCCTGTGTATCACCGTTATGCAGTTGAGCTCTTTGGCTCAAGTACCATTCTGACATATTATTAGAAACCTAATACTGTTGTGATATAAATGTGTACAATTATATTTTTTTTCAGTTCTTTTTTTTCTAAATTTTTTTATTTACATTCCAAATGATTTCCCCTTTCCCATTTCCTCCCTCCCTGAAAGTCCCATAAGCCCCCTTCTCTCCCTCTAAGTCAGAAATAGGGTGCCTTGATGGAACTGAGACAATCGGCTTTAGTACAAGTGACTACTCAGGACTGGAAGTGAGGGTCCGTGTTCTCCCTGACCTTCTGTCTGTCACATTTCACTTTTGATTGGGCTCAGTAGCTTTGCATGAGTATTTCTCTTATTCTGAGAACAATCAACACAAAAGAAAGACAGAGAAGAACATACTTTGTCGGCATCTGAGTACCACTCCAAAACTTCACTGAAGTCCTTCACCAACGAATAATTATCTCATGATGAAGAAACCCAAACTTGTAGCCCCAGGACTAAATCTCTTCCGGCCAATATGTCTTCCATGCACAAGTGCCCCATTCAGCTGAACGAGGGCATCACTGCTTCATGCAAAAGGTTGGATGTGATAAGGGATGTCTGTGTCTCCATCTAATAACTGGACTCCCTCTAGTGGTACAAGGAAAAGCTAAGGTCTGGCTGCTTGGATACGAAGACTTCAAACCAAAGCAAGCAGAGAGTGGTGGTTAAGCGGCAGCTGCTGCTGTTTTTGGAGGATCATGAGACATGAACTAAATAACAGAATCTCACTTTCACATGAGGAACTCTGACACCTCTCTTTTGTGACTGCTTTTGCTGCCTTATGCCTGTCTCATAGGAACAGCTGTTGTGAGGGGACTTCATTGTTGTTTGAATCCAAGAAGAATCATGAAATGAGTATAATTGAATGTTGGGAGAAATGTCTACTGTTGGACCACGGGCTGGCCCATGCGATGATGGCTGTGTGGGACAGGTCCCTGCTGTTTGAACTGAAAGGGCAAAGCACAAAATTTTCTTCCTCTCCATCACTTAATAACCGACAAGTGCTGTGCTAGGTGCATTGCGGGACACCACGGGCTTACAGTTCAAGGGAAAACATAAAATGTTAATATAAGTATTTAAAACACACCAAAGAAAGTGTTATATTTCATAGCCAGATGGCCACAGGAGTTACACCTAGAGCACCAAGGATGAAGAATTTATTTCTAGGGGTTAGAATGACAAGACACCCTTCATATTGACCTGTAGCAGTGACCTATCTATCCATATCTATGCCTGTGTCTATAACTTTTCCATACACGCATGTTCATATATAGGTATATATAAAGATATATATATGTATATATATATATGTGTGTGTGTGTGTTTATATATAGATAGGTATTTATATATATAAAGGTATTTATATATATATAAAGATGTTTATATATATAAAGTCAATAAAAAATAATAAAGTCAATAAAAGAAATTCCAGTGTTTATAAAAAAATTGTGGCCACTTGGGAAAAATAGTTTTAAAAAAATAAAGAATTCTTATGTGTGAGAACAAAAAATACCAATTTCTTACTAACAGTAAAAGAGCTGGAGATAATCAGTAATGTGTGGCAAATGCGTTTCAGTTTACTAGAAATTACATAAATTAAATCTACTAATCAGTTAAATTAATTTTAGCTACTATTTAACTATTTGGCTAACTAAACTAAGTGCTGTTGATAACAACATAAACAATCTAGTTAAAGGGGCAAGGTTTAAAAAGATCAATGCTCACCAGTTACTACACCGAATGTGTAAGGGGAGGGTGTGCTTCAAAGAAGCCTAAAGATGTTGAGTCAGAATGAGAAAGACTTGAACTTTTTAGAATTTGATTAAAAGGGACAAGCTGCTACGTGACGCAAGAGAGCATCTTTTGGAGATGGCAGGGATGTGGCACTCATGAAATCACAGAAATTTGGTTGGCTGCACAGTGACCACGCCAGGCCACATGCTACTGAGAATGGGGAAATTTTTCACAAGGCCCCAGGCCTAGATGAGGAGCTGCAGGAAACAGTGGCTGAAGGAGGCAGAGAAAGTTTTCTTCGGGGTTGAGCCTCCTGACAGGTTATCCAAGGAAAGCACTCAGCCCTAAACATATGAGCATAGGGACAACAATAACGAGACTCCATAGGTTGTGTATAAACACATACATATATGTAACAATGGTAAATGGAGAAGCAGAGGTTTGAGAAGGAGCTGGGGGAGGAATGAAGGAGGGAGTGGGGAGCAGAAGGGAGGGGTAGAAATGATATAAATACAGTATACTCATGTGTGAAATTCTCAAAGAAATACAAGTAACTTTTTACTTGGTTTTAAATCTGGGAATAAAGAAACAACGGGGTGAGTGATTTATATAGAACTGTTTGGGGGCTCAGCGGTTAAGAGCACTGACTGCTCTTCCAGAGGTCCTGAGTTCAATTCCCAGCAACCACATGGTGGCTCACGACCATTTGTAACGGGATCCGATGCCCTCTTCTGGTGTGTCTGAAGACAGCGACCGTGTACTCGTATGCATAATATAAATAAATAATTATTTTTTTAAAAAAAATAGCTGCTTGTATAATAATCTCTTGGTTACGTTCGGTGTAATAGCAGACAAAACTGCTAACAACAACCAACCCTAAGAATGTTGCCATGCTGTGGTAGCTAAATAATTGGAGACAAACACAGAGTATCACATGGAAGAAAACCCATATGGCCTACATTCATAACATTATCATAAGGAATATTAATTTTAAAGTGAAAACAACTTACAGAAGAACATTACAACACAGGATGATGGTGACTCTGTCCAAAGAGTAAACTGTGCTCGTATGAATTAGCATGGGAACATTTCCAGCAGGGCTGAGAATATGGAAGCTTTCCCTTTCGTTTTTATCTTCCTCTGTTGTGTACATTTCCCCCACGGTTATGACAGATCACTTTTATTAGCATATAAATCAACTAAGCGGTTTTTATTGAGGGAGAGAAAGCTTAAGAGATTGGTAATACCCCCATCAAAGTCTTTTCCCTACATTTCTCGCTTCAGTTTATCATAGTGCTGAGGTCAAGAAAGGGAACTCCGAAGGGGTTCGATCTCTTCAGACCACAAAAGCTCTAGTTCACTCATGACAAATGCTCTCTTCTGACCCTCTGGGCACTGGAGTGAGGTTCCATAGCTTAGGGGGTTAAAAAGAAACATGTAAAGGCAGAGAGCCTCACTCAGAGGGACATACGAACACATCTCCGTGGTAAGAACACACACTCCCTGTCTACATTCTAAACATGCACATACAGGCTCCGTAGGGCCTGGTGCTGCTCAGGTTCAAGTGTAAGAGCTGAGAAAACGGCTAGGGATTGCTGCACCTACATAAGGAGACGGTGGAGATGGGGGAGGAATCCATGGACCTTCTCTCTCTACCCTCGAAGTCTCTCTGATTCCATCCTGTCTGCCCAAGCATAGTTCTAAGCTCTCAACTTTTCTGAGATAGTATTCCCTGTCCTTCATATTGTGGCCAAGGTTACTCTGTCTGTTACTGTAGTGGAGCCAGGCAGGATTTTCTCTGGGATCTTGGTGTTACCATTAGTTATTACTGTAATATGTCATTCTACTTAAGAAATAAGCGAACTCTCTAAATTTTCTTATCTATAGGACAGCACGATATTGTTACATCTAATGCTGGTGCAGGACAGGGTGATTTAAGTCTAATGTCTAGCACACAGACAGTGTTTCAGAATTGAAAAATCAAACCATTCTCTGTATTGAAGCAAAGCAGGAATTAGCTTCTATTAATCAGAAGTTGGCTGGCTACATAATTTGTTAAACAAATAAGATCATTTTTTTTGACAGTGAAAGTGTGTTTGCTTTAGTTATGCCAAGGCACAAATGAAATCTGGAACAGTCTCTGGGAAAGTTAAAATGGTCATGCTTGTTAGAAGAATATTAACATGATACCTTCGATTGTACTATATTTACAATGGCTGGTGCTTTAAGGTCAGTTTGAATCTGGATGGTCTACTTAGTGGGAATGGTTTGGGAGACTGTGGTGATTTTTCTGAGCATGCATACATCATACCATATTCCTGGTGCCTAGAATATTGTACATGATAAATAAATGTTTAGTGAATCCATGTCCCCAAACTGTTAGTTTCAGCTGCCAGGAAATCACAGAGACAACTACTCCAATAGTCAGCCTAAGACAGCAACAATCATCTCTGCTGTCTAGGTGTCAAGAATTGAGGTTGCAGATTGCTATTCTCTACACAGCAACCTGGGAATTTATGAGGAAGATAGAAGAACACATGTAGCTTTCTTGGCATTCTGTAGACTCTGTTTGCCTGTTGAATCACATGTTGAATCTACTAGACAATGAACCATTTTAGGGCAGGAATCACCAGAGTTTCCTTTGTGCTTGTATTCCCAGAGAGTGTACAGCAGAGAGCCCAATAAATACTTGCAGGATTAAGAAATAGTAGTGATGAAATAATTATAAAATAAGCGATCACAAAATTAAACGCACATTGTAGGTTGCCATACAAATTTAGAAATTTCATTTACCTTTGGGTCTCAACTTCACAGCCATAGGAGAAAGATGGGTAATAAAGCCTCCTGCATGTCAGTCAGCATCCTAAGTCATACACATTACTAAGAGTAAGTTTTTATGTCACTGTGTGCTTCATGCTGTTAAATTTGGGTCTGGAAGGACTGGAGTTTGAATATAACTTTTGGGAAGTCATCCAAGTCTTAGATTCCAGTACTGTAATGGTTAAACTCAATGCTATGAAAAGAAATGAGTGTTGCATGGAAGACGTCACCACCACATTGTTCACATCTAAGATTACTTGAAGGATTTAGAGTTCTATCATTTTTTTTAAAAATTTCTAATTGAGTTCATAATGCTCATAAGATAAAAACATAGCATTTGCATTCCTATTCACAACGAGGAAAAGAGAAAACCTTATTTGATTTAGACTATTGGGCATTGATAGTGAATTGGCAGATTAAATAAACAGAAATTGTTATGCACAAAAAGCTGCCTACTGGCACAACACATTTTCATGAACACAAAATTCACACCATCAAGAGTAAATGATGGGCTGTCGGCACATTTTCCTGGATCATTGTGAATGATGTTGGTTGCTTCCCCTTGTGTTTGAGTTCTCAGGGAGGCTCATTATCTGACTGATTCAGGAGGAGTCTGATAGTCCAAAAGCTTTCACTCTTCCTCCACCAGAAAATCAGAATGTAAGTGCATCAGCAAGATCGAGGGGAGATGAATGAAAATTTATCAAGGGTGGGACAATTCTTTTGGTAACCGTGTGCATGTGGAGTCCATGTGTCTACACTGGGAAAGAGGGAAGAAGAGCAAGGAAGAAACACTAGACCGAGAGCTCACAGCACACTCTGAGCCAAGGCAGAGGCCAACACTTTGAAGTTGGTTGTTGCCTTTAGAAGAGTTTCATTTTTTTTTTCTCTTTTGAAAGAATTATCCTACAAAGCACAAGTTTCCTGAGGCCATTTGCATACAGTGTTTATTGCTTGGTCCCCTTGACCCCCCCCCACTTCCATTTCATGGCTTTACCTCCAATCCCCACTTCACTCTTCTGCCCTCAAAGGTTCCCCTTCCACTTTTATACCCTTTGAGTCCTAGTGCCTGCCCTCCTCACATGCCTCCTTTAAACTCTTGTGGTCTGTCTCACAGGCCCTTCCCACACTTACGCCCACTAAACCATACATATTTAACCATTTAGAAACTAGGCTGCACTTGAGAAAGCATATGTTTGCCTTTTGGACCCTGGGTTCTCTCACTTAATATTTTCTAGTTCCATCAATTTTCCTGAAGTTTTCATAACTCCTTATTCCTTCAAAGCCGAAATTCCATTATATGTCTGCATTACATTTTCATTATCCACTCATCTGGTGATAGGTCTAGGACATCCAGTTTTCACAGTTGTAAAGAGCAGCGATGAACACATGGGTGAGTGAGCTCCTCTGTAGTAGGGTGTATTGCATTTTTGCACAGAAGGCTTAAAGCTGGGATATAATAGCTCTGTTATAGCTTTTGGAGCTACTTCCCGTTGATTTACATGGTAGCCACCCCAGACTACACTCCAACTACACAGAATAAGGATTTCCCTTTCCTCACACCCCTGTCAGCACTTATCCTTTGATTTCCAAATGTTAGTCATTTTTAATGGGGCAAGACAAAGTCTCAAGGTAGTTTTAATTTGAGTTTTTCTGATTGCTGGGGACTTTAAATAATTAAAAATATTTATGGTCATTTGTATTTCTCTTTCTTTCTTTTCTTTCATTTATTTATTTATTTATTTATTTATTTATTTATTTATTTATTTTAAACTCCAGATTTTATTCCCCTCCCTGTCTGCCCTCTTCCCTGCCCTCCTGTCTCCAGGAGGATGTCCCCACTCCCCACCCCCACTCCACCTGACCTCCGGACTCCCTGGGGCCTCCAACCTTTTGAGGGTTAAGTGCATCTTCTCTGACCAAGCCCAGACCCAGCAGTCCTCTGCTGTGTATGTGTTGGGGGCCTCATATCAGCTGGTTGGTGTTCCAGTATCTGAGAGATCTTGGGGTCCAGGTTAGTTGAGACTGCTGGCCTCCTACAGGGACTCCCTCCTCCTCAGCTTCTTCCAACTTTCCCCTAATTCAACCACAGGGGTCAGTAGCTTCTGTCCATTGGCTGGGTGCAAATATCTGCATTTGACTCTTTCAGCTGCTTGTTGGGTCTTTCGGAGGGCAGTCATGATAGGTCCCTTTTTGTGAGTGCTCCATAGCCTCAGTAATAGAGTCAGGTCTTGGGGCCTCCCCTCGAGCTGGATCCCACTTTGGGCCTGTCTCTGGACTTTCCTCTTTCAAGAACTGTCTGTTCAGGTTATCCACCCATTTATTGATTAGCAGTTTCTTTTTCCCTCCTTTACTTTTCTGGTTGCTTTCCCCATAGGTCTTCACATATTCTAGATGTTAACTCTCAGATATCTAGTTAAGAAAGAGTATCTCTCATTATGTAGAGTGTTTACCCTGTTGATAATCTCTTTTGTTGTCTAGAATGTTTTTAAATTTCATATAACCTTATTTGTCAATTTCTGGGGCTATTTCCTATGCTGTTGGTTTTCTACTCAGAAACTTCTTATCCACACCTGTGCTGGTTTGAATATGCTTGGCCCATTGGGAGTGCCATTGCTAGGAGGAATATGCCATTCCTCCCATGTTTGGACTTCACCCAGTATGGAAGAGTCAGTCTCTCCCTGTTGCCTTTGAATCAAGATGCAGAACTCTCTTTCTCCATCACCATGTCTGCCTGCATGTTGTCATGCTTCCTGATATGATGATAACGGACTAAACCTCTGAGCCTGTAAGCCAACCCCAATTAAATGCTGTCCTTTATAGCTGTTGCCTTGATCATGGTGTCTCTTCGCAGCAATGGAAACCCTAAGACAGCACCTATATCCTAAAATGTTTTTCCTATGACATCCATTTGCAGTTTGAGCATGTTAGGTCTCAAATTAAGGGATCTTAGATCTATTTAAATTTATTTTCATTCAGGTCCCATTGGTCTACATGTCTGTTTTTGTGTCAATTTCATTTTATCTTTGTCATTTTGGCACTGTTGAATACTTGGGAACAATCCTAAGAATTCGGGAAATAGAGGAAGGTGTTGAGATAAAAATCAAATGTCTTTGTCAACCTATCTAAACCTAGAGAAAGAAATAGTCATTAAACCTTAGAAAGCATTTTAGATAAGAAGTATATGTGAGAAGAAAACAATCTCTGTACCATATCATAGTAGAGATGGAAAAAATGCAAAACAAAACAAAAATATTTAAAGCTGCAAAAGTGAAACACAACTAGCATATAGTGGCAGAAATGCTAAAATAACATTAGATCTATTATCTAACACTGGAAGCCAGAAATGATATATGTCAAAGCTTTGAAATTAACTGTCAATTAAGATTGATGTACCCAACAAAATTATCTATTGAAAAAATGGGAAAATTAGAATATTTTAGGACAAATACAGGTTAGGGCAATTCATAACAATTGAGGCCGCACTTCAGAAAATGTACAGCAGAATTCTATGTACAAGGGAAGAAGAATGGTTTAAGACACAAGAATGTAGGAAAGAATACACTCATGAAAGCAATAGATAATGAGAAGAGAACAGGGAAGAAAACAATCAGGTCCAGCACAGCAAACTAGGAAACAAAGAAAGATCTACCAACTAACCAGTGAGAGAATGATCTACCAGCTAACCAATAAGAGAAAGATCTACCAACTAACCAATCAAAGAAAGATCTATCAGCTAACCAATCAAAGACAGACCTACCAGCTAACCAATTAAAGAAAGATCTATCAGCTAACCAATCAAAGAAAGATCTATCAGCTAACCAATCAAAGACAGACCTACCAGCTAACCAATTAAAGAAAGATCTATCAGCTAACCAATCAAAGAAAGATCTATCAGCTAACCAATCAAAGACAGACCTACCAGCTAACCAATCAAAGACAGACCTACCAGCTAACCAATCAAAGACAGACCTACCAGCTAACCAATCAAAGACAGACCTACCAGCTAACCAATCAAAGACAGACCTACCAGCTAACCAATTAAAGAAAGATCTATCAGCTAACCAATTAAAGACAGATCTATCAGCTAACCAATCAAAGACAGACCTACCAGCTAACCAATTAAAGAAAGATCTATCAGCTAACCAATCAAAGACAGATCTATCAGCTAACCAATCAAAGACAGACCTACCAGCTAACCAATCAAAGACAGACCTACCAGCTAACCAATCAAAGATAGACCTACCAGCTAACCAATCAAAGACAGACCTACCAGCTAACCAATCAAAGACAGACCTACCAGCTAACCAATCAAAGACAGACCTACCAGCTAACCAATCAAAGACAGACCTACCAGCTAACCAATTAAAGAAAGATCTATCAGCTAACCAATCAAAGAAAGACCTACCAGCTAACCAATCAAAGAAATAGCTACCAACTAACCAATCAGAATGATAATGAAGACTTCTCAACTTTGACATTTTACATTTACAGATCTATCTAGTTACACTCATTGTTCAGTGTTTCCATTTCAAATATCTTACTGATGTTTCTGAAATGTCATTCAAGTCTCTAGTGGGGATACTGATAAATAATCTTACTGTATTCTATGTATTATGAAAACTACTAAGATCTAGTCTGTGGGGTAGGAATCTGTGAGTTTCATTCTAAGTGCCAGATACAGAAGCAGTTTTAGTCAGTTGTCTTGGATGTTTTGTGCCTTAAAAAAATGTTGTTATTTTTTTAAGAGTATAGAGGAATGTAAGTCCTCAGAAAGCAGAAAGCAACTCTATCTCTGGGTAACTGAAGCTCAAGACTCCCCTTGTAAGTCTGTGGCTTTCTGGGCAAACATTCAACCTCGCATGGAGAACCAGCTGGAGAGTCTAAAACTAACTGTCTTTGTTTAGTTTAGACTCATGATGTTCTATTTCAGCCTTGAAAATAGCTACCTTTCTGACCAAACTATTTCTAAGTGTTTATTATGTGTTTTGATATCCCCAAGGAAGTAGATGAAAATTTGGGGGAACATTTCCCAGTTCTGTAAAATATACACTGAAATTGTATTTTATATAATATTTATATATATATATATATATGCATGCGTGTAATATGATTTTCTTGTACAACCTTTTACATTGCTGAGGCTAGCACCTTTGTGCTGTTCAAACTCTTGCCGGAATCACTAATTCAGCTGAGATAATATCAAAAATGTATTGAAATAACTGGTGATGAAAATCAGAGCAAAGTGATTTAATATTGTTTCTTTAACTATCTATCTTTCTGCTTATTTATCTGCACATATCATTTTTAAGACAATATCTCAAGTAGCCCAGGCTGATCTCAAACTCTCTATGTAATGAAGTATGACCTAGAACTGTCTGTCACTACCCCTGGGCGGGGGGGGGGGGTAAGATTACAGAGTCTGGCCACCACAACTTTAATCCAAGAGTTAAATAAAGTCAACCACAGGTTGAGAGGAGGAGCAAGTAACCAGCCAGGAGGGAGTGAATATAAGTAAACAGAAAGGAGGGTCTTGGAGTTGACAAGTATTTAAGGAGGAGAAAGAGATTTTTCCTTCTGGGAAAGGTTAGCTGGGTGCTTTCCCTGTCTCTCTGAGCTAGCAGACTTTCACCCCAGTGTCTGGCACCTGAGTCTTCACTGGTAAAATCAAACAATTGGAATTTAGTTTTTTAAAACAACAAAACCCTACATCAAGACTAATCTTAGGCTGTACTTTCAAACAGTGAGTCCACTTATTTACATCCTTCTTCTTTTCAGTCACTGCCATCTTGTCCATTAATGGATGAGTTACTCTCCCAACCTTTTGCCTTTGGTGACAATCATGGAAACCCCCCTCAAATAGTCAGTGGTTCAAAGCAGATATTTCTGTTTTCTTTCTTTGAGTAAGAAACTTCACAGCCAAAGAACCTATTTTTACTTTAATTATTAAAGTTCAAGGCGTGGCTGTCATTGCCCCCCACACACACACTACCATAAACTCAATACACTGGCAAATCTTTTTTTATAAGTAAACCTTCAATAATGTTGTGGTTTGGATGGGTAGTGAATGGTCCTCAAAGGAGGAGTTCTCAGAATGGTGCTACAGCAAGGTGATGGGAAACTTAGAAGTTAAATTCAATGTTAAGGTCTTACATCACTGAGGGCTGGCATTCAAAAGGACCCAGGTCTATTCTGCATATAGCTTCTGATCATGAGGTGAGTGGTTTGTTCTACCCTCCACTCCTGCCACAGGGCATCTAATGACTACTTGCCACTAGTGGATTCCTATCTCAAACTCAACTTTTCTTCCAGAAATTTACAAGAGAAAGATAATAACAAAGGCCAAGTTTCTCTGAGACTTTATATTGAAAGGTTAATTTTAATCGAGTCAAAGTTTATACTCATGTCTAAGTTATTTTTCCTCTGTTCTCAGGTATAAGATCTTCCACTCTGCCTAATAGGTTGTTCAAAGAGTCATCTTCCTGCTACCTGACCAAAAAATGTCTCTTGTGGTGACAGATGCTCCATATCCCTTTTAGATTGAGATTCTTCTACTGCAGTGAAATAGACTGAACAACGAACACTCTCCCACTCTGCTGAAGGAAAAGGGTGCTGCTGGTGACACTGAGAGGAAAAGGAGTCTTTGAAGAGCTCTCAGCTCAGCTTACAAAGCCTGCAGCCTGCCTGTGCCACACAGTTATTGCTCAAGAGTGTTACATGGCAAGCTCTCGATCAAAGTGTGGAGTACACCTTGGAAGGTCTCTTTAAGTCTTGATAGAGATGCTCTTCATAAACCAACCCAAGCATGCCATCTACTTCTGCATCATAGTCACCCAGAGACTACAACAGCTCTGAAACTTCCTGCTCATAATTGTGACTGGAACAGTCTATGGGTTCCTGTAACCGCCCCCCCCCCATCCTTAGTCCACATGACTGTCACAATCACCAGCGTGCAGATTTTATGGCATTAACTTCTTCCATTTATAACAGTAAGATCATTTAATGAAATTATAAAAGCTGAACTCATTAAAGAGAAACTGCGTGTGTTCATGTATTCTTAGGCCAGGGCTCATGGTAATGAAAGACTTCCATAAAACAGGACAACATAGATAACTAATACTTTTGGCAAAGGAGGATTGTTAATATGGGGCGGGGAACATCTGCCCTACTGATATAGCTTTGTTTGGGATTGGATTCTTCATTACCATGGAGGAAGAGCTTCCACGCTTCTGAAGATAATGAGGACTAAATGAATTCCAAACCATTGTTAATTAAACCTGACTGAAGAGTGGGTAACATACAATACCTCACATTCTTATCTGGGTACAGTAATTACCAAAAGCTTCCAGTTGTCTCTTAGACTAGAGCTCTCTTTCTCTATAGACTGTAGAGAAAATAGGCACAGTAAGCGGAGTAGAGAAATCACACATATACAGATTGGGTGGGGACAGAGAGGTGGGAATCCAGAAATGATGCCCAAGTATTGCAATATATAACATTTGTTCATGTTAGGATTGGGATTAATGGCTGTGCTGAGTTCCAAGTGAAAGAGGCAGTTCCGATCCCGAAAGCTGCTGGAAGAGTCACTTTCAGCACATGGCTCACCCAATAAGAACAGACAGGAGTGAGAAGTGCTTCTGGTTTATTTCTCCCTTTGTTCACGGCTCTTCCTCACAAGAGAAGGAGGAGCAAGGGTACCATTGCATAGGAGATGAAAACTACCCACTCAGCCATCAGTATACATTCTTTGGTGAAGCTATGATAATGTGTTCTCATTCTGTTGGTCTGCCTATGCTTAGTGAGATTCAGTGATGATCAGAATTTCCTGTATGGAAGTTATTTCAAGGTGTGTTTTTATATATTTCTCTCACCTCGTGTAATCTATGAAGAAAAGCAGTGTATTCGGCTCAGAGTGTAAGCAGTTGAAAGTTCCAAGAGCGCGCACTGCGCTGGGGGCTCTGGTAAGGTTTACCCTTGCTGTGTGACACAATAGAGGATGTCATTACAACAAATGCAGTGTGTGAGAGAGAAGATCATGGAGAGAGAGAGAGAGAGAGAGAGAGAGAGAGAGAGAGAGAGAGAGAGAGAGAGAGAGAGAGAGAGAGATAGTCTTCCTGAGCTAAAGTGGGAAGGAATAGGAAAATTTACATGAGTCTGCCCTAGTTGGACTGCAACTAAGACACCCATACCAAGGCTCAGAGGTCAGGTGCTTGCTTACCTTGATAAGCACCATGAAGACACTATCCATCATCGCTCAGGACTGAGCAAAGGCACAATCTCAGAAATATAAGTACAGTCGATGGATCAAAAATCTAGTTGTATTTACTCTGTGCTAAATGAATGTGCTTCCTGTGTAGTGACTCAGGGAGTCCTTACAACATTATTAAGTGGAAAAGTGCTTCGTTTTCATTTTACACAGTAGGTAGGGGAAGGAGATGAGTTGTAATGATTTGCTCAAGGTCACGTAGTTATTAAGTGACATAGTTGGAATTCCAGAACTCTGTGGATCTACGTCTGAGGACCCCGCTACCAGAATATATTCTCTTATGTGAAATCTCTCTCTCTTTTTTCTTTCGAAGAATTATATTTGACTATCAAGATGAAAAGGTGAAAGGCGACAGCTAAGATACAAGGTGGAAGAATCTCCCAAGCTTCATCATACAGCAGCAGGGAAAATGACTGATCTCAGGTGAGGGAGGGCGGCCCATTCCCCCTGTCCTTGCTGAAGCTTGTCCTTCTGTCATGCCTTGTGTTATGGTTGTTTGTCCTTTAAAGTTAGGGGAAAAAAGTGTTTCCAAGTTGTGGCTTAGCTAGATGTTTGGGTCAGAATCAGGTATGCCCGAGAAGGAGAGGAATTTGACAATCGTCTAAGTGAAAATTTCAGAGCTGGAGGAGCTCAGCAGGACCGAAAGCCCAGAATGCAGTACTACCAGTGCAAGAGTCCCTGGATGTATCAGAGACAGCAGAGGAAGCAAATGGAAGTCAACCTGAATGTTTAAAAGCTTACACCATAAGGAGTTGGATAAGACACATGATAACAAAAACTGATGTAAAGATGTTCTTTATTCTGTTTTAGGATGCTGATTAAGTCACTTGCATACACTATCACATTAAACTTCATCAAAACCACATGAGGCAGGAATTTAAAATAACATTTTGATTAATTCTTTGAGAATTTTGTACGCTATATTTTGATAAGCTAGTACTCTCTGCAGATTTAATTTCACCTCCTTACCCAGACACTATAGTCCTCCATACATGACCAGCCTACTGGTTAGTTAGAAAACTGACTCCGCCTCTTTCAGAAGCACCTCATCTAGGGATGGAACTTCGTGGGTGCCCCACCCATCATACATGCTGGGATTTGCTCTAGCTTTGGCTTGCACAGGTCTTATACATGTTATCATTTGTTATCATTACTACTGGAAGTTTATATATGCAATTGTCCTGTTGTGTCTGGATAACACTTTTCACTGTAATTGTCTACCACTCTTACCATCTTTCCTTCCCTCTTCTGCGATGATTCTGGAGGAGAAGGGTGGAATGTAGATGTCCCATTTGGAGCTGAGTAATCTAAAGCCTCTTCTTCTGTGCACAGTGGCCAGTCTCCAGTGCCTTCTGTTAATCACCAGCTACTGCAAGATGAAGTTTCTCTGATGGGGTTTGAGAGACGCACTACTCTGTAGGTATAGCAGTAAGTCACTAGGAGTCGGGTTCATACTATGTCCATTTAGCAGAAGGGTAGTATTAGATTCTTTCCTAACACCTATGGCCTATCTTGCTTTAGGTTCTTGACCCTGACAGTGGTGCCAGGCAAGGGCTCTCTCTTGTGGATCATGCCTTCAATCCAATCATAATGTGTTTGGTGACTCCCATAATATTTGTGTCACTATTGTCCAGGTGGCCTGTTTTGCCAGGCTAGTCTTTATTGTAGTTCATAGGGTTCACAGATGGATTAGACTGATGAATAGATTTTACTCTGGATGTGTGCATAGCGCCTTCCAACACTGTGAAAGCTAGAAGTTTGCAATGAACCTTCCAGGTAAGTACCAGCTTGATTTCTCCATGTTTGGTATCATCATCAATGGGATCTTGCCATCAATTTCTGGAGGGCCAGCAAGAGCAGTGACAGTGTAATTTAGGGGCATTTATGAGTTCCCAGTGTCCAACACTTGTTATTGAAAGAGGTAATCCACTTCTATCACTAGGCTGTAGTTTTTGGTGTTGGCATTGTGTTTCTGTTATTGTATAACTTTATTTAAACTATATATATATATATATATATATATATATATATATATATATATATATCACCTGTCTTTTAAAAAAGAAAGGCAAGGTCTTTTCTTCCAAAATGTCCTGTATTTGTACATGTTCAATTTGCATTTTGTAATCTCTGCTATGGAACACTGTTTTTTATTACTTTTGTGTACTTTTACATATGCAGTTCACTGAACATTATCATTCTTTGTCCATTTAGCAGAAGGACATTAGTCCATATGTGTGTGTGTGTGTGTGTGTGTGTGTGTGTGTGTGTGTGTATAATGAGAAAGCCTATGGTTGTAAAAGCATTGTTTATTATTTTTCACATAAAAAATCTATTATCCACGTGTGAAAGAAAACATATTTGTCTTTATGTATCTGAGTTGCTTTATTCAGGATGATTATATCCAGCCCCATCCATCTGCCTGCAAATTTTAGTTTTCTGAACAGATGAATGCTTTGTTGCAAATATGTATTATGGTTTTATTGTCCCTTCATGAGCTGATGAACATCGAGGTTGTCTCCATTATGGATATCATGAATAGAGCAGGAATGAACATGGCAGTGTCCATGTAGTAAGATGTAGCGTCCCTTCGGTGTATTCCCAGGATGGGATAGCTGAATCCAGGCGTATGTCCACTTCCAGCCACCTGGGAAACATTCACCAAGCTTCATATTGCCTTCGCCAGCTTGCAATCCCACTGTCTCCTCTTTCCCCACCCCTTCACTGCTAATTGTTTTGTTGTTGTTCTTCTTCTTCTTCTTTTAATTTTATCTATTCTGACTGGGGTGAAATGGAATCCTAAAGTAGTTTCAGTTTGCACTTCTATGATGACCTAAGAGCTAAGTTCAACAATAATTTTGAAAAAATATATTTCTTAGCCATTTTTATTTCATCTTTAGAGTGCTCTCTCTCTAAGTTTGCATTGGTTTTAAATTGGGCTGTTCTCTCTCTCTCTCTGTCTCTCTCTCTCTCTCTGTCTCTCTCTCTCTCTCTCTCTCTCTCTCTCTCTCTCTCTCTCTCTCTCTCTCTCTCTCTGTCTCTCTCTCTCAGTGTTCAGTTTTTCAAGTTCTTTACATAATCTTGATTCTAACCTTCCACTGGAAAGTTTGTAAAGAGGTGGGGGTTTTATTACCTCATTTATATGTAAGATAAGCGAAGCTATGTGAGATCAAGGAACTTGCTTAAGAAGATCTATACGCACCTCTAATCTCAGCTGGCCTAGGATTTACTACATTACAGTTGTGAGATGAGTAGGGGAGTGTTTTTTATTTCACACCTCAGGTCATTTTTTAATTAAAGAGCATTTGAAATTTAAACAACATCTCAAAGACCAGACTAGTTAAATTTAGATCTTAACATTCTACCATGAACAATATGTGTTAATCATGGATGCAGAAACAAAGTTATCATTGAGATATAAGCTAGACAATTAGGGGGAAGAATTAAAAACCTAAATTCTCATTTATTGTTTACAGAGGGAAGAAACCTTTAAATGAATCAAGGTGAAGGGGTCTAGTTGCAAAGGCTCAAGATATTTCCCCTTTGGGTGTGTTTCTGGATATTCTAATATGCTGATCATGTTTCCCCCCTTTGGGTGTGTTTCTGGCATGTTCTAAGATGCAGATCATGTTTTATTGATTAGAAGTTAGGGATGCTATGTTCGTTGAAAACTTGAATCCTCTGAAAGATTTAAGTTTGTATCTCAGTGTATTTCCTTTTTTTTTTTCCAAATGCAGCACAGCAAGAACCATTTTTTAAAATCTTCCTCTGGAAAAAGCAAAGAATGGAAAAATGTTCAATTGAGCTGTTTTTATTTTTGTAATATAGGATGAAAGGTCTTTGTTACTGGAGGAGAAGGATACACGTTCAGAGAAGCTTAACACATCAGTAGTGAAGGACCCTTCACAGTTACACTGCCATATCCTTGGAATGGACCTGACTAAGGAACTAAATGTCATGTCCTATCTAGGAACTATAGTGAAAAAAGATGTTTTTCTCACCTAGTAAGGAAGAAAATCATTACCAATATAGAAAGGCAACAGTCATTAAATAAATTAAAAGCATCTTTAAACTTTTTCCATATACATATAATATATATTCCAATTGCCATTGACTGTACAAGCATTAAATTTTCAACTAAAACATTTACAGAAACTAGTGTGAAAAATTGAAGGGAAAGCTTCGTCTTTAGAAAAGGGGGGGTCATTTTATCACTCAAAAGCCCCATTAAAATACTGAGAAATCAGATTTTCCTAGGATTTCTTACTTAGTTGCTTATTCATCCTTATGTGTCAGGAATGCATACCTATTCTCTAACCCAACCTTGAGTCAACATGTTTAGACATTTGCTACTTGGTAGCACAGTGAAAATGTAAAGCTTCAAGATTAACTGAATAAAGTAGTTACATAAACATTGTATAAGTCAGACGGATGGTATTGTTACTCATGATTTTTTTATGAAGTATTAAATGGGTAATACAAGTTTTATACAGAGATAGTAAAGCATTATGTTAGTGAATAAATGACCATCGGTTAATATGTAGCTAGGTAGGGTAGGATTTCACCTGGAATACTGTGATCCTGAGGTCAAGGCATTCAATCTTCCAGTTTCATTCTGCAGCGCTGAATTCCTTAAATTATATATTATTCACACAGGTTACAATGAAGAATTCTTAAAATACTGTATGGATATGGGGAAATCTCTTAGCTGGAATTCTAGGAAACAGTTTTCAGAAACAGAACGCATAGATTTGAGCCAGACAGGGTCCCAGCCCTGCAAACAGGAAGCAATCACAGGCTCCAACCCTAACGAAGAACCTGCCTGCAATTGATACCCACTTGAAAAGGAAAGATTAGTTTCCTTCAATGGAATGTCACTGGGTGTCTTAACCACACTTCATGGTAAGCCCTATGCCCAAATGGTCAAAATAAACCTACCCAGTGGTATATTTGCAGTCTTTTTTTTTTTAAAGAATTATTTTCTTAAATGTCTGTCTATCTGTCTGTCTGTCTCAGTCGCTGTTTCTGTCTCACTCTATCTGTCTCTCTGTCTCTCACTTTGTCTGTCTGCCTGTCTCTCTCTGTCTCTCTCTGTCTCTCTCTGTCTCTTTCTGTCTCTGTCTCTCTCTCTCTCTCTCTCTCTGTGTGTGTGTGTGTGTGTGTGTGTGTAGTGTAAGAATGGCTAGGACATGGTTTGAGAGAGACTAGAAAAAGAATGATGTTGAGATGGGAGAAAGAGATGGAAATAGAGATAAGGCAAGCAGATTTTATTTAGGAAATAGCACTTCATAATGTAATGCTTTTTCCCATCAACCCCAAAATTATATAGGAGAGTTCTCAAAATCTTGTATGGAAATGTGTACCTAACACATTGCAGACCAGGCACTTATTTAATATTGCACTTAAGTAAAGTCTTATTAATTAAAACTCCAGCCAATTTACTTTAATTCCCTCTACTAGGAGTCATGTTTTCCACGTACAGGGTATTGTCCCTCCAACTTAGAACATTCTGAGAGGATGCCAGCAGTCATTAGGACAACAGTCAGCGGCCTCTCTCTGCCTCATTGCTGAGAAAACATCAAAACTCAATGTGCACATGCTTTTAGCGAGCTAGCCACTAATCAAAATGAAATATTAATTAGTCGGTACTTGAGAACTTTTATCACCAAGAAGATTTGATCACACTGTGGGATTTAATACACAAAAAGTAAGAATTGATTGGAATATTAAAAGGCAACAGAAATTTGAATATAAAAAGCTGAGAAGAGATACAAAGAGGTGCCAGGGTTTGGGGTTGGTATAGCTTTAGGAACATTGAAATTAAGAATCTCATCAAATCTACTCAGGGAAATAAATTTTATTTGAAGGAAGACCCATGAATATGTAGCTTGGGGTCTCTGTAGTGTATTTTGCTTTCAAATTTGTCAGGAATTTTGTTAAAAAGTAATTTTATTCCCCACTGGAGTTTGAATGTCTGTGACTTAATTTTAAAGGGAATGAACCAGAGGAATTCGGGCAACCTTGGTCCTTGCAGTTAGTCTTTCAAACCTTCTGTGTCTCCTTGAGAGTTAGGACAATTCTACATTGTGTTAGGGCCTTTCAAAGAGGAAAGAGGTTTGCCTGGCAGTCTTATGTAATAGAATATTGCATAGTGTACCTGTTGCTTCATCTGATTTATGAACAGAGATACTCGCAGTATTTCTGTCTCTGTTTATCATCACCCCTGAAAGATGATGTATGGAACAGCTCTTTAGAAACCCAATTCTCAGCATGTCCAGATGAACCAATCAGCCTCTTGCTTCACCCATGGGGGTTGCAGTGCCCTTCAAACATGACACATTCAGCTACTATTGCATAATGACTGGACAGCCAATAGCTACAGACAGAGATGGGAAAAAACATATATTCTGATCTCATACAGGCTCTGTAATGGAGCATTTATATCTAACCATCATATAAGAGTGATCTAAGATCAAGAGTGTCTTCAGAGACAAAGCCATCAAACATCTATGCTGTGAAATCATTTCCATCTTTGAGGTAAGTATAGTTATCAGAAGGTCTTTAAAATTTCTCTCTCTCTCTCACTCTCTCTCTCTCTGTGTGTGTTTATAGAGGTCAGAGGATAACTTGTGGGAACTGGCTTTCTCCTTCCACCATGTGGGTTCCAAGAATGGTTTGGTAGCAAGCACCATTATCCACTGAGATACCTTACCAGGCTGTGAGTGAAAGATAAAACAACTTTCTAAGGCAGAAATCAAAGATGACATACTTATGACAAGTGGAAATGGAAATCAACTGTGTCTGTGCTGACTCTCTTGACTCTCTTTCCTGGTGAATAACTTTTAGTAGACTTTGATGGAGTATAGGGTCCGTGACTGAGTATATTGATCTCGGTGCAGAAGAGCCTAGAAACAGGTGTGGAACATGATAGTCGCCACAAGATAGTAATTCACTTGGTCGTTTCTAACAACAACTTGTAAGCCTCAACATCTATGAACAACAGCACATGAAGAGAGGGCATAGTAGTAAGAAAACGAGAAAGCTCATAACTTCAGGAAGCACTTGCTAAATTAGCTTAGAGCAAATGACAATACGTGTAGGAAAAGAGAAAGAAAGCTACAGAAGACTGACTGACAGGAGGGGTTTCGAAAATGAAGCCTCTGGCTCTCTTTTTCTTGGAGTCAAGGCAGTGAAAACATCTGTATTTCCACTCAGTGACACACCGCTCTTGGCTTCGGCTCTTGGATCATGCAATCATCAGTGGATGTTGCTCGCTCGCCAGAATATGATGTTGACAAAAAACAAAGGAATGCCATGAGGATGCAGCTATAGAACCACATTAAGGAAACTTTTTTTTTTTCCTACAGGAGGTACAGCAAGCTGGCACACGCACACTCACACTAGCACTCTGCACACACTAGCTCGACTCACACTGTGATTGTGGAGGAAAATGGAGGATAAACAAGCCTCAGAAACCTTCCGGATGAACGTCAAAGTCAGATGGGTGTTTAGCAGGTGTTGGCTGCTGGGGAGCCTAAGGCTAGAAACCTAGTGAAAAGAATTACAAGACTCCTATCTACTCCCCTTTCGTCTTTCTATGAGTAGTGACAAACGATAAGTTACTGCTGTTATTTGCCACCTAGTCTCAAAGCCCAATACAAAAATAAGTCAGTGTGTTCTATAACACTTCTAAAAACAGTTCGAGTAACAATTTTTCTTACGTGATTAAGAAAAAAAAAAAAGAAATAGATATCCACATTTGCTAAAAATCTTACTTTTAGTTACATTCAAAGGAAAACTCCAGTCCGGTTTGGTTGGGTGGAAATCTTCCCTCTATTTGTTCATTTCTCTTTTTGCTATAAAACATCTTTTGGGACACAATGCATTGGCAGTGCACAAATTAAAAAAAAAGTCCATAAAACCCAACCGGCGATCAAACGGCGTGTCTGAGTGAGTTCTCTGCCAGGTTATCTACAGGCACAAGAGTCGACTGTCATGTTAGGATAGACTTTGAGCACTACATTCTTATTTTCATCGAAGAACAGGATGCTGAGTGAGGACATCTTTTCCGGCACACAGCAAGGCTCGGGAATTCCGGAGACGACCCCCACGGCTCTCACTATGCTCTGGATGGTGGCATGATTTGATGGCTTCAAAGACTGGAAAGAGAAATAAAAGCAACGTGTTAGGTGAAGCCGCTCTCCTGGGGTCTCATCGCGTACAAGGTATTTGTTTGAACAGTCCTAGAAAGCCTTCCATCATTGGATATTTAGCCCGGATTCATCTACCTCCAAGGATGTATCATCTATAAAGCGCCCACTAGGGTTCAGGAATTTTGTAGGTGGTGCCTTTAATCTTCACAACAAATTGGTCAAGTTTGTTTGTTTGTTTTTGTTTGTTTTCAGAGACTCGGAAAGCTAAATGACATGTCTGAAGGCAAAACAACTGGTAAGTACAATGAAACTTTGAACTCCATTATGCTAGCAGGAATCATTTAATTAGAAACAACTTAGCCCCAACCACGGAATTAATGTATTTTCCATGTTTTTAATTAAAACGACAACAACAAAAGCAACAAAAATTGTCCCTGACCCTCTATGAACCTTTAAAGACCTCCAATAAACACACTAATAGTAACCATCATCAACTATAAAGGAGAATTTATTCACTGTTATTAAAATTAAACTAATTTATTTTGTAGTTGTCAAAAGGATTAATCTTTCATTCATACAAGTATACAGCTCAGACTACCGATTGGGGTTGACAAGACCACACCATTGACCACTGGGGGGCACTGTTGCTCCATGGGCAATTTAAACTGGGTGGCTTGGTAGTCTAAGATGGACCATGTCCTTTGGGGATAAAGAATGGGGTCTAAGTTTTTCACATGGATGACAAGAGTTTGATCAAGGAAGCCTTGAGAAAACAATGTACAGCTCGACCCTCCCTAGAAGTATTGAAAACGGTCCCAATCTCAAGCCTAGAGTGGTCAGAAGGACTCCAGAAGAGAAGCCACAATGCCCGGAAACAACTCTCCCAATGTTTTTTCCTAGTTAGATGCAATTAGTTTTGTTTTAAATACATTTAGAAGCAGAAATTTGAGGACTGAGGTTGAGGCTCAAAAAACACTTGTCCACTATCTGTGAGGGCCTGGTTTGGATCCCCAACTGACCCTCAATATATATATATATATATATATATGGCGAACCATGTGGTACAGTCCTGCAATCCTAACTCACGAGTTCAAGGCCAGCCTCAGCTATGCAGGTAGCTGAAGCTCATCCCGGGCCTACATGAGACTCTCTGCTAAAATAGAAAACCAAACAGCAAAACAGGGAAGGATCATTTGCCAAAAGTGGACAATTTTATTTCTGCTAAAACTCTTACTTCTTACGGCTAAGATGCTTTGGATTCATGAACTGGGACTCGAGTTCCCAGCCTGTAACGAACACCAGGACGGAATGTGGGGAAGTTAGGGGGTTAAGGACGCATCCAGGCAGAAGGAAAGTGATACGGGAAGGTGAGGTACTGTCAGAAAATCAAAGCAAAGAAAGGATCAGCACTGGCAGGAGAAGGGAAATGCTATCTGAATCACACCATCTTTTCAGTGAAAAGAATTTATATACTACAGTTCAATTTTTGTGAAAGAAAACTAGTGTCAACAGTACAGGGCTGTTTCTACTCTTGCTTCCTAGTAACTTGAAGAATGAGAGCATCTTTAAAAATAGCTTTAATTGGCTAATTAAATGATTAATTAGTACTCATTGGTTACAAGGCAAGGTATTCTCGCCTTGAGTTGTAGAAGCTCCGAGTATTTGTACTTTATGTATTGTTTGTCCTGGGTTAACATGTGTTTACTTTACTGGATCAAAATTATTAGAAAAAAATGTGGGGATCAAAAGAGGATTCAAGCGTCTATGAAAATGTCACAGTGATTCCCATTATTCCACATAATTAACATTTATGAATAAAAACAAAAGACCTCCATGAGTCTGTGAAGTTTACAGGAACGGCCTTTAGCATTGGAACACAGCAGGGCACATGCTGGCATCAATATTGTCGGTTTCCACTTCTTCTATTGACTGAAAACTGTTAGAAAGACTCAGCCTTTCAAACAGCTTGCTGCTAAAGCGTCAGAGGCAGTTAAAGCCAGTTTGTCTGTTGTTATTCTTTATGGTTAATGCTTAATGCCTGGGTGTCATGTATGTAGGTGGCCTTAATTAAATGAGTACTTGAGCAACTGGTATGACTATGCGCTGCCTCCCTTGGTGTATCTAGACACTGCAGCAATATTGTTAAGTAGCTGAAATACTTAGAGGAAATAGTACGCCCTCCGTTTTACCCATTTATGAGGAATAACTTCTATCAAGGAAAATAAAAGGTTCTGTGCAAGTGACTTGGTGTAGATGTGGAAAATATTCATGGGTGTTACCTAGGGAAAATTCCTGTCTCTCTTTCTCTCTCTCTCTCTCTCTCTCTCTCTCTCTCTCTCTCTCTCTCTCTCTGCCAGTCAGAACGGATGGGTGTAGGAATGAATTTCTGAGTAATCTCCAGTGGGCTCACCAGAATCGGGCCCAAGCCCTTGATTCTGGGGTGTTTTGTATCAGGGACCTCTCAAATGACTAGGGAGTATCCCCTATGTTCTTGCTATGGAATCCTCTGACAGAGCTACCCTTACCAGAAACAGTCACATCATGCATAAGTAACCCATGCTGTCATTTGCTGGTGTGAAGTACGCTGCCAGTAAGAATTGTTGTTTTCGAGCTAGGATCCTGTTTCTCACGGCTCTGTCTTCTAAGCATAGAGCAGATACCAGTCACAAGCCCAAATCTGAGCTCCTCTCTGCATCCGTCTCGCCTTTTCACGACGGGGTGCATCTCCGCCACCATTCAGGGGCGATTCTGCTGAGGTTTGTCAAATTTCGTGTTTATGGTGTTCATCCTCGTGACTGAGAGTACAACTGGAGGATCTTTAAGAGCCTATCATTTTGCATTCATTAAGTGTGAATCTCTGTATATGGAGTCCTCGCTTCAAAGTATTTCCATCATGCGTTGCCTAATTCTCTATCTTTGCTGTTCCCAGCTTTTGCACAGTTCCTTGCAGAACTAACTTTATTCCTCTAAACCCTTGTTGGCTTCTTGGATCTCTGTCAGGAACAATGGCTCGATCGTTTTCATTTGAAATTTCTGTTTTCCATTGTTGCTGAGGTGGTGAGGGAGGCAGAGATGCAGACCTTGGCTCTGCCCATCCGGGTATTTTTTTTTTTCATCGTATGGCATCCTTCTGAGCGTCCCTCTCGGGGAGAACAGATTGGCCTTAAGAGCTGGAAATCAGGGGAAAAAGTCCAAAGTGTTGTGTCTGTGAATGAAATCTACAGGGGCCAGGCTTGCACCTGCCAAGCCGTGGATGCTGTCCTCTGGTTAAATCTGATCACAGTCCATTAGAAGGGGAGAGTATGTCACCGACTGAGGGCTCTGACCTGGGCCATGAGGTTTCCTCTACACTATTCCAGTTCAGCCCACAAGGGTGTGATGGCCCAGAAACTATCTAATTGGAATCAGTGAAAGGGCAAAGCCTGGAATTTGGGAAAGGCAGAACACAGCTGTTCTGAATTATGGAGCAGGTTGTCAACTTTTGCAGACAAAGAACCCCGCCATATAGGCCAGGCGTTCATCCAGGAGGCCAAAAACGGGAGGGCCCTAAACAGAGGAATCTGGCCTGGGAGAACTTTCCTCTGAGGCAAAATGTATATCTAAAGTCTGAGAGTTCTTTGGCACTTTGATCAGCCCACATGTGCTGGGCTGATCTGATGAGAGGCCTTCATTTTCCTCTGCTGCTCAGATTATATTTTTAGTTAAATATCCCATGTTGGATGCCACTGCAGGCATTTGCTAACAGCTGTACGTATTTTTTTGTTTTGTTTTGTTTTGTTTCGTTTTGTTTTGTTTTTCAAGACAGGGTTTCTCTGTGTAGCCCTGGCTGTCCTGGAACTCACTTTGTAGACCAGGCTGGCCTCAAACTCAGAAATCCGCCTGCCTCTGCCTCCTAAGTGCTGGGATTAAAGGCGTGTGCTCGGCTCAGCGGTACGTATTAACCACACCCCCTTTACCTCATTTTTCCCATCCTCCTTTGTTACTGTACTGACCAAAATATGCAAAGTCACGAGAGCTTAACGGGAACCCCCTAACACACGTTAAAAGTTAAGCAGTTCCACACAAGGTGACACCCAAAATTCCTCTCTTGACTTGACAAGAGGAAATCTCAACCTCGGAGAAAAGACCTCCGCACGTATCCCTGCTACATGCTGCCATCCCAAGTTTCAATAAAAGTGATGAGTCCCGTTACTGCAGAAGGTCCTCTTTTCATTCCGTTCCCCTCGACCCGAGGAAGAAGCTACCTGGAAGAGCTCATGGGCTGTTGAACCTAGAGGGAAAAATCCTCTTTTCAGTTTTGTGATGTTTGGGAAAGGGGCTGACATTTTCACAAACCCTTTCTTGCCTTGGGACTCTCCTTGCCTCCTGGCTCGCTTGCCTTCTCTACCCAGAGCTTCCTCAGACACCAGCGTAATCAACTCTACTGTGCCACTTGGGTCTCCTCAACGGCCACCCTTTAGATCAACAGCAGACAGCGCGGAGCGCCCATTCCATGTAGGCTACTCTAGTATTTCATTCCTTAACTGTGTGGAGGAAAAATGAATAGGTAAAAAGTTTTATCATTTAGTCATGCGGAATCAACACCCAAGACAAAAGGAACTTTTGCTGTTCCAAAGAGACTTTTGTGAACTAGCAGCAGCCTAACCTTGGACACTGTTAGATGCACAGAAGTTGTTGTGACCTCCACGTCACACGTACGGTGTCGGATTCTATGAATCAACACTATTCCAAGTTCTTGGACTCCCACTATGACCAAGCTTGATTAGTTAATTCTGCAGATGTGCTAATGCATGTCTCTTCTTAAATTTATCTCTGTGGTTATTAACTTATCCCCTGGCAACTTCTAGGGATGATTTTCTTTTCAACACTAAGAACCACGGTAAAGTTCTTCTAAAGAGACAGTGGGTTCATATGCAGCAGCAGGAAGTACAAGGAAGCCAAGGGGCTCAAGTTGGGAAAGACAAGAGAGAGGTGGAGACATCCAGAGTGGGGGGATGAGAAGCCGGAGGATCCGGCATCTCCATTTGTGTGGTTTCTGGAGCCTGGAGACTGGAGTGAGGAAGCAACAGAAGACATTTTTGTGTAAACTATCCAGAAGAAATTCATCTTACGGGATTAAGGGAAGGAGGTTACTCGGACAAATCCTAAGACCTACCTAAAATCAGTCACTCTAACTTTAAAGTCAGTTGTGGGTTGCATCCCCGCTTCTTAGTGTCACAAAGCAAGCCACACTGTAAAACAGGACACATCTCTGGTTTGTACATGCACCATCTTTGATTCTAAGTATCATCCCAGTTGAACAAATTTTGTCTGAGCAGTGAAGATCCTTTATGATTCTTTAGATAAGATAGGACACTTGACACAGCCCTGAGTTCATAATCCTTACTTTATGTTTGGATTATTTTTTAAAGAATTATTAATTTCTCATTCATATATATATATATATATATATATATATATATATATACTATGTGTGTGTATGTGATTTGTTTTTGTGCACACCAGAAGAGTGAATTAAATCCCATTACAGATGGTTGTGAGACACCATGCGCTTGCTAGGAATTGAATATAGGATATCTGGAAGAGCAGCTAGCATTCTTAACTACTGAGACATTTCCCATTTCTTTAGCTGCCCATGTTTGGATTCTTAAAATAAGAAATTACAAAAATCCCCCTGGAAAGACTGAAACAACCAAGGAGGAAAATAGGATTTCAGACAGGTTGCTTACCCAGAGGCTAACCTGGCCTGTTTATAGCCCTTTCTATGTGCATGCCAGTCAGTGATTCTAGGAGTAGACCTTAGAATATGAGTAGAATAATAAAGGCCCTGAGGTGAAACTGACAGTCTAGGAGGCAAAGGAACATTTTTCTCTATTTTTTTAGACAGCAGCAAAGAACTGATTCATATTTTATTAAAAATGCGTTTTTCCTCCTTTTCTAAATTCTGTCCTTTTGGTCCCTGTGTGGTGTGATGTGGAGATCTAAGCTGCTGTAGGCTGAGATGTAAGTGAGCAGTAAGATTAACTGGATGTGGATGGTGTGGCTAACTTTTCCTGTAGGGTGTACTGTTTAGGGAGCTGTCGTTTGGACTTGTTTTGAAAGAGAGGCACTGGAGTTGGAGAGACTTCTGAAAATGTGCTGATATAAAATGCAGTCCCCGATGCTTCTGAAATAAACAGAGGTAATTTCAGACAGGGTGAGAGGGACCAAGGACACATCACCACCGTCACATTCTGTTTTGACTTTGTATTTTACATTTAGCAGTCAAGAAAATGAAATCAGCATCTGCTGGAATTCAGGCCAGTTCACCTAGCCAGACTTTGATCTTGACCTGCACCGGGACAGCTCAGTCCACAAGAAACCACTTATCTAAAAATACTCTACGTTAGAATGCCACACCCGATAGCCCTTTCTTTGTCATCCACAATATCCCTCCATCCCTGGAACACCGCTCAGAGGTCAGCTTCTGAAATCTAGGGCCTGCTCACTGTGGACAGGTGTATCTTTACAAGTGACCACACGACTGGATATATGCCATGTTGGGAAACAAAAAAAAATGCATACTGTGCACCTATGCTTTTCATAGTCCTCATGCCTCGTCTTACGCTTAACGATCATCGAAGAAAACCCAAGCATAACCACATTGCCCGTTTTTTTTTTTGTAAACTTTGGAATGTTATAAATAAGGTCTGAATAGAGGTTTCTAGATGAAAACACACACTTAACACACTCTTCTGCCCCGTGCAAAAATAAAGCGAGCACAAGGTGAAGGACAGAGGCTACCTTTGGCATAGGGAACTGGCAGGCTCCGGAGCAGTAGTAAGCATCAAATGACTTGGGGGAGATAATCCATTCGCTCCAGCCGATATCAGCGAAGTCCACCTTAAGGTACCTCCTGGCACAGTTCCGGGGTTCGATCCACTGCTTTCGCCTCGCCTTCTTCAGGGTCTGCTCATCAAACTGCAGCGTCTGTCCCTTCTGATGAGACCCTTTCCTCTGTTTCTTTTTGTTCCTGCTCTTCTCAGGGGGCTGAGTCTGAAGGCTCTCATAAGGCTTTCTCTCCTCCCACACTCCGTCCTCCTTGTACTGATACTCTGCCCCAGGTAGCTCATTGTTCTGCAATGGCAACAAGACTCGAGTTGAGCGCTTCTTCCTCCTCTCAGCCGAAAGGGCTTCTCTGACATGGCTATCCAGTCTGGGCACAGTTCCCGCTGTGAAATCTCGGTGTCTCTGTAAGCTAGATACCACGCTTTCTGGCTCAGAAATGGCAGCGTCATTGGCATATACCAAGATATAAGGCTCCAGGAAAGGCAGTGTATTCTTGGGAAGCTCATGTGCTCTAGAGGTAAAATTAAATCCTATGAGAAACTCCTCATTTTGCTTGGCCTTCCTTAAGAGCTGAGTGATGTCTTTTGACAACCAAGACACGCTGTCTCTATAAGGTTTGACCACATCTACAGACAGATGACCCAAGAGCTGGCTTTGGTTGGATTTGAGGATCCATGCAGAGAGATCTATCTGGATGTGTTGTCTCTGAGCATGATGGGAGCATGCTTGGGATTCTGGACAGCTCAAGCTGATGTTCACTAATTCTCCAACATAGAAATACAGCATGGCTGACAAAATGTTCTCGGACTTGGTTAGAGAAGTCAGATTGAAAGTGTGCAACCCCTGTGTTTGAAGAGTTCCTAGGAGAGAAAAGGAGAGAACTAATGTTTTATACAGCATTTAAAAATTCAACTCAAAATAAATCACTGCTCTAAATGTAACAGCTAAAGCCATGAAATCCTTAGAAGAAGAAAACATGGAATGGGCGTGGGGTGGGGGTGAGAATCTTCATGACTTTAGACTTGGTAACAGATTCGTGGATACGCCACCAAATGCATTCAGCAGAAGGGAAAACAGATCAACAAATAAAAGTTTAAAAGTAAAATGGACTTTGTCAAAGTTAAAATGTTTGCGCATCAAAGGTAAGTACCAAGAGAATGGAAGGAGGTGCTACAGAATGTGATCAAATATTGGCTATAAAACACTTGCTATATGTATCTAAACATTTGGTAGTCAGAATACAATACACAAGTTTAACCGTTTTAATTCAACAGAGATGCCGATACGATATGCGCAGAGGACTTGAAAAGATGTATCTTCAATCTATCTCTATATGTCAAATATATACATGTGGCTGATGTGGACGTGAAAACATGCAGAAAATCATTAGGGAAATAAAAATCAAAACCTCAGTCATGTGATACATACTATAGAAGTATGGCTATCACAAGCAACCACAAAAGACCTCAAATACCAGAAAGGTTGTGGAAAGAAACTGGAACTCTTTATAATTATGTATATATATATATACATATATATATATACACATAATTATATATACTCTCTATATAAATGGATTCAGCTACTGGTGAACACACTTTGGTATTTCCTCAGAAAACCTAACCAGGAAATTAATGTGTGATAAAACAATTCCTCAGAAACTGGAGACAGGTAAGCACTCAGATAAGTGTATACAGAGGAAGCAAAGGTAGTTAACAGTCCAAACGGTCATCCTAGCTACCTGTGAGTTCTCTAACCTAGTTACCACGCCTTCTGGTTCAGAAATGGCAGCACCGTTGGCATATACCGGGATGTAAGGCTCCTGTCCTTTAAGAGCTGACTGATGTCTCTTGACAGTCAAGACACACTGTCGCTATATGGTTTGACCACATCGACAGACAGCTGACCCCAAGAGCTGACTGATGTCTCTTGACAGTCAAGACACACTGTCGCCATATGGTTTGACCACATCGACAGACAGCTGACCCCAAGAGCTGGCTTTGGTTGCTGAGCAGATAGGCAACTGGTGGTGCCTTTATGAAACAGAACACTGTTTCTGTGAAACAGGTATACGAATATGTGTTACAAACATGGATGGACCTGGAAAAGTTAAGCAAGACAAAGGCACCACATGTCAAAGCTTGCTCACTCTTTAATTTCATTTGCATATGCTATCCAAAGTAGTTAAATCCATAAACATAGGAGCAGAGGGGTTCCCTGGGGCAAGAGGCAACTGGGAATGAGTGAAGAAAGTCCCTAATTGTTCTGAGACTTCATTTCAGGTTGATGGAAATATTGGGAGACGGGTCAGGGTTTGCAATGGTGCGGTGTCCTGAAGACATTAATTCCCGCTTTATCATCCATCCATTCCCTTTAAAATAGTTAGTTTTGTGTTATGTGAATTTCCATTCAGTGAAAAAGAACAGGGAGGGGTATATGGTAGTGATTGGAGGGAGGAAACAGAACAGATTCCATGCAGCTTCTTGCTTTTGGGGGGTTTCTATTAGAAAAAAACTCTCCAAACTGACAGGAGTTAATTTAAAAGGGAGAAGAGAATACAGCAAAGATCGTCAGCTTTTCTAGTTTGTTTGCTCTTTGCTGACGCAGCATAAACATACAGAATCTATAGTACACTAATACACTTAGTGTGTGTGTGTGGTAGCGGGGAATGCACGAGCTCTGGGGAATGCCAAGATGGTACCTCATCAGACTGCACCTCATCACAGCCGCCTCGGTGACCCATTTACTCATCCTTCTAGTGCAAGCACAGGGCTTCGAATTTGAACTGGATTTGATTATGAACTCAGTCCCTTATTAGCCTTGCAACTCTAGGCGAGATAATGTTCCCATTCATAAAAATGGAAAGACTATTGCGACAGACACTCAGAAACTGTTTTTGGATAAAGAACATGGATTCCCCATTGGGTCACAAGACCTCGGAGAGCATTATGGAAGTCTGGTATCTTTGCAGCCATGATTTATCTCTCCTTTGTGCTAGATAAGATTCCTGACCAACAAGACTCAGACTCATTACTGGCTGAGGGACAGTCTGCCTGAAATCTGGTGGTGCAGTTTGGCAAAGCCCAAATCCACACAACCTGTCTCTTTTCCCTTCAAGTAGGAAGGCATAGAGAAAAGAGCAAATAGGGTGTTTCACTCTCAGCTTCTCCAGTGCTACATTCTTGACTCCTCCTCCAAAGGGGCCTTGCAGGTCTCTAGTCAGAATCCCAGACATGCAGTCACATTGAATTCCAGCAACAGGAAAACCTTACAGGCCAGTTGACCTTATGATGGGGATATCATCTAAAACAGAATGATCACCTCATTGTGGTCCCTATACCTCTATAGGAGAAATCATTTTGGGAAACATAATGTCATTTCAAAGGATAAGAATTCACCCAGAGTCACTAGAACTGAAACAATGCACACAGTCAGACCACAGTTTGCTCAAGACTGCTTACTTATGCATACCCTTTGCATGATGCACCATTTTTTTAACTCTCTGGAAACCTGTCAGTACCCTGAAGATGAGCTGAGATGTTTGTTATTGTCATATTACAAATCACTTACCTACTTTACCACTATTACTTTTCCATCAGAATTGTTGTGTGAGGAGCCACATCTAATTTATTGGAAGGCACCAAGCTAGTCTTTGGCTACAGTGTCTATCTCCGGTGTCACCAGAGTTAATGGGATATGGGTACCATTCACAAACATTCTAATGTTTCTTAAATGTAAAATAGTGCTGTGATCTGAGCCTGTACTGTTATTATTATAAGAATTAAGGCTTTTTTTTTTTACCTACTTTACAAAACATGGACTGGGTAAGATCTTAGAATTTGGATCTGACTGAACAAATTGGCCACGCCTTTAAAAATGTAACAGCATAGCATTATTGTCTGAAGTTCAGCATTGAAATCAAACTCTAAACGTAAACTCCGTAAGTTCAAGAAAAATGAGCGTAGTTGCTAAAGCACACTGCTCATTCTTATAAGTGAGAGATTTGTAACTGAAAGAGCCGGAAGCTAGTAAGGGTAGGAACAGTCCTCGCAGGATCCCATAGTGAGTTCCGGCTAGGCTGAGGCTGGACCGGAAGAATCCAGCCCCTGGGTTCTGTCTCAGAGAGCCCGCCTCCATGCACTTGTTCCATATACATACTTATTTCAGAAACACACACGCAATCACGAAATTATGTTCTTGATCAAAAACACGTTTCAGCAAAAAAAAAAAAAACAACCCAAAACATTTTTATAAAGACGTGGAAACTTAAAATGAGTTCATCAGGTCCCCAAGCGCGGGGGAAGTGCAATGGGAAACATATTTTGCTCATTTTTAACATTGTGCGAAGCAAAGGAGAAAACTGCCATTTGTACACATTCGTATGATCCATGACACTGGAGTAATATCTTACAGACCTCTGTAACAAAGCCACGGCATCAGGCTGTCCAGGGATTCTACCCGTAATTCAGCCCAGTCGCCACAACATACACTTTTCACCAAGCTCCACATAGCTGAGAGGCATTTAAAATGCAAGGAAGAGAACACACCCTGTTTCTAGTACGTGGCAATGAACGGTTACCCACAAACACACTTGCGGGGGATGGATGAGCGCTCAAGGACTGGGTGTCATCATCGTCTTCTTTCTGCCCGCCCACCTCCAATCTTCAACCTCAATTGACTCAGGATTCTATCACATTGCCTTCTCCCATCTCCCTCACTTCAGCCCAGTGCATTCTCTCAAAGTCGCGACCTCGTGATCGAGACTCAGATGCACTGTAGTCAATACCTAAGCTCCCAAAGTGCTGAACTCCTCACCTGTGAAGCAAACATAGCGCTACCTACAGAGCTGTTGTGAGGATTCAGAACACGAACTCCCCATAAAGGACTCAGTACACAGGCTCATTACCATCAGCTAACCAGAAATGCATGGTCTGGGATGGTTGTGTCTAATTGATACATGCTGGACGTATAGGATACTCCCTGAATTTCAAAGACCTCATACAGACAAGAATGCAACACATTACGCACATCTACTAAAGAGTTTCACGGCGTTGAACAAATGGGTTTATAGCACTAGTTAAGTATCATATAAACGCTGGTAAGGAACCTCTCACCATGGCCATAAACTCTTTCAAGAAAGTCTTGAAAGTTGGTAAGAAGAAGGGGTTCAGAGGGAGAAAGAAGGGAGACAAGACAGACTAACTTGGGGTAAAAATGACTAAACTTCACTCTATATGTTATGAAATTGTAAGAGTAAAGTTTTTATATATAGAGAGAGATAAATGCTCTCTATGAGCACTCCGTGGCGATTACTAAACATTTACTTTCTGACTTTTTCTACTTTTAGATGTTAAAGCAATTTAACTTCCCAAATAATTTTATTGACATAGAATCTCAAACTACAGCTCAGGCTAGACTGGAACTCAGTTTTGCACTGAACTCAGACAGCGGGCCTCCTGCCTCAGCCTCTGAAATGCTAGGACTATAGGCAAAAGTCACCTCCCATTTGACCTTCAAATGATTGTTTTCTTGAAATGAAAAAAAAATTAGGAATTTTGCATGTGTTTCTATTTATCCGAGGCTCTGACATAGCTTTCCTTATACACTTAGGTATCTAAGTTTAAATATCGGTGAGAGAAAAGTCTTTCAATATCCACTTTTGTATTCTTTGTGCAGACACATGAATTTAAATTTTCTAGTCACAAATCTAAAATGGACTTGAACACTTTTCTAAGTGTCAATGACATTGTAATATGAATAAAAAAGATGGATCTTATTAGCTTACAAAATTAGCTCATGCACTTTCAGTTGCCTAGCAGCAAATACCAACTGCCTGCCGCACCTAACACGTGCACGTGCAGCGACGTGCTTGATCCTGGAACTCCCATCTTAATTCCTGATATGGAGAAAGGCAGGTTTCTTTCTAAGGAGAATGTGGAGGCTCTTTTTTAATAAAAAAAAAAAAAAAAAAAAAAAAAAAAAATACAGCTACCAATAGGTGGCGCCATTTTCATTCTATTTGGTGGCAACTGGAACAAGTTCAATTTTCCTCGTAGCTGCCCTTTGGTCAGTGTTGCTAATTACGACCTTGCGTTCTGACTTTAAATCATATCTGAGAACTGGAAGGTGGGTTTCCGTGCTGGAGTTCGAACCTAGGGTCTTGATCAAGACAGATAAGCTCCAACACTGAGCTAGTACCCAGTGCTGAGATGGGTTTTTTTTTTCCTTGAAAGCAAAGGCAAGCTTATCTTGACAATCCATTCCCTTGGCTAGGACCCTGTCTCTGCGATCACTCCATGGCTCCTTCCTGACAGGGTGTGCTCCTTGCTGACAGGGCCATGTTTTGCTCTGTACTTTCCTAACTTTCGGGTAGGGCTTGACCCTTCAGAAGAATACATTAAGTGCTTTTTATTTTGTTGTACAAAAGGAATATACCGGATTTATTCACTTGCCCCAAAATGGAAAAGCACAGAAGTCATCTGGCTCCTTAGCAACTGTTGGAAGGGGGAGCTGGGGTTGCCTGTTACCTGCAGTGATCTTTCTAAGGGGCTTGATCATTAAATAAAGGTGGAAGATTCATTTCCGTTTCTATCTTAAAACCACAACCAGAATTAAGCTTAGGGAGTGGATTCTGACTTGAGGGGGCTTGTAATTAGGCTCTAATTTAGGGGGTCCTCAGGACCATTTTGTCCCCCTTTTGTTCATCCACCTTTTGTGACTAGCTGAGACAGTATCTCAGGAGCTAAGTAAAGGAAGTTCCCGATTCTTAACTGACCCACACAGAAAGGAGGGAATTAGCAGATCCAATGAAAAGCTTTCTTTGCAAAGTCTGATTTTAAAGCAAATAGACTAAATGAAAGCTTGATGATCAGTTAAATCCCCAGGAAGGAGGGGGAAAAAAATCTTTCAATCATACTGATAATATATAATTAAGCACAGGACTCCACACCCAGTCTGTTACTTTCTCCAGAGCAAGTTGAGTTGCTAGAAAGGTCCAGTGCTTCCTATGGGGGTGTAGGTGGGGGCAGTACACAGAAGTCACTGGTTGATTGTCCTTTGCTGGTACCTTAGACCACACTTCTTCAGGCTGCCTTCCATTTTCTGACAGAGGTTCTGAATCGAGCAGAAATCATGGCATTTTGTATTGTTTTTGAAGTCTCAGTCAAATGCTTAAGTTTTGTGGGATCCCCAAACAGCCATTGTCTATGTCCAGAGCAAAACACCAGCCAAAGATGAGATAATGTATGTGTTCCTAGAATGGAAAAAATGTTCACTAATTGTTGATGTGCACAGAGTCTCCACCCAAGGGCAATCCTAGACGGTGAACTCCCCGGAGAGAGGGCAGACGGGTCCTGCAACTCCTTGAACACCTATTGCTTACACTGTCTCACCTATGCACTGAAGGTCATTTGTTCCATTTGACAACAGTTAAATTTACCAAGTTCAAGTATCTTCTACTTAACACCAAAGTGAAGAGTTTGTCAAGTAAGTTCAAATTCCCCAAAGCTGGTAAAAAACCATTCTTAGTCTGAGGACCCTCTACTTTTTCCTTCTTGTTCATTTTCTTTTTAAGAGAAGAAGAATTGTCTAATGCAGATATTTTATGAAGTAGAATCTTCTCATTTTCTATGTTAATGATATCATGACCTACTGGAAATTATTTTAAGGCTGATTTAGTTTTAAAGATGATGTCCTTGGTTGGTAGTGTTTCTACTCTCTTTTCTGATCTTGCAACTTATATACTGTATTCAATTCAACTGAGATGATTATTGAGTTCAAACCACATGGCAAACTGTGGCAGGCCCTCCAAACTGTGAAGGCAAAATGAGATAGAAAACCTACCTTCCAAAGGCTGACTAGGTAAGTAAATCCTTGCTCCTTTCTCTTTCATTTTAACTAGCCCATTAGGTTGTAAACACCCTGCAGGTGTGAGAGAGAGGCAAGCAATTTGGATAGATCACCTCTGTGGAAGCCTCCATGAGGGACAAGGTGGCTGCTTTTCAAGGCAGAGATTTATTTTATGCCTAGCTAAAATAGCCTCGTGAGTGAAGTGATGGAAGTGTTTGTTGACTCCTCCTTCAATGTGCCTCTTCTCTAGCCTTGGCTAGACTGGAAATACTATCACTTAAAGTGCTTGGGCAAAATTATCACACTATTAGTAACTACTTCAGCTAATTCTCTTTATTTCACTAAGTAAGGGACACACATATACATGTGTGTGTGTGTGTGTATGTGTATAGACGTTCTTTAGCCCTCTTGTTTTAAACAGCGAGGGTGTGATATACTATCATTTATTTTTCCTTTCTAGCACCTCACAGCACCATTGCCTGAGTTCCTGAGAAGACTGGTCTGAGTGTAGCTGCTGAACTCAGGCCTTAGTTGAGCTAAATGATTTTCACGAAGAAGAAGCTTTTCTTTTTTCTGTTGGCTAAGCTGAAGAGTTAGATTTAAACCCCAATCTTGGCTACCCTGCTAGTCCCTCTCACACTGCTAGTCCTCACTTCTCATCTATGAAACTGGCAAACCAGGAAAAAAGGAGGGAAACTCGATTGAAAGAGTCAATGTAAAGGTTCAGTAGGAATCCTGGAATGTTCTTCTTCAGAAGCTTTGTCATCCGTGTTTCCCATAAAGCATAACTGCACCTCAAACGTCGGGAACAAGTGTGTGTTTGTGAGCACAGGGCATTGTGGGATGTTGTGGACACAGAGAATTTATCTTACAGTACAAACCATGCTACTTCAAAACCAGTTTTCAACAAGTGGCTAGTTCTGTCTTACCCTTGGTGGCTGAACAAACCAGGGTTGCAAAGATTTTTTTAAAATAGATTTCTTGAGGCTGATTAGTCTTATGGTATGGGGTGTGGATCTGCAGCATGGACTTCTTCAGGAGGTTTGTGAGAATTCAGTAGCCTAGGACATTCTGTGTCCTAGGACATTCTAGGACATTTTGGTAGGTAGAACAGTACATTCTGAAGCAAGGTATGGGGTAGAGCTTGGGTCTGTGCTTCTGCCTGGCACGTGGGAACTTTTGAGTCCCAAGGAACACTGCTCTGGAATGGCCCCAGAATGTTCAGGATTCACACAATCAACTCACTGACATGTGGGTCACATTTGGTGTCTCACTCAGCTCTCTTAGTGACATCGCAGTGGACAAAGGAAAGACTCACTTGTACCATGGCGAACCACTCTTTGGAAAGTGTGCTGTGCTTTAATGAGAGTGTTTTCTCCCTGGTGGAAGAAGGTTATGAAAATTGCATGTCTGTCCTTGTCACCTGTAGGGTGTTTGTGACTAATGGGTTTATTAAAAGGAAGGAGAGCTGGCCAGTCAGCCTTAGGAGGGCAGATGGTCCATCTTTTCAACATCCCAGCTCTAAGGGATTCGACACCCTCATCTGACTTCCAGGGGCACCTAGATATACCATGGCATTCTCTTACACAAACAATACGTGCCTTCTCATTCTTTCTCTCTCTCTCTCTCCCTCCCTCCTTTCCTCCCTTCCTCCCTCCCTCCTCCCCCTCTCTCTCCCTCTGTAATTCTGTTTAATGACATAATTTGTAACAAAATTATAAGAATTCAAACTTCCTGATACTACTACCACAATAAAATGAAGACACTAACTACCAAATTCAACAAAAGGGAAAATCATCAAATTTTGGGTATAAAAGTTCTGTCCCATAGTGTAGCCCAGAAATATGGTTAGATCATAGACAATGAATGCGATAGTATTTCTGTTCAATAATAAAAAAAAAACTGGAATTAAATAAAAGACTTGACAGAGGTCTTGAGTGAATGTTTCTTTCATCAAGGTGAGTGCTGACCCAAAGATTAGTGAGGTGGTACTTACTCCCACTGTTGTATTGCTCCACAAATAAGATAATTTTTCCCTTTCAAGGTGTTATGATAGCTGTAAAACACACAAAATCAACCACAGAGCAGAAAACAATGAAAGAAAACTAATCCAGAGGAGGAGGAGATGCAAAGACAGAGACTCCGTGGTTACAGAAGTTTATAACCTGGAGAAAAGAAGACAGGGCAGTGCCAAAGGGACCTACATCTAAGAAGTGATGATGAAATCTTATTTCCCCAGCCCCTTCCACTGTGAAGCGAGGGCCCAGTTGGCTTGCAGTGTGACAGTCACTGAATTTTGCAGATCTACTTTTGTGGTGAATTAGGATGCTTTTAACCCAGTGTTTTTCCAACTAGACATCCCAGGGCCACAATTCTCAGAAGGCTCTTTTGAGGAAAAAGGAAAAAAAATGCTCTTTTAAGGGGAGAACACCCTTAAAGGGACCCATATGTTCCACGCTGTTCATTCTTTTCAACTCATTTGACCTTGGCACTCAGTTTTATCCAGTACCTTCCAGAGACCCCTTTCTGCGAAGTTTTCTTTTATGAAGTAAGATTGGGCTGCTAGAGAGAATGAGTTTTGAGATTAGCTCTGTCTGCTGAAGTTTCGTCCAGCAGACATATCATGATGCCCATTGCTGCTCCCATCAAGGACTTGTTCTCTTCAATCCACCTTCCTAATGCAAAAGTTTATAATGCAAAAATACTTAAAACTAAATTTGGCCTTCATATTTCTAGTTAGAAATATTTGAAACAACTGAATGAGCACTCAAGAACTTCCATGGCTCAGGTAAGGTATGTCTTCCTCTCAGTTCCTCATTGTGCACAGATTTTAGTGCATTAAGTTGAGTAAATCATCTGCTTGAATGAATTATCGGCTTAGGAGTTTTTCACACTGACCTCCCTTGGTCTCCTGGGTTCTTTGAGTGTGTATAACTTCACTACAAAGCTACATTTGAATTATTTTTTTTAAAAATATATAATTCATTCTCTTTTTCCTTTCCACCCAGCATAAATAATCGAGAATTCATGGTATTATGGATTTTTAAATGTCAGGGATTGTAAAGCTGTCCTGCCTATTACAGTAAGACTTCATTAGAGGCTATCATGTATTCAAAGTAGTGTGTAATTCAAAGCAGCTGCGTATCCCAGCTCCTCTGTTCCAGATGTACTATTGTCTTCTAAATAAAAACATCATACAAGCCAAGCACTCTGTAGCTTCAAGCCTTGTTTCTAGGTGCCCGGAATCTTGATAACTATATCCCAATAAAGTTATTGCATTTTGTTGCCATGGAAACACAACAACAACAACAATGTGCACATTCCCACTGATCCACGCATATTCTTCAGGGCACTGACTTCTAGTCAAGTAGTGATTTTTCAGGCCTGGGTCATATATCAACTTTCTTGGAGCCCTTCTAGGTTAGCATTGCTCTTTAGAAATATGTCAGAATCACACAGTTCTTTATATTGAAATGTTTTGGTTCACAGTAGGTCCTTTTCCACTGGGGCAAAACATTCAAGTGTGAGTCTATGTTACTTCAGTATTACCTTGTTTTATTCATGAAGGCAAATATATTTTTTCTTAAAGATGGCACATATGCACTGGGATGTAACCTTTCTATAGTTGCGTGTCATAAGTAGAGGTAACTTTAAAATAAGAAAATCAAGCTTCCATTGCTTTTTCTAGAGATGCTATGAGTAAGACAAGTAAGATCAAGTGTCTACGGAAGCAAGGAGTGTAAATTAGGTACTATAAAGGATCAGGACCAAAGAAAAACTCGTGAAAAACGTTATGTTGGCCCATAGTAGCTAAGGACAAACTTAAATCAAGATTAAAATAAAATCTAACTCACGCCCTTCTGTCTCCGGATGGTGTGCTTCTACCAGCCTGGACTTCTTTGTCATCCCTAATTTTGTGAACTCCTTTTTAAAAAGGGAACGATAAAATTCACCTTTACCTAAACTCTCACATACAGGAAGAAAAACTTATAAGACTTCAAGCTTATGGCTTTGGCATACCAACCTCCAGGAACTGAGAGAGGAGAGGAGAGGTTAGCAGAAAGTGTGTTTAGGATCAATGCCACCCACCGTCAGGGAAGTAATCCGAGGGAGACCACAGCAGTTAAATCTTATATATTCTAGACTTAGAACAATAAATGATTTTAATCAGGTGAGTTCCAAGGAGCAAATGACTCTCTGAAGCTATGACGCAGACTGAATGAGCGCTCACACGGAGAACCTGGCAGACCAGTGGGCACTCCACGTACAGAGAGCCAGCACCTGACCTCTCACAAAACCTGTAACATCCTTGGTAGAAAGAAGCACATATGTCATGGAACTTCAGCGTGTTGGACTGGAAAAATCAATCTAATTGATTAACTCAGAGAGCGTCTTTTGCCTACATCATCACGGGCATGTCAGGATAGTGGTACTGATCAAGGGAGAGAGAAGCGAGACAGCTTCATTACCTTCCTGGAGTCCTGCCTCCTTATAGCCAGACAGGTCTTAGAACAAAATCCTTTCACTGGTATGAGCAACTAAACACTTGGAAAGAGTCCAGTCTGAACCACCTCTCCAAGAGTCTCTAAGGAGGTAACATGACACTTTAGCTTCCACAAAACAAACAAACAAACAAACAAAACAAAACACCAGGGTCTACATTTGATGACAAAAATCATTAAGACAGTTTGTAGGATGCTAAAGGATTACTTTTCTTATCAGGGCACATAGCCTTGTGTGTGTGTATATATATAGTGTATGTATATTATATATATATATACACTATATATATACACAATATATATACACTACACACACACACACACACACACATGTATACAATCCATCATTTCAAGGGAGTGTTTGGCCTCTGCTACAGAGTTTATCATGAGCTGGTATAAGACACAGTGAGGCTGATAATGGACACTGGAATTACAATGAGTAGTAAGAGCAAGAGCCCAGATGGTAAACAGTTCTTATCCAGGACTTAGTCTAAAATCAGTAGCTAAACAATATGTGTGAAAGCGACAAAAATCCAATTTTACCTTCAAACATTGTGACATGCGCTTAAAAAAAAAATAAATAAAATCCGTTGGTACAAAACTGGCTTGTCACTTGGATACCTCAACTATTCTCTGGGAATATAAGCAAATTGAAATATCAAAGCCAGGATGATTTAAATATCTTCCTTACTGCCACCTGCTTTGCCCACCCACCAGCTTCCTTCCAGACCTTTCGAGTCCCACAGTTGTTCTTTTGCTCAGCTCTGCCCTCAGTGAAGCATTAATGTAAACAGATGGGTCACTGGTGTCAGGGCTATTAAAGCGGTCTCTTTAAGTGGCTAGGATGCTAAGCACCAGGCAGGATAGGTTTCTAGGTCCTCAGTAGAGGACAGCTCTTTGCAGATCCTCCTGCCCGTGGATCTACGAAGCAAGTGCAATTGGCTTAGCTCAGCTTTTAGCTAAAGACTTCTCTGCATTAAAAGCATAACTCACATTTATTGTAAATGGCATCCTGCCCGTGAGCTCCAAAGTGAATTCACAGTGGCAAGCAAGGGCTTTCCTTGATGGATATCCCCGCTGCCCGCCCCCCCAGTCCTAATAAGTGAGGTCAGGAGAAAATTCATCTAGTGATTTGGACAGAATGGAGCGAGCACTGGAGACACAGCCTCGACCGACCCTTGAACAGTCCTGACTGTTCTTCAACCCAAGTCTGGAAGGCAGACTTTTCAATCACGTTTCCCTTAATCCTGAAGGTGATGTCCACAAACCCTAGTGCATCCTTAAAGCAGATCAACAGTGAGTGTCCGGAAATTTTGCCCCCAAGCTGTTCGAGTAAGCTGTTCGCTTCAGTACAGCAGCTGGCAGGGTTGGGGTGGGGTGGCATTAAGCCACGAATTTCAGCCTCAAGGATCTGTGTTGAAAAACACGGGAAGATGAGATTTTCATCGCTGATACTAAGAAGTGTTTATTCTCCACCGGCGGTCTCTTCCCAAGCTAACTCTTCCCATCTTGGACCACGCAAGACTTATTTGCCCAGATGGGTTAGAAATCTAAACACTCACGCACCTGGTTCTGCTTGTGTGTTTGCCACTAGGGGACTATCAAGAAGAAAGTGTCAGATATAGCAACACAAAGGTCGCGGAGTTAAGAGTGAGTTCTGTGTCTGGAGAAGTGCCTGTCGAGTGTGCTTTTCTCTCCGGGCCCAGGGTTGGCATAAAATGGCATTCACTTCGATCTAAACGCTGCCAAAGCCTGTCGGAGGGAATTTCCGCTGAGCAGTTTAATCATCAGCATAAGATCTCCGTAAGGGTGCCCGCAAGAGGGCTTCTGGATCCTGGGTGTCTCGTCCCTTGGCCTCTTCCCTGCTGTACCTCTAACTAAGCCCTGTCACTGTCCCCTGCTTTTCTTCCGCTTTCCATGTCTCAGCTGGGTTTAAACTGGGCTTATCCAGAACGCCCATGGAGAATTCAGAGAGGACAGAGGCGACCAGAGGGCAGGATACTGGGAAAGGTCCCTACAGCGTACAGCGGGGAGACATGGGGCTATCCTCTGCGCCCTGGGGCGGGATGGGCTCCCTCACCTCCCCACTCACCTGCGGCTGCGGCTCTGAAGCTGCGGACCGTGTTACCACCTCGCAGGGGCTGGGGACCCGGGAGCTGCGAGCCCAGTGTCCGAGTAGCCTGGACTCTGCTGCTGCCGCCGCTGTACCTGTCATAGAGCCACAGCATATGCTCCGACACCTTGTCGTGCGGCCGCAGGTCCGGGCTCGGGCCACCTGTCGTGCGGACGCTTGGTTCAGTCCCGCGGAGTCCCGGGAGGTGCAAGTTTGGTCTCTGTCCCTGTGCCAGGTTCAGGCAGAAACAACCTAGCCACAGACACAGCAGCCCGCGCGCTCCGGCCATAGCGAAGTCCCGCTGTCGTGCCGCGCGCTACTTCGGGTCGCCCGGGACACTCGGGAGACGAAAGGGACGGCGGCAGAGCCGGGGTGGCGCTCCGGCTGCGGGGCGGGCGCTGGGAGCCGGGCACAGTCGGAGCGGGACCGCGAGGGTCGGCAGGTGGGCTCTGGGTGGCAGCCGCGCCCGCTCAGCTCCCTTGGCGGGCCGGCCGGAGGGCGGAAGGTCTGGGCGAGCGCAGCCGAGTTGTCAAGCGCCGGCTCTCCCTCCCGTGCCACCTGAGGGTGGGAACACCCGGCCGGGCGGCCGCTCTGGGGATCTGGATCTGCGCTCCACCAGCCTGGGACGCGCGCCGGGGCGGGGTGTGCGCGGTCGCAGCCAGCTGAGTTCTCAGAGGACGTGGTGTGTGTGTGTGTGTGTGTGTGTGTGTGTGTGTGTAGACAGCGACAGAGAGACACAAAAGAGACACAGAGACGATCAGAGAGAGACAGAGACACAGAGACGAACAGAGAGACAGAGACAGACAGACTGGTTCAGTTCTTTCTTGCCCTGATCCGATCTGTCCGGTCCGCCTGCGGCTGAGTTCTCCCTCTAGCCTCTAGCTCGCCCTCCTAAGGCAGCTGGGGTAGGACTACCTCTAGAAGAGAGAGACGCCTGGAGCGAAGTAACCAGGGAACCAGAAAGAGAAGGGTAGGGAGTGACAAGAGAGGGCGCTCGCACGGGGAGGGGCAGGTGGAGGGGGCGAGGGGAGGATGGAGGAAGAGTAGGAGGGACTTTTAAAAATATCTGAGCACAGTGGCTACATTCCTGCTAGCAAAAAGGCAGAGGCGAATAGAAGAGTTTCTTCCCTTTTCTGTTTTTATTTTTATTTATTTATTTATTTATTTTTTTGTTTGTTTTTTGTTCCCTTTGATGGGGGAGCTTGGGCTCTCTATAGTTTGCTGTGTTTTCTGATTCCGAATAAAGTCACCACTATCTGAGCTCCACATTCGGTTCCTTTCCTGGGACTCTTGGGAGGGCTGTGGACCCAGGCACCTGCACTGCCCTCCTAGAGCTGAAGAGTCACAGGTTTTCCTGTTCACATGCACACATCTTTATTTCTGAGATTAAAAAAAAAATGAAATTCACTCCAATTTAACATTGAAATTTAAAAAGATAAGCTAACTACCACAAGTCCGGCTCGCACTCTATCAGACCCTTCTCCATAGGTTTCCTTGAAGACAGCTGATGTGAGAGTGAGTCACAGCCTTCAGAAAGAACCTGGTGTGCAGACTTGACTGTAACTAGTTCTGATATCCAAGCTATGCCTGTACCCTAGGTTGTCAGAGAGACATTAAACTGTTAGCCAGCACTGTGGCTGCAAATATAGCCTAGGTACTTATCACGCCACGTCCAGACATGGTTTCACTGTGTAGCCAAGGCTGGCCTGGAACTCAGAGTCCAGCAGTCAACCTCCCCAGCATTTGAGATTACAGGTATGTATCACAAATCATGGGCCATAGACAATTGTTTTCAAAGAACCTTCAAACAAAGCCCACGTTGCAGACTAAAAGACTGAGACAAAAGGTGATTCAGGTAGCAGAACTAGACTCCAAACCCAGGGAGCCTGATGTCTACTCTAGGATCTCCAGACTCTTAAGAATGGAAGTAGCATTTAAATTGGCTCGAACATACTATGTAAGCCCTTGCCATGGTGCCTGGTAGTAGGACTCTCAATCAATGTCCCTTTCAGAAAACTGTCCCATCTCTGGGGCATTGACATTTTTGAAAAGAAATAGGTTCACAGGTCACATTGAGCTGTGTTAATTAATGTTTAGTTTATCCTTTATTGGGGAATAATAACAAATCCTCCTGGAGTTCTATTGGAATAATAGAACTAGGACCCAGTACTCAGCACATGGCGCATGTCTAGTCTTTAGTAGAGACACAATCCTTTTTATCTCAAATTATCCCAAATGCACCCCAAACGCAGACCACAGTCTTCCCCCTCAGTCACTTCTCGACCCACTGTTCTGCTGTTTGAATTCTGCCCTTAGTCACCCGGAGACGGGCTCTGCAGATAACAACACAGACTTCAAGAGTGACCAAGAGGCTCCAGTGAGATCTCATGGGTGAGCTTCGCCTGGCAGAGAACACATAATAGCTTTTGTGATTAAGAATAAAAACCTAATTGCAAAATTCAATAGGCGCTGGAAGGCAGCCCTTTGATTTCCCCTGTGAGCCTTGGTGTTCCCTCTCCCTTCTGCTCTTTCTCAGTTGTGTGGCATGTCCTCACAGCTTCTTGCTCTGCCTTGAAGCAAAGTCAGATGGGGAGGAAAATCCTCCACTCTTCCTGCTTGAGGTGGTCACTGTGATCCGTCAGTATACAGTTTCTCTCAGCCAGCGCCCTCAGTGTGAAAAGTCTATCCTCTTTCTCTTGGTATCTCCAAGGAACTGTCTCCCTCAGGCCTTTAACTCTGGCTCGTATTCCCAGTGCACTATTTGCTGCCCTATAATCTGTATGGTTCTTATAATTTGTATGGAGTGGCAATGTGGTGACTGGAAATGACTGCATACCTGCATGCCTTCACCCCTTCCTAACTGAACAAACCTTCTTCTCTGTGCTTGTATTTTCTCTATAGGTCTAATAACACATGACTGCAATCCTATGACTCAGGAGGTCCAGTATTTGGGGGGACTGTACATTGGAAAGCCAGAAAAGGCTATATATGAGTTCAAAGCCACCCAAGTCTACATAGCAAGACTAAGACCCTTCCAGAGGAGAAGGAAGAAGGAGGGTGGGAGGGAGCAAGGGAGGCAAGAAGTGGGTAAGAATGTTGTGATGGAGGGTAGAATATTAACATAGTTCCCAAAGTATTTTAATTGCTTAGGAAGAGTTGGCTGAGAGCTAGGAGGATTGCCTGTCAGTTTTGGTCTCAAACAGATATCAAACCATGTCCATCTTTATATTTTAGCGACCAGCTATTAGATTCAAAATGAGCAAAGTAACAGGGAGGTGTCAGACGGAATGGAGTGATCCCTATTAGAGCCTTTCAGCTGTAACTCAAAGACTAGAATACAATCTGGGTATGGAAACCATTGAACCAAGTGGGTAACACTAGGAGAATCTAAACCCTAAACCGTTTTACATCACATGCACAGATGCTCTTCGAAGGACTGGGCCACAGAGGAAACAGGGCATCCAGGAGCGGAGTGTCTAGCAAAGACAAACAGAGGCGCTGATCTATGAAGCAGCTCTTGGGGAATGGATTTGAAAGCAGATTGCATTGGAAATGAACTTCTCCCTCATCTGCAGTCCTAACGCTGCCCCTGTGGAATATTTCAAGACAGTAGATCAGTGATTTCTGCCGTCAGGGTCACAGAGTCTCAGAGATGGTCATTTAAATAGTTTCAATGTTGTTAGCATCTTGTGATGCCTGCTCTTCTAAAACAATAAACAACTAGATCATAGGTTTTGTTTGTTTTTGTTTGTTTTTAATTCTGATCAGCCTTGGGTTTAGGATTTCTTCGTTTACGGAGGGAACTTCAGAGCTCAATACATCACTACTACAAATACACCACTGGTCTGGTATCTGATTGCTCTATTAATTTTGGTTTGTTTAGATGGTTTTTCAAGACAGGGCTTCTTTGTATAGCCCTGGTTATCCTGGAACTGGTTGTGTAGACCAGGCTGGACTCAAACTCACAGAGAGTTTCCTGCCTCTGCCTCTTGAGTGCTGGGGTTAAAAGACTGCACCACCATGTCCAGCATGTTGTTTTAATTCTTAGTAGTAATAGGACACTTCTGCTTTATGCTAGTGTTACTGTTTCAATCAACTACTGAAACAGGGACACATTCTCCTCTCTTTTCTTAAATGCAAAGAGTTGAGGAAAGACTTGCTCATTGCTACAAACCACAGCAAAACATGATTTGCATCTTAGTCCAGTTTGTTGAGTTGGACTCTACTTTTGGCAACAGAAACCTAGATCTATATGTGTGAATATGCATTGTAATATATATATATATATATATATATATATATATATGTAGTAGTGTATATAATATATATACATAAGCATTCTTGAGCATTATGTGCACTCATATGCTAAAAATCTTTCCATCAGAATGGCTATTGAATACTCACTATGGAATAGCTAGGGCAATTGAGATAACCCACAAAGTATTTTTACTGCTAACATTTCTCTGTGGGTAGGGAGGAGGTATTTTGAACAGCAGGCAGCACATGAGACTCCATCCTGCTCCCTGTGAGAGGTAAGCGGTTAGTGATTTTTGGGCAAGGGCTCTTCTTTAATGATGTAGGCGCTGGTAAGCAGCTCAGGCTCTTGTAGACAACCCCTTAACCGTGCTCCTATACGGAACCACGATTAAACGAGCTAGATTGATTGGACAGAGTTGCTTGTTTACATTGGTCTGTCATTTGGTTCCCTGGAGTGAATCTTCATTCACTCCCACAGTCCCAGGAGGGTTTAACCTTGCATCCTGTAAGGCTGCATTAGCAGCTCTGGGGCCTGGCTCCTGTCTTTTTTATGCCTCCATCTTTGTTTCTTCCCTCCAGTAAATATTTAGCATCTGTTTTGACCGTGACACTTAACTTACTGTCGAGAATAAGAAGATGATATCATAATGGTGTCTCTTCCCGGGAAGAGACTCTTCCAGGGACACGGGATAGCTTATTAATTAACTTTGGAAAAATTGATGTGATTTTTGATTGACTGAGTGATTTTTTTTTCTGTTAACCTTAGAAGACACACTGCATGGAAAGGGTGACATTGAACAGTTTCAAAGTTAAGAAGGAGGTTTTCCAAGAGATTTTAGATAGCATATTCAGTGCAGAGGAAGAGCCTCGTCTATACAGAAGTAGAGAGGCCATTCTTCTTCTTCTTCTTCTTCTTCTTCTTCTTCTTCTTCTTCTTCTTCTTCTTCTTCTTCTAGAATAACTCAGCAAAATGAAATTCCAGTTTACTATTGGACATTGTTTCACAGATACATCAAACAGGCCAAAAAATAAATTAAACAAACAGCAACTTTGTAAACAAAAAAAAAAGAGGAAAACAAATTTTTTTTATCTTTGGCCTTTTTAACCATCTCATGCAAACCAACTATTTATAGTACACCTAGATACATACACACAAAAAAAGTTACTGGAATGCTTGGAATAAGATTTTGTTTTATTTTCGTTGTTGTTGCTTTTACAAGGTTTTTTTTTCTATCTCCTTTGAGATTATAATGAACATGGTCACACAAGTAAAGTCTAAAGTAGGACAGAAAATGCTCTGAAGGCTGGTTTGGTTACATGTTATCATTAAAAATGGCTGACACCTAACAATATGTACAAAGATCTAAAATGTAAATAAAAAAATACAAACAAATTTTCCTTTTAAAGAATTTTTCTGGTTCTTTTTTTCCTCCCATGTTGCCAGGTCACGTTGTGGTTTCGGTGGGGTGGTGGAGAGCACACGTCGTCGTCACCTGTGGGTGGCACTGCTGCTGTGAGAAGCCATTCTTACATATTTACCTTTGTCCCTTCCGCACACATTTCTCAGTTAAGTCACAGTAACTGTGTGCTCATAATTAGCTATCAGGACAGCAACAAATGACATTGCTGACTCTGGCTTCTCAACGGGGCTTTGGCACCCACTTTTAATAAATGGGTGGATACCCTGTTGATGTCATGAATTCTGCTATGTGAAAAATGAAACTCGTCCTTGCCACCCTGGAAGCACCGTCTTGCTTGAAAACTTTTATGAATGCTCTGTTACCCTTTCAGTCACCCGGGTTCCATGTCCCGGTCTCTAATCTGACATTTCTCAGATCATCACATGGAGTCCATAGAGTACATCTGTTTGAAAGTTTTTTTTCCTATCCACCTTATCCACCTGATTTACTTTTATCGCAACTGCTTTCATTGAGCTACTGATTTATTTTAAAACAGATTAGTTTTATAATCTCAGAAGTAGACCTGAGGGTTTTTATTTTTATCTCACTCCAACTGTGCTTGGTTTCTATTGCTGGGTAAGAAATTACCACAAACACAGAGGCTTACCCAATGCCCATTTATCACCTCATGAGTCTAGAGTGCAGGCAGGTGTAGGGGAGTTCTCTGCTCTGGGCCTCACAGTGAAACTGTTGGTCAGTTTGGTGTTCTCATTTGAGGGCTCTGGGTGTACTGGCTGGTTTTGTGTACCAACTTGACACAGGTTGGAGTTATCACAGAGAAAGGAGCCTCCCTTGAGGAAATGCCTCCATGAGATCCAGCTGTAAGGCATTTTCTCAATTAGTGATCAAGGGTGGGAGGGCCCATTGTGGGTGGTGCCATCCCTGGGCTGGGTTCTATAGGAAAGCAAGCTGAGCAAGCCAGGGGAAGAAACCAGTAAGTAAGATCTCTTCTTGGCTTCTGCATCAGCTCCTGCTTCCTGACCTGCTTGAGTTCCAGTCCTGACTTCCTTTGATGATGAATAACAACATGGAAGTGTAAGCCGAATAAACTCTTTCCTAACCAGCTTGCATCTTAGTTATGAGGTTTGTGCAGGAATAGAAACTTAGAAAATAAAAAAAAAGATTATATTTAATTAAAAAAAAAAAAGAAAGAAAAGAAACCCTGACTAAGACACTGGGCAAAAGTCTTTTTCTGAATTCATCTGAATTTCACTCATCCATTTCTGTTGTTGTGTCTTGTGATCAAAGTCTCATCTAGCCAGCTTTTTGCCAGGGTTTGTATCAATTCCTAGATGCCAACAGTCACTTCTATTATCCGCTCCCTTCCATCTGTAACTAGCAGAGAAGAGTTTCTTGTATGTTAACTGTGGTACTTCTAATCTCTCTATATAGAAAAAGCAAACAACCCCCCAAAAAACAGAAAAAACAAAACAACAACAAAAAACACTCAAAGGGAAGCAAACAAAAAAAAATTCTTTTAAAGAGTTTATCTGAGGTTAGGCCCAGCAATAGTTATCTCCATCTTTGAAGGACAACTTTGCTATTTGACATAAGCTACTTACCTCAGTGAATGCTCACATACCTACAGCTTCTGCCCACTCAAAATAGAGGGCCCTCTTAAAGATCCACAGGTCACTAGGAGCTATTTTAGAGTGCTCTAGTAACCAAGTAGTTGACTATTAGATTTATGCTCCCCAGACAGTCCATTCTTATTATAAGTTTTTTCCCAAAGGCAATACGGAGCTGCACATCACTAACTACATTAAAAAAAATCAAATCAAGCCTAGACCTGAGGTTGGTACGTGAGCTCTCTTTTTTCACGTATCCCCACTCTCTCAAACACAGCACATGATTCGTTCCAGCTTTCTCCACTTGCTGGTGTTCTTCGCCGGCTTTGTCTATGGGGTTTCATGTGTCTAAAAATGTGAGTTTCTCCATGGACTTCCTTTATGTAGTCCAAGGTGTTTTCTGTCCTTAGCCCTCACATCTTCACAGCACTCAGTACTTCTCCTACAGTACTGACGAGTCTGTTTACACTGCCCATTGGCTTTTATAAAGCAAGAGCCATTTCTTTAAAATAATAATATAAAACACACCCAGCCCCCTATCACTGAGGGATACCAGGATCTGACCTCTGACCTCTGAATTTCCATCTGCTCCATTATTTTTTTTATTGTGGCTTCCTCTCTTCACAGAATGCAGGAAGGTACTGTGTTATGTTCTTCTCTGCAGGGAGGTACTGTGCTATGTTCTTCTTAGTCATTCTGGCCCAAGTTTAACACACACTTCGCCCTTCTCTGGGTCACAGCGTTGACACATCGGAACTTGCAAATAAAATTTGCTAAAGGATCATGGGAATAAACACATCAATATCAACACACAACTACACAATCTGTCTTATGGCATCTTTTTCCCTCTGGTTTTCTGTTTTTTAAAAAATATGACAAAATTCTTATGTGTAAGAGTGTGTGTGTGTGTATATGTGTGTGTGTATGTATGAATGCATGTATGCAGATGCATGAGGAGGTCATAAGTGGCCTCCAGTCTCCTCTGGGTTTGGGTCTTCTAGAAGAAGCACAGGTGTTCTTATCCAGAGCTTTTCAGTTCTGGTTTTCTGCCTTTGGGTGTTTTTCTTTGCAGTCTCTGTCTTTTCATCAGTTTTGCAATATCTCCAGATGCAGGACATGTACCTTCTGGTGGGACAACTTGGAACAAGGTGAAAGTTTATGGGATTTTAAGTCTAGAGTCAAGACAAACACAGAGACTCAGAGGCAGATATTCCTCTCCCATTTGTTTGCAAATCTTCATCGAGTAGATGCTGTGAACCAAACACATATTGTCCCAGAAGCTTCCAAAGACTTTCTACATTGAGTGTAGGGTCCTAAAACATGGAGAAGTTTCCTCAAATGAACCAAAAATAGTCACAGAAACACCATGAAGATAATAAATCAGAGTTGTCGGATCAAGGGCTGTGCAGGGAGTAGAGCATTGCTCTGTGATACTGAGGTCAAGAAAGGACAGGGTGGAGGAAACTTGGATGATATGAAAGGCGGGTACAAGACACATTGCAAGAAAGCTGCTCCCGGGCAAGCATAGGGAAGAGCGAGGTGGCCTGCTGGGTATCTTCTAGGGACCAGTCGCCACTTTTGTCTACTAAGCACCATCTAATGACAATCTCTCATTCTCTAAAAATTTACATAAAACATTTGTCATCCTGGATCTAGTCTCTGATTTATAGAGCAACATCAAATGAGAATGGAAGGCAGTCGTGGGTGTGGGTGTAGGGAGAGCTGGCTGTAGCTTCCCATCAGCTTAGTTTGGGTAGTCTTTGATATAGGGATTGCTTGTTTAGCTTTTCTTCCTGCTGTCTCCTACATTGTTTCTTCTACAGGATTGTCTTCAGTAGGAATCCTTATATATTCCATATGTGCTGACTCAATGGAACTGAATGGTGGAACGTGGAATGGGTGCCCCATTAAATCTGCCAGACGCATTTGTTTATCTTAGAAAATGCATTGAGTCAAAATCATTTTTATATTCTTATAAAATGAAACAATATGATTCGCCATTTGTTTACTTTCTCCTTTTATACAATTCACTCAACTTGCTTTCAATTAAGGCATTCCTTAAAGTTTTAATGATATGAAAATTAAAGATGACTAAACAAATATAATAAGAGAGAAGAATTAGTTCCTTGAGGGCACACACTGTGCTTTATATATTTCTCCATCACCCATAGTCACAGGACTCAAACAAAACCAAAATTAGCATTTTAGAACATACTTTCCACTCACACGTTTTCTTTGCCTAGGGTGTAGAATATTTCTGTATGTTGATTATATCTTTATAATCATATAGTATTTTGATTTTTTTGTAGTTAATTCAAAATAGAAATTATGAGGGCAGCATATCTCTTTCTATGGTATTTCATTATCCTTCTTAATTAACAAATAAGAACAGCATGCACAGACAGTTTCATAACTGAGCGGTGTATGTATTTGATTGTACTTTTCTTTATGTTACTGAATTCTACATTTGCTAAGTCTTCTAAAAACAGTGCTACAAGTATTTATCACAACGTCCATCAAAAACATGCTAAATGTTGACTTCCATCAATTGTCTGTTCTCATCAATGACATGTTTTGAGTCAAGCCTTAGTCATATCAAAGAGAACCTTTTCTTATGTGCTTCAGTAACTAACGAACCTGGAAGGGTTGGCTTGAGAGCTGTTTGCACAGTTTCTCCATGTTGCCTGTGGGCTCTGCCTCATGGATCCACCCACAAGCCTAACCAGTGTCTTCACATAGACTGTTTAGGTGGTATATTTTATCTAAAAACTATCCTTTAAGATGGGCCTTTCTTCAACAGTGGTTTCCCCTCCTCTCTTTCCCTCCCCCCTCTGTCTGCCTGTCTTTGTCTGTTTCTCTGTCTCTCTGCCCATCTGTCTCTGTCTCTATCTCTCTGTCTCTGTGTCTCTCTGCCTCTATCTCTTTGTTTCTGTGTCTCTCTGTCTCTATCTCTTTGTCTCTGTGTTTCTGTCTATCTTTCTGCTCTGTGTCTCTCTATCTCTAGTTCTCTGTCTCTTTCCTGTCTGTCTGTCTGTCTGTCTGTCTGTCTGTCTCCATGCCTTTACATCTAGTTCTTTAAGTAGTTGTTTTAGTGTGTCTCTTTTCTTTTTAGAGCCCTTCTCTCCGTTTTCACCTCATTCCTTTGGTGATTATTTCCTGAAGTGAGTTTCAAGACAGGAACACACAATTCATATTTTACACATGGCAATTGTGTCACACTTGATTCAATGATCATTTCCATTTGTACTTCTGCAGTGGTTTCTCTCACGTGGGAGGGGCCAGAAGGCTCTCAAGGGATGAGTCCCGCGGTTCTTTCTCCCCTTCACTGTCTCCATGCGCCTCTCTTTACGCTCCTCCACGTCTTCGGCCTCCCCACACCATGTGTAGATGCAGAGGGACAGATGATGGAAGAAGGTACTGACCCTCCTGGATCTGGAGCTGAGTCACTGAGGGAGGTGATCTCATCCACGGTCCATTCTTTAGCTTCACACCCTCTTGACTCCAGGTGTAGCTGCTCAGATGGCCCATGTAAAACCTTAACAAGACCAGTTACAGCTGCTGAGGTATGATGACAGTGACTTTAGGTACACAGATGGATGGGTGGGTAGACATTTTATTCGTTCCCTTTGTTTTTGCATTTCCAGGTATATCTCTGGCATTTCTTCCTTGAGAGAAGCCATCTGAAGCTGCCCCTGGATATCTGCCCACAGAAAAGTGAAAGGCTTTCCATGACCACCGATGATTGTCTACCAACAACTCCCCCACCCTGTTTTTTAATTTTTGAACTCTGAGGTTAATTCTTGCCTTATAAAATTAAGATCAAGATAACTCTGGCAAGGAGCCAGCCCCTGCAAACAAGTTTTTTTTTTTTAAACTGGGCAATGAAGAGTGATTGCATAAACACTATATAAATATTTCAAGTATCCATGTTGCTGATCCTGGTAACGATTGTTGTAAACAGGGCAGAAGTCCTGAAAGGCACTGGGGGAGCTCAATGGGAGCTGACCAGACAGGAATTACCATGAAGTGGAAGCCGAGAAACCCTACACAGTACAGTTTGCCGGAGAAAGGGCCATGCCTGTTCTGTTTCCATAATCCCACATTCTATTTTCAACATGCAACAGGTTCTTATTGAATGGTATGTTTTGAAAGTAGTACAGATAAATGAGATTTCATTACCTAGTTCAGTATATGTTTTTGTAACTAGTTCAGTATATGTTTTTGGACTCTGGTACTTCAGATTCGTCAGTTCAGTTCATTGACAAGAATTGCCCCTCACACGTGTCTGTCTGTCCTGCAGTGGTTGTTCTTGCTTTAGCTACCCTCTGGCAAATTTCCCTGGATGAGACCCAGGGGTAGAGTTCAACCCGAACTCCCAACCTTGTCCCAGTGAGCCAGTTTCGGACTCCACTCGTTCTGTGGGGCTTACTGCACGACTCCAGACCGTTCTGAGGGGATGCACAAACGTGGAAGACCTAGCAACGGCATGAATGGGTGCCTGAGCGCACGCACATCTCTCCTGAGAGCCGGCTTCCGGAGGAGTTGTTCCTTGCGCCAGGAAAGTTCTTTGCTTGTTTGGTGAATCACTATTGAAGGATGACGGAGAGGAGCGAGGGCGCAGTCAGCATGGGCACAATCAGTCAGTGAGGGCACAGTCAGCAAGGGCATAGTCAGTCAGCGAGGGCACAGTCAGCAAGGGCATAGTCAGTCAGTGAGGGCACAGTCAGCAAGGGCATAGTCAGTCAGCGAGGGCACAGTCAGCAAGGGCATAGTCAGTCAACTAGGGCACAGTCAGCCAGGGCATAGTCAGCGATTCCTCTTCCTGACATGTCAAGAGAAGGGAAGACAGAGAGAACATTCTTTCTCTTTTTCTTCTCTTTATACCTGGTTGTAACTTTGTGCCTTATGTTGATCGCAGATGCTTATTCTGTCTTAGCAGAAAAAGATTCTGTTTTATGTCTCCTTCAAAGAAACATCTTTTCATTAACACAGTGATTGAGCCTTTCTCCCTCTAGGTTCAATGGTTCTTTATAATGCAAACCTCTTCTCTAAATCCCTGACATGATGCATGTCCTAAAGATGTAGAAGTGGTCCTCAGACATTAGAAAATTTTCTATTTAAAATTAGTTAAGAATATCTAATACAAGTCACAGTTAAAGGCAGAGGCAACTACAGATTTTCCTGGTGGCTTCAGTTTTTTTTTTTTTTTTTTTGTCTAAGAAGGGATTTTTAAATGTTGTCAATCTCCTTTTAAATATCATGGAAAATGCCTGTCCTGCACAGTAAAAGAAAGGCCAGAAGTCGCAGGGTTTATATTGTGTTTCCAGAGGATGCCAGGAAATGGTTCGCTTGCAAACGAAAGGTGGGCACAGAAACCGAATCCACACAATGCTAGACATCTTCCCTCCCTGTCAGGACGGTAGTGCCAGGAACATATTATCCCAGCATCACACAAAAGAGGCTCCACCATTTTCATGTTTCTCTTTATCATAAAGTGAGACCTCCCATTCTGACTGACATAAGAGGAAGTTTCTCAGTGGAGATGGTCTCCGGGAATCAAAGTCCGGGGGCACAGGGGCCCTTGGTAGGACATTTTGTGCTTTAGTGACGGGACCAACTTTTACGTCAGAGAGTCAAGGAGTTCCTTTTCTTTGGCTCTTGTCTTGCATCCAGTTTTCAAAAGTGCCCCCCAATAAAACAGAGATATTCCTGGGAAGGCTAACACCTTGAGCTCTATCTACTGGTATCAGTTAACACCTTATAGGCAACTTAGGAGCACTGCCAAAGATTGGTTTAGGAGGAGAGGGAAGTAGGACTAGTGCCCAGCTTGCTGGAGGACTGCCTCCTTCCATGTTCTAAAGCTGGGATCAGTCTTGCTCAAGGTCTCAGAACAAGTGGACTCTGTCTTACTCAGTGGCCTTGGACAAGTGAGTTCTTCAGCGAGGCTAGTTCCTAGTTTACCTGTTAATTGGGGAGCATAATTATTTTTTATTTCATGAAGGGTGTTGGGAGAATTTATGGCCTATAAAACATTTGAGATTTTCAGTGTGAGGCAGTTCACAAGTACAAAGTATTATTATTTGTTTTATGGTAGGACTGTAAACGGGATTAGGCAGCCGTGGAATGCTGATACGTAGTGGAGTTGCTTTTATCTGGATTGTGCAGAGTTGGATATACTTGTATCTGTAACCGGGTCATGGTGGAAGTCCTACTAAATAATGATGAATATAGATTAGGTCCTCCTGTAAAAGCAATGCTGTTGGGTTTTATTGCCCGACACAGGTGTTTTATGGCAGTCCTTATCTGTGAGTAATATCCGAATGTGGAGCCTAGCCCAGCTCAAAGGCAGTGTGAGGAGGAATTTTTATTTTTCAATCCTGTGAAAAAATGAGAAGTCTGTCTTTTCTTTCTCAGTAGTCGTCACTGTCTCCATTCTTGCCGGCAAGATGTACTGACATCCGAGCTGGCTTAGATTTACTGCTTAATTTTTTGTCTTCTCACATGTAAAAATAGGACCAGAATACCGAAGACGACATCTTGCTCAATGTTTGCTAAGGAATCCATAGCAATTCCCCAGGGACCAACATTTGACATCTGAACTTCTCATTCCAAAGTCCGAGAACATTTATCAGTCTACTCTGTCAGCTTCGTCTTCCTTTCCATTTTCCCATAAATTCAGTACATCTAATCTATTTGTTACAAATAGCCCAGACTCTGATGTCAGTCCTATGATTCTGACTGCAATCTGAGAACTTTGAAAAGCCTTTGCTACATAGCGACTATTTAGTAGGGCAGTTCAACGCGTGGATAAATAATTTCAAACCTGAAATCCTTTCCCCGTTTCTTTCCTCTAATCTGTGTTTCTTCAGGTCTCAGAATTTGGTTCTGAGGACATCTTTCAGATTCAGTGGGTTATATCAGTGGATACGCATGCGTGCTTAATCACTGGCTCTCCATGACCACGCCCACATGAGTATTGTACTCATCCTTCTATTTATTCCTCTGATTTTCTGCTTTAAAATGTTTTTGGTTTAATGTATATATGACATGTTTTGTATGAGAGAACAAGCTTAGATGTCAGATCTGAGACTTGGATTTCTTCCAATCTAAATGCGATTTTATTAATTTAATTTTATCTCTTACTTAATGGAGAGAGTACTTATTTCCAATTTACTGACTCCCCCACCAAGGGGCAAGTCCTCTGTGTAACACACACACACACACACACACACACACACACGCACACACGCAGGCACATTACAGTGCAAACTTAATATTATTTAACTTGTAATTATCTCATACAAGGGATCATCAGAAGAAATCTAAGACTCTATATAACACTGTTGTTCCTTCTCAATAGACAAGGTGCTGCAGATGGCACTACCTTAGAAGATCATGGCCAGTTTGCGAAGAACTAGTCCAGTCTTAGTGTATCTCACACAAGCAACGCCTTATGCAACCCAGGATGGTTTCTCACAGTATTAGGGGTTTTCTAGAGTATTAGAAAAAAAAAATAGAAAAAGTTAGGAGGGGAGAGGGTTGAAGGGGAGGGGGGGAGAAGGAGAGGGAGAGAGGAAAGGGGATCATATTTAGTCTGAAAATATGAGGTTTCTCCAAAATCCAAAACTTTTTGAGTTCCAACAGATGTTAAAACAAACAAACAAATAAAAACTAAAACAAATCAACGAAGAACAGCAACAAAACCCTTTCGGATCCCGCACTACTTACAGTTTCAGCCTGGAATTGGGGGTGATCAGCTGGTGAGATCTATACAAATATTTCAAAATCTAAAACCCCAGAAAAGTCTACTCACAAGCACTTCATATGAGGGGCATGTCATCTGCATGTAACTATCATCTTCTGTATAGGGATATTTATATATCCTTGGCAACCTCTCTTGTGCATTTTCTCTACTTCTCTCTCTGGCTCTCTCTCTCCTGTACTTTCTCTCTACCCTTGTTCCCCCCGTCTCTGTCTCTCTCTCTCTGTCTCTCTCTGTCTCTGTCTCTCTCTGTGTCTCTGTCACTGTCTCTTTGTCTGTCTGTCTCTGTCTCTCTCTCTGTGTCTCTGTCTCTGTCTGTCTGTCTCTCTCTCTCTCTCTCTCTCTCTCTCTCTCTCTCTCTCTCTCTCTCTCTCTCTCTCATTCTTCCTCTTTCCCCTTCATAAGGATTTGGCTCTTATGACTGTGGAGCAGGCAAACAGGCCAGCAGCATGGAAGCCAGAGAAGGATGTGTATGTTGTGGTTTGAAAAAACATTCTTCTTTCCTCAGCCTTTGCTCGTACCTTAACTGCTCAGGTAGGATCTACCTATGAAATCCGGGTAATCTGAACTATTGAAAGACACTGAATTCTTTATGTTAGTCTCACAGACCAGTCACTAATAACATAGCAGCATCTAGATTTTGTTTCGATAAAACAAGAAGGTACAATGACCTAACAAAGTTAATGTAACATTGGACATTACAGAGTCCTTTCTTTAATGTTTTTGGAAATGTGTAAAGTCTCTAACACCATGGCCATGAGAAAAAGGATGAGAACATATTTCAAGAAGAAAATGGACAAAAATGTAGATATTTATAGTGACCTTTTCAGTACCTGACATATGAAGACTAGACCTGTCCAATGTATGATATAGAATTGTATGTTACAGGCGCTGAAATAACTGCCTTCCTACTAGATGGTGCCCAGTTTATCCTATTAGATGGTGCCCAGTTTATCCTATTAGATGGTGCCCAGTTTATCCTATTAGATGGTGCCCAGTTTATCCTATTAGATGGTGCCCAGTTTATCCGAAAGTATAAAGTACGAGGCAGGTGGAGAGAGGGTTGCCTTCCGTGTAATGTGTATCTCATCAATGTGAAATAATTATCTTCTAAATCTTAGTTCTTAAGCTGTGAACCAAAGAATGGTTAGGGTAGAGAGGCAATTAAGGTATATATATATATATATATATATATGTGTGTGTGTGTGTGTGTGTGTGTGTGTGTGTGTGTATGTATATACATATATATTTAGTTCAAATCACCATATATACACATATGTATATATATATATATATATATATATATATCAGTGATTTGAAAGACTCTATTAATATAAGGTATTGCCATTTAAGTCTGTAATAAAATTCTTTTTAAAATTGTTCACAGATCCAGGTGGTAGTGGTATATGCCTTTAATCTCGGCACTCAGGAGGCAGAGGCAGACAGATATCTGTGAGTTCAAGGCTAGCCTGGTTTACAGAGCAAGTTCCAATATATCCTGGGCTACACATTGTGTCAAACAAGCAAACAAACAAAAAACTGGAAAAAAAATTGTGAAGATGTGAAGGGACTATAGAGATGGGTTAGTCAGGAAGGCACTTCCTGTGCAAGCATGAGGATCTCAGTCTACATCTCTAGCAACCCTGTCAAAGCAAGGCAAATCAGCAAGTGCCAGTAATTCCAGTACTGGGGAAGTGGCGGCAAGAGGGTATCTGGAGTTTGCAAGCCACCTAGTCCAGCTAACTGGTGAGCACCAGTTTCATCGAGATACCCTGTCTCTAAAGCTAAGGCGGGAGACTGAAGACACCCAATCATGACTTCTGGCTTCTGCACATACATGAACACATGAACGTGCTACATCCAACATGAAGACTATGCTTATTGGATCATTCACACTGATGCATTGGAGGATCCATCTGTAAAGCACTCCCTGAAGTAGTGCCCTGTCTACATCCTATAACTTAATCAATACTTAGAGACATTTCCTTCCCCCATCTCTTGTTTGGAAATGAATTTTTAACCTAGAGTCAATCCTCTGTCATGTCGAGTATTTAGCATAGTATTGTTATCTACACATCTTTGTTCACGCAGCCAACTTTCAGATGTATTCATCTTGTATAGACTGTCTCTATCTGTAGATCTGGTATCATTGTACTCTGATCAGCAACTTGCTTGGCTCTCCCTTCTGTGAACCTTGTCCTGAGTCTGAGAGGACATACATGGAATCCTACATTTCTGTTCAGTGTTGGTTCAGCTTTTATTTAGCATGTGATGGCTGCAGAGACATTAGTCAAACACTTGTCTGCAAATACTTGTGTTGACCATATAAGAGCGTTATTTACTTCAGTACCATCCCTGCTAGCTGGGTCTTAATCCTTGGTATCCACATTCTGCCAGTGAGGTAATCAGACCTGGAGGAGCTAGTTGATATTTTAAGGACAGAAAAAATCAAGGGAAAGATTTTTTTGAACCCAGCCATTCAGATTCCAAAACCCATGCTTCGAGTCCTTACGTTGCACATTTTGCAAGAGGGCATTAAGCTTAAAGACTTTAGTTATTACTTGAGTTGGTTACTTCCTAGATGGATGTCCTGAAGTAAACTACATTTGCTCTCCCAATCTTCATTTCTTTATAAACAGTAGCAATAGTTTCCAATTGCAGTATTTATCTCTTACAGATTCGGTGTCTGCAAATTTACCTACTGGCTGAAATCAATTGTGTGTGTACTTGATCAAGGATGGGTCAAGTCTGAAGCTACGCATGTGCGTGCACAGAGGGGTGAGAACTGTGAGCTGTATAACATGACCATGACCAAGGCAATCCTCTATCCCTTATTCAGCTGGTGCTATAAGCAGCTGTCCTTTTTCACAAGGTCTTCTTCTGTGCTCTTTGTTAGGGTTTTTGTCGTCTAGAACACCCCCCAAACATAATATTAAAGTGCTGGCCAATGATTTTGACCCTGAGAGGGCTGCAGTGTATTGTAGAAAGAAAGAGGGCATTGGACGCACTTCATTCAATGTGGGACAGTGTTGCCGGCTCAGTTCAGCAGTAATGACTCAACAGTACACATTAGATACGAAGCCTTTGAATGGAAACCCACGTTTATACTATGTTTATGTACGGATTGCTTGATGGAAATATTACAGCCAGAGGCTCCCTGAATGGCAGTGATTTTAGTAGACGCTAGCTCAATGTTCATCATAACTATAGAGAACAAAACTACTTCGAAAATGATAATTCGCTCTTTGTCGTGTGAGCCTCATACAGATTAAGATAATATAATGTGTTTTGCAAAAAGGAAGAACTCAGTAAATTATCGTTTGCTGCTTTTTAACACTCCAGTATCATTGTAACTTAGAGGTCATTTAGTGAAGATCTTATTACACGGTTTCCTATGCTGCCTCCCAAAGGCACATTTATAAACACACGTTGGAACTCTCCCAATGGAAATCACAGATGTTACTGGAATGGAAGAGTGGGAGAATATTGAGCACGCCTTCTCCATCCGATGTGCAGATAAATGGGATACGGAACAGAATCAAGTCCCCATCCCATGTGCTTGGTGTACTAGTTCTCATCAAAAGGATGAACCATGAATAAAATACATCAGTAAGTTTCTATGTGCCCATGCATAGAAGAATGAAATCTTCTGTGGATTTTAAAGCTGACAATTATCAAGTCCCTTTGAGAAGAAAAACCATGAACGAAGCATTGAGAAAGTCTACAGGAACTAAGGCACTGGGAGAAATCCTAATTTTACAGGACACTTTCTTAGAATTTCCTATATCTGTTGCTTCTTCTCAGAAATCCATGTGAGGATGCAGATCATACTTAATTCTTTCAATGCCCTGTAAATTCTCTTTAAAAAAATCTCTCCAAATGAGGATAATTTCTTGACATCTTCAATTCTGTTGCCTTCGTCTCAACAGATATAGAGGCTGGAAGGATGTTGCAGCCGTTAAGAGTACTGTCTGCTCTTCCAGAGAACCCAGGCATGATTCCAAGCACCCACATGACGACTCACAACCATCTGTAATTCCAATGCCAGAGCATCCAACACACTCTTCTGACCCCTGAAGGCACCAGGCTCATATATGGTGTATATGCATATAAGCAGTAAAACCCATATATATATATATATATATATATATATATATACATATATATATATATATATATATATAAAGTACATTAATTAAGGTATTATTTGCCAGAAAGAAAAGAGACTTTTTAATTGAAGATTTACAAGGTCACTTTCAAATGATAATTATCTTTCCAACCCCTTTTTAAAAGATGTATTATTTTTTATAAATATGAGTATTCATCTGTATGCATATCTCTGCATTATATGTTCCTGGTGTCTGTGAAGCCCAGAAGAATGCTTCACTTCACTGGCACTGGAGGTATAGGGAACTGTAATAAGCATCCATGTGTGTGCTAGGGAATTGAACATGGATCCTCTATAAGAAGCAGCAGGTACCCTTAACTGCTTTCCCATCTCTCCAATCCCTAGGCCAATGCACTTTACTGTGCTGACCATGAGTTCTTCCATTACCACTCCACTGGGAAAGACAACCTTAGCAGACTCCTGCTTAACTGGAGAGCCTAAGATTGGATTTGACTTTCTCCAGGAAGTTTTCACAGCCCAGAAGGTATTTCTGGTCTTCTCTAGTAACGTGGTCTGCATTCCTAGGTGTACTTTGCTCCACTATTTACAATTTTTTCATTCATTCATTCATTCATTCATTCATGATCCCATAACATCACAGCTGTTGCTTACCCTAAAGAGGATACTTCAAAACTCTTGTTGAATGAGTGAAAGAACGAGTGAGTCTGAGGTCCCAGCTTAGTGCTTAGTACAATATCGTGTCTTTTTCTTATATAAGTCATGTAGCTAGTAGAACAGGATTAGGAAATAAAAAAAATTGCTTTTTGTTTGTTTTGTCTTGTTTGTTCAATGTTTTTTTCTTTATCTGATATTACTTAAACTTTACTTTTGCCTTTTAAAGTCAGGGTTCTGATCCCTAAGGCCCAGGTGTGCTCAGAAAAGGAGATGTGCTCTGTGGAAGGACATTCTGAAGAATCAGTAAGGAACTGGTCTGAGAGGTGTTGCTCTTCTGTCCCACCTGTGCAGCAACCTTAGCTCTAGTGAGGCTGCGTTACAGGTGAGTCAAGAGTAGGTAGTCCCTGCCCCACCCTTGACCTCAGGGACTGGGGCTCTGTGGCCCTTCTCGCTTGCCTCTTCGGTTACTGTATGGCGAAAGGCTGGACTTACTCTCTTGGCTTTCTCTGCTTCTTAGAATGATTTGTTCATTTAAGCTAAGAAATCATTTCCCATCATGAAGACTTTTCTACTAAACCTTTCTCTCCATTTTCTACTTTCTTTCCTCTTTTGTCCCATGATGTCCCAGCTGCTTATAAATCTTGTCAGCTTGACAAAGACCTGGTCCTTTTGTTAGTATATTATTATTATTATTATTGGTATATTTATTCCTCATCACAACTCTAGTGACCATTTCTTTGTCCCTCACACCATGTTAATACAGCAACCTTAGTTGGCAGTCTTCAAAGCTCTTCAGTTCCTCCATCTTCCCTCCTACCCATCCACTCTATAAGCAGCTAGCACAGTTCTCTTGCTCTCATATAAATGGATTGTGACTTTGAGGAAAACCATGCTGAATGTTTTCCATTGCCCACTTCAGTCAGGAAAGAGGACCTTAGCACATCTGGGCGTAGGCATGGATATTTTTTTGAACTAATGACAAAGTCATACTGTGTCTACCTTTGCTCATTGCTCTATGGTCAGGATTCAGCTTGGCCAACAGCATATTAGTAACTATTTATGGATAGTGTTTTGTTGAACAAATCAATTTCAAAGAGTAGAATTGTCTTTTAACTGCTATTTGATTTAAATTTAATTCACACATAAAATATCTAATTCTATGATACTTCTTACACACGTGCACTTACATAGACACTGTGTCTACAAGGAAACATAACATGCATTTAGTGTTCTTTCTATCTATCTATCTATCTATCTATCTATCTATCTATCTATCTATCCATCTATCTATCTATCTTATCTATCTCCATCCATCCATCCATCTGTTTTTAACATTTTGCCTTTGTATATTGAATGTTCAAGAAACAGCCATGATGCCTCGGTGATTAATATTTCTGCATTCATAAGCTTGTGTGGCTACTGCTTTTATTCAGATCTCAGAAAGCTTTAGAGTAGAGAAATGATGAGAGGATGACAGTGTTATTAATTTTTTTTTCCTCTCCCCATTTTTCCCCCAGACACAGTGCCGGTGAGTCTTCAGTGTCATCTGCCACCTTGTAGTTGGTAGGAAAGGCTAGTAGAAAGACTCTTCAGTGTATCATGTAGTTGGTAGGAAAGGCTAGTAGGAAGACTCTCCTGTGTATTGCCTCCGTCAGCCATTTCTCATCTGTTGTGTTCCTAGTGATGCTGCAGGTCTGTCTGCTGCAGACTTAGCTTCTCTAAGATTGTGTCACTTACAGGAAGGAGGAAGTACCTGAATCTTCTCTTCCTAGGCACAGTGAAGATCAGCTCTGCCATTTCACTTCTGTTAGGAAGAGCCTCCCAATCCTCCCGTGTTGACCACTCTGCCCATTACAGCTTCAGACTTTTTTTTTCCCCCCCTGGATGCTACAAAGCTGAGCTCAGCTGTGACTTTTTAATTAGCTCTCCTGGGATGAGCTTGCTGGCTTTTTATACTTCTTTTTGGTCCTTTGATTCCTTGTTCCCCTCTCTTCTTCATGTCTTCCCTGCATGTTTGTGGTCTGGCTTCACATCTGCCCTTGGCCCAGGGGGCAATTTCCAGCTCTGGGTATTGTCTATTTTCTTTCTTTCTTTTATTTCTTTTTCCTTTTCCTTTTGTTTTTTAAAAGAAGATCTCCCTCATGACAGAAAATACACATCTGCATTTCAATAGCCAGTCCTGGATATGTTTATAAAATACCACCCACTTGTAATGAATATTTAACCTAGGAAGTTCTAATTCTGCTTCAAGTCTGTCCACCCCTGAAAATCCTTCAGCTTTCAGAAAAGGACCATGTTTTGCAGACCAGGTCAGCCCAGCTATGAGAGCAAGTGAAGGTTAAAATAGCCCTGCCTCACACCGTGCGCTCCTTGCACTTTGACCCTGTGATGACTGTACTTCAGCTCAGGGTGGTAACTGTCCTTTTACACCTTGTTCCATGTAAACCATCCAGTGCTTGACCCATAGGAGGAAAAGTTCATTCCTTATTCCACACCTGTTCCAGAGAATTTCAGTCACTCCAGAGAATGAGGAATGAAAACTCTCTTGCTTCTTCCTGCATCTCAGTGCCCACGACGCCCTTTTCCCACTCTGTTCTTAACTTCATCCCACATCTGGAGATTTGTACAAGATTTATCGGGAGAGAAGTAGGCCAGATAGCAGGGTTGTTTGGTTTTTTTTTTTTTTGGAAGTAAAATAAAATTATGTATATGTGTGCATACTTCAGAGAACTGATTTGAAAAGTCACAAGGCACTTTGGAATAGGAAGGATCGTGAATCTTATTTTGATTAACTATTTTTCTAAGGAAGAAATAGAGGTTCAGAAAGATTGTCATTCTTCTGACAAACAAAACACATACCCACAAATTATTCTGCTCTTTCTATCTACTTATAGGATACAATATAGTTCACTGATTTGTCCATTCATCTGGAGGACGAACCCAGAACTTGTGGTGAGTGAGGCTTAGTATTGACTGCATGACTGGGCTATGCTGTGTTAGACACTGTGGCTTGAACTTGTTCAAGCAATGACTTAGAGAACCCTTTTGACCCTTACCCCTGCCCACTGTTTTGGCTCTTCACAGTCGATTCTGACATGCTAAATCATCGCTTTCCCTCGTGGACTCTTAAGAACTGGCTTTTGTGAGAATCAGGGCCTTATAAATTCTGTATTTTGTAATATGAATTTTTCAAGATAGAGTGGATTTTCATTTGTTGGTCTCACAATATCAATATTTTGTGTTCTTAGCAGAAAAATATGTTGAGGCATTTCATTTCTTAGCCTTTTATTAAATATAAAGATGCAATTTTAAAAAAATAATATACAAGTGTTGGATGATAGGTAAGCAAAAAGGGTGGTAGTAAACAAATATGTTTTGTTTACTGTTTGAAGTGTTTGGTCTTTCTGTGATTGGCAGTTCCAGTTATTTGACTACATCTTTAATTGACTAATATTTTGTTTACATATAATAGTTTAAAGAGTTAATTTAATATCTATTGGAAATTTAATATATGCTAAATATGTATTATATTATGTATTATATGTAAGATGTATTATTGATCAAGGGAGTAAAAACTACACAATAATAATAATAATACACGATAATAATTTAATTTTGCAGATAAAAACCTATGGCCTGTGGAATTAATTATATATCACACCTCCAATAGCTAGCAATATTGAAAACAATCATGTCTAGAATCATGGACTTTTAGGATTAATTCCAAAGTTTAAGTTATGCCAGATTATTTTGAAATACTATATTCTTACAAGTCTCACTAATGTAAAAAAATAGTTTATTCTATTCATATTTTCCCCAATAAAACACAGCTTGATAACAACATAAGCCAATGAGTAATTTCACGTAATGAGCAGAATAGAATATTTTGAATATTACTTGTGTTCTTCGAAGTTCAATGCCGATATGATAGTAATAAGAGACCGGGCTTTGGGGAAAATGACTACGAGGTGAGGGATCTGGTCTCCTGAGGTGGCCAGTGCCTTTATTAGGAGGTGAAGAGAGTGCCCTCTCCTCTAGTGGTGAGGGTACACAGGAGCAGAGGGTGTCCTTGTCAGATGCAGACCAAATCAGCAGCACTTTGCTCTCATGTTGTTGCTTCCTAGAACTATGAGAAATCAATTTAATTATTTACAAACTACACAGTCTGTAAAGGATTTTGTTGCAATGGTACAGAGTAAGAAACTCCTTTAGAAAGGAATCTTATTTGATATTCTGTTTCAAGGGCTGCTATTGTCCAGCTAGTCATTCAGTCACAATTCAATCATTCTTTTTATTTTCCCCCTTTTCTGTACATTTGATTTCCTAATGATACACAAACTAGTTGATTAACTGTGTGCTTGGTTTATCTCGCAGGGTGGAAAGTCTGAAATTATTTTCATTTTATAGATAATCAACCTTAATTTAGGATTGAGGCAACATTGTGGCACATTTTACTTTTCAATTAGCATACGTTGTCTGGGTTTGCTAGAAAGGGGAATAATGGAGACTGGATTGTCATTTAGAAACCAAATATTAAGTGAAAGCAACTGGAGAGAGGAGGGTGGGAAGGGGAGAAATTCTTGTACCTTTAGTTTGTTTATTAAGCTAAGCCAAACATTTCAAGAAGAAACATCGTCGGGTTCCTAATGCTAACTGAGGTCACAGCAAGCTAAATCACTGCCTTGGAAAATCCGAATCACATTGTGTCTGTATCTCACGGGCACCCAGCAGGACACCAGGGAGCACATAGTGTGGAAAGCTCTGGCTGGTGGACCAAACAACCAAACAAGAACAAGAAGTCAAAGACCAGAATGTATCTCCAACTGCTAGCCCCTTTCATTTCTAAAACCCCTTCTAGGACCAGCAGGCCTTAATTCTGAGGACTGGTTCACATAGGAATGTTACTGCACATTAACACATTGGGTGTCAGCCAATAAAAGTTCACAGTGGAAGGAATACCTGGCCTGTTTACTATTACTTTTGGATTGAGGAGTTGGAACAAAAACTTAAGTTTTCTTCTTCTTTTTTGTATAAATCAAGCTATTAGAGTTTCCTTGCTAACCTGCGCAGACGAAATGAATTCATAGAGTTATTTCAGATTTAAGAAATTACTTAAGACTTCGTTTGTGTGGATTCACAAGCAACATGCAACCTTGACTAAGTCAGATGGCTCTCTGAGTTTCACTCTAGGCCCAGGTTTCCTCTGTCCTTCTTCCACATTCATTAGTTACTGAATCATCTAAATGACCATTGTAAAGGTGTGTCCCCTGTGCCTACCTTACAGATATTTATATCACAATGTGTTATTTCTCAGAGGCAAAGCGAAGGTAGATTTCTCAAGGATCTTTTGCCTGTCTTCTTTAACAGAATTTGAGACAGGATCTTTTATACAGTTGTAACTTATAAAAATAACCAGATTACAGGTACTTATTTATTCAGTTATTTTTGTTTAAAGGAAGCAGTGAGCCATGCACTGATGATTCTGGTAGACATTTCTATAAGCTAAGTTAAATTTAGATGTGTCCTGTAGAATAACAGAAGTGTATTTTTGTAGGATAATTATATTAAAACAGAGTTTTGAAAGGCAAGGGAATACTACAAGTATAATCAGTTTAGCATGACATCATGTGCCACAAGTACATACAAATTTCATTTATCAACTAGGACTAATAAAAAAGACAGTGGAACAACAACAAAAGAAATGGGTGAGTTAGCTGGAAGTCATCTCTAGTGTCGGCAGGAATGCGGCAAGGGGATGTATCACTAAATAGGAAGGCTGACTTAAGTTCGTAAGTAATTTATTATAAAAAATATCAGGCAAATGTCAGATGGAGGTTGAAGCAACCAGGGAGACATGATATGCTTACATCTCATGTTTCACTCAGTTGATTTAATATTCCCAGGTGACATCAGTGTTTAAGATTTGTATTAGGTAATTTTAAAATCATCACTGGGTTAGAGTGGATCGTATCCCTGGGGGAATATGGCAACCAGATACTTAAAAGCAATTTAGTATTTCCATGTCACTGTTTTGTGTGTGTGAGAGCCAAAACATTGGTTATAACGTCCAATCTTTAACTGAGATTCAAAGTCTTCCTTTAAAATGCCACTTGAACATAGAGATAGGCTTGTCCTTATCAAAAACTAGAAATAGAAAAAAATAAGTATATGGAACATTTTTAGAAGTTTGGGGCAGGATGAGAGAAGCGCGACCCAAGGCTCAGGTGTTTCCATCTTGGCTCATTACTAACTTCTCAGTTTCAGTATCTATAACATGAGGACATAGAATGATGTTTCTCTCATTGTTCTGCTGTGAAAATTCACAGATAATACAAACTGAGCTCTCAGAATACTAGGAACATGGCGTCTGTAAGCGTCAGGTATTCATACCATCTACAGACAGAGTACTATCATTTTCAGATATGCTAACTCATCGAGACTGCTCCTACAGTGTGTGAAACGGGATCCCTAACAGATTGTTCCACCCTGTAATTGATTAAAGAGTACCAGTGGGGGATTTGGTTTGACCAGAAGAGACAACGAGCAAACATAAATCACCTCTAACTTAGACCTGGTCAAATAACAGGGCACCGTGTAAACTAGTTCCCTTGTCAGGTCAGCTTACGGTGGAAATATGTATTTCCAGGATGCTTCGATCAATTCAAAGTTCTTTCTGCCTGCTCTGTTTTGCTCTTGAGGCCCTCTACTGAGAAGGTTTAGTGTTGGAAGAGAGCAGACTAGTCATTTTACCCAAGTGTTACAATGTTCTTGGTATCTCATGTCTTAAAATCTTTTTCTGTACACATCTTGGGATTATACCAAGTACTTATCAATTTTACTTAGAAAGGCAAAGTGCTCTTGTGCTAAACCTCAAATTGGGATATATACAACAATCTAACATCTTATTATTTTTAAAAAATTAGACTGTTGTTCACACACACACACACACACACACACACACACACACACACACACACACCCAGGAGGGATGTTAGCAATATATGGCCTGAGGTCTAGGAATGAACACAACCAGGAGGAACCCTGGGGGATTCTCATGTAGGTAGTCTTGGGATCCGACTATGTATTAGAATATCATGTAAAATTAGCTTTATTGTGTGAGGCACAATACCCACATCTCTAAATGATTAGGATTTTAGAGAAGTTTCCAAGGTTCAGTTTTCTTATCTAATAAGATGGGGATAATGTTGCTTTGGTGGACTGAACTCCATTCTAGGGAGAAAGGCTAAGGTCCTCACGTGTCAATTACGTCATCGATGGCTGAAAGCTGGAAGCTCTGGTTAAAGCCCTCAGAGATGTTCTCTCAGCATGCAGCAGGTATGGGAGGCCCTGCCTTCTGGGAATTACTTGAAATGTCTACACAGTGCATTCTTGGTGGATGTCAACTCCCTCTCCTGTTGCCCAAACGCTACCACTCTAAGAATTTCTGAGCTAAGTCCAACTCTAAAGCTTTCGCTTGTTTAGGATAAATGACCCCAAAGTTACCACACTTGTTGAATCACTGAATCTTTGCAGTTAGGATAACAAGTCACAATAGAGATTTTGACCTGGAAACGACCTTAGGACCATCTGGCTCAGATCTTGTCTGGTGTAAAAATGAAGAAAGAGAGTCCTGGAGGTGCTCCGAGCCAGGTGTCCATTCTGCTCCCTGATGTCCCTGTCACTGTCTTGTAAATGGTGCTGTAGATTCGGATCTGCAGCTACTCAGAGGCGGGGTGCAGGGGGAGCACAGTTCAGCAGTGGCAGGTTCCTGAGGTTGGGTCCTGTTCTTTGTGTGGGGACAGTTATGGCGATAGACAGCTCTGCGTTACTCTCCAGATGAGAAGCTGACAGACTCCAGGCCTGTTGGATGCAGCTGTGTGCTGACAAATGACTTGACAAATGGGACACACGAAGAGGGTGCTGGTGGATGGGAAAGGGGCCAGCTCTTCCCTGGGGACTACTTTAGACAGCCCGAGGACTGCAAAGTGACTCTTAAGCATATGACTTTTTTTTTTCTTTTAAAGAACTATTTGATTTAACTGCAAAGGCTTCACTTTCTTTGTCACGAGCTGTTTTTCTCTTAAATCTGATTTGAAATGTCAATTGCATTAATTGTTTCTTTCAATTACTAAACCGAGTTTGAAATTAACAAGGTTAGATGATATACCGGACGAGTTCGCTATGGGCACAATAGAAGATACACTTAGTCCATTTCTCATGATACTCACTTTTCTTCTTTACGATGTTGGGATCTGAAGGACCGGGCAAGAGGCTTGGTGGATATGTCACTTACCAGACAAACACAGGGAACTAAATTTCATTCCTGAAACCCACACATAGGAGGAAGGAGAAACCAACTCTGCGAAGTTATCTTCTGACTCCACACATACGCTACAGTGTGGCATGTACTCCCTGCCCCCACTCCACATATCATACGCATGCATAGTCACAGAATAATAATGAAGTTTAAAAAGACATTGGGATGTGAGCGTTATATACATAAAACTTGCATCTTGAGTTTGGGGTGTGTCCGAGTGCCAGAGTGGTTATCTAGCGTGTACCAAGGCCCCATGTTCAATCCTTAGCAGTTCAAAAAATAAAAATTGTGCTATAATATCTGATCTGTGCACATTCAAAAGAACTAAAATGCCTTGAATGTCTTAGAAATTAGTGTTGTATTCTAATCTGCAAATGGGGCTGTTGTGTTTTCTCGCCTGTAAGACAGATGCCTTTACCTTCTAGTAATAGATCCTGACTCAGGATTCATTTTCTTTATCTTTTCCCCTTCCCTCCGTCCCTCCGTCCCTCCCTCCCTCCCTCCCTCCCTTCCTTCCTCCCTCCATTCCTCTTTCTTCCTCTTCTTCCTCTTCTTTTTCTTCCCTTTCCTCCCCTCCTACTTTCCCTCCCTCTCCTCCTCTACTTCTTCCTCCTCCTCCACCTCCTCCTCCTCTTCTTCTTCTTCTTCTTCATCATCATCATCTTCCTCCTCCTCATTCTTTTTCTTCTTCTTCGACACGGTCTCACTGTGTCTCGCTCCTTGGCCGGCCTGGAACTGGCAATGCAGACCAGGCTGACCTTGAACTAACAGAGACCTACTTGCCTCTGCCTCCTGATAAATGAAACTAAAAGCATGTGACATCATTTCTGACCTTGCCGGCCCCCTTTTACCATTCTGCTTAAGCACAGTCCATTTCTGACAATCCTCCATGAATTATGTGTAAATTATAATGTTGAGAAGCAGCATGCCCATTGTTTTAGATTCTTGATAACTAAGGGATAACAGTAAGATAGCACAAGCAGAGAGAAAGAATCAAACAAGAAGAAAGGGAAGGTAAAACAGAGCAGGGTGAAAAGGAAGATAATGTATAGACTGGGGGAATAAGGAGACATTCACTATGTGCTGGATTAAGAGGAAAAACATCCATGGGTTCCTCTCCATGGAGAAGGTTCCAGGCTCAGGCAGGTGTGTAGGGAGGCCAACAATGCCTTCTTCTCTCCGCTTGTGTTTCTGATCATCATTACTGTGTGCTGCCTGAGCTCCTCCCTCTTCTGAAGCCTTCTATTGAGAACCTGTTTCCCATATGACTATTCCTTTGTTCCCCCCCCCCAACTGTAGAGACAAAGACAATGGAGGTTGTCTGTGTGCATGTTCCTCTTTTGAGTAACTTGCCAATGCAGTCTAGACAGTGACCTCCAGGAAGATGAAGTTTGTGTGTAGGGTTATCAGTCTAGAAGAAGAGTGTTCCCAGAAACCTTCAGTGTGATCTGGTCCAAGCTGCAAAGCCTCTCTGGCTCTCACTGTCCTTATTGACGTGAAGAGACAAAAATTGGCTTGAAGCCTGTGGTTGCAACTCTTTGGAGTCAGGACTGGATATTTCTTCTAACTCTTTTATTAATTCTTTATTTCAAGTGTAGCTTGAAATGAAAATATTAGTAGTGAAAGTATTTATACTATATTGGCAAATGCTGTTCAGCAGGGCTACAGAGCCTTTTCTTTTCAGAGAGATATTGTTAGTCATTTATGACTTCATATTCACACACACACACACACACACACTCACACACACATATAATAAAATGGAGTTATGTAAAGAATTTGTTTTAATTGTAGGGAAGCAGTATTTATTTTCCCCTACCCCAGCCATCATTACAGAGAATTTGCTGATGAAAATGTTTGATCCTCGTATTTCTTGATGTGAGTCTAATAAATATTTTTGGAAACATTCATATATATATATATATACACATATATACACACATATATACATATATATGTATACATACATACACATATATACACACACACACACATATATATATATATATATATATGTATTAGTTTTTAAATCAGAACCAGTTAATTTTCCCCTTAGTTTATTTTTAACAAAGCTCTCTCCCCTCTCCTCCTTTAGGCTTTTGTCTTTATAGACCTGCTTCTTGAATTCTCTATAAAATGGTGCCTAATATTGCATCTGATGGATGCTCTTATTATTAGGACTATGGTGATGTTTTTAGATCAGGTCTTGTTACATGGCCTGGAATTTTGGATCACCCTGTCTTGCTGATTTTAAGTTTGAACATATCCTGAATGAAGGCAAGCGTTACAGTTTTAATGAGCTACAACGAGTTTAATATATAGTAAATTGGTTTAAAAAGGAATTTTATGATGAGGACAATCTTTGTGCTCATCTGTGAAATGTGGTCAGATACACGCGAGAGAAGAATAAGAAAAGAGAATAAGACAAATTGATCACTGAAGACTTACTCAGTCAAGGAAAGGGTGGAACCTGGGTTTTCACTGGAGAGAGACACATCAGTGGGGGACCTGAGACAAGGTTGGAGAGAGACACATCAGTGGGGGACCTGAGACAAGGTTGGTGAGAGACACATCAGTGGGGGACCTGAGACAAGGTTGGAGAGAGACACATCAGTGGGGGACCTGAGACAAGGTTGGAGAGAGACACATCAGTGGGGGACTCGAGACAAGGTTGGAGAGAGACACATCAGTGGGGGACCTGAGACAAGGTTGGAGAGAGACACATCAGTGGGGGACCTGAGACAAGGTTGGAGAGAGACACATCAGTGGGGGACCTGAGACAAGGTTGGAGAGAGACACATCAGTGGGGGACTCGAGACAAGGTTGGAGAGAGACACATCAGTGGGGGACCCGAGACAAGGTTGGGTAGTCCACCTGAAGCCACATTTAGAGATGTCACGTGTGCTTTATTTATGAGGCAAGGGATGGGTGCTGGGGTGTGGACTAATCAGAACCATATTTCATGAAGATTAGTTGAATAGTGTAAAAGGTGACAAGGGAAGAGGAGGGATTGGAGAGTCTGTTTTTATTTTTATTTCTTGATTTGGTTTGGTTTTTGTTTTGCTTTATTTGAGACTGGGTCTTGTGATGTAGCCTTGGGTGGCCTTTAACTCACAAAGATCCTTGGGTATCTGCCTTCCTGAGTGCTGGGATAAAAGGCCAGGGTCACTATGCCCCACCCTCATAACCCTATCTCCCAGAAAGCCTTAAAAACCACTAGCCTCCCTGGACCTCAGTTTCCAACACAGAATCAGTTATTACAATGGTCAGATGAACCCACATATAAAAACTGATAACCCTCCAAGGCACAGCCAGGCCTTCAGTTATGACCATGGTCAGATGAACCCACATATAAAAACTGATAACCCTCTAAGGCACAGCCAGGCCTTCAGAGGCCTCTCCTTCTGTCCCAGTCTCTTCCCAAATGAACTTTCATTCTCACAATGCCTCAGACACACCTGGGAGTTGATCCTGTAGCACCAGGCAGAGAAGATGACTTCTGGAACTGGAATACAAGAAGCAGATAGGAGAAGTTCTTTTCCTGAGGAAAGATTTAAGGAGGAGACCGGCAGTACAGCCGGGAGGTGGCCAGGTTGTAGAAACACTGCCGAGGAGCTTAGTAATGAACACATCTTGACCCAGTGAGAGCACCAGCAAGCTTCACCCTGGGAAAGGGCAGAGGTCATTCCCAGCAACTGCTCTGCCTATGGGGTGGCTCTTTAGGAGAACCAGCTGGAGGGATGGGATCTCCAGGAGGAGTGTACAGTCAGTGATGGGACCCCCATCCTTATTTATTGTAAACAGTGGACACTCTTGAAGGCCCATCTGCACTTTTGCAATACATTCTGCACCTGGCTTTTTGTTTTCCTTCCTGAAGCGCAGTTGCTTGGTATGCACGAGGAGCTGCCATCTGCCTCCCAGACAGTCATGGGAGCTGACTCCATGCCTTTATCTTGAGAACCGGGGACTCAGTCAATTCCCATTGCAGGACTTCAGTACTGCAACCCTTCAGTTGCAAATTCAGAAAATCACACACACACACACACACACACACACACATATATATATAATTTTTTCTGATTTTGATATTGTTGACACACACACACACTCACACACACAAGATCTTGGAAATGGTCTACTTTTTATCTGGTCATTTAATTAAATGTCTCACATGCTCTTAGGCATCAAGAATTTTTGGCTGACTGACTGCAGTGTGCTTCTGAGCACTCCATAACACATTACACATATGTAAGTCAGAAACACTAAGAGCTGCATTTGCTAATGTCATTTTTAGGAAGTCATGGAAACAAAAGGGCTGAGAGAAGTTAGCATCCTGTAATCCAGCAAATGGGGGCACCACTGCCATCTCCTCAAAGTGTCTCTGCACGGTTCAGATCTGTGTGACTGTCTGCTGTTCAGAGCACTGAGCCCTTTCCTTAAGGCGGTAACAGCTTTGGATTGAGGGGTGCACTGTTCATTCTCCTTTATTCAAGGAAAAGCCACAGTGATTTCTTGTCTTCAGAACTTCGGCCCAGCACTGCATCTTCCCGAGAATGTGCCTGCCCTCTTCATTAAAGGGAATGAGTAAAACGGACTCCCTACTACAACTGAGAAAATTACAATTATATGTGCATGCATGCATGCATTCATTGACTGTGTGTGTGTGTATGTGTGTGTGTGAGTGTGTGTGTTACACAATAACAATTGAGGGGAAGAGGGGATGGCAAACTTGGGAGGGAAACCATAGACAGGGAAGGGTAGGATGGAAGAGAGAGGGTGGAGGGATGGTGTGTACATTTTAATTTTTTAAAAGTACAATTTAAAGCTAACCAAGTTTTTGTAATAGACAGTAGACTTCAATTTTTCTGCTTAATTTTACCACGAGGTCGCAAGTCCTCTCCCAGGTTCAAACACAGCATTGGTGACATAACATGGGAATCTAATTAAGCATCTCTGCCCATGACACAGTGACTCCAAAGTATGAAGCAGTGATACCCTTCTGCATGTAGGGAAGACGTGGCATTGTTGAAAGATTCGGTGCTGTTGAAAGACTCACCATAGCTTTTGCCTCTGAGTTAACATCCGTAAACCTGTGAATGTCAGAATGCCTCATTACGCTTCTCAGTGACATTTTACATAATGTGCTTTGGTCTAAGTTATTTTTATGGTTACAGTTAGGCATCACCTGAACTCTGCAATGGTATTTTTATGACAAAATGAAATAAGCTCTTATTGAAAGATATCTGGGACATACAGCTCCTTTAGTAAATACTTAAAAAAATGAATGTAAAATGTTAAACTATTTTATAAGAAAATAAAAATATTAAAAATAAGGTATGCATAACTGAAAACATTATTTCAAAGGTTTCTGTTAAAGGTAGACTGATAGTCTGACAATAGAACTAGATGAGATTAGGTTATCACTTTTAGTCTTGGGATACAGGTCTACTTATTTATCTATTTTCTCTTCACAAGATGCCGATAAGTTTTGGTCCTTATGACCATGAACATGACAAGATTCCAAGACTCATTAGTCCTTAGCAACTCGGTTATTATGAGAGTCATTATTTAGGTCTATAAGGCCAATACTCAGTCTACAAGCAGTAGGGTCTTGTGAGGTTTTAGAAAACCAACTGTGGCTGAGGTTTAAAAGAATCTTAGCTGTAAAGGGGACTGTTCTAAAGTTGGCATCTCTACTTGCAAAAGTAGCAAAGGAGCCAAGAGTAGGCAGAAGAGATGGGAAAAAGAAAAGATAAATATCTGAATGTAAGAACCAGAGAGGAAAAATAGAGAAAAGAAGTTTGTTGGGTTGGGGAAATAGACCTCTATGTCAAGCTGAGGAGTGGACCAGCGCTCAGGGACCAAGACACACGGCTTCAGTCCTGTGCCTCCTCACAATGCAGTATCTCTGCAGTTGTGGGATTAACCACATTGGTGAGTAGTTCCCATCAAGCAGGATTATTTTTCATAACTACAAATTAGTATATATTTATGTGTCTAATATATATTATTATATTGACCTATCTATATATGTCTATCTATCTATCTATCTATCTATCTATCTATCTATCTATCTATCTATCATCTATCTATCTATCTATGTATCTATCTTCTATCTAATCTATCTATCTATCTATCTATCTATCTATCTATCTATCTATCTATCTATCTAGTATCTAGTATCTAATCTATCTATCTATCTATCTATCTATCTATCTATCTATCTATCTATCTATCTATCTATCTACCTATCTACCTATCTATCTTGTATCTTATCTATCTTATCTATCTATCTATCTATCTATCTATCTATCTATCTACCTATCTATCTTGTATCTTATCTATCTATCCATCCATCCATCCATCCATCCATCCATCCATCCATCCATCCATCCATCTATCTATCTATCTATCTATCTATCTATCTATCTATCTATCTATCTATCTATCTATCTATATCTATCTATATGTGTATGTGTGTATGTGTGTATATCAGACACATAAATAACTAGGGGGTAACATAATACCTCAGAGTGACTAGACCTCATTAGATGTTGCCTACGTTTATTCAATAGGCATAGAATCTTAAAACAAGATGATTTTGCAAGAAAAGAAATAAAATCTTTTACTCGTCATGGTTTGAGATATATTCTCACCATTCCAAAATATAATGCAGAATGACCTCTTTTAGAGGCCAGATACAGACATTTTACTAATAAAATATACTGGGAAAAAACCAAAAGAAATAGAGGCCATGTTCTTCCCTAATAGATTTTGAATTATTTTTGGAATGATTATTGACTGCTCTCTATTTGTGGTAGGGCTTTGCAATTATATAACTAGGCATGATTCATGATATACTCATTTTAGAAAAAGATTTCATATCATAACACAGAGTGTGCTTAGCAGTACAAAGTTTATTTCTTCTTCTCTAACCTAATTAAGAAGCCTTGTTCCAGTCTCTTAGGACAATAATGGGTCTAATTTTTTCTTGATCAGTGCCTCAGGTCATTTGTACCTCAAGAGTCTTGGTACATCTTTTCTATCTTGTTTCACTTCCTGGCTTTTAAGAGCGTCTCTATTAAAATATTAGGTAATTAAATAGAGACTAGAGAGGAAAAAAATTCTCTCCAGAGACAAACCCAGTTTCTTTGTTTCCCTCACATAAAAAATAGTTGAACTTCATAGAAAAAAAAAGGAAAAGCATCTCCTTTCATTTCCACTTAAGCCTCTCCTCTGGAGCTAGAAACCGGGGATGTGATTTCACACCACAGAAAATCATGAAATGTTAGGACTCAATCCATTTTATACATTCTTCCTCGAGTAAATTATACAGATCGGGGCACAGACATCAAATTTATATAAATGCTTTGCTTTTCTGAGGTTCAGAGTCCCCTTAAAAGCTTTGAGTTCCTAAGACATCCATGTTATTCCATATGCTGGACCATCTAGAAATGTTTCTAGTCCACGAGCGTGAATGTGCATCCTACTCATTGACCGTTTGGAGCATCTAACTACTAATACAGAGAGAGGTGTATTCCAATTGTGTAGTTAGCACCACCGCCCCTGACTGCCCCACATGGGGGCTGAGGTGGGGCCTGCAACTTATGGAGATAAAGCACTATTTTGAAGCAATAGGCTTGTTGAAGTGTTTCTTACCTTACCACGGTCTGTCAGATTTGATCACATTTTCTTTTTCTCCTCTTCCATCTATCTTGTATTCGGGGAATTCTACAAGTGGGAAGCTGAGAGCAGTAAAAGAAGGCTGTGGGGCATAAGCTTCTGTTGTCCACTGGCAGGAACTTAAAGCGTGTTCTTTCTAAAAGAGCAGGGAGAGCTTCTAGCACTGGCCAAACAGGAGCCATTTTGGTAGGACCTACCACAGAGCGCAAAGAAGTCAGAGATGGGTTTGCTGCGGGCGGGGGGTAGGGGTGGGGAAGGGGATGCCTCTGTGGACCCATGTTGAGGCATCCCTTCCTTCCAGGGAGGTTCCATGGGGGGGGGGAGAGAGAGAGAGAGAGAGACAGAGACAGAGACACACAGAGAGACACAGAGAGACAGAGACAGAGAGAGAGACAGAGACACACAGAGAGACAGAGACAGAGACACAGAGAGAGATACAGAGAGACAGAGACAGAGACACACAGAGAGACAGAGACAGAGAGAGAGACAGAGAGACAGAGAGAGACACAGAGAGACAGAGACAGAGAGAGAGACAGAGAGACAGAGAGAGACACAGAGAGACAGAGACAGAGAGAGAGACAGAGAGACAGAGAGAGACACAGAGAGACAGAGACAGAGAGAGAGACAGAGAGACAGAGAGAGACACAGAGAGACAGAGACAGACAGACAGAGACACAGAGAGAGACACAGAGAGAGACACAGAGAGACAGAGACAGAGACACACAGAGAGACAGAGACAGAGAGAGAGAGAGACAGAGAGAGACAGAGACACAGAGAGACAGAGACACACAGAGAGATAGAGACAGAGAGAGAGAGACAGAGAGAGACACAGAGAGACAGAGACAGACAGACAGAGACACAGAGAGAGACACAGAGAGACAGAGACACAGAGAGAGACAGAGACAGAGAGAGAGAGACAGAGAGACACAGAGAGACAGAGACAGAGAGAGAGAGAGAGAGAGAGAGAGAGAGAGAGAGAGAGAGACAGAGAGGGACACAGAGAGAGAAGAGTAGAGGCTGGCTATGAGCACATGGAGAGAGAGAGGGAAGGGGAATGGGGAGAGAAGTGACAGAGGGGGAAGAGGGTAAGGGAGCAATAGAGCCAGAGAAGAAAGAGAGGAGGGGCGAGCAGCCCATTTTATACTGAGTCAGTCACACCTGACTGTTGCCAGGTAACTGTGGGGCGGAGCCTAGGGGAAATGCTAACAGCCTAGATGCTCCAAATGGCCATGAGTGTATGACTGTGTCACTGATCCTGACTCCGTAGGATGTGTGTATTTAAAATGTGATCATTGCTAAAGTTTTAAATTAGTTTTCACGAGTGTGTGCATGTGTGCGCATGTCTGTGTATGCATGTATACATGCAAATGTGGACATAAATGTGCAGCTGTACATATGTAGAAGACTTGTATCAATGGTCAACTTGGGTAAGTTGGTTTTTTTCTTTTATCATGTGGTTCTAGGGATCAAACCCATGCTGTCCAGCCATGGCGGCAAGCAGCTCTACTCACTGAGCCACAGTGTCAGCCCCTGACGTTTATTATTGTCATCAGGTTCCATGCAACATTTTTTTTGTTTTGGTTTTTTGTTTTGTTTTGTTTGTTTTGTTTTAGAGCCTGACAATTACCACCCTTTTAACATAGTTTTGTTTGTTTGTTTGTTTTTAAGCTTGAGAAAAATTTATTAGAATTTAAAAGCTAAAGTCCAGGGAAGTCAATCTGTGGATCTTAAAATTTTTTTTTTAAAACTTATGTTTGTAACTAAAGTAGAATTTTCCCCTCCTTTTGTCTTCTCTCTCCATCCACTCCCAGCCAACCTTCCTTCAAAACCTTCTACCGTTCAAGTTGATAGCTGGATAGTCTTCCTTCCTTCCTTCCTTCCTTCCTTCCTTCCTTCCTTCCTTCCTTCCTTCTCTCTCTCTCTCTCTCTCTCTCTCTCTCTCTCTCTCTCTCTCTCTCTCTCTCTCTCTCCATATATATATATAGAGAGTTTGGTGGATATTCTAAGCACTGTAGAGTGTAGATCTATACATTTATTACTGCTTTAATGTTATTGCCTCTGTAGATAGGTTTATGTTTCTTGTCCTGATTTAAGTGTGGTGGTGCATCTGCATCTATAAACTCATTCATTTTTTTTTAATTTCCAGTTGAGTAGAATCTATATTTTAAAGGCATACCCTAATGATTTTCTAAACTTTGTTCTTATTTGTTACAATGTCACTTTTTTACCACTAATTTTAGTGACCTGGACACTCTTTCTAAGAGTTCTTGTTTTGGCTGCTTTGACGCCTGCTTTGTCAATCTTACGGATCATCTCAAACCTACCACTCTTTCTTTGCTTAATTTCCCCCCCAGGGCCCTTTTGAGTCAAGAGGGTTAGAGTAGGGTCCAGACAGTTAGCACTAAACCTTTTACACGGTTCCATTTTGCTTTGATTTAATTGTGATTATGCCTTGATTCTTCCCCCTTTGAAAAAAGAAAATATTTAATTTGTTATTTAGATTCTACAAGAGTTCACAGTTGAAAGACTTGAACTCTTAAGGAGAATGTACATTTTTTAAAAAGAGAATTTGGAGTTTTAATCTTTGGAGGGTTAGAGAGAGTCTAGAGTATTAGAGAGACTTCGCCCTTCAAAAGAGACTGTGGATGTTTTAAGGAGACTGAACTTTTAAAGTAAATTTCAAGGTTCTGGGACTTTTCAAAGTTGGAGTGTTCAATATTGTGATATTGACTTAGGGATGGACAATAAAGCATTATAGATTATCAAGGGAAGTGTTTGTGTGTCAAGCTGACAAATCATCACTTGTGTTGGTTGGTTTTTGTGAACTTGACACAAACATAGGTATATCTGTAAATAATAATTTTGTATTGAGACAATGCTTCCTTAAGAATGGACTATACACAAGTCTATGGAGTATTTTCTTGATTAATGTGGGAGGATCCACCTTATGGTCAGCAGTACCACCCATGGGCAAGTGGTCTTGTGTTGTATAGGAAAGCAGGCTGAGCAAGTCAGTAGAAGAGGAAATCAATAAGGAGTGTTTCTCCATGGCTTCTTCTTCAGTTCCTGCCTCCAGATACTTGCCTTGAGTTCTTGCCCTGGCTTTCTTCAGGCTCTAAGATATAATACTGAGTCTCTGATTTCTTGATACAAGTACTTAGAACTATAAAATTCCCTCTTAAGCCTTGTATAGGTTTTGGTATGTTATGATTTTACTTTAATTCAACCCTATGGATTTTTGAACTTTCTTCTTATTGCTTCAATAATTCATTCATCATTCATTAGTATGTTCCTTAATATCCACGAATGTGTGAATGGTCTGTAGTTCTTGCTGTTTTGTTTCATCTCACGGTGATCATACATAATACAAAGGTTTTTCTCAACTTCCCTTATTCCTTGGGACTTAGTTTGTGTCATAATATAGTTATGGATTCTAGAGAAAATTCCATGGCTGAAATATTCTGTAAATATCTGTTAAGTCCATTTGATCGAAAGTATCATTTAATTCAGAAGTTTTTTCTCTGTTCCTTTTTGCTGGGCTAATCTGTCAGTTGGTGATAGTGGAGCAGTGAGCTCTACATCTGGCGGTGTTTGTCTTAGGACATTGAGGACACCTGTGTTTAGTGCATAGATGTTTAGAATTCTAATATCCTAGGGGTGGATTGTCCCTTAATAACTGTGAAGTGCCTCTTACCTCTTCTGATTAGCTATATTTTTAAATTTGATCTTGTCAGACAATAAAACATCGACTCCTGCTTGCTTCTAAGCTCCTTTTGCTTAGAATATATTTTCTATCTTTTGACCCTGAGATAACATCTGTCTTTTCTGGTGAGGTGTCTTTCTTGGAGACAACAAATAGATGGGACCCACCTTTTAATCCATCCTTATAACCTGTGTCTTTTGATGGAAGGAACTGATACCATTATTAGAGAATGTGAATTTCTGAAAGAAAATCCAAATTATATTACTATTGCACCAAAAGCTTGTGATATACTGGACATTTAAGTAATGAGTTCTATGAATTTAACTCTGTGGATATCTGCCTCTCTCCTTATTATTGTCTCTCAGAAACAATAAGCAATCTAATACAGTATGCAAGCTACCTGGAAACTGTCTAAGTGACTGCTCAGTTGCTGTGAAGAGACCCCCTAACCAAGGCAACTTTTAAAAGGAAAGCATTTAATTGTGGGCTTACGTACAGTGTCCTAGGGTTATCTTTATGGCAGGCAGGCAGGCATGGTGCTAGAGAAGTAGCTGAGAGCTTTACATCCTGATCTGCAGGCAGCAGGCAGAGAGAAAAACATGGCCTGCCATGGGCTTTTGAAACCACACAGCTCACTCCCAGTAACACATCTCCTTCAACAATGTCACACCTACTCCACCAAAGCCTCACTTCTCCACCAAAGCCACCTTCCCTTATCCCACCCAAACAGTTCCATACCATAGTGATTAAACATTCAAATATATAAACCTATGGGGGCCATTCTTATTCAAGCCACTGTAGAGACTGTGAACAGTAAAACTTCAAATAGCATGCATAGTGATGCTGTATTTCTCATTGCTCAAACTGTGTTGATTTATATATATTGCTTTATTTTTTATCTTTTTTTGAAGCTTTATAGGGACAATGGCAGTTGGCTCAGAAACTGACAATCGGTTATAGAAAACATAACTGCCCCCGGTGTAACCATTGTAATGGTTGTCAACCAGTAAAACACATTTGCTTTCTGTGGTTTTCTTTTTAGTTTGAGAAACAGCCTTTATCTAGGATTTCATAATCATAAGTAGATTCCTGTCACCTCAGTTAAACTTAGCAACCTTGTGGAAAGGCGGATGATGGCCCTTGAGTAGTGTACATATATTTTGTACTTTTTTTTAATGAGCAACAAGGCCAGCCTGTATTACCTGTTCTGTAAAGATGATAAGAATAAGTCACTTCCAGCTTGAGAACACATCTATGTAGCTACCTGTCCCAAGGGATGAATGTCCCTTAGCTTTGTTGGTTGTATTACATTCTTATTACATTCCCTTATTGACCTTTTGTGCCATTGCCATGGCAAACGGCCAAGATCTGCACTATTTTTTTTTTTTGCCATGTAGATGCCTTCAGTGATTTATTGCTTTGCTTTGATTAATAGTATCTTGCAAAAAGCATATCTCCAAAATCCTAAAGAAGTGAGAAGGGCTTCCTAGCATTTAGCATATGTAACCTTTGAGGGACCAGCTGCATTATCGTCAGGAAGTTGTACAAATTCTGGGTCTAAGTCATATCCTTACACTTCTTAAAGCAAAGGAGAAAAAAGAAAGAAAAAAAGAAAGAAAAATATCCGATAATAATGGTATATTCTTTGTGGAACAGGAGGAATTGGTGTTTTCACATAAAGAGCTAATAATGATTTCTTTCTTCCTTTTCATCATACTATTGACCCTTTCTGTCCTCGTACCAAAGTTCAGCCAGCCAAGTCTGTTCTTCTCTCCCAAACTCCTGTCCTCACACTATGCTTCTGTACACAGACTGTAAATATTCCACAGTTTGCCTAGTCTAAGGGCCAGTGATCCATATTCACGTCCAGACTCATCCAATTCTGAATGTCTTCATCAGATATGGATGCTTCAGAAATTCTGAGACTCACAGTCCCTGTTGGGACTGACCTTACTTGAATGTGTTCACATCCTTAATTTCATTATAAGAAAAATGAACTCAGCCTCCAGTCTCCTGGAGTTAATTTATTATGTATATTAGTTCCATCAAAGCTAATATGATTGACCTGATAGAAGTGTTTGGATAAATTGACTGGTAAATTCATCCAGATTGCCTTTTCTGTTTTCTATGGGCAAAAACATCATACGTGGCTCAAAAAAAAAAAACCATATATGAAATAATCAAATAAGATTTTATAAACACTTTGTAAGTTTATCCCTGACGCAAGAAATTAGGAAAGCAACTCATTTAGAATACGGCCATCAAGTATCCATGTGGTACATTTCAACCCATAACACCATTAAATCAACTGCGTTACTACTTTACCAAAGAGGGGAAGCTAAGTCCCTCATAACACGCATATAAAACAGTAATTTGTGCACATGACCTACATATGTGGTTCAAGCTACAGCTCTGCCATAATTTTTACCTCACTTGAGGTAATTTAATTCTTAGTCCTCCTGTCATATTCTCAGTTCAGATCCAAGGTTGGCGGAGGGCTCTGAGATGCGTTGGTCAATGTGATGTGGAAAATTAAATCCTAGTGTAACCTCAGTATCCTGTTCTGGGCAATCCTTTGCAGGGCATTGAGAGTCAGAGTGAGCCACTCAGGTTGCAGAAGAATTTGACAAATGTACCGTTAGGTGTATGGGTTAAACAATGCTAGTTTTACCACGCACTCTACTCTGCCTTGGGTTTCTTGTAAGCTTTTTATATAAACCCCTTCTACAGGTGGTAATAATAAATAAAGAAGAAGAGGCCATGAGGTTGAGAGGGAGCATGGGGACATGGGAGGAGTCAGTGGAGGACAGCGAGAAGGTCGAGATGGTGTAACGCAAGAGTCATGCATGGAACTCTCAAAAAATTAAAGAAAACCTTCCTAAAAGGGCAAGCAGAGAGAAATGCTATTCTTCAAAACAACTGGCATATCATAAACTAGAAATTAGGTTTACGAGTTCACTCGCCTTTAATTGTTGACAAGTGATCATACATAACAGAATAAATGCGTGGTTTTTGAATGATTGGATGCCAGCAATGGGAAAATAGAAAGAAAAAAAAAGCAGCATCCATTTTTAATTTTAATTGTTACTTATTGCTCCATCGGGCTAACAAATATTTACGTGAATTTCCGAGAGAAGTCAGAACCACATATTGACAATGTTATTATTTCTTAAGAGGGAAATTTTCTAATATTGGTCTTTTATGGTTATGAGTCATTTTCAACTAAACATTAGTGCTCTTCGGGAATTAACTGTTTTTCTCTTTAAAGTTAGATTCTATTAAAACAAGGCTCATCGCGGGCTAAGGGAGGAAGAGGCGAAGGAAAATCTGAAGCTAGTGTTATTCATGGATGGATCCATTTTTCAAATATAAAACTTGAGAAGATGAAATATTGGCAGAACTATGAGTCCTGCTGGTCCAGAGTTAAGTAGAAGAGTGGATAGAAGTGATGGAAAAGGTATATGGATGCTACCTGGGCTTTGTGCTATTTTTTTTGTAATTCTAATGTTGCTCTAAAAATAAATAGAAATTTATCTAATTTAATATCAGTTGAAAACTAATCTATTACTTGAAAAAGACCTCAAATCGAATATCCAGGGCTCATACGTAAAGTTTTATTGGCAAGGAGGGAAAAATGTGTGTATATAAAGTGTTTTCATATATAAAATTGAAAAAAAAAAACCTCAAATATTCTAAGGACAAACATTTTAAATTTAAAAATGCATTTACCTGGAATGATTCTCAGCCTTCAGACACATAGTACTTATTGTACAACTTAATTTTACTCATACTAATTCTAGTTCATTCAATGAACTAATTTTGGAAGGAGATACTGATAGCCAATCTCGCTAAAATGTAAAAATAATATAAATAAAAATTAAAATAAAATAGTGTACTTCCCAACAAAATAAAAATATCAACATTAAACTGAGGGAAAGTGTCATACTTGAACTTTAATAAAATATGCAATGACTACAAGGTATTTGATAATTGATATCCTTGGGGTGGTTCCCTAAGTCAGAAGCATCACTTGAAGATGTCCCTAGAAATAAAGAAGGAACAGGAGGGGGCCCCAGAAACTTTGTTTGACCTCTGACCCTAACCATTGTAGACGATAAATAATGCATACATGAACCTGATGTGGCTGATAGGATTAATCTTCCAGAATTTAAAATATGTGCTTCACAGAAGTTGCAAAGGAGGTGGATCTAGACAGACAAGCTCTATCATTCCTCTTCCAACCAATTTTCCATCACATAAATAACTTAATGGAGGCTGGTGTGTTTTCGGTCCATTCTGCCTGGTTCTATTGCCAAGGACACGTGGTTTGGAAAAGCATCATGGTTTCGGGAATGTGTGACAGAGGCTGTTCACCTCATAAAAGAAGAAATACTGAGGAAGGGATCAGTTCATACTTCAATGTCAAAGTCCTATTAATAATAGTATTAAATTATGATTGTACCAGTCAGTTTTCCTATTGATCAGGTGGAGCTCTCACAATACAATCACTTACCCAAAATATCACCTTCAGTCAAGCCTTCGACACATGAGACTCTAGTGTGGGCAGGGGATGACTACTTCACATCCAACTATAAAATCCTCTGTATGTATCCTGCCCAAGAGTGTTGGTTTTGGGCTGTTTGGATTTGCATATATTCCTTTTTCTGATTAAATATATGAGATTTGAAGTCTTATGTGGCTTTTAAAGAAATTAAAAATGTGAAGCAATGTAGACACTAATGTGTCTCATGGTGAAATTAGAGAGTGGGGTTGTTAACTGGCAGATAGTGTAAGAGCTAAGACTAAATAAGTGCATAATGTCCTCCTTCCACCTTCCTAGTGCCTGCAGTGCCCCACAAGGCAAGTAGCATAGCTAAATCTGCAGTGTTCAATTTTATACCTTTTTTTATGACTGAGGGTTTCTCTCCAGAAACATAGGAAAACAAAACAAAACAACAACAACAACAAAAACAGACTAGCACTCTACAAAGTACCCTTAAGAAAATACTTCTCTAGATGTCTTATCAATATACCACCATCATTGCCATGATTCAGTGTGGGTCTAAAGGTCTTGATTAATGAAATCATGTGGAAATTGTATAACCAGAGAACAGGAAGAGCCTAAATTGTCATTGTTTTTATACTTCTGCATTTATAAAATCATGATAGCAACTAGAAGCCTTCAGATCAGCTTCCACAATGCGCACAGATACAATGCGTATTCTAACTGCACTGGATGCCTGCTTTCTCTATACTCTTTTGGCAGATGTAACGTGAGGTGAGGGATAACATTCTAGCACAATAACAGCAGCAATAGCCAAGAGCAATAAAAGAAACCAAGGCGGGGAGGAGGAATGGGATGTGGAATAGTCGGAGGGTGGACCGGGAGGGGAATAAAATCTGGAGTTTAAAATAAATAAAAAGAAACCAAGATTCCTTAGATTCCATTTTATTCCAAGCTGGTAAATTTACTGAGAGGAACACTATCCCTTCTCGGGTCTGAGAAGTGTACCTGACCCACCATTCAAACTTCACAAGCGAAGGGGTGAAGGGGTGGATACTCCCTTGTAGTTACCAAGTGCTGTTTCAACTATTATTCTCGGAGATATAATGACATAGAAAAGCCAGCCGCTTGCTGGGTAATGTTTTACTACACCCTTGCTTCCTTCCTCAGTTGTACAGGGGAATGAGAAACAGGAGAGAAGCTTCACAGGGCCACTCCTTCAGTTGTCTACTTCATGGAATTACCAGAGGCCTTGCTGCCGCGGAGGCCCGGAACCTAAGCACGGTACAATTTCACTGCTACCATACGGACCACCTCCCACTCTGTTGTCCTACGTGTGTTTTTTTACCCTGCCCCCAGAACTCCTCACAGTCCTGAAGATTCTTATCTGCCCATCAGCTTAGCAGAGTTTCTGTGATTACAGAGATGAGAATTCTATATGGGCTGAATCTTTTAGGTTTTAAATTTTCCTGGGGGCTCTCTGCCCAGTTAAATGTCCCAAAGTTAAATAGTTAAATGTCTCATCTCTGAGTTTCTGAGAAATGGGAGACAGGGAGAGAGGGAGGGAGGGAGGAAGGGAGAGAGAGAGAGAGAGAGAGAGAGAGAGAGAGAGAGAGAGAGAGAGAGAGAGAGAGAGAGCGCAGAGTTTGAGAACATGTCACATTCAGGACTATAGAAACCACATTTCTGCCCATGTCAGAAGATGTGGAGGAGCACAGGGGTTATCTTGTTGAAAAGGACACATAAAGACATTGTACTGAGTTAAAGTACTGAGTACTGAGTTAGAGTACTCAATACTGAGCTAGAGGCACAGTTTGATATCTGATGGTGTTCATGTTTGATTATTATTATTCCTGGATTCAGATGTGTTTATTTTAGTTCTGGTTGATATCTCTATCATTTTATCATACAGATTCAATGTAGACATCTGTCACATCCATCCAGAATACACAGTAATCTAAATCATTGCTTGGAGAAAAACGATAACTTAACTTGCAGTGCTCTTCCCTTCAGCTCAGTCTATAAATAGATGAGAGAAACAGCCAGGCGAAACCATGGATGTTTTGGATTTTGAAGGCACCTCCGAGAGCCAAAGTCTGGAGAGATAGAGTGATTTGGCTAGTGACCGACCTCAGCTTGCCAAATTGTCTGGTTCCTGAAGGTCTTTCTTCCCTATAGCTCTGCCCGGTTTCTTGTTTCATTTCCCCTCAGATGGCCAGCTCAGGTTTGGTTCTGTGTCTTTGACCCACTATCCTGTGTGCTGCTGACCTTCTTGCTCAGGTCATGTAACCTCATTTCCTGGGCCAACCACTAGCTGCAGTAGAATTTACCTCCTAGCTTAGCTCAGCTTAAGCTCTAACAGTATCTCCTCCTATTTATTGGGTGGTAGCCCTCTTGACCTGCTTTCATGGAGAGGCTTTCTAAGTCCCACTCATCCCAAGAGTGTGACCCTAGACTTGTGAAAAGGTGTGGCAACACTCAGGTGCCATTTAAAAGTTTAAGAGCAAGAGCCTACAAATAGAAAGAAGAGGAATGTTCCTCAGGAATAGAACCAGACCATACATGGATTCATCCTGCAGTAACACAAGGGAATTACGTAATATCGAACTTGAATGCAGGGCCTTTGGACTGTGACAATTTCTATTTTAAAGGCATGATATTGGTTCTGTCAGAGATCTAGACTCGGTTTAGCACTGCACAAGAGACTATGACATTAAAATAGTGTTTTAGCACTGCACAAGAGACTATAACGTTAAAATAGTGTACTGGAAGCTTAAGGTTCACGTTCTGTATTATGGAGTGAATGGCATCTACCCCAAATTTGTATACAGAAAACCTTGTGTTCATGTTGACTATGACAGGAGTTCTAAAAGGGAAAGTTACTATTACTCTATTACGGTGGGCCCTTATAGATAAGACAACAGGTGCATGCACAGACAGGGGAAGACTGGGGGTACAGTGTGGTGACTGCAAGGCAGAGAGTGAGGCCTCAGGAGACACAAACATGCTGGTACCTTTGCAGAGCTATGTTGTTTAAGCTACCAAGCCCATAGCACCTTGTTGTGGCAACTCTTACTAATATTGCTCATAATCCAACTCAGACCTCTGGGGAGCTTTTATTCTTAGTAATGTCAGCTCAGGAGCTAATGGGGAAATTACTGGTGATGATAGAGTTGTTTTTCTAGTGTCTTAAACATTGGAATTAAATATAGGAACAGTTGGCAAATAAAATAGTTATGGTTACCAAAAACTTGCATATTAGATAATAAGTATTTCAACAGTAAACCTTTGCTATTTCTATTGAAAATGTGATGTTTGGATAATGAATGAACTCATGGTTTTAAATTAGAAGCTTGTAGTTTTATAAGATATTGTCAGATGCTTCCCCCTGGGGTGAGGTTCAGAGGCATAGCAAAACTTCTTTGGGGAACCTAGTGCGAGTGTTGACAGTCTGTGTATAATATGCACACTATAGCTTTCCTCCCCCTGAATATTTAGAGTCTGAAAACCACTCCCCTACAGAGCCTACTTCTCCTGAGATTAACTAAGCCTGGATTCTTATTCCAGCTATGTATTATAAACCCTGCCTCCTTGTTTATTCCTATGTAACAACCCCTTTCCTTGTTCAGCTACATGCAATAACCCCACCTTTCTGTTCAACTCCATTTGATAAACAAGATGAGTGTCCAGGTGTGCTGTGATTTCTCCATCAGACAGCCCAGGCCGCCCAAACCCAGCTTTTCCATCTGTATGACTGTCTGTATGTCTTTTCTTCATTTCTTCCTGACCTTAGTTGGGTGTGTCCCTGGTTCCAGGCTGGATATGGCAGAATATATTGGAACACTTGAGAAAGCATGAGAGTCATTGTATATGCTGGATTTTTGGGACTTGCAATATTTGTTCATCACGTAGGAAGACGACTGTACTTGTTAAAGATTTGAAATTCTTAGAAAATCATATATCGTGAAATTTTGGGAATAACATTTAAATATTTTTATGGAAAGTTTCATAAATATTAACCAAATCTATAAATGAAATGAAGTAGAATAAATTTATATATTGTCTTAAAGTATAAGGAAGTGATGTTTTGAATTTGTAAATGTGATATATCCAATATTTACTTTATCAGAAGAGCTTCAGGGGCCAGTGAAATGACTCAGCAGGTAAAGGCCTGCATTTGATCTGTAAATTCACAAGGTGGAAGAGACAGCTCCCTCAAAATATCCTGTGACATCTATCAGCATGCTGAGGTACACAAGTGTCCCGTCTCCCATCAGAATGAGTTAACCAGTGCACTAACAGACTTTAGAAAGAAAATATTCCCAGAGAAGTTGCCAGGGTAGCACAGAATCCTCTCCCCTACATCGTTCATAAGCAAGTAGCTGCCACAATGTCCCCTGACTCTCAGATGCTTTAGTGTGATTGCCTACAGTTAAGGGTGTTGTATCATAGGGCCACAAAATAATGGCCCCAAACAGCAAATAAACACTTTTACTTTACTGCTTTGTAATCTTCATAAACAACTCAGTTTTCAACAGTTGTCCCCCAACTTCCTTTATAGGCTAAGACTCTAACTCAGAAACGCGTACTTGGGCGCCATGTCTTGAGTCTCCTACAGCCTGGGATGACTTCTCAGCCTTTATTTATTCTATGGCCGTAACATTTGAACGTTATAGGACAGTTCTTTTGCATATATTCCGAGGGTTTGGTCCTTCTAACTTTCCTCTTGACTGGCTTGAGACTATGCAAGGAGGACAGAACTGTTACAATGTGGGTGCTGGTGTCATCCTCATCCGTTGCATCGGATACAGCTTGTTGGTCCACTTGAAACTGACAGACAGCTGACTGACTGCTTCAGGCCTAAATCTCAACTGCAGGAGCATAAATAGTTTGCCTCATCCTTGATGATATGTTCATTGATCCTCGGCTGAAGTGATGTTAGCCGCTCATTTCTGGAGTTCTCTTTAACAATTAATACGGATTGGGCGGACAGGTACTCTGCAAGGACACTTTTCCTCATCAGACTTCTATGCTACACAGAGGGACACTTACCCCTCATTGTTTACCATACACTCAGGGGTTCCTATTTGTTCCTACTGCTGTTGTTATCTAAAAACTCAGTTCTCACTAACTGCCTTCTGGCAAAGCCTGCTCCGGACTTGTATTTTCTCTTCCTCATTCCTAGAATCATTTGTTTCATGGAGACCCTGGCTCATTTGGTAAATGTGGTGTTGAGGAACTCAGGGGGTAGCAGCTTCCAGGTTGTATAAGTAGACACACTCATATGCATGCACGGGCGCACACTGTGTTTTGTACATGCTGTGAATAGCATACATATTGAAAACTGAGATTGCACAGGTACATCCAATTCCAACTTAATACCTGTACTGGCTGGTTTTGTGTGTCAACTTGAAACAGGCTGGAGTTATCACAGAGAAAGGAGCCTCAGTTGAGGAAATGCCTCCATGAGATCCAGCTGTGGGGCATTTTCTCAATTAGTGATCAAGGGTGGGAGGGCCCCTTGTGGGTGGTGCCATCCCTGGGCTGGTGGTCCTGGGTTCTATAAGAAAGAAAGTTGAGCAAGCCAGGGGAGCAAGCCAGTAAGCAGCATCTCTCCATGGCCCTCTGCATCAGCTCCTGCCTCCAAGATCCTGCCCTGTGTGAGTTCCTGCCCTGACTTCCTTTAGTGATGAACAGCAATGTGAAAGTGTAAGCTGATGAAGTCTTTCCTCCCCAACTTGCTTCTTGGTCATGATGTTTTGTGCAGGAATACAAACCATGACTAAGGCACTTATTACTAGTTACTTATTGTTCTGATGAACTTATAGACAAAAGGAACTTAGGGAAGGTTTACCTCAGCTCACAATTTGAGCTTTATCATGGTGTTGTTGTCGTCGTCGTCGTCGTCGTCGTCGTCGTCATCACTGTACCAGGAATGTGGTGCAGCTGGTTGCATTGCATTTGCAGTCAGGAATCAGAGAGAATCCACCAGATCTCTCTCTTTTTTCAATCAGTGTGTGTGTGTGTGTGTGTGTGTGTGTGTGTGTGTGTGTGTTTTGGAGTATCAGCCCACCATGGAATGGCACCACCTATAATCCATACCCAGGCTGGGTCCTTCCACAGCAGACAAACCTCTCTGGACATGCCAGCATATGTATATTCCTGGAGGTTTGTTTTCTAGGTGATTTTAAATTTTCTCAACTTGACAAATATGATGAACAGTTCCACTCTACCCGCCTGCTTGGGATCTGTGATATCACGCCGTGCAACACTCTCGTTCCACTTGAGCTCTAGGTCTCTGCTCTGGGCTGTCCCCACTTCCACATGAGTCAGGTTTCTACCTGGCTTGATTTCAATGAGTTGTCTCACTGTGAGATTGGTTACAAGATGAAAATAATTGAATGGGCACAGGGACCAAATATTAACTTCAATAAGAAATGATTTCTGAATGGTCTCTTCTGCACGGAGGTCATCGGGAGGGCACCCTAGAAAAACATGTTAGTTTGTCTTATAGAGTCTTCATTCCCTAAAGTCGTCCAGTTACCTTTAGCTTTCATCTCCTTGGCCCCATTGTTTTGGGACTCAGGTCAAGCAGGCCTGTAGAAACGTCCAACTGTTAGTCGCTTCACAGTTCTACAACCGATGGGACATTTCTGGTTTTATTTACTCGGTTGGTGCAACTGAAACCCTTGTAAGGTTTTGTATTCTCTTCTGGTTGGAGGCCCCTGATCAATATTCAGCGATTTGACGGGAGGGACAGCATTGCCAGCATGGCCACATGGCATCATGCTTGGTACACTAGATTTGGCAATAGTGGGACCTGGAACATTTTTGTTTTGGAACATCTGAGCTACAAAATATGTCACCAATTAGCACATCTTTGAAGTGGCAGCAAGATTCCCCTCCATGGACTTTTGCAACCAGCCTGTGTTCAGGGGAGAGACAGACAGAGAGAGAGAGAGAGAGAGAGAGAGAGAGAGAGAGAGAGAGAGAATATGAATAAAAAGAAAATCCCAAACCAGAACAAGAGACTATCAATAAAACAAATAAAAGAAGAAAAGAAAGCAGTCCAGATTACCGTTCTCTGTCTTTGTTAACTTTTATTACTCTAATTTGCCTCTTAGCTATACAACTCATTTATGATTCCACTTTGCTTCTGACCAAGGAATTCATTTAAATGTAGCAAGCAATAAGGAAACCATTTACTGTGCAGTGCTTAAGTCTTCCTTCTGGAAACGTGGTCAAAGAGAACAGCATGTGTGTAGAGATCCGTCTGGATGGGGATTCTGGTGGAGTTGTCACCTGGATGGGCCTAAAATACACAAACCGAGTTCTTAGTCAAGTCCATGTACATAACTGGCATTAAATGGCTTTTCTTTTTGCTTCCATATTAAAGAAAACAGAATTTGAAGGGCTGTTTCCATGGAGACCATTACACATTCCCTCCCCTCCCAATTCCTTTTTTCAGGAGTCATGAGGGGTGATGATTTCTGTCAACAGCTCTCTGCCTGGGTTGGGTTGTGACATTATTGAAGTACCAGCGATCAAAGTGTGTCCCAGGCTCCAGCTGGTCTACTAAACCCAGGACTTACTAACTCCACAGAAATCTTCATAAAGGGACCCACAAACAGATGTTAGTTTAGACTCATAATTCAAAAACACTCCTAGTTTGCTCTCCAGTGTATTGTATAAAGACATCTATGGTTTGGAGTCGGTTTAGGCCATGGAAATACCTGCCCATGGTGGTTTTCGCAAAAAGCTTCATTCTCACCAGCTTTAAAGTGAATTGAACTGGATTACTTTTCCCCTTTAAATTGAAATCTGTGAGAAATATCTGGTCCTTTTTCCTTTGCTCAGGATGATTGGCTCAGAGGGAACCATGGGAGTAGTTACCTGCTAATCTCATTCTTGATAGAGAAATGAAGAGTTTCGATGAAACTGAATCTCCACGGAAGAAGGGTTTTTTTTTCTAAACAATTTGCATGGTATTCACTGTGTCTTTAGTATAGTTAATACACAAAAGTTCAAATGTAACTAGGTCATTTTTCATTCTGTTGTGTATAGAAGTGAAAAACAGTATAGATCTGGTATTGCAGAGAAGTTCTATACTGATTTTTCCCTCGTGACCCTGAATTTCTTACATTGTTTGTAAAAGGATATTTTGAGTCTATGTTATATTAGTAAGAGTTGGGAGAATTGCAAAGTCTTTGTAAGAAACAAAGCAACAAAAATGATGTTGGGGGTGGTGGCGGTTCATCCACACACGTTATTTCTGCTACTCTCTGATCTTATGTTGGTTTAAAATTTTCAAATTGCATTAATTGCTGTTAAGGCAAAATATATTCCTTTCTACAGAATTGCAAATTTTTGACTTGAGTGGGGCACAACTGTATTATGCAGAGGGAAATAATTGTGTCTATTTAATCTCAATTTTCCTTATTTCCTGTATGCATATTTCTGCTCTTTGAATTTTCCTATTGTATCATTCTGGCTTCCTCTATAATCTACAGATGAAGTAAAACTTTGGAACATTTGCTTTGCATCTGTCTGAGAGTTATGGCTACACCCTTTCCAGAAAACCATCTTGTAAACACTGCAGACATTACTAATATCCAGTGGGTTCTTCTAATGGCTGGCCAGCCTGTGCCTCTGGAGAGTGGTATAGCCTAATTCTCTTTGGCTCCCAGAGGTGAATCTCCAGGAGCAGCAAAAGACCAATTTACCCAAGAATTTGTTTCTTTCTATACAGATCTTTTACGTTTGACTACTTTTGTGGGTTTGTTTTTGTCTTTTAAATTTTGATAACGACTGGATTCTTTTCCACTAGTGACAACTGTATATTTTCTTTACAGTTTATCTTTGTGATCTCTGTAAATGCTGTAATGGAGGGAGGAGTTAGCTTTCTTCTGTGCTAGATGAGAGACAATATGGAATCCAGCTTTTATCATTGTTCCTCTGCTTGCCTGTTTTAAGATTTCGAATCTTGTCTTTCTCACTGGGAAGGATGGTAGCTCTATGTACGGCCTGGTGAGTTTGTACATGCTTGCCTCTGACCTAGGGCAGTGATGAGATGGGGTTATTAGCTACTTATGTGTCTCATGCTCACAGTGATGGTTTAGGGAGTCCTTTATCTTTTTGTATGAACACAAAGTATTTTCCTATTTCTAGAGTAGCTTGCCTAGTCTCGAGCCTGTTGTCCTGGTCTCCCTAGTCTTTCCTTTGCCTGTTATATCAAAGGGATTTTTAAAAACCTGTGTCATTTGATTAGATAGAAAGGACACTGTCTGACAAATTTTTCTGTTTTGCTTTTTGTGGCACTTGTAATATCCTGTGTTATTTAGAATAATAAAACAATAAAACAATTAAAATAAAACAGATTCTTTATAACCAGTTTAACTTGTTTTAAAAATAGTTCATTATTCAAAAATTTTTACTTAAATAGTTAACTCAGTATTTCTCTGGCACCCTGATCTTTATTAAATTCCAAAATACTTTCTGACAATACTGTATTATTATTATTATTATTAATTATTTCAAAATTGGATCTTATGTAGAATAAAGACCAAACAAAGCCTCCAGGATATCTTTCATACTTGAAACTATATTTAAAATTTCCCTGGGGCACCCTGAGAAAAACCCACACAACGATTTAATCTTTTATTTTGAAAATTGCTGCTAAAAACAATTAGGTCTCTCTGTGCACTCCTAGCAGAGGGCTCGTCCAATCAGAGAAGGTGTTCTTTCACCCACCCTATTCGTCTTGGTGAAGTTGTGCAGTATGATGCTATGTGGGTAAATCACGGGGAATCTCCCCAGCTTTATCACCACAGTGAATACTTTATCTGTTTTGATCCACAGGGAAAACACTGATTGCAACTCCAGCAACAACCCACCCCCACCCTCCCTCAGCCCCTGGGTTTTCCTATATTTATCATATCTCTTCTGGTACTTGCCCAATAATATTAGGCAATGATAGCAGCATGTTATCAGTTATAATTTAATCTGTTGTTTAAAATGCAGGAATGTTAGGGCCTTGGTGTAGACTTATCAAATTTCTTTACTTTACACTCTTGGTATTTAAAATTATGTGTCAGGATATCAAATTGTTTAGCTTAGTAAAACTATTTTCATTCAGTTTTTGAATTAGATATACTATTTATTCATAGAGTTTTTTTCCCCTGAAATTAAGCTTAGCATTCCAGGCTTCTTAGCTTGGAAGCCTGTTAGTCCTAATTCAACCACAGCCATTTCCAAATCCCATTCTCTGTGGTCTTGTCTTGTGGAATGGAACAGTACGTAGTAACTTCCACATCAGCACTTCAGACTTCAGAATGGCGCTGACTTGGGCTAGACAGTGAAGACACCTCAAAGATAGACTAAGACTGGATTTCCAGGAGTTGTCTTGACTAAGGAAAGGCTGGCATGAGATGGCTCTGGCAGAGTCAGCACGGTGGGAGTTCATTGCCACGGGGCTGAATGGACAGAGCGCTTGTGCAGTTCACCCGCAACATTGTTGATGATAATATGATCTTTTCTGAAAAGGTGAGAACCCAAGTTTCCCTTCCTAAAAAGTCAGTAATCCCTAGAAATCTTATAGATTGCTTGCTTGCTTCCTTCCTTTCCCTTCCCTCCCTTCCCTTCTTCTTCCCTTCCCTTTTCCCTTCCCTTCTTCTTCCCTTCCCTTTTCCCTTCCCTTCTTCTTCCCTTCCCTTCTTCTTCCCTTCCCTTCCCTTCCCTTCCCTTCCCTTTTCCCTTCCCTTCCCTTTTCCCTTCCCTTTTCCCTTCCCTTCCCTTCCCTTTTCCCTTCCCTTCCCTTTTCCCTTCCCTTCCCTTCCCTTCTCTTTTCCCTTCCCTTCCCTTTTCCCTTCCCTTCCCTTCCCTTCTCTTTTCCCTTCCCTTCCCTTTTCCCTTCCCTTCCCTTCCCTTTTCCCTTCCCTTCCCTTCCCTTCCCTTCCCTTCCCTTCGATCCCTCCCTCCCTCCCTTCCTTCCTTTCCTTCCTTCTTTCCTTCCCTTTTTATTTTCTTAGGGTCCTAGGGATTGAATCTCTTCCTTGGGTCCTGTAAGGTGAGCTCTAGTCCTAAATCTTCCCTGTAACCCTGGAACAATCTCTGTCTCTATCAATATTATATCTGTCTGTATCCATGTATGAGACAGAATCTACCTCAGTTCCCTAGGCTGTCCTTGACCTTGCTCTGAAGCCCAGGTAGGCCTTGAAACCCTCTGCCTAAGCCTCTGAAGGAGAGGGAGTTAAAGCTCTTGCCAAGATTAAGTCTAGATTCTACTCTCATAAAGTGAAGTGGAACATTTACAAATGAGATCTGGCTCTCTCTAATACCTTTGGGATGTTCTCAGTAAATTCCATGACTTTCAATGGCCATTTATTAATTTGTACAACATCAATGAAAAGCCATTATTATTTTTCCAAGGAAGTTTATAATTGTACAAATTATAAACCCAAGACCTTGGCTTGAGTGTTGAGGGCCACATTTGAAACCAATGCTCTTAAATCATGTTTAGTTTTTGCTCTCTCTCTCTCTCTCTCTCTCTCTCTCTCTCTCTCTCTCTCTCTCTCTCTCTGCCAAACCTCAGAGCTCTTTCTGGTAGTTGATCTATATTTTGGCTTAAAGGACACAAAAATATGTCTAAGTAACCTAAAGATATTTTGGGGACTTCAAGCAGAGAGAGAGAGAGAGAGAGAGAGAGAGAGAGAGAGAGAGAGAGAGAAATTTACCTAGGTTTATTATAATTGTAAGTGAAATCTTATGGAGAGAGGATTTTTTCTTTTTTCTTTTTTTGGTCTTGGTTTCATACCATTGAGACAACAAATCAAAAATTTAAAAGCATAACTTGAGTTTCCTCATATACATTTCAGGGAAGAATTTAATATCTTATTTGCTCAATATTACGTGGCTTTGAAAAGTGTGGCATGGCTTTCAAAGCGCTTGAAAGGCAGAGACAGATGGATCACAGGGTGTCTAAGGGGCCAGTTTATCTATGGAGTGAGACCTTGTCTCAAACAACAACAACAACAACAACAAGTAAAACTTTGCGTGGCCTGGAGTTTACAGAGCAGCCGCATTTGTCGTGTTGAATAGCGCTTCCCTGGCTGAGTAAGGAATTATGGGGAAACAACTTTGCCAGCTTCATCTGATGATCAAGTCGTCTTTTCATGAAACTATTATGATCACAGGAGGAGAGGATCCTATCACAGAGAACTGTGAGGAATTTTGAAATGGGCAAAAATATTTCTTATCCCTAGTATAAGTCAGTTCTTATTTTTTCTCACATAGTACGTCTTGGCTATGGTTTCCCTCCCTCTACTCCGCACAGTTCCTTCCCCTCCCTCTACTCCTCACAGTTCCTCCTCATCTCCCCTATTATCTGGACTTACTCCCTTTCTGACTCTCATTCAGAATAAATAGACTTCTAAGGGATAATAATAAAATATAATATAAGAAGATAAAATAAAACCCTAACCCACTGAAATTGGACAAGTCCAGGAGAAAGCACAGCCCGGGAGACCTCTACTCACTCTCTCTGTGATTTTCATACATGTGTCGATTCTGTTGATTTAGAAGACCATGTTTACTTGGTGTTCTCCATAAATCCCCCTGGCTTTTATATCATTTTTGTTTGTTTGTTTTTGGACTTTTTAAAAATATCTTGCCTTCCTTTCTGTTCCCTGAGTCCTGAGGCAAGGGATTTGATGGAGGCTTCCTGTTTAAGGCTGATTGTTCCAAGCTCTCTAACTTAAGTCATTTCTTCTTCTCTCTCTTTTTTAAATGGTCCTTTGGACGTTATTAGTAATATCTTACTGGTCCCTTACTAGCCTGTCAGTTAAAATTCTATCATACATATTCATTTTCTATTTTCACAGGGTTTATGATTCTCTGTTCCTTGAGACATTGTTTCTTTTTTTTCTTTTTAAATTAGATACTTTTTAATTTACATTTCAAATGCTATCCCCTTTCCTCTTTTCCCCTCCCAAAGCTCCCTATCCCTTCCCCTCTCCCCCTGCTCACTAACCCACCCACTCTCGTTTCCCTGACCTGGCCTTCCCCTACACTGGGGCATCGAGCTTTCACGGGTCCAAGGGCCTCTCCTCCCTTTGACGTCTCACCAGGCCATCCTCTGCTACCCATGTGGCTGGAGCCATGGGCCCCTCCATGTGTACTCTTTGGCTGGTGGTTAAGTCCCTGGGGGCTCTGGGGGTACTGGTTGGTTCATATTGCTGTTCCTCCTATGGGGATGTAAACCTCTTCAGCTCCTTGGGTTCTTTCTCCAGCTCCTTTGAAGACATTGTTTCTTAATAACAGATCTCAAGAGTGCTAAAAGCAATCATGAAGACATATAGTCACAGAGTCAAGGCAGCTGGAAGAGGAAAGTAAGCACCTAGTAAGTTTTATTTTCAAGCTCATAGCCTTGTATGGAAGCTGCTAGAACAAAACAAGAACAAAACCCAAAACAAACAAACAAAAACCAAAACAACAACAGCAACAGCAACAGCAACAACAGCAACAACAGCAACAGCAACAACAGCAACAGCAACAACAGCAACACTTTTACTGCAGGTTTGCTAGGTCCAAGGAGTGACAGACTCCCAAGCCAAGTAGAGGACGTAATAATAAATACTGGGCGTCTTCATTAGTGTCTTATTGCTGCGAAGAGATATCATGGCCATGCCAACTCTTTTAAGGAAAGACATTTAAGTGGGGCTAGCTTACAGTTTCTGAGGTTTAGTTCATTATCATCCTGGAGGGAAACATGGCAGCATCCAGACAGACATGGTGCTGGAGAAGTTGCTGAGAGAGAGTTCTACATCTTGATCTGAAGTCAGTAGGAGACTGTGTTCCTCAGTGGGCATAGCTTGAGCATATGGGACCTTAAAGCCCATCTCCACAGGGACATGTCTTCCAGCGAGGCCATACCTCCTAGTAGTGCCACTTCCTATGGGCTGAGCATTCAAACGCCTGAGTCTATGTGGACCATTCCTTTTCAAACCATCACACTGAGATGAGACCAAGGTTTATAAAATGCTGAATACTAATTGCTGATTGGACAAAGAGATGCTATCTTCACTCTACTAAACCCTACAAGAATTACAACTTTAAATGGAAATAGCAAGCCAGAAACTTGGAGGAAAAAAGAAATAACTGATTCATCATCTTAGTATGAAAAGTTCTAATTCGAACAGTGAGAAAATAAACCTCAAAGAGAGATATCAGTGTAGTTTGGACTAATATTTAAAGCTTTTCTATACCATAAACCATTATATACAAGATGACTAAAAAAAGAAGAAACATAACACACTAAAACCCATATGAAAGAAATGTTCATTTCCAATAACAGTAAAAGCACAATTAAATATGACACCAACTAATCTGAGAAACAGTTTTAAAAAATGAAACAAATGATTGTAGTGAACAGGTAGTGTCAAAGCAGTCCTGGTATGATTGCAAATTGATACAGTATAACCACACATAAATTGATGATATCTAGCTAATGCTTTACAAAGTATCTATATTTTGACCAAACAGTTTTTTTTTTTTTGCTTTTAGACTATTTCTTCATTAAGGGGGAAAATTCCTTGCTCTTAGAAATAGAAGTAATTACACATATCTTTGTTTTCCTGGCCTTTTCCTTGTATATTGTGGTTTCCTCCTACGTTTTGTGTTCTTAGTGGGTGTGGATACATGCGTTTCCTGTGATTTTTTTTTCTTTTTTTAAATGTTTTTCTTTTTTCACAATTTTTTTTCTTAATAGAGAGAGAGAGAGAGAGAAGGGTGTGGGACTGAGTGGTGGGGAGGATCTGGGAAGAACTGTGTGAGGAGAAACCATCACAGGAATACATTGTATTAAAATTTTTTCAATAAAAAATTAACTAATTCCTTAAAGAGGGATCACAGTTACCATGATTCCATACCTCATTCAAGTGATTTCTGATATTTTATTTTCATTAGAAATCAGGTCTTTGACCATAAGTTGACAAATAAGATCTATTTAAACAGCTTCTGACTACAACAAAGGAAATTGTCAATGGAGTAATGAGATAGCCCACTGACTGGTGAAAATATCTTGCAAGCAATACCTTGAAGAGAAGGGTAACATGTAGAATATATAATGAGTTAAAAATCTAAATATCAAGAAAATACAATTAAACATGAGCCATTGATCTGAATATATTTTCAAAAGAAGAAACGCAAATGGATAACAAACACTTTTAAAATGTTAAGTATCATTAGCAATCAGGAAAATGCAAATTAAGACAATACTAAGATTCCATCTCACTCTAGTCAGAATGGAAGTTATCAAGAAATCAAATGATGACAAATATCAGAGAGGATATGGAGAAGTAAGGGAATTTCATATTTTTCTGGTGAGAAGGGAAACTAGGCACCTCTCCTGGGCATATGTCCAAAGGAATGTGTATCCTATACAGAAATATTTGCTAATCCATATTCGTTGATTGCTTTCAGAATAGCTAAGAAATGGAAGCAGCTTAGATGTCCATCAACTACTGAATGTATAAAAAAGAGTCATGTTTAAAATTACTATTTTGTAAGCTAAGATGGGGGAGAAGAGGAGAAGGAAGGAGGAGGGAGGAGGATAAAAGAGGAGGAAGAAGAGGAAGAGGAGGAGGAGGAAGAGGAAGAGGAGGAAGAAGAAATTCTGCCACAGTGTTAGGTAAATACCTGCAAATGAGAAGCTCCCCAGACAATACAGGTTTTAGTCATTGTCCACCAGAACTGAGGAGATCCTGCTTCTGAAGACACCTCATATCTTGGTTTCAAGGGATTAGGAAATCAAACTTGAACTGATTTGGAAGTTTCCTTCCTATTGTCTTACTATAATATTGCCACAAGGAAACATGGGCAACTCAGAGAAAAGACAGCAATGGCTCTACCCAGCTGTCAATTCGATACCAACCTGCTGGGCAAATTGTGTCCACTGGTGCAATGGCTGCATGGTTGTTATGGGGCTGGTTTTCCACTTTCTGGTTGGGTTTTAGATCCTCTCTACAACAGTGAATTCATAATACTATAAATTCAGTACTAAACTTATGGGCAATGAGGTCTTAGGCCCAAGGGATGAACTCACTACTGTTGTTGAACTAAATTGTTGTGAATTTGAGCTGCCTGCTAAATATTTATGTGTTTACCTATAGACTAATGCTTCTCTCCACTTTAATCAGAGAAGCAGCGAATGGTGGTGAATACAGAGAAGCATTTCCGTTTAAGATATGACTCATAAGCAATGGTTGGATGACTAGCACTAAACAAGTCATCTGGACCACTGGCTTTAAGTCTCAGGAATCTCTGCAGGAGATGGGGTAGAGAGAATTTCTGGGCTTACCACTGACTCTGCTAATGACATTCTGTTATACACACTGTCAGGAGCCTAGCATAGCTGCCATCCAAGAGGCTTCACCCAGCAATGGATGGAAACAGATATAGAGACCCATAGCTAAATATTAGGAGGGGCTCAGGGAATTCTGAGGCAGAGGGAGAAGGATTGAAGGAGCCAGAGATGTTAAGGACAACACAAGAAAACCCACAGATTTCCACTAACCTAGGCCCTTAGGGGCTCACAGAGAGTGAACCAGCAGACAGAGAGCATGCATGGGAGTGACTTAGGTCCTCTGCACATACACAAGAGCTGTGCAGCTTGGTCTTTGTGTAGTACTGGCAGGAGCAGGCAGGGTCTGTCTCTGACTCTGTTGCCTGACTTTAGATCCCTTTCCCCTAACCGTGCTGCCTAGTCCAGGAGAAGGTGCAGCCATTCCAACTCTGCCTTTCTCCTTGGGGGCCGGGCGTTGGTCATCTGCCTAGGAGGACAAAGGGAACAGAAGCAGTGAGCAGGGTTTGGAGGGCCGTGAGTAGGACAGAATGACTTCCCAGAGCACCTTCAGTGAGACAGCTCTACTTTATTCTATGGAGGTGAGGGGAATAGGTAGGACAGGGACAGTAGGCGTGGCATCACCCAATAGGCACTCACAAATGTGCTTTATTTGTATTCCACAGCATGGTCCTATCATATGAATGGGAGCATAATGCCTAATTATCGTATGGGTAGCAGGAAGAACTGTGTCAACGGTCATACTCCAGGTAAGATCAGGCGCTCAAGCTCAGAGACACCTTCTAGATAAGGTCGGGGCAAAGAGTAGGAAGCCCTGCCAGGGAAAGGAAGTCCTCCATTTTGCATCGAGCTTGGAGAACTTTCCGGACATGGTGGACTGTGGCCTTAAACAGCAGGGTCCTCCAACAGTTATTCATTCACTGCAAAGCCCAGAAGGTGCCATTGGATAGTGCCAAACCCATGGTCACACAGATGATCCAAGTCAAACCCAATCTCAACAAAAACAAACCTAAACAAAAAAAAATTACAACAACAGTAAAATGGTCATGCGTGTGGGAATGAGAGCTACAGGGAGAAGGGGATTGGTAAGGTTGGGAGGGAGATTAGAGGAGGTCAATTTCCAGAGTCTGAATACATGCCCTTTACATATGACTGAAAATGTCAAAGAACAATCTCAATAAAAGTTATTTTATAAAAGAAAAGGAAGCCAGATCCTTGTGGTCGTAGAAGAATTGTTTATGGTGTTACCTGTGTTTACCAAGTTTTCTGCTTGGCAGTAAAATAACTCCCCACTCTTCCTCATGTTCCCAGGATTTGATAATGTATTTTGTGGAAAAGTGAGCAAGAAGCCCTTGCCCCCAGATCTCTGCCTCCCAATTTCCTGGGCATCTTATGATAGGGCTACTTTTGTGATGAGAGGTAACTGGAAAATTTTTGTACTTTTTATTAGGACATGTGCATTGAATAACATTGATAATATTCAACTTGGATTGTACAAAGTTATCATCATTATAAGGTTATTATTATTATTACCAAAACTGAGAGCTATAAATAATTCAGCATTATAGATTTGATTTTTTTCTTTTCCCCAGCTTGCCTTTCTTGTGTTATATATACTTTGTATATGAGTTCATGCCTTTGACACTTAACAACTTTTGTGCTTATCTCTAGGGCTTGTTCCATAAATACTGCATATAAAATTAAAATCAGTTTTCCCGGTCAAGAGGAGGACATGGCATTTAGGTTTTAGGAGCTTTAATTCATAAAAGCCAAGATCTATTATGCAATTTTTAATGGATTCCTTAAGGCCATTGATTTTAGTAGTAGTTAGTTGAGTAAATACTTAATTTATATGTGGTGGACTTGCAGTTTAGATATTCCAGGTGATTGCCCAAGGGAGAAAATGTTTAAAAGCTACTTACTATGTGAGTGTTTTAGGGCTATAATCAACCAAATATTCAGTAATTTAGGCAGCTAACCCAGAAAGTTGGCAACACCTTAGCTTTACTAAATAACTGTGACTGTGCCATGGTTAAAAAGCAACGTTCACAGGCAGCCTCTGGAAGAAAAGCCAAGGACCAAAAGACGGGAGCTGCTGATTCAGTGAGGGTCCTTTGCTCTCCTGGCCCGGCCGAGGCAGCCTTTCAGCGTAGTTTGAGGAGACATTCTTGAAGACTGAAGGAGCTTTAGGGCCATTTAATCTTGGCCGATTCAGCACCTCCCTCTTTTGGTTCTTGTTTTCAGTGATCGGAAGGAAACGCACCTGGCTCTTGTAAAAAGACAGATTGTCAAACTGAGGACTTTCCCCAGGGCATCAAGCTCCAAGATATTAAACTAGAACCATCTGCCTAAAGGGTGTAGGAATGCCACAGGCTTCCATCTAGGGAACGGCAGTTGCAAGCCCATTAAGGGCTGGGATGTTTAGGTCTGGGTGCCAAGGAAATTAGAGTCAATGATTTCAGAGGTTGAGGCAGAGCGAAGGAGGCAATTAACACCTTTCCTACTAATAGCAAGAAGCACTTGGGTGGTAGGATCTGGAGCAGAGGAGAGAAGCGATATTGGTGCTGAAATTGTCATCCAAATTAAATTAAATTAAATTAAATTTAAAAAAGCAAAACTGAAAGCAGGTGGTTTCGTTTGACACATTTATTTAACTTAAAATCTTGTTTACCTAGCATTCTGTTGTTCACAGAAAGAAAAGTAGGGTTTGACACATTTTCAGCATATATATATACTGAAATATAGTATAATTTATATATAATATATAATAACATATAGACATCTAAAACTAATAAAATGTTGCCAATCTCATTCACACTTGAGATTCTAAGGAATTCTGAAGTCAACCTCTAAAGGTTCTGAGGCTACTTTTGGGCCTGTTTCCTCATTGCGCTAGCAAGTATTTAATATCCCCAAGTGTCCATTCTACTGACTGACGATCTTGCGAGCCTGCCACGCATGCGCATAATGGCCTAACACTAGCAATACAAAAGAAAACCAGGTAGACATGGTCCTGCTTTGCAGTTTACACCTTGTGATTTGTAGGTTTTGTTTCATATGATCTGCAGGGCAGATAAGCTTCACACAGTTTCCTGAGGCAGCAAGAACAGCGCAACCAGGCGCCATCCTGCAACCTTTCCCTCTTTCCTATAGTGGTCCAAACAGATAAAGAAAAACTGTAGTGATTTATCATCCAGAAGCATCATGGGGATTATTCCTGCGAGGGTTTTCCAGGATTCTTGGAACAAGGGTAACATCTTTAATTGTCCTTTTGTGTAGTTTTAGGAAGTAAACTGTGAATTAAAACACTTAAAATCCATAATGCTGACTTAAAAATCTCTCATACGGGAATGAATGCGGTTCCTTTATCACACCCAGTAAGTGAGGCAAGCAGCTAGTAAGACATCACTGTGGAGAGCGGCTCCTCGCTATGCATACACGGTTGTGACACATCTTCAAAGGGCTGGGGCCCTGATGCATGATGAGACCGGACATGCATCCTGCTACATCGACAAACAGGGTGCACCTCATGCACCTTCCAGACTGCCGGACTTGCCAAAGTCCCTGAGGGTGGCCGCGTCACACCCGGCTTAGTGCCCAGCACTGAACAGAATCAATATGCCTCGCAGTTCTCGCATATGACGTTTGCTCTGGGTTTGTTGCCTGTCACTTGGTGAGCAGCTATAGCGAACTTCTGCTCTAGCGCATGCGCATGATTCTTATCAGCGGCCTGGGCGAAGTGAGAACTTCTGAAAGCTTGCTTAGGTAAACACACATTCTCTAGGTCGCACTGTTGCCCTCAAGATCAGGCTAGTTGGAAAACTGATGCCGGGAACGGAACCCCTTCTCACAACCTCTCTGCTCTCTGTGTATTAGTGCCTGCCTGGCCTGCTGGGTTTCCCTCCCAGGGTGCTCGGCTCTGTACCTTCTAACTACCCTACGATGGGCCTTTCATCCTGTTATTTCTGCAGAAGCCTTGGCACATTTCTCCATTTCCTATCAAGAGCAGAGCAGGGTCCTCAGGAGTCCTCCGCACTGGAGCCTTGTCGTGATCTCTCGGGGCTGAATTCACACTGCACCTGCCCAGAGGAAGCTATGAACTCTTACATTTCCGCCTTCTGTCTTTTCTCTCCCGCTCTGCAAGTTCAATTCTTAGCCTTGTCCCAGGGCTAAGAATTCCTTGCTCACCATAAGCTAACATTTCCTCATGCCTCTCATCAGTCCTTCCACTAGCTCAAAGGTTCTTTCTCCCCTCTTCCTCTGAATTATCCAGGTGTTAGCTCAGTCTTTCTTCCTTTCAACCCACGCCATGTCTTCACAAGCTTGTTTTCCCCTAAACAAAGTATAAAACAAAACAATAAAAACTAAGAAAGCCCAGAATCAGTTGAAAGGCAACGGTTGAGGTCTTCTTCATCGTTGTCTCCCTCTTGGTGTCTCCTAATTATTGAATTTTAAGTCCATTGCTGGCCTCTTCTGTGAATAGTGTCATCTTAGATATGCACTGAAGCTATGTGAGTGTGTTTAGCCGTCACAACTACATTCTAATTTACTGTTCTCGTGGAGAACAACTTAAATTATATATTTCTCTGATTTCAGGGGGAAAAAATCTGGAAGCATGGACAAAAATAAAGAATTCTCCAGACCTTCCCTCTGCTGCGAATTCTTGAAGTTATTTTCGGCTCCCGGGGTTGGTGGCTACACTAGTTCCCGCTGTCATTGCCATCCCCCTCCCCCATCTGTGGCGTAATTCACTGAACCCTTTATCACCACATTTTCATTTTGTTTCAAAAAGAACCATTCACTCATTCATTCCTTCAGGGGATACTTGCTGAATACTTTGTACACGTGTGTTGTGTACGGGTGCCCAGGTTCACTTGTGTATGCATGTGTGATGTAGGCACACATGTGGAGAGACGAGAGGATGGTATCACGTGCCTTTCTCATTTGCTCTCTATCTTACCGATTGGAGCCAGGATCTCGAAAACTGGCTAGAATGGCCAGCCAGAGAGATCATCCCAAGCTTTTCAATTGTAGACTTGCGCTGCCGTGCCTGGCCACATCTGTAGGTGTCAGGGAATCGAACTCCGGTCCTTGGGTTTCATGACAAGCATTTCACTGTCCGAGCTGTCTCCTCGGTCCCAACCGTATCTCCCTCTCCTCACGGGTGAATATGCTTGTTTCCAATGCACGCTTGCCATGGTAAGACTTGAAGCAAACTGTCTTCTGCTCCTGTTTTTTAAACTAGAGGGAAAAAAAATGCTCTTCCTCCCCCCACCCCCATTTGCTCAGATAATGCAGAGGGGCGAGCGCAAAGGGCTCGCACTCAGCCCCTCTAAGATAATACACTGGAAACATTTCGGTGGGTGTGAATCACTCAGACAGCATTCTTCACTCAAAAATAGAAACTTGTCTTATTTGTTCCAGATGTTATACAGCTGCAGGGAGGTTAGAGCCAGTGGTCCTGTTTTCAGTGCAACCAATCTCTTAACTGCATTTGGAATTTCTTAACCCATGAACTCATGTTGCTTGTTCTGAGACCCGCATGGTTTTCTTTTTCTGACCGCTTCCATTTACAAACAACTGTGTTTCGTGGGAACGGCACTTTAGAATTAATGAGGCTACATCTGTTGTGCGAAGGAAGCACATCCTGTTTACCACTGGTCCCACCTTTCATTGATTGCGACCTCTTTTAATTTGAGGCATCAAGTACTTCAGAGACAGGACAAGAAGGAAAAGAACAGGCAGGATGAACTGTGTTCTCAGGATGCTTCTCTGCACCTCATCTGTCTGAGTCACAAAATGTTTGTTTTTGGGAAAAATTAAATTGAAGTAAAATGATTATGAGGAATACTAAATATAAAAATGTGATTCTTATAAATCCTTGTTATTAAAACGTACACTTTATCGTATTTCTTAGTTCCTTGGTAGGTTTATAAGAATTGTTATGTTGGGCTCATGAGACATGAAACATCAGGGCACTTTGAAACGGTGGATACAAATTATGTAGGGGACGCGCCTGCTAATTTAAGGCCTAGCCTTTAAACTTAAAATCTGTGTTCTCCTTCCCGTATTTGGGAAGAGGGTGCCAGTCTCTTGGATCACTGCTTTTCCAGGGAGAGGCTTCTTGGATTATGGGTCTTGGACAAGCTGTGGAGTCACTATGGAAGGCTGTTCTTCTTGGGCTCAGTTGAGGCTGAGTCAGGCTGGTGCGTCTGAGGGGCTCTAGAGATGTGTGGAGCAAAGCAAACCCACACAAGCCTCTCACATCTATCTTCGAGTATGAACAGGCAAAAGTACCGTGAGTCTCTCAGGGTAGTGCCCTCAAGTGAATAGCAACCTACAAGTTAGTTTCTTGACATTGAAGCCAGTGTTTAATTCTAGAAAGTGAGTGTGGCATTACTTGTATCTTTCTGAAGATAAAAAAATTAATCTGTAATCTAAACTTTTAGCATAAAAAAATTATTCAGATTCAGGCCTCATGTCTTTAAAATACACCATTAACTAAAAACAAGCCCCAACATAGGTCAAGAAGGTTAAGTATTATATTGTTCAAACTTATTTGGACATCTTTTCTACAAAATCTTAGTGAAGATGTTAATAATTTGAGGTTTTCCTTAAATACATATCCTAGCTTTTAAGAGAAAACCTCTGTGAATGCCGCTTAGTTGGCTTTCTGAGCTAACTCGGTCTAATCCCATTTCAGCCTCAGAGATGGCCTTTTCCCAAACTCACTAACTCTCGGATATCCCTGATCAGTGTGGCCCCACAGAGTTTCCAGGTCCTTGCTTCACTAAGGACAGACTTGTGATAAAGGAAGGAGTAGCATTTCTTCTAAGGACACAGTATTGGACAGACGTTCCTTAGCTCTTTATCCACTATGTCCTTTCCTGGTCCCAGAACCCATGTTTTTAGTTGGGTGCATGGGCACCTAAAGAAAAATAATGCCACTTCCCAGACTTTCAGACATCTAGATAAGCCACATCTAGTCACACAAGAACCATGGGACATGAGAGGATTTATGTGCAGAAATTTCTGGGAAATTTTCAAAGGCAGTGGGAGCATTACTTCCATACCGTTTCATGTCTCATGAGGTGGTCCGCTTTGCCCAGGCCTGGAGACCATTTGGGCTCCGGAACAGCTCACACTGGTCCTGGTTCAGGCAACCTTGGATGCCACTGTCTAGACTGACATGAAGGGGGGAGAAGTTTCTGTCCAGCTGCCATCTGCTCCTTCCTTTGAATGTGATTACAATCAATACTATTTCTTTTGAATGTGATTACAATCAATACTATTTCTTGTACAGTTTCATTTATTCATTCTTTGGAACCTTAGTTATTGAGCAAGTTGCAAATAAAGATAGAATCTTTATTATGTCGAAATAAATGAGTTTTTGGCTTTATAACTCTAAAACCTTTAAGAAAAGATTCAAATCATTACCTTCTATACTTTGCCTCTACCCCATGAATGTCACACAATTCTTGTTCTTTTCATTCTTTTCTTTGGATTTTAGACTGATTTTGTAATATGAATGAACAGCACCAACAACAAACCCAAGTCGAAAACGAAGGCAAAAAGAGAAAAAAAAGTGCAAAAGCTAATCAACACCCCCAAAAACTCTAGCATGTAACAGTGTTACTCAAAGTTTTAATCCCCAAACATAGAAGTGATAACCAAAATGGGATTTTAGCTTTTGAAACTACATAAGACTTAAATAGTGGTCCTTGATGAAATTCAAGGTATCAAAAGACATGTCCTTAAGATGTTTTAATGAAATATTTTCTAAAGTAACACTTAACAGGTGTATTTATTTTTCAATTGCTGTTGGTCTTGTGACAGAGTCAGTCTTAGGGCTAGAGTTCACTGAGTACCTCAAGCTGGTCTTACTTCATAGCAATCCTCTGGTTCAATCTCCTGGTTGTCGAGATTATAGGTAAAAACGAGCTTTATGGGATTTGAAGTCACATTTTTTCAATATTAGTCATGTATAGAGAAGGATAAGAATTCTGGCTACAAATAAAAGATAAGACTCCTTCTCTACTAATACTGTACCTCCAACGGAAAGACCTGACTCCTCAAGGATCATAACAGACTGTCTACTTGCTCCCTAGTCCAATTCTGATCTCAGCAGAGAGAAATCTTTCCATTTAGAAGGTCTGCTTCAATCCTGCCTAAACTTCTTTTTTTATAATCTGCCAAACTTTGGAGGAATGCTTGCCTGCATACCTGCCTTCTCTCCCTTCCTTCCCCCTCTCTCCCTCTCTCCGTTCTACTTCCTCCTCTATTCCCTCTCCTCATCTCTTCTTTCTCTTTGAATGCCCATGTGTCAAAGCAGTTTTTCACCTCAAGGCTATAAGACAAACACAAAACTTCTAAGCCATAAAGATATTAAACATTTAAGCAATTTTTGACTAGGCAGAAATGCAACACATTTTGAAGAGATATATAAGTATAAATCATAATTACCTTTGGGTCTACATTGAGAATTTTTCTGTCCCTCTTATATTTAAAAAGTAAGCCTTCGGGGTTGTCAGCAATCACTTGATAATTTGGACTCGAATTGCAAACAGCAATATGACTGTCCCAGTTGTAAAAGCTGTAAAAAATAAACATTTATAAGCAATTAGAATGTATAACACATTAAAATGACAGGCACTTCAGAAAATACTTGGGGTGGTTTATTCTCCAGGAGGATAACCAGGAAGAACACATCTGAGATTTGAATTCTAGCAGAGAGATTATTCGGGGTTATTCTCCAATCATTTGGGTATGTACTTAGAATGATTTTTACATGATTTCCGGGTTTGGACACTGTAAGATTTAGGACTTATTCCAGTATTATATTCACAGGAAGTCAAGGAGAAAATTGATGCAATTTAAGAGTATTTGTTCCTCTGCAGACTCTTCAGGGTATAAAGAGACTGTTTAGGGGAAAGGAAGGGCAGACAAAGTCACCTCTTTCCATTCAAAACAAGTTCGCATTGATTTATTTCTTCCAGGATCTCTATTTCAATTCATTTCCCAGGGAGCGGAGGGACTTACATTTGAGTGGTCATCATAGAACAGACATGTTTTGATGTATTCTAAGAGGGTATTCATATGAAGTTGCTCTCATTTCAGAGGCCAGGTGGCTAGGCAAGGTTCAAGGTCTTGGAAGTCATGTGTCATATGGACAATATTTCCACTCCAAATTGGGTGTTTCAAAGCATGCATGTGCTCTTTCAGCTACTCAACTACTCTAGCATTTTATCTTTGAAAACATTCTATGGAGTTTTCCTAGATTTTCCCATGTGTTGCCTTTACTTGTCCAAGCTGAATACATGCGGCCCATCGAACTGCAAGCCTCAGTATATGTTCTTTAATGTGTCTTATTCTTACCAAGACATTTCTAATGTTATACTTGCTTTTAAAATTGCAAGTATCAAGGTAAGTGATTACACATACACACACACACACACACACACACACACACGCGTTATAGACCTACTTTATCTTGTAAGTGTTTGCAATATGTGCTTTTAATTAAAACAAGATTTATTTTGTGTGAGTCCAGGTACAAGTGTGGGCCACAGCTGTAGTTACAGGTAGCTGTGGCCTGTCTGAGTGCGTGTTGGGAGGAGGAATAGTATTCTCTAGAAAAGCACTACAAGTTCTTTACTGTTGAGCCATCTCTATAGCTATTGCCACGTGCATTTGATTTAATTTTCCGGGTTCTACCTCTGGGTTGTTTGACCCATTACTGTCTTTTCCTTCTGAAAGACATGATTCCATTGGTTACGTTCTTTCTGAATTGCTACATAGTTTAGGTGGCCTCAGCATTCTCCATCACCTCTGTGTTACTGTCTGAAAGCATAGTAAGTTACTGTGGTAGTCTGAATGAAAAAAGCCCCCATAAACTCAGGGAATGTCATGATTGGAGGTGTGGCCTTGTTGGAGTAGGTGTGGCTTTGTTGGAGTAGGTGGGGCCTTGTTGGAATAGGTATTGCCTTGTTGGAGTAGGTGAGACCTTGTTGGAGTAGGTGTGGCCCTGTTGGAATAGGTGAGACCTTGTTGGAGTAGGTGTGGCCTTGAGGGAGGAAGTGGGTCACTGGGGTGGAGCTGTGAGTGGGTTTCAAATGCTCATGCCAAGCCCAGGATTACTTTCTCTTTCTGCTGCCTGAAAATTCGGAAGTAAAATTCTAAGTGACTTCTCTAGCACCATGTCTATCTGCATGCCTCCATGCTTCCGGACATGATGATGATGTACTAACCCGATGAACTGTAAGCCAGCCCCAATCAAACTTTCTCCTTTATAGGAGTGGCCATGGTCTCACAGCAATAGAAACCCTAACTCAGACACCTCCCAACACGCAGAACTGGTTGCACAGATCTTGTGCTTTTATTACTGGGAATGTAGCTTTTGGTGAGCGTGGCTGTTTTTTCTGAGGCTGAGTGAGAAAATGGGGCCTTGACCCCACCACCCTGCTTTACTAAGTTCTTCGGAAAGCAGCAGAAGGATCTTGTTGGAGACTAATATATGGACTTGGGCATCCCACCTCTTTGCCCGACCTTCAGCTCATACTCTGGGATGACGCTAAAAACGATAGGCTCAGACTCTAGTGCACAAGAGTAGCCGGGCGACTTAGTGCGGACTTAGTGACAGAGGCACAGCAAAGTCTTGGCATCTCATTTGACTCTGCATCCTTCCAAACAAGGTTTTCTAATTCAGTTTCACCCGAAGAAAGAAGATAGTTTGACCTCATCTTATTGACTTTCGGTTACAAGATCGCTAGATTAGAATGGGGGACATGATGTGACTTTCAACTTGACATATGTATCTAAATAATTATTTATGAGATACAAAGATATAGATAATCCCAGCATGCCGCCTGAGTCATAACTGTGCTCACGGTGGCATGGTTTATATCGTACATTCCTATCTTGTTGCTCAGACTTCGGGTTAAGCCTTATGGAAACCCAGTCAGATTTTATTAAAATACTCCTCATATAAAAATTGAATTTGTGTAGTGCATGGTGCTTTTGATGAAATCCTTGTGTGTCGATACTTCTTCTTCCTAAGTGGCTTCTTCCGTCTGCCAATTCTCGTAGCTAATGCTTAGCTTTCAATAAACAGAATTACTTAACAACAGCTGCTGGATCCTGCTGTAAGCCTACTGAGTTATCACAAATTTTCACCAACCCCGGGAAGCAGGGACACAATCTGCCACCTGTATGTGTAGAACGAAGAAGAAAATGGCACCTGCCGGGTTTTAAAAGTCCACCTGTTGCTCACAGACCCCACTCCCCCTCCTGAGCAGGCGTCGTGCTTTGCCAAACTCTTCTTCAGAGGACAGGCAGTTACTAACATCCAGTTGTTTAACTTCTACATAGGCAACATCCCAGACTATATTCCAACTCTTTCTTGCTGCACAACTACGTGATAGAGATTTAGCCAATGGGACATGCACAGAAGTCAAGTTTGGCATTTTTTTATCAGTACCCGTACAAATGTCCATGGTTTTCTCTCCTTCCAATCAGTTGAAATGGAGGTGACAGAAGGCCAGAGCTGAAGAGGTGTAGAGTTTTATGAAACACTAGGACAAAAGAATTGAGCTGCCTGGGAAGATATTAGTGCAAATGGTTTAGCATGGCCTCTGTGTTTGAAAAATGCAAAAGAAAAGAAATCATAGGTAGTTTGTGGCGCCAACATAAACGTGGGTGCTTGTTTAGCATTATTTGTCAGTTCATTCCTCCTCCCCGCAGTGACCTGTCATGCTTCTTTTCTCTTAAGAGATTTAAAACTGATAATGAGTACTGATGAGCTTTTCATGTCCTGCTCATTCCAATAAAAACATGTGTTTAGTTCAAATGTGTAGAACATTTAGTGTGTGACACATTGAACTTGATGCCATTGTGGATTTTACAAAAATAAAAATTCTACTAGTTTTCCTTCATTAACTGTATAGTCTGTTGCTCCATGATTTTAATCACTGTTATCAGTACATCTAATCTTTTCTGCTTTCAACAACGTCTGCTAGACAAACAAGCATGGATTAGTTGGATCAATGACTTTGCTGGGAAGAATTAAAATTTCAGGTTATTCTTTGAAGTTTTATAGATTGTCACTTTTCTATGCTTTATTATTACAAACTGGTTACAGCACTTGCTATATCTTCAATATGGTATATATTATTTAAGGGTATATATATTCTTATGTGAATATTTATTTTTCATACAGTATTCTAAAATACATTTATTAGTTCTATTTTCTCTCACTTTTTTCGTTGGGTTACTATTTTACCAATGATGTGACATCCTTCTTTCAAAAGCGAGTCTCCTCAAGTTTTCAAATGTTTGTGAGTCAACAAGAAGTCTAGAAAAAGAATTATGTAAGGTAAATGGAACAAATTTATTGCTAAAATAATAAAGAATTAAATATTATTGAATAATTTTCAAGTTTTTCTGACTTTTATTTTTAATGAGTCTTTGCAACAGATTTAACATTTTTATTTGCAAATATATATACTGTAAAATTTGTTTTATTCTAAATTTATGCAAATCATATCATTTATTTTAAATTATAAATTATGCATTTCTCCCCCCTCTCTCCCTCCCTTTTATCCCTCCCAAGTTCACTCCCCCTCTCTCCCTCTCAAACTCATGGCCTCTTTTTCCTCTTAGTATTATTGTTACATATGTTGCACATTTATAAATGCATATATAAATACAACCTGATGAGTCAATTTCGTGTTCCTTGTGTGTATATGTTTTAGGGATGACTACTTGGTAGTAGATAACCAATTAGGGGGCCTCATTCTTAGGGAAGACAAATCAGACAACTCTTGTTTTGAAAAATGATTTTAATATCATTAATATTGTTCTTATCCTTAGATCTAAAACATTACTTTTTTCCAGATGAATAATTTAAGTTCATTTATTTTTCTCATAAAATTCTGAAATAAAAAAAAAACTTGCAATAGTTTTAGGCATCTGGTATCTTCCTTCTTGGGAGAAAAAAAACCAGTATATGTTTGGATGTTGAAGATAAAGGAGATAAGAAAATTGAAAACAACCCCCAGATATTTTTAGGTTCTTAAGGTTTTAAATTAGACATTAGATAAATAAGCACCCACATCATGACTCAAAACTGTAACTCTAGCTTCAGGGGCTCCCATACTCTCTTCTGGCCTCCATGGACATCAGGCAGACACATGGTGCACGACATACATGGAATCAAAACACCCACACAATAAACAAATATAAACTGAATCAAACTAAAATACTCTATAATAACAATAATTACTATACAGGACATTCCTATCGGGTCCTGTAGCTAATGTGTCTCTATTGGAAAAGAAAAGTTGTCTTGTGGATACAGTGATTTTATATGTAAAATCCTAGGCCTATGTGTTCCTTCTGATCATAGGCACAAGTCCTCAGTAGTCAACCATGAGCTTAGTACTCATCTGTCCTTGTCCTGGTGCCAAGTTAAAATGATTTAATTAAGTCTTGAATAGGTTAGATCTTTATCTGCTCTGTGATTAAATGCAATATTGAAATAGATTAAATATACAGTTAAATTTCCAGACTTGTAGAATTTTGCTGCTTATATACTCTAGGGTCTACTGGACAATTAAGGAGGAGGATCACCTATGAACAAAGGAAAAATAAAAAAATGGAGGAGAAAGAGTCCTTTCCCAGCACTAGTTAACAGCAGACATGTGAGAGCGCCATGGAGGATTTGTAGAAGAGGCAAGAGAGCAAGTATTCTTCATGGCCCAAGTCAAGGGCTAGGAAGGTCTGCAGGGAAAGTAGGGCTTACAGTTAGTATTACGAGTCACATGTCAGGTTGTTAAGAAGGTGAAAGGCCATTGAAGAGACCATGTGAACAGGCATGGGCACATGAAACATGGCAACACAGTTATGACCACTGAGCTTTAGTTATCTGGGCCATGTTAAGACAATATAAAAAGTTAGAGAAGATGATGTACAGGGACAAAGAGTACAGCGGTCCTTACATGACACGTGGGAAATGATAGGCCTATTTTCAGATGACAGCCGCGGAAAAGGATTGTAGAGATGAAGCAACTTGCCCAAGGTGTAGATTTGGGAAGAAGGATTTAGAAGTAGTGTGGATAATTACACTGAGTGCTGGCCAGGACTGGTTCAGGCAATCCTGAATTATACACAAAGCTGAAATCGAAGACCTGGATTCGAGAGGATCCTCACCAGGCACATGGATGGTCACGCTGCCTAAGCGAGTGACAAGGACTGGAGTCCACATCCACTCTGATATTTCCATTTGAGTCTCTGAGAGGTGGAGGGCATTTGCTTGGATACAGAACACAGAAACAGGAGCTGATTGTAGAAGGAGCCGTTTCAGTTCACTTCTGAACAGACTGAACTTTGAAATCCCTGGAAAACGCCCAAGCCAATGAAAGCAGGGAGCTTGGCTTCTGTTGATTCCTCTTCTCGTTTCTGCCACTTCCGCCAAGCTAACACCTGGCACACTATAGATTCCAAATGCACATTAATTGCACACACACACACACACACACACACACACACACACACACACACACACAGTGTATGAGTTTTGGAAGCTTTAAGAAGTGTCTGTGATGAAATAACACATATGAAGCATCTGTGGTATCAACATGTCTATCTAAACTCAAAAGTGGGGGTGGCATAACTGAAATAGGCAGCAAAGGAGGAAATTTGAGAACATAAACTTTATACAGAATAAAGAGGAAGCAGAAGAGTAAAATGTAGCAATTTGAGGCAGAAGTAACCCAAAATCAAGAGGAACCATTATAGATTTCTTACAGAAGGAAGAAAGAGAGGAGAAGAGAGGTGGGGAGGCAGGAAAAAACATGAGGAAGGGAAGAGAGAAAGAGAAGGAGGGAGGAAGATATATGAAACAAGGACAATGGAGAGGGTGGAGGTCTCAGTCCGGTAGAGTACTTGCCTATCCATCTGAGTCTCCAGCACCACAGAACCAAACAAAAACCAAACAAATACATCAACATATACAATGGTGAGAAATGGTTTATAAATTAGATGAAGTGTGAACAGTCAGTAAAATTGACAGTTTGAGGGAGATAATAGGGAGATCATTTGCAATGATATAATGGGAGAGAAGCCAGCTAATAGTGAATTAAAGGGAGGATGAGAAAGATTAGGGAAGAAGACTCATTTTTTAAGAACATGTATGAAAGAACTAAGAAAATAAGGATAACGCTTCACAGTGATCTGAAAACTAATGAATGGATTTATTTTTCTTAAGATGGAATCAAATCCTGACCATGGTTTCACGGTGGAAAAAGAGTCTAAAGAAACTAGGGATCTAAAAAGACAATAACCATGAAAAACTCCTTGTCACAGAAAAATTTATGGGAATACATAATCTCATATGTAAAAGTACTATGCCACTTTTTAAAAGAAGGTTTTGTTCTTTTATTTGTTATAATTACATAATCTCTCTTTTCCTTTTGCCTTCTTGGAGACTATTATAGAAAGCCACAGCCAATCAAAATTCAGAGTTGTGAAACCCGGTCCAAATGGATCTATCTACAAAACACTAGCAAACCTACAGCTCAAGGAACATCTAAGAAGATGGAGCAGCCAGACCATAAGAGCCAGAAGACGGGGGAGTTTGCTGTTGAGATTGTCCTAGTAATGCCAGAAGCTATGCCATCTATACATTTAATTATAATCAGAACATTGTACATTTTCATTTCTTTCCTTACTATATAGATGAAAGAGCTGGAGTTGAAAGAGGATAACTAAAATTTCAGGTTCAGATATCTAGTGTACATTAGAAAAGCCTCGAACACAGGCTGTAGATTCTAAGGCAGGTGTCCCTTTTCCTTGTCGTTCTTCGGTTACTTAGTTGGTACTTAGTAATTTGTATCAGTGGATCTCCATATTTCTTTTACTTTATGGGGTTCATGGCTCAACATTTTTCTTCTGACTTATGAAATACTTGCCAATAACTGCAAGGTTCTCTGTCCATTGACTACCTTTATACTGAAAAGACCAGCTGTAGATTGATTCAAATATCTTCCTCCCTTGTGTAATTCCCATTAAAATTCCAATACAACTCTTTGCAGAATTACAAAAACAATCTTCAGCTTCATGTAAGACAATCCTGAATAATACTGAATAACGGAGCTGCTGGAAGTAATCAGCATCCCTGAACTCAAGTTATACTATAGAGCTATAGTAAGAAAAATAATTAGCACTGGCAAGAGACAGACACATTGATCAATGGAATTGAATTGAAGATCTCACATATGTTCACACGTCTATGGATACTCACCCCCCCTCGTTTTTGTTTTTTTTTTTTTCAAAGAAGCCAAAACGCACAGTAGAGAAAAATCAGTCTTCAACAAATGGCACATGTCAAACTGGATGGCTGAATATAGGAGAATCCAAATAGACCCATACTAGTTACCCTGCACAAAAATCAACTCCAAATAAATCAAGGACCTCAACATAAAACCAGATACACTAAACCCAACAGAAGAGAAAGTGAGAGATAGCTTGGAACTCACTGCAGAGGAAAAGACTTTCTGAACAAGCACAGGCCCTAAGATCAACAATTCATAAATGGGGCCTCATGAAACTGAAAAGCTTCTGTGTGACAAGAAACAGCATCATTTGGACAAAGCAGAAGCCTATAGAATGGGAAAGTGTCCTTACCAAGCACTTAACTGATAGAGGTTTAGTACTTAGAATACATAAATAACTAAAGAAACTGAAGCTCAAAAAAAAAATGAGGAACAGAACTAAGCAGAAAGTTCTTAAAGATGAAAAATAAATGCCTGAGAAACACTTAAAGAAATGTTCAACATTCTTATCTATTAGGGAAATGCAAATTAAGAATAGTTTGTTATTCCACTGTACACCATCAGAATGGCTACGATCAACAAAATAAATGACAGATCATCTTGTGAGGATGAAGAGTAAGGGGAACATCCATCCATTGCTGCCGAGGGTAAGCTTGTATAGTCACTATAAAACCTGGAAAGTTTCTGTAACACAAAGGACACTACAAATTGGACAAAGCAGTAGTGTACAGAATGGGAAAAGATTTTTACAAACTCCACTTCTGAGAGAAGACTAATATTCAAAGTATATAAATAACTAAAGAAACTAGATGTTAAAAACCAAAATATCCATAATAAAAATGGGTAACCAATCTAAACATAGAATTCTCAATAGATGACTCTCAAATGGCTGAGAAACACTTTAACTGATCAATGTCCTTAGCTGTCAGGGATATACAAATCAAAGTTACTTTGAGATTCCATCTTATCCCTGTCAGAATGACCAAGATCAATAAATCAAGTGACAGCTCATGCTGGTAAGAGCATGGAGCACTGGAACACTCCCCCATTGCTTGTGGCAGTGCAAACTTCTACAGCCACTATGGAAATCAATATGGCGGACCCTCAGAAAGTTGGGAATCCATCTACCTCAAGACCCAGCTATACAATTCTTGGACAGATCCTAAAGGACTCTCGTCCTACCATGAGGACGTTTACTCAACCATGCTCATTGAGACTTTAATCACAATTGCCAGAAACTGGAAACAACCTAGATGTCCCTCAACAGAAGAATGTATAAAGATAATAAAGTACATTTACACAATGGAGCATTACTCAGTTGTTAAAAAAAATGACATCCTGGAATTTGCATGCAAGTGGATAGAACTAGGAACAAAAATCGGCCTGACTGAGGTAACCCACACCCAGAAAGAATGACATACTATGTGCTCACTTATAAGGGAAGATTAGCAGTTGGGAGAGCTACAATCCATAGACCAGGGAAGTTAGTAGATAAGAAGGGTCCAGTGGAGACATATGGATCTCCCTGGGAGGGAGAAATAGATTAGATTTTTTAATGGGCAGACTGGGGGATGGTTGGGAACAGGAGCAAGGACAGGATCAGGTGGGAGAAGAGATGGGATGGAGGGAGAGAGTTTGGGGGAAGACAGCTGTAATTGAGGGTGGGGATTTTGGGAGTGGTATGCTAAGCTAGTGCAGTGGAAACTTCCGGGAATCTATGAAGGTGATCATAATGAGGACTCCTACTCATGGGGATACTGAGTCTCAAGTGGCCACCTCTTGTAGCCAGTTGAAAGTTCCAGTAGTGGGACTAGGGTACATCCAATTGAATTGTTGGCTAAGGGCTTCCATGAAAATCCCCAAATAACCCAGGCTGTTGCTGAGACAAAAGCCTGCTTTCCAAAAACTGACAGCAGATGTTGTGGTCCTGGTGGGGTGGAGGAGTGAGGGGGCGGGGAGGGCATTGCCTAGGAGGAGTAGATCTAGAGCCTAGATGATGCCTTTACCTGTATGTTCTAGTATGTTTGGTGTGGGAAGATACACTGTAGGCTACTGAAAAAGGAACATGGACATTAATCCACCCACAAAACCTTTTACCTATTATCTGTCTTGCCTGCAAAATATGTTAGGGCAATGGTGGCACAGAACATGTGGGAGTTGCCAGCTAGTGTCTGATTTGACCTGAGGCCCACTCCATGGGAAGGACCCTATACCTGACATTGCTTGAGTAATCAAAAACCAGAGGCTAGATAGCCCAGAGACCTAGAGTAAAACCAAACACTACTGGTCTTAAAACATCAATAAAATAATTCCTAATGACATTCTGCTATACTCATAGATCAGTGCCTTACCCAGTCATCAACAGAGAGGCTTCCTCCAGATTCAGAGAACTCACGACCAGACATTAGTTGAGAGAGAAAGTCCAAAGTTACAGGTGTCTCCATCAGAGCTCAGGGAATCCCACCAAATAGGGGGTAGAAGGATTGTAAGAACCAGGGGGGATGGAGGATACCAGGAATAAAAGGCTCTCTGGATCAACTAAGCAAGGTGCATGTAAACTCACAGACACTGAAACAGCAAGCTCAGAGCCTACCCAGGTCTGCATCAGGTCCTCTATGTATATATTATAGGCATTAGTTTAGCATTTTTATGGAACTCCTGACTGTGAGAATGAGTGGGTCTCTGATTCTATTACCAGCTCCCTTTTCCTCTTGTTGGGTTGCCATGTCCAGCTTCGATATGATAGGTTTTAATTTCATCTTATTTTATTTTATTTTGTTCTTTAGTTGTTATTTCATAGAAGCCTGTTCTTTTATGAGAGACAGAAAGGGAGTGGATCTGAATCCTAGGTGGGGAGGAACTTGGAGCAATAGAGGGAGGGGAAACTATAATTCAAATATGTTGTATAAGAAAAGAATGTATTTTCAATAAAAGGAAAAAAAACAAATGAGAAAATCTATATTGAAAATTATTTCTATGGATGTTGCAAGATATTTCCTATCCATTCACATTGAGGCAGTGAGAGGCCAGTGATTGGAGGGGAGAGAGGAGGAGGAGCTAAGGAGGGAGAGAGACTCGGTGGACCACAGGAGCAGAGAGGGAGGGAGGCATGGATATCCAGATGGCTTCAGACATACTTCTGGTGTTTTGGAGAGGTTAGAAATATTGGGATAAGACTTTATCGTTGTAAATTGGCATTATGAAATTGGGAGTTTCTTATACATTAATATATTTGGTTAACTATTCAAGTTTAAGGGTCATGCTTTACTGGATACTTGGAAGGAGTGGGTGCTGGGCAGAAGTGTGGGACTCCTGCCTTTTAAAGAGTCTATGGTGGAGAGGAAACACAGCTGGGATGCTGTGAGAGCGAGCTGGAAGAGATTGGCTCAATGGTGACAGTGAGAGCCGTCTAGAGCAAGACCCGCCAGGACATGGTGAAGAGGCCTGGTGGGGCGGTACTATTTCTTAAATATTTCCCACTACATATGGAAGCTTCCTAAAATACATATGAATACAAAAGGAATCTGCCAAATAGTCACATAATAGGGGTGACCACACCCCAACTAGATATCTTATGTCACCAAGTAAAACCTACAGTGTCAGAAATAAATTACATCTCATTGAGTTGTTGGCCAAAAGGTCCCCATGGAAACTTTTAAACATCACAGGCTACTGACAAGAGTTGTGGTTGCTTTTCCTATTGAAGGCAATGCTTATCTCTGCATGTGTCCTTTCTGGACAGTCTACCTACCCAAGGCTGGCCTTGACTTTTTCTTAAAGTTTATTTCATTCACCATTATTGAGTGTCTATGATTATGTGTGTATGCACACATACCTCTCTGTAAGAGTACAACTGTCAGTCATAGTAAGCTCCTTTGTGTTTTGGTACTCTCCTGCCTTTACACAGGGTCTGGGAATGAAATTCAAGTTGCCAGGAATACACAGCGAGTGCCTTTACCTGCTGCGCCATCCTATTACCCTAAAATTGTTTTTGTTTATTTCTCTGTTTTTTTTAAATTAATGAATGTAGTTATGCCAGGCTTTTGTAAGTAAGTTGGCATAAAATATGTATGGTATCTTTTTGATAAGTCAATTGGCAAGACAATGAACGTTCTTGCAAAATTATCTGTTTATCACTTGTTATACATGATGAATCCTGATATCAGGGAACATATTTTGATGATAGCACAGAGAAGTCCAGTTTTGGGTCACCGAGGACATCCAGAATGCTTCATTTGTCACCATTTTGTTTACTTCCTTCATATGCTGTATTTGGGAAAATTATAAAAACAAACAGTGAGGAGTGTCAGTAAAGATTCTCAGAATTTTCACATACAAATAGAAAGTTAAACGTAGATCGATAGTGTGATCCCGCATTCCAACTTCATATATATATGTCAAAAGATATATATATATATATATATATATGTATATGTGTATATATATATATATATATTCATACAAATTACTTGAATTTAAGTAAAACATGGTAAACACATACAAGGAAATTTTGCTCTGCCTTAAAAGAAGGAAATACTTGTAATTTGTGACAATATGATGTTAGGGCATTTAATGCATCAACCCAGAAACACAAACACTTATATGATCTTGTATATATGTGGATTCTGAAATGCTCTGCCTTACGGAAAGAGTACAGTGATGCTTTCTGTGGAGAAGATTGAAGTGCAGATAAACCAAGAAGTAATGAGTATCAAAACTCTAAGGTTTGGAGAACTTAGCATGGCATGGTGTCTGCAGGTAACAAGACTGTATAGAGCTTTTCCGTGCTCTTGTCACAACAGTGAAAAAGGAAAGGAAGACACACAGGTATCTATATGAGGTGATGGGTTCTTAATTGGATTGATTGTGGTGATTATTTCATGGTGTATAAATATATTTCATAGTGGACATCTAAGCTTCACATGATTGTATAATGCATAAAAGTCAGAAGATTTTTTTATCCCTCCTGGGGATATTTAAATGTCACACTACCCTCTCTTTTTCCTCCTCTGTGTGGACAGCCTGTTAGCTGGGTAACCTTATAATTTTATTGCCCAAACTAGGATCTTTTGTGAGAATGAAATGAGCTGTATGAATAGTGGTTCCAAGAGTGTGAGGGTAAGCCCTGAGACTATCCCAGACCAAATAGTTATGTGTGGCCTCCACACCTACAAACCATCTCAACATTGTTGATTTAGAGTTGATTTATTCAATATTTATGAAAACTACTTCCAAACCTTTGCCATAGATTTGCCAAAATATGATAAAGATGTTTAAACAATGTTAAAATGTGTTTTCTTATGGCTAATCCTTTTTATTTTATTTTATTGCTGTGGAAAAATTATATTACATAGAATTGCAGTTGTGGTACAGAGACATAAAATTTAACCTAGAATAATAAATATTCCAGCTCTCCCTCCCTGTTTTAAAAATAATATCATGGTAGTAAAATATTTTATTATAAAACTTTTCTGAAATATCATATTCTATGAAAAAATATTTGTTTGATCAATCATTTTTCTTGGTAAGAACATGAAATTTAAAGTTTAGTGCTCTTAAATGAGCTAACTTGGTTCCTACTTATGGCTATATATTGTGTCTTTAATTTCAATCAGCTGTTTAATAAATGCATATTCCGGTTTGGAAATTATAGATTATTGGAAAAATCCACTCTAAATATTAGAAGAATAACTATGAACATAAACATTTCCAGGGTTAAACACTCTCAGAAGGGCAGTTTACTTTAATCAACGAGATTTTGAGCATCTAGTCCTTGGCAGGAATGGCCCTGGCTACATAATACTAAAAGCAAACAGTTCTTATTCAAGGAGTCCACACACTGTGAAGGAGTAAAAAAAAAATGAGTTAAGATTATACTATAGTGTGAAAAAATTGTGCCGGTTTCTTGTAGAGCACAATAGTTAAAATTGATATTTTAACTACTAATCAAGATCTATTTTTAATGGGATTTGTTTTTGCCAAAAATCCTCAGAAACCTACATTTTAGAGAGAAAGGGCAATGAAAGTTAGGTAAGGTAAGACCTATGAAATGCACATCTGTAAGCACTGCACGTTAACGGGAGCAGTACCCTCCAGGATGAGGTAGAAGGTAGCCTCCTGGGAGTGGAATCAAGTGCAAAATCTGGTTTAGTTTCCTCCTGCTGTGACAGAATTTTGCCTGGGAGTGTCTTGCTTTTGGTGTGCTCAGAATGAAGACAGCAGGGAAATCTAGTGGGCTGGCGTGTCTTTCATTTTTTAAGGCAGATTAACAGGAAGAAGACTTCACTGCCAGGAAGCCACCATTCCAAATTCTATTCCAGGTAAACTGACAGGCAGACATCTCTGGCTTGCTCACCATGCCATGTACTTTGAACAGAAAGTGTGAGGCTAGCAGATGCAGGATGTTGGGGAAGAGGGAATGGAGTATGACCAGGGAAATTACATGTGACAATTGTAGGTCCCGAGGGTAAAGAATAATGCACCCTAAGTTACAGGTTTCTTAGGCAACCTCCACTGATTTCGATTCTTGAGAAAGCTAGAGATTCTGATGAAGAATTCTGTAACATTCTCCACACTCCTCCTCTTTGAGCTGACTTCCTCACTAGGACTCTAGATCTGTGGTTGGACATCTGGAATGTTCTCTTGCTATCTCCAAACACAGAGGAAAAGAAGAATGGAAACAGAAGACATTCCCCCTGCCAGACTTCCTCATAGCTGGGCTGCAGATTTAGGAGTTATGAAAGATCTTTCAATGGTGCCACTGGAAAGTGTCAGGAACATCCTGGATTACTTCCCAGTTGCAATCAGGGATTGAGAACTGCAAGTTCAACAAAGAGTGCCAGTACCTAGTTCTATAATAATAGAGTTATGTGGCCATTTATGGGCAAAATACTACGGCAGAAGGCTTGCTCAGAGCAGAACCCTGGAGGAGGGTAACTCCAGTATGAGCAGGTGCCAGAGACAGTCAAATGCAGTGTGATACCAATAGGCTCATGAATTTAAGCATTTGGCCCATGTTGGTGGTGCCCTTTTAGGAAGGCTGTATGCCCTTTTGGGAGGAGGAGCCTTGGTAGTGGAAGTGAAACACCCTGGGCAGAACTTGACATTTTATGACCACTTCCCATATACCTTTTTCTTCCTGACCCCAGAAGTCATGTGATCAGCTAGCTCAGGTCCAGTCGCTGTGCCCTCCCTGACATTATGACAGTAAACTGCTCTTAAATGTTAAACTACAATAAACTCTTCCTACTTGAATTGCTTTGTCAGTGATTTCTATCCCAGTACAGGGACATGCTCACCATTATTCTCCTCATACTGCTACAGAATGCTGCTAGCAATTTATAAGAAACTCTGACTTATAAACTTTAATGTCTATGAAGGGCACTCAAGGCAAGATATGCAAACAAGCGTGGGTGTGTTATAGTTATTATCGACAGAAGAAAATATCAAAGATACAGAAGAGGCTAGATACTAAAGCTAGGAGTGGGCTGGCCTGTGATTTTAAGACGCATGCTGTTTCCTTGCTGGCCTTTGCTGATCACTAATGCTTACCAATGTCATCAAACTGGCTCAAAAATTCTGCTTTCTTGTGGAAGCTGTAAACATATTTATCTCAGAGGAAACCATAGGGGAAAGAAAACAGAAGGATAATCCAAAATGAAATGTCTTGCTTGAGGCAATTGTCCCTTCACTGTTGAGAAGGCAGTCCTAGAAAACCAAACCCCCGTATTTCAGCCCAGGGAGGACGAGGTGACCTGTTTTGAAATCGAAGCTCTATTTACTACATGTAGTAGAGCAAGATTTGAAATGTTTAAAATCTGCTTGGTCCATCACAGTAGCTGAGCATGAGCATGAGATATTAAATTTAACTTAGATTTCCTTGCTAACTCAGAAAGGTGAGTTACATAGTCACTTTTTGTTTTCCAAAGCCCCATCTGACTTTGGATAGATCACTGGCACGGTATAGATACTGGAGAGTAGATTCTTCTAAGAACAATTATTCCTGCTAGGCCCATTGGCTAAGTGAGACAGTGGCTTTCCTTTGTGTAGAGCACCTACAAATGCACAACATCCTCATGACAGTTTGCCAAGTGTTTAGCTTAAATTTCAAGGCAGTGATCCTTATATAGACACTAAATAGTCTCTCCGGCCTTCCACTCCTCAGGGTCAATTTACAAGTTCCAATAATGAGAAGGTTGAACCAAAAAAAAGGCTACTTGGAGCTTCTTTGGTTTCAAGGCCTCCCCTGACCCTGATTTTCCTGCAGGATAAGAAGAATGTGTTATGAAGGTCATATAGCTTAGAGCAGAGGAGAGCTGAGAGAAGTGTCAGAGAAATTACATTGATTCATTCCCTCATCCATTCATTTCCCTTTTGCCCATTTACATCAGTGGAGAAGGGTACATACTACACTTTGGCCCCAGTGTTGGGTGTTTGTAATCAACTGAGATATTAAGGTGTACTCACAGCCTTGTGAATTCACTGTCTAACAGGAGTAAAGAGACAAATCAGATAATAAAAGTACCCCCGGAGTTCAGTGGGAAGGTGAAAGAAGGAAACCTTACCCAGACTGAGGGAAGAGAAGGGCTCCCTGGAGGAGAAATACTGGGGCTATTAGCCTGGAGAAATGATGGGTTTAGAGGTGAAAACCACATTTTTATATAGATAAAGCACAAGGAATCTACTGAAGAGCTGAAGGAGACCACTGAGGATGGGTGACTAACCACTTAGTATTGGTGGAGAAGAAAGTAGAAGCAGGTACGTAAGCGAGTGATTGGATATAAATCTGGACAGCCTTTTCAACAATGCAGTCTTTACTCTGAGGCTATGGGGACATCTGAGGTTATAGATGTGGGAACAACAGGACTAGAAGTACACTTTAGCAAGACCAGACCAGCAGTGGGTAGAGGGCTAATTTAAGGTTCCAAGGCTTGGAAGGCAGGAGACTGACCAGTTTCGAAACTGTTTTAGTAACTCAGTCTAGATTTGTGGGCACATTCTGGGTTACAGTGTTGGAGAAAAGCTACTTTGGGGAGTAATGAGGACAGCAGATGGAGAGTTATCAGTAAGAAGTTTTGTAGGTAATATGCAGGCTCCTGGCTTTGATGGATTAAATGGTGAGGGTTCTATTACTAGTCAGGAGGTTAGTGGGAACACCTTTTTTTCTATGTCTCTAGTTTCTTTAAAGGGGAGGTTTTCTGAAGGTATAGTACAGAACAAGACTGGACTGCTAAATATATATCAGGGGATATCAACTTTTATATGTATAAGTGTCCTGGAGTAACAGTTTTATAAGTCAGCCAACATGGAAATAGAGGGGATAAGAAAGGATGGAAATCAACTGAGTCTCCATTGTCAAATGCAAAGCAAGAAAGAGAGAGAGTAGAAGCACACTAGGTTATGGGGCCAGGGTGTAACCCCAAAAACTATCATAAACAAGAGACGACAACACAGGGTGTAACCCCATAAACTATCATAAACAAGAGAAGACAGCAGACAGGGCAATGTACACAAATGGATTTAAAATGTATGCTATTGATAACTTTAAGACATAGGGACCGTAGGACTTCAGGACTTCAGTCCCTCCCTCAACTGGAAGGAATTCACTTCTGCTCACAGTCTAAGTGATCTGATGATGAGCTTGTTTCTCCTCCAGGCCCCCCGGAAGAGGAGGTAGCTCTGATGACCTCTCAGACTTTTGAGATGGTAAACTGAGACCTGGGTTACACTAAGTAGGGCCTCTGACATACAGAACTGTGACACGATTAGTGGGTATCATTTTCAGTGGTGGATTGGATGATGGCTTGTCACTCAGCAATGGATACCTAACAAATAAGGCATAGTGGGGGCTTCTGGAGGACCTTAGGGAGGCATGTTGAAGAGAGAGTGAACATTTTAGGATGGATGGAATGCTGGAATGGACTGGAGTCTTGGGATTTATTTTGAATATTGAGAGGAATGTGACCTTGGTTTGTACTAAGGTTTGAGAAATCAAGAACAGGAGTTGTAATTATAATGTAACCTGGGAGAAATAACAAAAAGACAATAAGAGAACAGAGGCTGGACTAGTGAGAATCAATATGGTAAGAAAAACAACTGTAGGCCAAGAGAAATGCTAGAAGCTGCACAGCCTCTGACTTCTCATTGGACAGCTCTCCATTTGTGTGCAAGATATGGACAATTATCTTTAAAAACTATCCATCTGTTTGAATTACACGGTGATGAGCCAAGGAAATACAGACTGGCTCACTCCGAAGCAGAATTAAACTGGAAGCAGCTGCATTTGCAGTGCATTGGTGGTACTCGAAGAGGGAAAATGTGTAGAGTTTAAACTTCTAGTCTATTTGGCCTTTCGAAACTAGTGTGTCTCCTTCTGAAGGTTCTCCTCATCCACATAAGCAACTATTCACTGTTATATATATATATATATATGTGTGTGTGTGACTCTTGCCTCTACTCATACCATTTTGGAAACTGTTCTCTATCACGCAAGGGCATTAAAACTTCCTCTGCAACTGATAACTGATTCTTCATTCTACACATTTTTTTTCAAACAATGAAACTTCAAGACACAATGTCTTGTGTTTTGAGTCATAATTTGATGGATACGATCATAATCAGGCAGCGCTACCATCTCCCATGGCATCTGAGTTAAAAATGCAGTCCATCCTTGACCTTTCTTTCCTCTTAAATCCTGTCCCTTGTCAAGTCATACACACCCTAACTCCGTAATCCCTCCTATATCTATATACTTCTTTAGATATACTAATAAATCAAATATTACATACTGCCTTAATACTACAGGCTCTCTGGGTACAGAGTCATAGCTCACAAACTCATCAAAACTTGAATGCTATCTCTATAGCCCACTCCTGCCCCACAGCCAAACGTGGTCTCCCATTTCTCTTTACCTTTTCCTGGTATATATGCATGTGCTCAAACATTCCCTCCTAGGCTTTTCAACACCTTTCGACTTGTGAGTATGTGGCTCTCCTACCCTTTATTGTCTATTCCACAATATTTTCTTTCAGTAAGTTAAATCCTACTGGGCGGTTTTCAGTAACTATTCCTCCCCGGTCTATGGACCAGTCATTGTACCAGTCACTGATGCTGCTGTGAGTGGTGTGGCCGGACACCCCTCTGCAAGCATCAGCTTCTCATTCGCTCTTTTCTCTTTCCTCTCCTTTCTATTTTAGTCTTTTATGCATCACTAGGAGCTTAGACTTCGGACCCTTAGACACGTGCACATAAGAACCCGTCTCCCCTTTCCTTTGTGTGTTTCATTCATCTCTATAATTGCAGGGCACAAGCTCCATCCCTTGGAACAAGAGACATCTTGAGGGGATGCTGCAGAAGCACTAACCAAGGGATAAGCTCAGCTATTTATTGGATCCAAACCCCAGCTCCATCTTTGGTAGGACAGAAGCATGAGATGCACCATTGAGTGTGAATGGTAACGGTCATTATAATTGGGTACAAACCTTGTATCAAAACGTATCGTTTTTCCCATAAGGAGCTGCTAATGTAGGCTTTTGATACACCTTACAACTTGACACTGATAGTGAAACTTTAGAGATGAACAGGAAGGAAGGAAGGCAGAAGACCAAGAGCAGATGGATATTATCCGAGCTCCATAGGAAACCAAAGGGAAAGTTACTCTGTTTAATGAGTACAACTTCTTGCTTTAGGAAGTAATTTGATGATATACATAAAATGCTTTATAAATATTCACACATTGGACCCCAAAGCAGTGAAAAATTTTAAAGAGAAAGTTAAAACTTCATAACAACTGACCCATTTTTGTCTAGTTGTAAGTAAGAGACAAGTAATAAGTGAACATTTATGCATAATACTCTTCATATAAAAATTCTCCTATACAGTAATTTAAGATATTTTTAGTGACTTCAAACTTTCAACACTGTGAGAGAACAATTTCAGATACGTCACAGAGTTTAAAATAATAGCAATAAATAATTTTAAATGAGCATTAATTTTGCTAATTATTAAAGAATCTCAAATAAAATAATTACATTCTTTAAACTTAGAGATTATAAAAAAGATTATACATTCTACCAGTTCGAATGCAGTTGAATCTCTCACCAATAGCTTATGTGATGGTTTATGTGCATATATGTATGCATGTATATATTCATATATATGTATATGCATGAGTGTATGTATGTGTTTATATGTATTTGTATGTGTTCACATGTGTATCTTGGCCACAGGTCAGCACTTGATATCTCCACCTTGTTTTCTGAGACAAGGTCTCTTACCTAACTTGGCACTAGGAACAATGTGTCTAGACAGGCTGCTACTGCACTGGGACCAGAGTTGTCATTATGCCTGGCTCTTACATGGGTGCTGGAAATCTGAACTCAGGCACTCCTGCTTGTTTACAGGTATGTTACTAAGTGAGACATCTTCCTAGCCCACTCTGTGTTTAAAATCAATTTAGTACTGGGTATGATATGCTATATAAGCCCACTTGTAAGAATTACAAAGATATACACGCGTGAACAATGCCGCGGGACAGGGATGCACTACCGTCCCTTCCCTCAACAGCACAGCTCCTGACTGCACTCTAACCTCTTACCCCCATACTCACAGATAAGGGTAGCTCTCAGCTCTCATCCAAGAAGCTTCCTTTTGCAGCAGGTGGAAACCATTACAGCAAGCTCCACTGGCCAGATGCAGAGGACACCTGACCATGGCGTGCCCAGCCCCAGGTGATAAGTCTACAACCCAGTGCCTATACTTAAGGATCAAGGCTCGCCACAGAAGAGAGTGAACAGAATCTAAGAGGCCGAGGACTGGAATCTCAGCTGAGATAAATGTCACCATGAAATTCCAGCAATATGGGTGCCTGAACCAGGTCTGACAAGTGACAATACCAGTTGACAGGCCAGCGTGGATGGTTGTGAGTGAACTGTTGTCTTAGCTGAAGAAACCCTTTGAAGGCAAAGCCTGAAGTAGGCAAGAAGTCCCTCTGGAGCTCGTAGTTTGCCCCCTTGGAGAAAATGCAATCCAAATGGAGATGTTTTACAGACTACTGATCACATAGCATACATTAGATCTAATGTCGCTGTCCTAGTGGATGTAATTTCACCCAGGAGCCAACATTCCATCTTGTAGATAGATGTGGGAGTGAATATACACATACACATGCATGCACAAATTTTATGTGTGTATATATGTGTATCTCTCTGTGTGTGTATGTCCAAAGATGATATTTATATACCATAAGATATTTGTAAAGCTTTTTATATTTTTTATTTTGTTTATCTTGAACATTTCTGTCCTTTTAACATTTGAAGATCTTGAGTTGGGACGGCAGGAATGAGTCAATGCTTTCTTTTATTCTTCATATTCTCCTGTAGTTAGTTTCCTCGAGACTCGCGACTCTAAGGAAACAGAACTGTCATCAGCTATATAGAAAACTCAGGTAGAGTTGTCTCAGAGGCAGAGCAAGGGCATGGTTACAGACATGCGCAGTCCCAAGCGTTTGTGGAAGGGGAAGACCACAGTGGGCCCTTGGGCACATGCATGAATCCCGGGCCGTCAGTTTCGATCCAGAAAGCGTGCTTCCCTTTAACTGAAGAAAACAGAAACTTGCTTTCTCATGTCTTGATGTATCACTCTAAAATTGAAATGCTTTGTAAGTTTATATGAAAAATCTTAAAGGATAAATGGGGGATACTGCAGCACCCCTTAAGTTTTTCTTTTAGGCAGTAAGGATTGATATGAACTCTCTCTGTAAGCAGTGAGCAGTGAGTTATTGCTCTCTCTCTCTCTCTCTCTCTCTCTCTCTCTGTGTGTGTGTGTATGCAGTTGTGCATGCATATCCCTGTTTTTGTGAAGGGCATAGTAGGGTATCTTCTTCCACGTCTCCAAGCCTTATTGCCTTGAGACAAGATCTCTTAGTGAACTTGAAGCTTGCCATTTTGACTAAGTTGGCTGGTCAGTGAACTCTCAAGATCTGCTGGTCTCCACTGTAGTACAAGTGTGTGTGTGTGTGCACATGTGTGCATGTGTGTGTGTGTGTGTGTGTGTGTGTGCTGGAGATCTGAACTCAGGTCCTCATACTTGCACAGCAAGTGTCCTTAGCGCGTGAGCTCTCTCAAGTCCCTATGGCACCATCTTTAAGAATACTATAAAATCATACTTGTGATTTTTTTTTTTAGTTATAACAAAAATAACTTGTGCTGTCACTTAAATACACGTTTCCTTACCTTTACACATTCTAATTTGCTAGTAGAAGTTTAAGTGTTTCTGTCAACTGTACATCTTAGGAAACTATGCAGAATTCATATGTGAAGGAAACAATAAACGTGGCTATTCTTCAAAACCAATGAACGGAGCAATTGCATCAGCAGGAAGAACAGCAGCACTGTGTGCACAGATCCGTGGTATGTCCCAAACCAAGCCCTGGGTCTTCCTCTGGCGCAGCCACCTGAGTGTCCCATCTCACCTTTAATGATGGTCGGTTCTGGTCATTGAAAAACGCCAGTCTTAGACTTAGAGCCCTGTAGTGGCTATATAGGGACTACCCATACGTTCTGTGACTCTAGAGAACCCTAACTAATACAAGCCCTGTCCCCCCACCCTAACATCCACTTCTGCCTGCTCCCCATCTCAGCACTGCTGTAAATCGCTCGCCCTGTCCCTCGGTCACTGTGTCTGCTGCTGCCTTCATCCAGCCTCAGCAGCAGTGTTTGTTTCCTTATCTCCTGATTTCTATCTGTTGGACCCACCTTGCACACAGCCCTCAGGGGTGTTTCTCACATATAAATCCAGCCATCTTACTCCTTGATACAAATCCCTTTCGGTGACTCACTGGCACCTATAGCATTCCGGGCTTGTCATTTAGCTTGTATGGCCTTTCCTGCCTTCTTGCTCCAAGTTTAAAATTTATGCTGTAGCCACCCCAGATTGCTAATATTTTCTCTTTTATGAAGCATGCTGTTTTCCAGGTTTAGGTTGCTGTTCGTGCTGCTCTTTCTGCCTACACACCACGCCCCTGTCTTCCGTGCCTGGAAATGTCTATGCATTCTTTAGAAATTAGCTTGGCTAATCTAGGAACTCTGGCCTGTCCCCGCAGCCATTCCATTTTCTTCTTTAGACTTGGAAACAACCTGGGTATATCTATCACATCGAATCTTCTAATCAGCTTATAATTGTCTAAGTATTACTTTCTTCAAAATAATGTGCTCCTTAAGGGAAGGAGTCGCGTCTTATTTCTTGTTTTGCCGATCACTTGATGCTATGCTCAAGAAACAGTTTAGTCGTGACTGAGAATTAAAACAAGAGGTAAATCTGTGTGGGAGGACATGCCTACCTGTTTCCCTTAAACCTTTTAAGGATTAAGAACATGATAATCTGAGTTAGGCAAGGTGGAGCAGACCTGTAATCACAGTACTCTGAACTTACTGGCAGGAAGATATAAGAGTTCAAGGCCTGCCTGGTCTATACATGTTCAAGGCTAGCTTGATCTTATGGTAAGACTGTCTCGATAAAACAATAAAAAATAAAATGGCTGAGGTATAGATAAGTAGTGAACTAATTGTCTAGCATTTATAAGGCCTGGCTTTGAGAGAGAGAGAGAGAGAGAGAGAGAGAGAGAGAGAGAGAATGGAGGGAAAAAGAGAGGGAGGGAGGGAGGAAGAGATAAGAAAATAACCAGGCTGGTTCTTGGGGCTGGTTTTTGTCTTTGTCAAATAATAAAGGAAAAACTTATTCACAGAAATTAAGATCTCAAGAGAATACATGCATTTTTACCAATTATAAAATGATTCTTAGTTTATAAAGAATAGAATAACAGTCAAATTAATTCAAGAAATGTTCAATTTTTCATAAGGACTATTAAGTAACCATCAGTAGAAAAATATTTTCATGTGGTGAATTTGGTTCAGTATCAGCACTAATATAAGATCAGTCATAACCAAACATGGAAATCTCCACCTGTGTTTTAAACTCATCTAAAGCATTTTGTTAACACCCCCTCCCCTCATATATATCTCTCCATGGTAGCAGCAACTAATCAAAGCTCACTCCTTCCTGTCATGAAGGTATCTTCATTCAGGGAACTTGTGGATTTCCCACTTGAAGAATCAAAAGAATCTGGAGGTTGAACCGTTATTAATTTGTATCAGAAGTTGCCTAGCTGGAGCACAGGACAAGCCAAGTGACTCGATGGGAGAATTAGAATTGGAAAAGGAATCAAATCAGGAGAGTGAATATTCACAGGGTGTGGTCTAGACAGCCCAGGGGACCAGCAGTTGATGTCTGGACAGGCACCTCTGAGGAACTGAGCCCCTGCTGTGATATGAAGAGGTGAGGCATGCTGACACATGCCCCTGCCCTATATCATACCAGTCCCATGCTTTGTTTACCTTGAGCTTCAATGTTCAGTTTGACTCATTCTAGAAAGACTTCCATGTTGAGGAGGACCTGACCTATACTCAGTGAAGGGAAGGTAGGGGACTCGTATTCTGAATGACAAGCTGGAAGTTTAATCACACGTCTACCTCATGGCTATTGCCCAATCTTCATTATTCCTATTTGTTCGGAAGGAGTTTTAACTAGGGTTACTTGCCTTGTCTCTTAAATTTGAAAAGGGATGCAGTAAGGGTAGAAGTAACTTCAGTGGGAAAGTAGCATTCTGCATAAAGGAGGTTTAATTAGTCCACATTTTTACAAGCAATTAAAATGAGATGTCAGGTTCTATAAACATACACAATTTTTGTGATGTATATTATAGAGCTCCATGGGGTAGCCCTGTAAGTCCTCATGTATGAGAGCATACCCAAATCTTGTCTGTGCAAACGATTTGAGGTGTTTATCCAGATACTTGGGTTCGGACAAGAACTATGACTGTACCTTTCCGTATGTTCTCTGTGGTGATCTCCACAATAATCATATTTAATGTAAAACTGGAGTTAACAGACATGTAGCAGACATTACTTGAATGGACTCATTGTCTGATTCTATGTGAGGCAGATAAGTCTGGACTAAAACAAGAGAAAATGATGTTCACCTCATCTCATTATAAAATGATCTAGACATATTGAACGTGTGAGTCATGGACTTAGAAGAAAAACAGACTCTTCTGTAGCTTGGAAAGTGAAGGAGCCATTTAAGCTCAAGTAATGGATAATTCAATGTTACCTGAGGATCTCAAACTAGAGTCAAAAATGGAAAACATTAAAATAGCCTGAAACTATAATAGAAAATTCCATCAACTGGAATTATAATGTGCAGATGACTGCATTTCTGCTGTAGACATGATTGTGACCAGAGGCTACATTCTTGAACTTCGTGTACCACATTTGTCCAATAAGTTGAATTAAAGGGTTGCATGGTAATTCAACATGGTTATTAAAACATATGGAGGCTAAAATACTGATATAATGTGTTGGATTATAACCTGAATTGCGGGATCTGGAAATCATTCTAAGTAGGAATATTCAGTTTTGTAATTTGCCCAACTTGTAGCCTGCTTTAGAGCCACTATTCAGAACTAAATGTGTATTTATGGAAATAGTAACAAGGAAATTAATTCAAGTTCTCAGTATTGTGGGTTCAGCACCAAACTTTGGAAAATACCACCAATCACTGGATTTTACTCTGAAGGTTAGAGCGAACAGCTAGACATGCTGTTCTGTTGGAGAATCTTTCCTTACCCTGCTCAGGAAAGAAGGGATCTTGTTCTATCTGGACATCTCAGCTCCTGTCACAGCCTATAGAACTTGAGTTTAGCTTCTCCACAGGTGAATCCTGACAGCAGAGAACAGCATGGCTGTTCTTAATAAGTAAAAAGTGGGGATGTCCACATGACCCAGTTAGCTGACCCCTGGGTATGCATTCAGCGAAAATGAACTCAGGAAATTGATGCCTGCATGCTCAGGTCTACTGGGGTGCTGTTCACAAGAGCGAACCTAGGGAATTAGCCTAATGGCTCACCACCAGGTATGCACATAAGGAAAATAATGGCACATAAGCACCGTGGAGCACATAGCCACAAACAAGAATAAAACCCTAAAACAACATGTTACAGAAATAACCGCAACACAGAAAGAGAAATCTCACATGTTCTCCATCCTGTGTGTGGTTTAAAAGCAAAGTCATACTGAAGATAGAACAGTGGTTTCTAGGGACTGGGCTGGGCACTGGTGATGAACAGAAGACAGGTTGATGGGTATGAGGGTGCTCCCTAAATGTATATAGGGAAAACCACTGTTAACTCCACTAACATGTAAAATCAAGCTGTCTTCATAAAATTTGAAAAGAAAAACAGAAGACTAGTTCCCTGGACTCAATTTTCCCAACACAGACATCATCTGCTATTGGAGAGTCCAACATCAATGCAAGTTATCAGCATCCCCCTCCCATCCCATACACACTTCTGTCTTTATCCACTGGGGCTTGTATTATGCAAACTGCATCTGAGCTTACCATTGGAGTTGGATAAAGGTTGTTATTGGCAACAAATATTACATCATTCAAAATATTTTAAAGTGCTGGTATTGCAGCTCAGTGGGTGCCAAGTCTAATGATCTGAATTCAATTCCTTTGACCCGTATAGTGGAGGGAAAGAATTCCCTCCTGCAAGTTGTCCTCTGACTCCCCTCACACATACCCAGCATAATGCAACCACACTCTACACCCAGACACAAAATAATAATTAATAATAATAATAATAAAGAATTAAAATGTAAAACTATATAAATCACCATTACAAATAGAAGATAATAATTTTTTTCTTAAGAGATTGCACACATACATACATTCAAATTATAAAACTATACAAAAAACGTAAATAATGTTGAGAAAATATGTGTTTCTAGTAGCCACCTTACAAACTTTGGAATTGAAATATAATTTGAAACATTTAAAATTAAAAAAGAAACAGTAGAGTTTATAATAAATAGCTCTACACAACTAACTATAAACCAGGATGTATTTATTTGTTAACGTTTCTCCATTAGTTGAGGTTGGGGGAAAAAAAATCCACTTTGTTGTTATTTGTAGCCATAGAAACTAGAAGTTTATCTCATAATCATAGTCAAGGCATGTAGTAACAAAAAAGATATAAGCAAAATGCTTGTTTTCAATGTGTTGTGAAATCAACTGAATCTTTGTCGGCCAATTGGAGTTTAACCAGGGTTACAGCTGCATCGCGAATGTAATAGAAAACCAAGATAGCATAAGATACCGACAGGGTGAGTAAACCAGCAAAACCATGCTTGGTTGGCATCAAACTGTCTTAAGAGGATTTTGAAATGCTCACAAAGGAGCTGAGCTAACGGCCCTGCAAGTAGCACTGAATAGAATGTTAAGAAATTTGTTCCAGTTCTGGGCCAATAACTGGAAAGGTTATTGCTTCATTTCAGAGCAGCGATGTTTACATCTGCACAGCAAAGAAGTAGGTGCCTTCTCACATGCCCTAGATCGTCCATTTATGCCTTTGTCTTATGATTAATTTTTAGCTGTGTCATTAAATAGTTTTCGACTCCAGCAAACTGTAGAGAATAAAGGACAGAGAGATGTAGTTGGCAGCTGGCGGTTCAATAAAATGAACAAAATAACAATCTGTTGTGCTTTGGGGGCATATTTTTGCTTTATGAAAACTTTCCTCAAAACACAAAAGGCTCAGATACTTTGGGAAAAGTGCCATGGAGAGGAAATGAAAGCCTTAGCCTGGCAACGGCCGGGGTGACTAGCGAACTATTTGGAGGCTGTTTATCTGAAGAGTAGCCAAGACTCTGGTAAAGAATATGGGCTGGAGTTCCCTCAAGCACAACGGTTCTGGGAGGAGGCTTCAATGCTTACATAAGGAGCTGTGCAGAAGAACCACGTCCTTTGCATTACTATGATATTTCTCATTCCTTTCTAAATCTAGAAACCAAAAGACATAATAACATGGAAAACAGAAAATGTCATTACTTGTTTTTTTTCTTTCATTCAAGTTTGATTGACAGGAGGCTGGTATTTGAAAATCAGATAAACTCAGTCTCCTTGATCATGTGTTTCCTTTGGATTTAAATCCTCTGCTCAAGTCTGCTCTCTGTGAATGGGTGTGTTATCTACCAGTCAGGACACATGGATGTGCCTTCGCCATCACAGAATTCAAATCCAACTTGCTCATTATATTTGGAAGTAAGCTTGGATCTCCTCTCCATTGGTTTTGTAATCTCCAACCCGGAAATCCTGGTGTTGTCTTCTCTTTTTCCTCTCCACCTCCAGTATCATCCCACCCAACCTGCCAACATAATTTCTTCCTCACAAAATTATCTGTAGTGACTTTCCCCACTTCCTGCAGTTAGCTCTAGGCTTTCCCTACTGGCTGACTTCGAGATTGCTTCATCAAAGTCTTGGTTGACCTCTTCTTTCTAGATTTTTTTTCTTGAATACGTGGAATAAATCACTGCGCTTCAGATTTTATTTGTGTATTCAACCACTCACCTTCTTCGTAACTAATACTTCTGTCTGTACTCATGAATCAGATTGTAACATTGCAGCTTTCTTGGCTTCCAATGTCTTTTATAACTTATGTCACTTATGCAATCCCAGAAAACCTATTTCCTTTTCATTTATGATGCTCTGGAATGCACTATGACTAAATTCAAAGAAAGACTTATAGGCACTCGTACCGGGTGAATAATAGTTCAAGTTTCTGCCAGCCAATCATGAAGATCTCACCATACATGGACTGCTGAGGAAAGGAACAGGAAAGAGCTTGACCTACACTGAAGGTTGCTTTAGACTCACTTAACATAGCATTAAAAAGTGTCAGAGGGGCATGACACTCCCGGAGGATCCGGCTATACCACTCCTGGGCATATACCCAGAGGCTTTACCTGCATGCAATAAGGACACATGCTCCACTATGTTCATAGCAGCCTTATTTATAATAGCCAGAAGCTGGAAAGAACCCAGATGTCCCTCAACAGAGGAATGGATTCAGAAGATGTGGTATATCTACACAATGGAATACTACTCTGCAATTAAAAACAATGAATTCATGAAATTCCTAGGCAAATGGTCAGATCTTGAAAATATCATCCTTAGTGAGGTAACCCAATCAAAAAAGAACACACATGGTATGCAGTCACTGATAAGGGGATATTGACCCAGAATCTCGGAATACCCTAGACACAATCCGCATATCAATAGATTTCTAAGAAGATGGAAGGAGAGACCCCTGGTCCTGGAAAGACTGGATGTAGGGGAACGCCAGGACAGAGTAATGAGAGGGGGTTGAATGGAGAAAAGAGGGAGGGAAGGGGGCTTATGGGACTTTCGGGGAGGGAGGAAACGGGAAAGGGGAAATGATTTGGAATGTAAATTAAAAATAAAATAAAATAAAATAAATAATTAAAAAAAAGTGTCAGAGGGACTTGACTCACTTAGTTAACTGCCTTTTAGTACAAAGAATCCTCAACATTCTTTAAGAGGACTCATTATTGAGTAGGAACGATGTACAATCTATAATGCATTCAGTAAATACCCCACACAAAGAAAGAGGGATATGTACCTGGAAGAAAAACACTAATTACTGCTTATCCATAAGATGCATGTTGGCTGTTTACCATGTGCCTGCTGTTCTTAGTGCCTTGCCATCTGTATCTACTTTTATTAATACAGTATAAAGGTATATCCTTAAAGAGATAGCCTAGCAGACATGAAAAGATCAAATGAAACACGAGAGAAGAAATATAGCGCCTGCAATAAAAATGTATGTTTGTTGGATTGATGCATTAGGCATTACAGAAAGAAAAATGTCAGTGATGCATGTAATCAGAAACAATTACAAAAGCAGAGGACTGAGCTGATGCCTTGCAATGGATGTGCCCAGACCAGAGTTAGCTGGGGCGTGTGCACTGGGGGAGGGGTCCTCGAACCCGAACTGTGGAAAAATTCAAAGTTTGTTCATTGAGAATACACTAAATCTACGAGTGCTCAGCTACATGGAGCAAGCCTGAGAAACAGCAATACACATTCTATGGATTGTAAAGCAAGGAGGAAATGCTGTGGGTGATTCTGCTTTAGAAACCAAGTAAGCTGTCAAACTCATTGAAGGATACAAACAGCTAAATGTAAGATGAGACGGCTGGGTGGGTCTGTATCTAAACTCATGGGAAGACACAGGCTGACACTTATCATGAGGAAAATGGATGCTAAATCAACAGTAATACATCACTACATTCACGGTTCTCAGTTGGGTCAAGCTTATCTTGTAGAGATTTCGAGCAGCATCTGTAGCATTGCTATCATTAACGCTTAGTGGTCTGAAGTTGGGGATGCTTTGTCAGCATGCTGCAAAACTAAGACGCAAATAGGCTAGACCAAATTGTCAATCATAGTAAGGCTGAGGCTAGGAAATCTGAACCACCAACCAAAGAGCATGCAGGAACTGGACCTAGCCCCTGCCATACTTATAGCAGATTTACAGCTTGGTCTTCAGGCAGGTTCCCTAACAACTGGAGTGAGAGCTGTCTCTGACTCTGTTGACTGCTAATGGATCCCCTTCCCCTACCTAGACTGCCTGGTTGGGCCTCAGTGGGAGAGGATGTGTTCAGTTCTGCTGGAATTAGACGACCTAGGATGGGATGGTACCCATGGGGGCTTCCCATTCTCTGAGAAGAAGGAGAGGAGGTAATGGGAGGAAGGATTTGTAAGGGTGGGACTTGGGGGGAGAGGAGGGATGGGGACTGTGAATGGGATGTAATGTGAATAAAAATAAATTATGGAAAGAAAAAAATCTCTCTTTTACACATACAAACACACTCATGTACACACACACACACACACACGAGAGAGAGAGAGAGAGAGAGAGAGAAATGAATAGAATAGCTAAAATTAAAATGACTTACCAAACCAATGAAGAACAGATACTCAGATATTGGTGCTAGGATGAAAAATGCCTCAGAATCTTTGGAAAACAGTTGAGTAGTTCTTTTATTACTGAACATGGGCTTATATCCAACAGTCCTACTGATAGATATTGGTTGAAGAGGAATGAAAATTTATGCCCACACAAAGACTTTTGTGTATTTTCCTGGCCATTTTGTTAGTGTTTGCCATACTGTGAATAATTTGAGTGTTTATTGACAAGTGAATTAGAAAACAGACCATTGTACAAGCATACCATGGAATTCTACTCAGCAATCAAAAAGAATATTGCTAGTAGACACATCAGCATTGGCAGATCAATACTCAGAAGCATTGATTTTGCTGAAAGAAACCATTCCCCAAAGACTCCATATTGTTTAGCTCCATTTACATAATATTCAAGAAAAACACACACCATTAAACAGTAAATCAACAGTGGCAGGGTAGGGTGTGGGGGTGTGTGTGTGAAGAGGGGGAGAGAGAGAGAGAGAGAGAGAGAGAGAGAGAGAGAGAGAGAGAGAGAGAGAGAGAGAGAGAGAGAGAGAGACTTTTGTCTCATTTTTAATTAACTTATTTTAGACAATATATTTTGATAACCATGTCTTATGGTTCACCCCCTCAGCCCAATTCAGATCAGGTTTGCTAGTCTGACAGATCACTGTATCTAGACAGGACTTTAGATTTTTCTATAATATTATGATCCTTCTTGATTCTTTTTTTAATTTAATTTGACTTTTTTTTTTTACTTATTCACTTTACATCCTGCTCACTGCCCCCTCCCGGTCACCTCCTCCCACAATCCTTGCCCTGTCTACCCTCCCCTTCTCTTCTGAGTGGGTGGGGGCCCCCTGGCACCCTTCCGCCCTGGCACTTCAAGTCAAATGAGGTGTATCTTAAGAGGTAATGAAAGTGCTCTAGGTGGTGACGACAGGGGCATTTCCATGACTGTCTACATCTGCCAAAAGCCATGCCTCACGTAGTTTAAAATAAGAGTCTGATCATTCTGCAGAATAAACTCATTATAAATGTATAAAAGGAAACACAAATGGCAAATTAGGGAAATTAGTTCTGAACAACCCAGCCTCAGTCCATAACCCTCCAACAGGACAACCATAGTATGCCTCTCCCGACACATTACCTTTGAAGAAGGGGACCTTATTTCTCAGTCTGATGGAATCTGGGTGACCTCAGCCTGCAGCTCCCATAGTGCACATTAAATGTAGTTGGTCCCCGGACCAAATGGGCATGTCCAGAGTATCTGTGATGGTCAGTTCTCCTTTTGGTTCCCTTCCTCCCCCGCCCCCTGTCATGTGCCTCATGGGGAATATTTTCACTTCCTACTTTTCTGCTTGGAATCATTCAGTCAGATCTCCTACCTTTCCCTCTAGTTCACCATCAAGTCTTCCTATTTCCTGTGTGAACCCTTGCTAACAAGTCCCCTTTCAGTTCCTTCTTTAGGGCAATCGTGTCCCAAGACCAAAAGAGAGTGCACATCTTTAGAGAATACTTGAGAAGCCTTTGGATTTCCGAAATACCCTCTGAGTGGTCCACAGAAGCACTGTCTGGCTTTCCAGCAGTTCTGTTTGGGTAAGACCAGACTGGACTACCCTCTACCTCTGACGTTACCTTCTCAAATTCTGAGTGTTTGCTTTCCTCTTCCTCTCACTCTTGCCTGTGAACCCCACCAAAAAAGTCCAGAGTTTCTCAGGATCTGGAGATTGAGCTCCTGCTCCAGAAGGACCATGCAAGTCTTGTTCCCATTGACTAGAAGAGTATTTCTCCTAGGAAACTATGTGAGCCTGTACTGCCAAAAAGAGGCTGGGGATTGATCTGAGGCAATGTTTTTACTTGTTTGGGACCAATATCGTGCGTTCAAAATTCCAGATTACTATTGATGCCACATGTCTGGACCAGGCTGTCAACTCTTGCTTGTTTTCAGCTCTACTAAGATCTACCCTATAAGAATCGTGGCCATCTTCTCCACACATGTCCATTTTCCTCGCTTTGCTGTACAAACTGGACCTTGTTAGGTGGTAAGAGGGTGTATATGCTAGCATGGTGTCTCAGAGGTTGTACTTGCTAGATTGCGTGTCGACTTGACAGAGACTGGAGTTATCACAGAGAAAAGAAATGCCCCCATGAGATCCAGCTGTAGAGAATTTTCTCAATTAGTGATCAAGGGGGGAGGGCCCATTGTGGGTGCTGCCATCCCTGGGCTGGTAGTTTTTGGTTATATAAGAAAGCAAGCTAGTAAGTAACATCCCTCCACGACCTCTGCATCAGCTCCTGCTTCCTATCCTGGTTGAGTTCCAGTCCTGACTTCCTTTGGTGATGAACAGCAACGTGGAAGTATAAGCTGAATAAACTCTTTTTTTCCCCCAAATTGCTTCTTGGTCATGATGTTTGTGTAGGAATAGAAAACCTAACTTAGACAGAGGTACAGGACTTCAATTTCACTTTTCTTTCTCACTTTCTCTACAGGTCTCCTGTCTGTCCTTCTGGTGTAACATGGACAACAGGGGATGGTGAATATCTGCTATTCCTAAATATTCCTTAAATGCAGCTTAAGGGCCATTTCTAGTGGAGTTAGTGTAAGATGATGAACCGCTATTTTATGTTCCCTTAATATATTCTCCTGTACTTAGATTTCTTTTAAGTGCTAACATATGATCGGTTTTGTCTGTTTTTGTTCAAGGTGCTGAAATGCTCAAAGAATATGCAACCTTCTCAAGAATCAAACATTTCATTTAGGAGAACCAACTGAGTACTTTTTAAGGATTCATCTTAGAGAATGAAATGAATACTTTCTAAGAAGTAGATGCTACGTGTTCTGTAAGTATAAGGCCAGCACCTGTAGGCTCTCTCTCAGTGTGTGTGTGTGTGTGTGTGTGTGTGTGTGTGTGTGTGTGTGTGTGTACGTTGACAGTAATTTCAAATTTTGCTTCTGAACTTGTGCTCTGAGTCAAAGGCCAAACCATCTTTTTTCATGGTATATTAAGAAGCAAGTAAACAGACACAGATAATTTAGATGTAGAACAAGTTTCTCTTCCTTTTTGTAACTCGTTTTCCCTCCCACACCTGCTTCTTAGAATGTTGGTCTGAACCTGACAGAAGCGATTCCTTTCTCTGCTATGTGGTACGGCTGCAAAGGCCCATGTGATGGGCATTAGCATGGCATGAACGTCGCCATGAAATTTATGGAGTTGACCAGGATTTTATTGGAGCCAGATTTTTCCTAATAAGTTAAGTCTGATATTAATTTTGATGATGAACACAATCAGCTTAAATTTCCTTTTAGGATACAGACAAATTAATAGAAGAAATCATGTTAACAAAGCCCACCTCCATTTGGAAGAGATACCTGGTTCCAAGTCTATGGAAACCTGGTGTTTGTGATAAAAGTTAGCTTCATATTTTTTATGCTCTTAATCAATGCTGTTACCTAAATACTTGATATGAGCCCATTTAGGAAACATGAAATGGATGTTATTAATGAGTTAAGAAAAGGGAGGACGGAGAAACATGTAAAAACCTGGGACAGGAACACTGAAAAGTGAGCAAGTCAAATATAAAAGGAATATGGAAAGGGGTGGGTCTTATATGTTTCATTTTACTCAACTGACTTCAAGTTCTTATCCATAAACAAATAATTTGAGAATAGTATGTATTATATATATATACATATATGTGTATGTATATATATATATGCACACACATATATAGTTATTGTAAATATTTCTTACAATCATATTCTTGTGGCATATCAATTTATGATTTCCAAAGGAAAGACACAATAAAAACATACTGAATGTATACTTGGGAACCAAAAAAAATCACTGCCTATCTTATTTAGAGTTTAAATATATCATGAGACAGCAGGTTATTCTCTTAAAATTATTCAGGTATTATATAAGATATTGATTTCTAGCATCTATTTAGATCAGTAAACTGTTGATTTACTATTAAAGTTGATCCTACAACCACATTACAAATTTTAATTCAGTGTTGAGGCCAGAAGGTAAATATATTAACACATCGCTCTTAAAAAAATGAGCTCTTTTTCATTGCAAGGATGCAAGGCCCCTGGAATTCATTAAAGTCTTATGAAGATCAAACCAAATGCAATTAATTATAAGTCATTAAGTAGTGAGGGAAAACCCAGGTACAATCAGTGAAATAGGTCTGAATTGTAATTCATGATCAATACTATAGATATTTGAGTAACAGATTATACAGATTTTGTGCTTTTAAACTTGGCAGAAAAGTGGATATAACAAATTTGCCTTCTTGTACCACAGAAAACAAAGCTTCAACCCAGCCAGAGACTTTCCCAAGGCATGGCGACCTAAGCTCCACTGGACCATGCTATCGGTAAAACACATAGTGCGTCATGAACTTTGATTGACACTCTCCTCCCTCACTTCTCTGATGCACGTAACCTGTAGGAATTATCTACTACCTGAAATCAAGCTTCCATTTCACAGACATATTGTCCACAACACTACAGTTCACTATGCATTTTCTAACTTAATGAGTGTCTGGGATCGTGGGGAGACCGGAGAGGAATTGGGGAGAGCAGAGAAATTCAGTCTCTGAGGATGTTTGAGATCACTTCGAATTAGTCTATAAGTCTTACGGTAGAAGCACAATGGCAGACTTAGAGCATACACCCTTTGCCTTAAGGGATGCCAGTGCGCACTGAGGGGAAGGAGTCCTCCAGTGCAGCAGGGAGGTTTGGGAGGAAGTCCTCAAGCTTCCTGCCAGGTCTCTGGGGGAGGACTCTGCATTTCTCACAGTACTCTTGGCCAGGGAAAGTCACAGTAAAATCATTGTCAGGTTTTCTTAAAACACTAAGAATATTGTTGCTAATTACCGACAATTATAATACCTAGATTTATAATTATTTATTATTTTTTTTAAAGTGTCAAGGAGCTGGAAAGAATGCTCAGAAGTTTAGAGTGCTTGCTGATCCTGCAAAGGACAAGTTCAAGTCCCAGCACCCCCGTCAGTGGCTCACAGCCATCTGTGACTTCAAAACCAGAGGCTCTGACAACCTATCCCGATATCTACAGGCACATACACACGTATGAACACACAAACACACACACATGCACACACACACACACACACACACACACACACATAAATATTAAACTAAGTTAAATTGAAAAGAAATATCAGTATTCTAAGAAGAAGAAAAGAAAACCAGCCTAGCAACCCAAGTTCAGGAGCAGGAATTAAGGGATAGCTCCTGTTAAGCATCAAGCTTGCTAAAAGTGTACCTGAAGGCTAGCTTCTTTCTTAGGTGAACCAGAGCCCAATATATAGACCACGAACTCAAATGCTAAAACAAAATAACCAGATTCTTGAAATTACAGAAATCGCCAGCAAAATCACCATCCTTTCCCACTGCCACTGGAGAGCATTCTACTACTTTAATCAAGCTTTTGAGCTTCCCTCCTGCTCAAGGAATGAAGATCTTTAGAAGTCATCACGAATGAAAGCGCTGCCTTTAAAGCTGACTTATCTTAACAGAAATTTTGAAACGTGGCTTTATTACAAACGTTTCTCACATAAAACTTCACTGGGATTTCACAGTGTTTTAAATGCCTCCCACCACCCCAGCCTGGATATTTGAAGATAAGCTTATCATCCTGCAAAACGATGTTTTACCGTCTGCCAAGGGACACTCCATTTTCCCTAAGGTTAGCTGCATGCTTTTATTGCCTGTGACCAGGCTTAGGACATTTGTTTGCTGCCTATGACAGATAGCTGGGCAATCACCAAGGAGCAATGTCGTCTCACCAAGCTCCAGACGGCTCAGAGTTCCTGTGCAGATGGGAGTACAGCTGTTTCTAACAGCCTGGCTTTCCCCACAGAGCCCAGTGTACGCCTTTTTGCAAGGAAGCTGAACCATGGAGAGACTCCAAGGGTGGTTTTGCCTAAAGCAGCAGCCCTAGGCCCAGACCAGCTATGCTGAGCAAATTGTTTTGCAAGGTCAAACAATATCAACTCCTCTGGACCCCCCTTAAATTCTGCAAGGAGAGCCAAATCCCACCAAGAGCCCTTCAGGGAAAGAGAAGGAAAAGAAGAATTATTTTTGCCAGGCTGTGAAACAAAAGGTGCACATTTCCCAGTGTTGTCCTTTTTCTTTCCAACACTTGTAAAGGGTTTTGTTTAATCGATGTAAAAGGAATGCATATACAGAGAACTGAGACAAGAGAAAATACTGGTCCAGGATTAACGATTCACTCTACAAGAATCTGGACTCTGAGAAGGCAGAAGAGATCACTTGAACATTTTTAAAAACTGGAGACAAAGAACCTGATAAAATCCCTACTGACATGGTAAGAGTCACCACCCTTGCCTTAATTTTAATTGAATGAGAAAGCTTCAGCTAGTTGCTCACGGGCTCTTCACAAACACTGAAGAACCAAGGGGGACAGCCCCAAGGGCTCCCCATGTTGCTAAGTATCTCTCCCACATATGCCTAGATTCGTTAATTATTTTTCTTTTATTTTTGTGATTTATAATTACTGTTATTTCCTCATTCCCCCTGCCCAGCCCTCATATACATTCCTTGTCCTACACACACACACACACACACACACACACAAGTACAATCGTGCCCATTCTTCATAATGTTACCAGAAGGCCCCATATCCCCACTTCTAAATGAAGGAGGCCTTTAACATCATCACTGGAAACAGGTAGCAATCACCTGTA